>JAWDJE010000002.1:272470173-273670173 GCA_035047345.1 Bradypodion ventrale
GTTAGGGTTAGGGTTAGGGTTTGGTTTTGGGTTTTGGTTTGGGTTTGGCGTTGTGTTAGGGTTAGGTTTAGGTTTAAGGTTAGGGTTAGGGTTAGTCTTAGTCTTAGTGTTAGGGTTAGTGTTTGGTTTTGGTTTTGGGTTAGCGTTCGGGTTAGTGTTAGGGTTAGTGTTTCGTTTTGTGTTAACGTTAGGGTTAGTGTTAGTGTTAGTGTTAGTGTTAGGGTTAGGGTTAGGGTTTTGGTTAGTGTTAGGTTTAGGTTCGGGTTAGGGTTAAGGTTAGGGATAGGGATAGGGTTAGAGATAGGGTTAGGGTTAGGGTCGCGTTTGTGTTCGTGTTCGTGTTCGTGTTCGTGTTAGTGTTAGTGTTAGTGTTAGTGTTAGTGTTAGTGTTAGTGTTAGTGTTAGTGTTCGGGTTAGGGTTAGGGTTAGGGTTAGGGTTAGGGTTAGGGTTAGGGTTAGGGTTAGTGTTATGGTTAGGGTTAGGGTTAGGGTTAGGGTTAGGGTTTTGGTTTGTTTTACGATTAGGGTTAGTGATTGTCTTAGTCTTAGGTTTACGTTTAGGGTTAGGGTTTGGGATTGGGTTTGGGTTTGGCTTTGGGTTTGGGTTTGGGTTAGTTTTAGGTTTAGGTTTAGGTTTAGGTTTAGGGTTAGGGTTAGGGTTAGGGTTAGGGTTAGTCTTAGTTTTAGGCTTAGGGCTAGGGTTAGGGTTAGTCTTAGTGTTTGGGTTTGGGTTTGGGTTTGGGTTGGGGTTGGGGTTAGGGTTATGGTTAGGGTTTATTTTAGGGTTAGGGTTGGGGTTGGGGTTGGGGTTGGGGTTGGAGTTGGGTTTGCGGTTGGGGTTGGGGTTGGGGTTAGTGTTAGTGTTAGTGTTAGGGTTAGGGTTAGGGTTAGAGTTTGGGATTTGGTTTGGGTTTGTTTTAGGGTTAGGGTTTGGGTTAGGGTTAGTCTTAGTTTTAGGCTTAGTCTTAGGTTGAGTTTTAGGGTTAGTGTTAGGGTTAGTGTTAGTATTAGTGTTATGGTTAGTGTTAGTGTTAGGGTTTGGGTTAGTGTTAGTGTTAGTGTTAGTGTTAGTGTTCGTGTTAGGCTTTTGGTTAGTGTTAGGTTTAGGTTTAGGTTTAGCGTTAAGTTTAGGGTTAGGGTTAGAGTTAGAGTTAGGGTTTGTGTTTGTGTTTGTGTTTGTGTTTGTGTTAGGGTCAGGGTCAGGGTCAGGGTCAGGGTCAGGGTTAGGGTTAGGGTTAGGGTTAGGGTTAGGGTTAGGGTTAGGGTTAGGGTAAGGGTATGGGTTAGGTTTAGGGTTAGTCTTAGGTTTAGACTTAGGTTTATGGTTAGTGTTAGGGTTTAGGTTAGTCTTAGCCTTAGTCTTAGGCTTAATTTTAGGGTTTCATTTCATTCATTTATTTTCATTTCATTTATTCGATTTGTATGCCACCCACTCAGCATACGCCAACTCAGGGTGGCTCACAACAAATCAAACATTGCAATACAATAAAATACAGCAATACAATGCAACCAAAAATAGCAATACAATAAAAATGGCAATACAAATGGCAATACAATGTGATTGTACAATATTCAGTCCAGACAATATATCAATAGAAAGCAATACCATGTCACAATACTGCAGCGGTCTCTCTGCCCCAGCCACAAATAAGTCGGGGGGGGGGTAGCGAAGTCCTACCACCCACTGCCGCCGCAGGTGAGTCCAGGGCAGTGAACAAAGTTCACACAAGCTCTGGATTATGTAATTTTAAGGGGGTTGGTGGGTGTCGAAGCAAAAATTACAATGGGATTACATGGGGGGTAGGGGGTCAGTTCTCCCTCCCAAAAAATGGATCACATTATTGTTGAATGGCCCAAAATGTGAATTAATATAAATCACATTGGCAGGAGCACAAATAAAGGTACCTTTAATGTGTGTGGATCTGAATATGAGGATCTGAAGCATACACAATTTCTTGCCATATTACTTTGATTCAAAGCAGTTTTTTCCCCTCTTTGGATTCGCCTATGTCCTTCAAGCAGCTGATTCAAAGCAAAACATTTCCCACACTACTGGCATCTGTACGGTTTCTCTCCTGTGTGGAGTATCGTATGACTCACAAGGTGTGAATTCTGGGAAAAACATTTCCCACACTCCTGGCACCTGTACGGTTTCTCTCCTGTGTGGACTCTATTGTGTTTCACAAGGACCGAATTAGTAGCAAAAAATTTCCCACACTCCTGGCACCTGTACGGTTTCTCTCCTGTATGGACTCTCTTATGTTTCACAAGGTCTGAATTCTGAGAAAAACATTTCCCACACTCCTGGCACCTGTACGGTTTCTCTCCTGTGTGGACTCTCTTATGTTTCACAAGGTCTGAATTCCGAGAAAAACATTTCCCACACTCCTGGCACCTGTACGGTTTCTCTCCTGTGTGGACTCTCTTATGACTCACAAGGTTTGAATTAGTAGGTTTGAATTAGGGTTAGGGTTAGGGTTTAGTTTTGGTTTTAGGTTTGGGTTTGGGTTTGGATTTGTTTTAGGGTTAGGGTTAGGGTTAGTATTAGTCTTAGGTTTAGGGTTAGTGTTAGGGTTTGGGTTAGGGTTAGTCTTAGTTTTAGGGTTAAGGTTTGTGTTTGTGTTTGGGTTTTGGTGTTGGTTTTGCTTTTGGCTTAGGGTTAGGATTTGATTTAGGGTTAGTGTTAGTGTTAGGGTTAGGGTTGGGTTTGGGTTTGGCTTTGGGTTAGGTTTTTGGTTTTGGTTTTGGTTTTGGTTTGGCGTTGTGTTTGGGTTAGGTTTAGGTTTAAGGTTAGGGTTAGGGTTAGGGTTAAGGTTAAGGTTAGGATTAGTGTTAGTGTTAGGGTTAGGGTTAGTGTTTGGTTTTGGTTTTGGGTTAGGGTTAGGGTTAGGGTTAGGGCTAGTGTTAGGGTTAGTGTTTGGTTATGTGTTAACGTTAGTGTTAGTGTTAGGGTTAGTGTTAGTGTTAGTGTTAGGGTTTTGGTTAGTGTTAGGTTTAGGTTTAGGTTTAGGGTTAGGGTTAGGGTTAGGGTTAGGGTTAGGGTTAGGGTTAGGGTTAGGGTTAGGGTTAGGTTAAGGTTAGGGTTAGGGTTAGGGTTCGGGTTCGGGTTCGGGTTAGGGTTAGGGTTAGGGATAGGGTTAGGGTTAGGGTTAGGGTCAGGATCGTGTTCGTGTTCGTGTTCGTGTTAGTGTTAGTGTTAGTGTTAGTGTTAGTGTTCGGGTTAGGGTTAGGGTTAGGGTTAGGGTTAGGGTTTTTGTTTTGGTTTGTTTTAGGATTAGGGTTAGTGATTGTCTTAGTTTTAGGTTTACGTTTAGGGTTTGGGTTTGGGTTTGGTTTTGGGTTTGGGTTAGTTTTAGGTTTAGGGTTAGGTTTAGGGTTAGGGTTAGGGTTAGGGTTATGGTTAATGTTAGTGTTAGGGTTTGGGTTAGTGTTAGTGTTAGTGTTAGTGTTAGTGTTAGGCTTTTGGTTAGTGTTAGTGTTAGTGTTAGTGTTAGTGTTAGTGTTAGTGTTAGTGTTAGTGTTAGTGTTAGTGTTAGTGTTAGTGTTAGGGTTAGTGTTAGGGTTAGGGTTTGGGTTTGCGTTTGGGTTTGCGTTTGGGTTTGTTTTAGGGTTAGGGTGAGGATTAGGCTTAGTTTTAGTCTTAGACTTAATCTTAGGTTTAGTGTTAGGTTGGGGTTTAGTTTTTGGGTTAGTGTTAGTGTTAGTGTTAGCGTTAGTGTTTGGGTTAGGGTTAGGGTTAGGGTTAGGGTTAGGGTTAGGGTTTGGGTTAGGGTTAGGGTTAGGGTTAGGGTTAGGGTTAGGGTTTGTGTTTGTGTTTGTGTTAGGGTCAGGGTTAGGGTCAGGGTCAGGGTTAGGGTTAGGGTAAGGGTATGGGTTAGGTTTAGGGTTAGGCTTAGGTTTAGACTTAGGTTTAGGGTTAGTGTTAGGGTTTAGGTTAGTCTTAGTTTTAGGCTTAATTTTAGGGTTAGGGTTAGGGTTTAGTTTTGGTTTTAGTTTTGGGTTTGGGTTTGTTTTAGGGTTAGGGTTAGGGTTATATTAGTCTTAGTCTTAGTTTTAGGGTTAGTGTTAGGGTTTGGGTTAGGGTTAGTCTTAGTCTTAGGGTTAGGGTTAGGGTTTGTGTTTGTGTTTGTGTTTTGGTGTTGGTTTTGCTTTTGGCTTAGGGTTAGGATTAGATTTAGGGTTAGTGTTAGGGTTAGGGTTTGGTTTTGGGTTAGGGTTAGGGTTAGGGTTAGGTTTTGGGTTTGGGTTTGGGTTTGGCATTGTGGTAGGGTTAGGTTTAGGTTTAAGGTTAGGGTTAGGGTTTGGATTAGTCTTAGTTTTAGGGTTAGGGTTAGGGTTAGGGTTAGGGTTTGGTTTTGGGTTTGGGTTTGTGTTAGTGTTAGGGTTAGTGTTTGGTTTTGTGTTAACATTAGGGTTAGTGTTAGAGTTAGTGTTAGGTTTAGGTTTAGGGTTAGGGTTCGTGTTTGGGTTTGGGTTTGGGTTAGGGTTAGGGTTAGCCTTAGGGTTAGTGTTAGGGTTAGGGTTAGGGTTAGGGTTAATGTAAGTGTTAAAGTAAGGATAAGTGTAAGGGTAAGGGTTAGGGTTAGTGTTAGGTTTAGGTTTAGGTTTAGGTTTAGTGTTAGGGTTAGGGTTAGGGTTAGGGTTAGGGTTCGGGTTCGGGTTCGGGTTCGGGTTAGGGTTAGGGATAGGGTTAGGGTTAGGGTTAGTGTAGTATTCGTGTTTGTGTTTGTGTTTGTGTTAGTGTTAGTGTTAGTGTTAGTTTTAGTGTTAGTGTTAGTGTTAGTGTTAGTGTTAGTGTTAGCGTTAGCGTTTGGGTTAGGGTGAGGGTTAGGGTTAGGGTGAGGGTTAGGGTTAGGGTTAGCATTAGTAAGGGTAAGGGTAAGGGTTAGGGTTACGGTTAGGGTTAGGGTTAGGGTTAGGGTTTGTGTTAGGGTCAGGGTTAGGGTCAGGGTTAGGGTTAGAGTAAGGGTAAGGGTATGGGTTAGGTTTAGGGTTAGGCTTAGGTTTAGACTTAGGTTTAGGGTTAGTGTTAGGGTTTAGGTTAGTCTTAGCCTTAGTCTTAGGCTTAATTTTAGGGTTAGGGTTTAGTTTTGGTTTTAGTTTTGGGTTTGGGTTTGTTTTAGGGTTAGGGTTAAGGTTAGGGTTAGGGTTTAGTTTTGGTTTTAGTTTTGGGTTAGGGTTAGGGTTAGTCTTAGTCTTAAGGTTAGGGTTAGGGTTTGTGTTTGTGTTTGTGTTTTGGTGTTGGTTTTGCTTTTGGTTTAGGGTTAGGATTAGATTTAGGGTTAGGGTTAGGGTTAGGGTAAGGGTTTGGCTTTGGTTTAGGGTTAGGGTTTGGTTTTGGTTTTGGGTTAGGGTTAGGGTTAGTGTTAGGGTTAGGGTTTGGTTATGTGTTAACGTTAGGGTTAGTGTTAGGGTTAGTGTTAGTGTTAGGGTTTTGGTTAGTGTTAGGTTTAGGTTTAGTGTTAGTGTTAGGGTTAGGGTTAGGGTTCGGGTTCGGGTTCGGGTTCGGGTTCGGGTTCGCTTTCGGGTTCGGGTTAGGGTTAGGGATAGAGTTAGGGTTAGGGTTAGGGTTAGGGTCAAGGTCGTGTTCGTGTTCGTGTTTGTGTTTGTGTTTGTGTTTGTGTTTATGTTAGTGTTAGTGTTAGTGTTAGTGTTAGTGTTCGGGTTAGGGTTAGGGTTAGGGTTAGGGTTTTTTGTTTTGGTTTGTTTTAGGATTAGAGTTAGTGATTGTCTTAGTCTTAGGTTTACGTTTAGGGTTTGGGTTTGGGTTTCGGTTTGGGTTAGTTTTAGTTTTAGTTTTAGGGTTAGGGTTAGGGTTAGGGTTAGGGTTAGGGTTTGGGTTAGGGTTATGGTTATGGTTAGGGTTATGGTTAGGGTTAGGGTTAGGGTTAGGCTTAGTGTTAGTGTTAGTGTTAGGGTTCGGGTTCGGGTTAGGGTTAGGGTTAGGGTTAGGGATAGAGTTAGGGTTAGGGTTAGGGTTAGGGTTAGGGTCAAGGTCGTGTTCGTGTTCGTGTTCGTGTTTGTGTTTGTGTTTATGTTAGTGTTAGTGTTAGTGTTAGTGTTAGTGTTAGTGTTCGGGTTAGGGTTAGGGTTAGGGTTAGGGTTTTTGTTTTGGTTTGTTTTAGGATTAGGGTTAGTGATTGTCTTAGTCTTAGTCTTAGGTTTACGTTTAGGGTTTGGGTTTGGGTTAGTTTTAGTTTTAGGGTTAGTTTTAGGGTTAGTTTTAGGGTTAGGGTTAGGGTTAGGGTTAGGGTTAGGGTTCGGGTTCGGGTTAGGGTTAGGGTTTGGGTTAGTCTTCTTCTTAGTCTTAGGTTTAGGGTTAGTGTTAGGGTTTGGGTTCGTCTTAGTCTTAGTTTTAGGGTTAGGGTTAGGGTTAGGCTTAGTCTTAGTCTTAGCCTTAGTTTTAAATTTAGGGTTAGGGTAAGGGTTAGGTTTAGGGTTAGCCTTAGGGTAAGGGTAAGGGTAAGGGTTAGGTTTAGGGTTAGGTTTAGGCTTAGGTTTAGGCTTAGGTTTAGGGTTAGTGTTAGGTTTTAGGTTAGTCTTAGGCTTAGTTTTAGGGTTAGGGTTAGGGTTTTGTCTTGGGTTTGGGTTTGTTTTAGGGTTAGGGTTAGTCTTAGTATTAGTCTTAGCCTTAGTCTTAAATTTAGGGTTAGTGTTAGGGTTTAGGTTAGGGTTAGTCTTAGTCTTAGTTTTTGGGTTAGGGTAGGGTTTGTGTTTGTGTTTTGGTTTTGGTTTTGGTTTTGTTTTAGGGTTAGGATTAGGTTTAGGTTTAGGGTTAGGGTTAGGGTTAGGGTTAGGGTTAGTGTTAGGGTTAGGGTTAGGGTTAGGGTTAGGTTTTGGGTTTGGGTTTGGTTTTGGATTTGGGTTTGGCGTTGTGTTAGGGCTAGGTTTAGGTTTAAGGTTAGGGTTAGGGTTAGGGTTAGGGTTAGGGTTAGGATTAGGGTTAGGGTTAGGGTTAGGGTTAGGGTTAGGTTTAGGGTTAGTGTTAGGGTTAGGGCTAGGGTTAGGGTTTTGTTTTGGTTTTGGTTTTGGGTTTGTTTTAGGGTTAGGGTTAGGGTTAGTCTTAGTATTAGTCTTAGCCTTAGTCTTAAGTTTAGGGTTAGTGTTCGTGTTAGGGTTTGGGCTAGTCTTAGTCTTAGTTTTAGGGTTAGGTTTAGGATTTGTGTTTGTGTTTGTGTTTTGGTTTTGGTTTTGGTTTTGGTTTAGGGTTAGGATTAGGGTTAGGGTTAGGGTTAGGGTTAGGGTTAGGGTTAGGGTTTGTGTTTGTGTTTGTGTTTGGGTTTGGGTTAGTGTTAGGGTTAGTGTTAGGGTTAGTGTTAGGGTTAGGTTTTGGGTTTGGGTTTGGCGTTGTGTTAGGGCTAGGTTTAGGTTTAAAATTAAGGTTAGGGTTAGGGTTAGGATTAGGATTAGTTTTAGGGTTAGGGTTAGGGTTAGTGTTAGGTTTAGGTTTAGGTTTAGGGTTAGGGTTAGGGTTAGTGTTTGGATTTGGGTTTGGATTTGGGTTTGGGTTTGGGTTTGGGTTTGGGTTTGGGTTAGGGTTAGTGTTAGTGTTAAGGTTAGGGTTTGGGTTAGGGTTAGGGTTAGGGTTAGGGTTAAGGTAAGTGTTAAGGTAAGGGTAAGGGTAAGGGTAAGGGTTAGTGAGAACCTGTGGATCCTGGTCATTTCCCTAGTTAGGGAAAGATAGGATTATTATTTTTTATCTAAATACGAACGTTTTGTGATGGCTTTTTCTTTAACAGTCTTTGTTGCTGGATGCAGTGTATTCTATAGGATACATTTGAGGACACTGACATTTCTTTTGTCAAATGAAATTTGGGATCCCAAGGTAGAGATTAAAATACGAATAGAAGAAGTATGTTCCACCTTCATAAGAATGCGACATTTTTTATGTAGTGTAGATCTAACTCTTGCTACAAAGAATCGAATAGTGAGATGTTACATATTCCCAATATTGCTACATGGAGTGGAAGCTTGACCAGTGACTAAAGCATCTGAAAAGATAATCGAAGCTTTTGAAATATGAATGTACAGATGGCTGATTAGGATATCATGGGTTGGCCAAGTGACAAACATAGAAGTATTGCGCCAAATTGCTAAAGAGCAAGAACTCTTTAAGACCATCAAGCAAATAAAGCTCCAATACTTTGGCCATATCATTAGGAATAACATAAAGTATAATATACTCCAAATCATTCTGCAAGGAAAGATCCCTGGGAAGAGAGGCCCTGGACCTAGATGGATTTTATGGCTGCATAACCTGAGAGACTGGTGTGGCATGTCCTCGGAAGAACTGTTCCGAAGAGTTAAGAACAGGAAGACTATCGCCATGATGATAGCCAGTATCTGGAATGGATATGGCACCTGGAGAAGAAGAAGACATTTGTTTTGTGGTTAATATGAGACATAGTCACTTTAAACAAAGACATATTGAATTATATGAAAGTCAAAAACCAGTACCTGTTTGACCCACCTATGAAATGTTGTATTGCATGTGCAAGAGAGAGATAAAAATAGATTCTTTTTTTCCCTCTGCTAGTATCACTTCTACTCAGCTGTTTTTATTTGTGTTGGTATTTGTAAGCTGCTGCTCTAAGTCCTGCAGGACTGGACTTTCATCCTGCTGCAGCTGCTAATCCTCCACCCTCAGCACCTAGGAAGACCTTCATAAGCCCCATATGATGGTCCTGGGTGGCTTAGCTATCTATAAAATGGCCCTTCCTCTCAAAAGTTGATTCAGCAATGAATGTCACCAGACTTGCAGTTGCTTGGCTCCTGCATCTTGTGCCTGGTTCCAAAAAACTCCCATTTTGCTCCTGATTGCTCTTCTGAATACTTTTGTCCAGTTCCTATGGGCTATTCTTTTGCTATGCTTGGATCCTTGCTTCTTGCCTTCTTCCAGCTCCTGAAGTTACTCTGCCTCATCAGTTCTCTCGATCACCTGACTTCTAGCTCACTTAGACTATGCTTTTGTCATCTGGACTAATCCTATATCTCTGGCTTGATTTCTGACTTGGGTTCTGGATTGAGATAGGGTTACTGTTTGGCTCATTACCTGCTTGCCATGGGTCCTAGTGTTTGTGTCACCTGTCATCCACCCATACCCAGGACTCTGACAGTCTGTAGAAACTGTGAGTGCCTCATAAAAAAAAGCCTAGCTGTCACATGTGTAATGAGATCACCCTGTGTTTGCACATTAACTAGAAAACATCTCCAACCAGGGCTTTGGCCAGGGTGGGTGTCCCCCCCACCCACCCACATCTAGAATCCTGGCTACAGCCCTGTCTCTAACGTTTGATTTTTGCTCACCGTCCTTTCTGTTCTAGAAAAGTGTACTGTCTCATTAGCTGCCAACAGATTTGTTAATTTAAACTATTTTGCTGTTTTAAAGTTTTATCCTTTGTTGTTTTCCATGCACAGAATTATCAAAACAAATGTGAGAGGTGGCACATGTTGCAGGGCCGTAGCCAAAGGGTGGCCAGGGGGGAGGATCACCCCCCCCCCAGCTAACAGCCTGCCCCCCACTCCACCCTGGGATGCCAATGGTGTGTGTGTGTGTGTGTGTGTGTGTGTGTGTGTGTGACATTGTTGCCCTTCCTGAAAAAAATATTCAGCCCCCCCCCCCCCCCCCCCAATCTAGAATCCTAGCTACGGCCCTGACATGTTGAGAACTCTGTGCTGTATATGCCATAGGGTCCAGCACATCCAAGGTCAAATAGGACCTGCACTAAGAAGTCCTCCGTTTTGGGGAATTCGGTACTGCTGGATTCTGCTTGGACGATTTCTACTGGGTGCTTTGGGAAAGGATGAGATTGCACGGCCAGCTCGCGTCCACCAGAGGGCGTCCCTCTGTGTCGTAAGAGACCCCAGTTAAGCACCCCCCCCCCCCTCCGCAGCCTTTGATTCGGTTTCATCTCCAGGCAGCTGTGCAAAAGCATCTCGGGGGTGGCATTGGCAGGCAGTAGCCTCTACATCTGCCTGGCAGGTACCAGCCTCGGCTGCGTGCTTTAGGTGCCTCTGATTCCGGAGTCGTCCCCATGCCTTCATTTCTCTTTCCAAGAATGGGCTCTGGCTGCTGGGGAACCTGCGCTCTCTAAAAGAAGTCCTCCTCCTCCTCCTTGGGGAATTCTGACGCTTGACAAAAGAAGAGGGGAAAAAGAGGGAGGACATTTGAAAACTAAGCCACCGCGGGGACAAGAATGGAAAAGGAGAGCAAAGCCTCCACCCAGTATGGATCCCTGGAGTCAACCAAGTGGAGAGCAGCTGAGATCGAGAAAGGTGAGGTTATTTTATTTGCACACCTGGGGGACACAGTAGCAGTAGCCCTATCCCACCCATACAACACATTGTGCCCTGCATTGAGGTGGGTGGGTGACATGCCTCTAGATCTGCATGCTAAGTATCCCTGGGCATCTATGTGTATGTATACATGGACAAAGGGGGAAAATATGTCTATGATTAGCCTGTCCCTAGTCTGCTATTTTTCTGTTTTCCTTGACAGCTTTCCACAGCAGAGTAGAAACTGGTTGATAGGTCTTGCTTTCTGTCTTCCCTCCCACTCCAGGTGAGGAGGAGGAGGGCAGAGCAGGCTCCTTGGTCAGCTGTCTCTCTCTGTCTCTCTGTCAATCTCTCTCTCAATTAAAACAGGGCATGTTTGTTTACACTAATGGACAGAGGTGGGAGAAAAGGCTGTCAGCATAGAAATCAGTAAGATGGCTGAGGTCCAAAAGCTCTAATATTCATTCATTCATTCATTCAATCAACCAGTCAGTCAGTCACCAATTCTTATGGAGTTTAACTCCTGGGCACACCAGCTTGGCAAACTGCCAGGACCTTGCCAGATGCCTTGGGGTATTTCTGCAGATGATAAGGCCAAGAGAAACGCTCAAGATTGTCTCTGGAGATGAAACATCAGATTTGGAGTTTCCTGTTACACTGTGTCCCCAATGGATGAAGTTGGGATACCCTGACGTTAGTCTGTGCTTCCCTGATGGAATCTGTTCCATAAGGGAGTTGTTCATTTCCTGCCTTTGAGCAGCATGCTGTGAGGTCAACAGAGGAATGATTTGTTCATTCTTTCATCTACTCAGCTCACCACCATCACTGCCAGGTCGCTGTATTTGTGAATGGGTATAACCAGGCAAGCAGCCAGGCAGCTCTGACAACAGGGTAGCCAGGAGCCAATCAATCCCCCACTCCCCCAGCCTAAGTAGCAGGATGTCCCTGGCAATCGTACCTCTCCTTTCAACTCTCTCCATTGATGAAAGACGATGGTGCCTGGAAAGCACAAGGCTCGTGTTTTCACTGAACCTTTCAGCAGTTCACAGAATGCAAAGTAGAACCCAAATGTTAGAATCTCCTACCTAGCCACTGCCCCATCCAAACACACTCATATGTACCCACTGCCCTGTTAATTTTAAAAAGAATCCACAAAAGCATATCAAAGAAAGGAAAACAGTGTGCAACAACTTGCCCATAGTGTGTTTGTTTGTTTTTTAATTGATTGATTGATTGATGGATGGATGGATGGTGGGGAGAGACCATATCAATTGAATCTGGTCATTTTGCTACTCCCAAAGTGTAAGCAGCATGAATGCAGTTCTGGAGTCCTATGTTAATTGAGGCTTAGTAGTTCTTCCATACAAGCTAAGTGTAATGCTCCATAAGCCCTCTGACATCACAAGAGACTCTTGGCTTTTCTTGTATCACATGGGTATGACATTTCTCCACCAGGGCTGGCTCCATCCTCTAGCTGGGTGAGGTGCCTATCTTTACCACCAGGTATGGGGGGAGGGCGATGGTAGCAGCTTCTTGTCTATTCATTCTGAGCTCTCTGGCTCTTTCCCTCCACTGTATGCCATTCTACCATTTAAGCTGTTCTGTTCCTTTACTTGTGGTGGTGAACATTATCCTATTAGCAATGTTCAGGTCAGATTGATCTTTGGATCCAGTCAACTACTCTACTTGGACTGGGGATGGGTGCAATTGTGTCCCCTTGTTCTCACATAGCAAAATGTCTCAGGCTGGCCCTCCTCTTCACCCTTATCCAGCCCTACCTAATTGTTCCCCTCCAAAAGCTTGAACAAACCCTGAGTTAAAATGGAGAGTCCTGGGCATTCAGTTCCATCTCGGGACTCAGTGTCCACAAGTGATCATTCTTTCCTTGGCAGCAGGGGAACTAGATAACTTAATTCTACATAGGAATTGCATTTTGTTTTGAGTTCTTTTACGAAAACCCCAAGAGTTTCTCCTTTCACTTTTTAGGGCAGATTGTGGTTGCAGATTGTGCCAGCAGAGATGACATTTTTGTTTGGGTCGCTTTGTACAAAAGGGGGTACATTTCTGTCTTAGTGTATGTTATGTTCCACTTTCTGGTTTTAAATTGTATGAAATTGTTTTAGATTATGTGAGATTGCTTTAAAATTGCCTTGTGTTCTTTTACTGTCTGTACCCTACTCTGAGATCTTTAGATATAGGATGGAGCAGACCCTTGAGATAAGTGATGCAGCGATTATTGCCTTGGAAGAGAGAGAGCCACTGAAGAGGGAGAGTGGGTGGAAAGGGAACCATTTCTACCCGCTGTGATTTGCAAAGGGGAAAGCACCTGCCAGAAGGGTGTCATTCACAAGGGCCTGAGTGGAAGCACCCAGTCTTGAGTAACTGGTGGTGTGACTGTGGACACCAACTATAGACTGTGGCTCAAGGGTGAAAGCTAGGCATCTACAATGTCCCCAGTTCCATCACTGGCATCTCCTAGCCTGAATGCACAGGTGGTGACTGCCAGTCAGTGCAGACAGTATTGACTTAGATCAGTGATGGTGAATCTTGGCACTCCAAGTGTTCTTGAACTTCACTTACCAGAAGCCCAAGTCAGTACTCCTGCTGATCAGGGCTTCTGGGAATTGAAGTTCAAGAATATCTGGAGTGCTAAGGTTCACCATCACTGACTTAGATGGAGCAATGGTCAGATTCAATAGAGGAAAATGTCTTACACTAAGCCCACATAACCGGTTGTAATCTAGTCTTTTAAGTCTAGCTGCAATGCCAATGGTATGGCAAGACCTATGCCCATTATTCATGAAGCAATGAAAGGTCCTTAAGCTTCAAAATAGGTAGCTAATGTCAAGATACCACCAAGGTCAAGAGAGGCCTGCACAAACCACTGAGATACACTACCTGTTTGTCTTGGTGTGGATGAAGCCAGGAGAGCCAAATGTGCAGATGAATGAGGGAATCTTCCTATCCTGCCAACCTCCCAGTCTAACTGGACTAAGCAGTGCTGTCACAGAGTGCAAAACATTCACAAGGTTAAGCACCAACTCTTCAAAATAGAGCGGCCACCACACCCACGAAACAGACAGGCTCCCAGTAGATGGATCTAAGCAAAAACTGATTTTAAGTGCCTTGAGACTTCATAGTCCAGAATCTGAACAACTGATAAATAATTACAAATATATATTTTATTAATGGTGATAAAAAGGGGGAAAAGGGAATATAAAAAAATTCAAAACCAATTTCAAACAGTTGCAAAAGACATCAAAAATATACTGGAGCAAATGATCAAATAAAAGCTCAAGGCAGGAGCAATACAGAGCAAACACATAGGAAAATAAGAAAGCTAATTAAACTACTCTAGTATTTACATTCTAGCATAGTTGCAGAGCAGACATGAAGTGCTTTCCTCACAGCATGATAGCAAATGAGCATAATGTCTCTTGAGAGGTAACTAAGCCCCAAGAGCAGTGTTTCCCAACCTTTGTTTTTTGGACTTCAATTCCCAGAAGTCTAAGTCAATTCTCCAAAACACTGATCAGCCAATGTACCGACTTAAGTTTCTGGGAATTGAAGTCCCCCTGCGGGGAATGGGCCCCACATTGGGAAACACTGCTCTAAATTCTGGCCCTGCTTTTATACATTAAGCTTTTGGCTTCTGGACTCTTCCAGAGGGTCTTCTAATCATTCTTCAGGTTTCCTCCAAACCTCACAAAAAAGAGCAGTTTCTGGCCCCTCCTCTCACATAGCAGGGAATGAGCCAGCCTGGTCTTGAAAGCCACTCTCATACTGATAAGCTGTTGATGTTGCTTTGTTCAAATTGGTAATTAGCATTTGTCCCCCCCCCTCACCCCCAGTTACTTAGCCAGTCAGTTCCAGGCACTAACTATACAACTCAGAAGAGCGCAGAATCTATGATCCCTTGATTTTTCAATCTCTTAACAGCTAGCACTGTTTATTCATTTCTTCACACATTAAAATAGGCTTGTTCTGTATCATGGAAGAATCTTTCCCAGTCCTACCTAGAAATGTCAGGTAATGAACCTGGGATGTTCTGTATGATCTTTGACATTGAGCTACAGCCTTCTATCAGACAGCAGAGAGTACCTTTGAACTTGTAGTTTAAACTCCAGATTCCCTCAAGCACAATTTTCCACTGCAATAATGACTTTTGTTCCATGGAGATAAGGACACAGGGAGCAGAGCTTCTATGGAGGTAGTGTACTGTAATGACATTCCTCCCTGCTGGTTTTCCCCCCTAGCCCCTCAATTGTCTCTCTCTTTTCCTTTTGAAAGAGGAATCTCTTTTCCTTTGGTCCTTGAACAGAACAGTGATGGTGTCATGCTGCTGTCTGATCAAATGTGGTGCTAGGGGATGTGTACAAGAACAGTTGGCTTTCCAGTCATTTCAGGGTTTTTTCAAGGAAGGGGAGAAATGTACATACACAACATTTTTTGTTTGAATGCTCAAGCTCTCAAATGACAAATGATCTCTGGGGGAGGGGAATGCAAAAAGAGATGCAGGGAAAGACAATTCATGAGAGGAATAAAAAGAGAAATGTAGCTTCCTGTCTGCAGCTGGGGAAGGATCAGGTCCCCAGGGGTAGGCAACCTATGGCCCGCAGCACCAAGTAATCCAGCCCCTTCCCCTGCTCCAGCCACCGCAACAGGAATCAGCCACGGACTCATTTATGGCTGTTGTAAATGCATTTACGACGGCTGTGGACACATTTATGACCAGCCGCGGACATGTTTACGGCAGCCATAAATGGCAGGGGTGACCACCAGTCCAGCCCCCTCAACTGTCTGAGGAAGTGTGACCCAGCCCGCGACTTCAAAAGGTTGGCGACCTCTCCCGGATTTAGATGGGTGAATGAATGGAGGAACAGCCGCCATCTGCAAAACTCTCAGGTCAGAGTGAAAGCAAGCCTTCTTTAACAACAACAGCAGTAGCACAGCAGCAGCAGCAACAGCAGCAGCAGCAGCAGCAGCAGCAACAACAACAACAATACTTATCATCATCAACAACAACAGTAGCAGAAGCAACAGCAACCTATCAGTATTTGCACTAGATCCTGTTGAAGACATGAGGATGATCAGATATGTGTAGTCCAGTAGCAGTCAGAATTACTCAATTGGGCTGTAGTATATCTGAAGTGGTGTCACTGAAGAGGTTGCCAACTGAATATGTGTTCTTTGTTGCTGTGTTGGGTTGTTATTGTTTGTTTTTATTAATTGGAGTGTTATTTTTGTTCTTGTTGATATAATTTATTCATTTTGTTTTTAAAAAATGTAATGTGTTGTAAGCCACCCAGACTGTGGTGGCTTAGTGGTTAAGATGCTGAACTTGATGACTGGAAGGTTGGCAGGTCAGCAGTTTGAGCCCCAAGGAGTGAGCTCCCATCTCTGTCCCAGCTCCTGCCGACCTAGCAGTTCGAAAGCAAAAAAATTACAAGTGCTGTAGATAAATAGGTACTGCTTTGTTTGGAAGGGAACAGTGTTCTGTGTCTAGTCATACCTGCTACATGACCATGGAAAAGTCTGCAGATGCAGACAGCGCTGGCTTTTTGGGTATAAACAGAGATGAGCACTGAAACCTAGAGTCGGATGCAACTGGTTTTCAAGTAAGGGAGACCTTTAAGCCACCTGGAGTGGGAAAATATTCCAGATGGGTGGGATATTAATGTAATAAATAAATAAAATAAACTCTGAGACCCCCTTTTTTTAAGAGAGAGAAAGAGCAATCCTATGGCCTCACTGTGTCCTTGTCTCTGTGTCCCCTTCTGCTAACACATCTTATTTTCTGCCTTTCATTCAGAGGATGAAATTGTGTCCATGGCTGACACCACAACTACCATTGATGACATTGAAGGAGAGCTTTTCAGAATTGAAAGGATCCGTGAAGTCCTGGTGCGGAGGGAGTCTGAGCTCAAATACATGTAAGTTTTGTGCTGGGAAAGCAGGCCCCAAAGGGGAAGGGCTCAGCAAAGTGCAAAGGGTCAAATCTTGGGAGAAGTGGTGGTTTCTATCCCTTTCCCTCAATTTGCCCAGTCAGGTGGAGGAAAGTGTCTCGGGAGCAACAAATGCCAAACTCTTCTGCTTGGCCTCCTTTCTCTCCTTTGCCAGCACTGATCAGTTTCTTATGAGAGTAGAAGAATCCAAGCTTGCAAATTTATGTTCCAATATTTCAATGGCAGAAACTTAGCAAACATGAAACTTTGCTACAATTTTCTCATTAACAGGCATTCTCTTTTAAATGATTGTAGACCTACCTGTATAAGAATTTTCCTCAGAGAATCATATTAATTCTCTCCAATCTCTCTCTCTCTCTCTGTGTGTGTGTGTGTGTGTTTCCACATTTGCTCAGTGATAAAGCTCTGTTCAAACAATGTCTGTGGTACACAAACAGATTTCACCTTCTAATGATGGGCTACCTGTAACATATAATGTGGCTTTCAGATGATCATCCTGTTACAAAATGTGAAAGTTCTATCTAGACAGCATAGCTAGCAGGAAAATGCACGGTCTTTGTTCCATGAATTTCTCTAATACTCTGTAAAGCCATCTGTATTTGTGGTCACGAGCATGTTTAGCATTATATTTCTTGTCAGTCTGGAACTCCCCCAACTGCGCTGGATGAATTTGAATCCCACTGTTCAATGTTTGTTTGATTATTTATTTATTAGATTTATATCGCTGCCTGCTTACCACAGCAACTCATGGCGGCTTACAATCAACATAAAATATAGCTTAATTAAAAACATCTTTAAGCAAACCCCAGACAGTCCCCAGCTAAAGGGATATTTAGAGTGGCCCCATATAAACCAGCCGGGGGGGGGGGGGCAACTCCCATTGTGGTGCCCCACATCAGCTGAACCAGCCAGGTCTTCAGACCTATCCTGAAGGGTTTTCTTGATATTGCTACCTGAAGTAAAGGAATGTAAGTTCATATGAGTTAATTATAATAAACTATATTTTTCAAAGACAGATTTTTGCTATTATTACCATTGGATACTACCGTCTGGCCATTCTACTGCTTGATACTATCCTGAATGCTGGCAGATCTAATTGTAGGTGGAGGTCAGTCGGCAGGAGGTTCCAAACAGCCGGGGCAGCCACTGAAAATGCCCTCTGTTTAGTGCTAGAGAGGCGCACCTCTCTGTACCCTTAGAGAGCCCCTCCGGTCCACTCTAGTGGAATGGGCTGATGTCCTCGGGGTGATGTGGTCTCTTAAGTAACCTGGCCCACTACCATGTAGGTCTTTAAAGATGATGACCAGCACTTTGAATTGCACCCGGAGGCACACCGGCAGCCAATGCAGCTCCCGCAGCAATGGTGTTGGAGAAGAAAGCTTCTTTGGATGGTCTCTCTGCCCACCGAGGAGTCAAAGTCTCATTATTGACAGTCATCGATCAGAGCTAGCTGGGATACCCTTTCCAATTTTTAGATGGCTTCCAGGAGCCAGCAGAAACTAGTTTGAGACTCACCTAAAGCATCAAGCAAGAAACCTTCCTTCCTTCCTTTCCTTTCCCTTCATGGCGAAGAGGATGAATTTAAAGCCAGCCACACGTAGTTGGCATTTGCAATGGCCAGTTCAGAGAAATTCAATCCCTGCTGTCCTCCTGCACATGTCGGAAGTGGGTTGGGATGGGGCAGCTGGGTTACTGACCACAGTGCAACATGAAGAGCCACCACTTGGCACTCAGTTGGAGATCCAAGGAGATTAGTGCATGCAGGCATGTCCACTGATGCCATCTTGTCTGAGAAATGCTGTGAGGGGCATCACTACCAATGATCTAAGAAAGGAATGGTCTCCTAATGAACTGATGGAGGCATTTAGTTGATCTTATAGAGTTGAAGAAACTTCAGATATCATATTCCTGGCATCTTCCATCCAACCAGTTCTGAGGACTTGTGTCTTCCCCCCATTTTAGCCTTTTCACTGTCAGCCAAAACTTACATCATTTCCACCCCCGTATTATATTTTGAGCAGGCTTGTGAGTTATTAATTGCTTTTTCTTTCTAAGTTTATCTGACTTCTAATGAATTCATCCACAAAGCCACCCACACTGCCAGGGCTTCTCTCTCTCTCCTGACAAGCATCTCTTTCAAAGTAGCCTAGCAGCCTCTCATCTGAGAAAATAAATCATTGCTTCTTTCAGTGAAGGCTTTGCCTGAGGCAGAAAACTCTTTTTATTTATGTTCATTTGTAAATAACCTAACTCTTGGAATAGCATAACTTGGTGGCAATGGTGGAACATCACTTCTTTCTTCTTTTAAGCAGCCATTTTATTTTGCTACTAGTTGCTCAGGGGCTCATGTTTCCTAAATTTCCCTGTGGACCCAGTGGGAAATTGCAAACAGCAAATGTGAAAATACTGGTGGAGATTAAGCAAGGCAATATGCACTGTACACACAGAGAGAAAGAGATTCACTCTGTTATACATTTCACATTTAGGCAAGTGTGATACTGCTGCACCTCAACCTCACTCTACCATCACACATCACATTCTGGCCTCTGTCTGTGTTTTGTGAACAAGTTGCACACATAGGTCCATCTGCCTGCTGTGTGTGTGTGTGTGTGTGTGTGTGTGTGTGCAGTGTGAGTGAAAGAGGGAGGGAAGGAAGGAAGGAGGGAGAGTGTGTGTGTTAATTCAGTTTCCACTTTTGCCCCTGGCTCCACATGCCATTGGCTGTTATACTTTCTATCCCAACCACAATGGGTACCAGTACATTGTCAAAAACTGCCAGCATTTGGATAGCGAGATGCTTAGAAGTATAAGCCTGTGCTAGATGGAGAATGTGAACCTGACAGAGATAGAAAAAGACCTGGTCACACTGCCGCTGCTATAGCACCTCAACAAGTAATTGTCTGACCAATTTGGCAGTATATAAAGTTCACCTCTATGTTTGAGTGACACTTTAAAATCCCATTTGATTTTTAATGCACTCCTTGTGTTACAAAGAGACTAGAAGAGAACATTTGCAATGATGTCAGGTATGGACCAAAAAGCCCATACATTCCCATTACCTCTGCCTGCCTCGGGGGGGGGGGGGCACCAGTCGCTGGGGCGCTCCGAGATGAGTCCCTATATTCCTGTGGGCCAGCACACCACTGGTTGAAGAAGTTAGTTTATCAGCTGCCTTAGGAGCAACACTACATTCAAGAATGCTTCCTTGAATCATAAAAATACCACAATTATCCCCGTTCCAATTTGGAATGAAAGGCAAGCCATGAATCAACTAATGTGGAGGACAGATAACTGTCTTAGCCTGCTATAAGAGAGTTTGCACTCCCCCCTCATTCAATTCTTGTTTGTTTTGTTTTGAGTCAGATATCACCATGTTTGGCAGTATCCTTGTCAGTTGGTCACCAAGAAAAATTATATGACTCCTCATTTAGGAAAGGGCATGATCTGTAGAGTTGTTCCTCCAGTGACTGACCCTTTAGTTTAGACCATTCAGGAATTCTCAACCTGCAGCCTACGGGCTGGATGCAGCCTGTAGCACCATTTCATGTGGCCCCCCACTGCCTTCACTACACCAGGAAATGCCATGTGGTGAAAGAAGGGCAAAATGGCCGTCTTGCCCCCAAAGCTGTCTGAGGGAGTGTGACCTGGCCCCCAGCTTTAAAAGGTTGAGAACTTCTGATTTAGAGGAACAATGTTGAGTTTAATTCCATAGAAGGTTGTTGCTGAGTCACAAATATGTAGAATTTCTCAATAGACAAACATTTATTCTCTTGAGAGTTGATGTAGGTTGGGCTAAGAGACAGAACTAACCAGAGGCTCGAATTCCCTTCTAGGTTAAGAGTTTAGTCTGGACCACCTTCATGCAAATCCAGGACTGTTTCTAACAGACAGCCTCTGATTTTACAATAGGTTCAGTGTTTTAGGGAATATCACCTTGCCTAATACTGTTGAGTCCTTATCACTGATGCACAGTATTCTGTTATTTGAATGTAATATTTTGTAGGCCAAAATCTTGTTGTTTAGTCTAGTAAGTCACACTATTGTAGGAATATTGAACCAACTGTAGAAATCAGTGGTATGGATGTTGACTATGATGATGCCTTTTTAAACATAACTCTCTGAAGGAAATACATTTAATATACATTAAGTCATGAACCTATGCTCAGCAGTACTTAACTTCTGGGTTCAGCGGATCCCTTAAGACGGGTTGTTTCCACTGGTGTAGTTTTTTGTGCTCTGGCAATTATATATATATATATATTTCCTCTTGTTCTATTTGCAGGATGGATGACATTCAGCTTTGTAAGGAAATCACCAGGTTAAAAAAGGAGCTTCAGAAGCTGATTACCCTGCCAGGTGAGGCCAACACCACAAGCAGTCCTCCCAGAGACTTGAGTCCTTTAGGACAGGGGTCCCCAACCTTTGCTTTTTGGACTTCAGTTCCCAGAAGCTTAAGTCAGTAAAATGGCTGCTCAGTGCTTTGGGGAATTTCTGGTTACCAGCCTGGGGACCCTGGATTACTGCGCCAATGTAGTAAAATTACCATATTTACCATACATGCAAGAAGTGGGTGGAGTCAAGGCCGGAAGTGGGCAGAGTCAAGGCCAGGGTGGGCAGAGTCAAGGCCAAAATTGGGCAGAGTCAAGGCCTTCTCTCCCCTGCCACAAGCGAAAAGCCACAGCGGCTTCTGGTGGCAGGAGGAAAAACTGCAGCTTTATGGGAAATTAATAATACGGGAAAATACGGGGTTTTCGCGGCCAAAACAGGATACTAACTTGACAACTATGATCAAATTACCATATTTTTCCATATTTTTCCATACAGTCACTGTACATCATATGGTGGGCTAAATAACTGTATGAAACAGTAACTACTGTACAGGCTTCCATTCAAACAACAACATGGTTTATTGCAAGGAGCAAAGGAACAGGGGGAAAGGTGCAGGGACTCAAGCTTATATACAGAACACAATGGTTACATTTACCCTGGCTTCTGAAGAAGTGGGAAAACATTAACGAATCAGTCTTTACAAATTGCGCCTTTTTTTTTTTTGCAAGGCGCGCTGTAGCATAACCATTGCTAATACATAACAGGAATTGACTCAGCCTTCTGGGAATTAAAGTTCAAAAACCAAAGGTTGGGGACCCCTGATTTAGTGGCAGAGCTTCCCACAGAAAAAGTGGCAGAGCTTCCATGGAGCCAGTCTACCAATGAGATTTGCCATCTGCAGGAGACTGTGTCATATTTAGTTTCCCCTGCTCCATGCAGTTAGTCCAGGGAGAATGTAGATAAATATCTGTCTCAAAACTTTCAAATACCTTAGCCATGTCTATATTTTTCTGTTAAGCAAGGCCTGATGAAAACACAAGAGTTTCAGAACAGGTAGAAGCAGTAACCTGTTCAATATGTACATATGTGGAGTTCCAGCCGCCGAGTCTCTATATATAAAAACACTCAAATTAGGCTGTATGCAGTTGCTGGAAGTGGGGAGAGGCCATTCTGAAAACTGTATGAAGAAAATAGTATACTAACTATCCATTAGTTATTAGCTGCATTTTGGTGTTACTGCATAGTTTTACATTATTTATTCATTTATAAAAGTAAAGTTAGCCCTTGCTCGAAAGCCAGTCATATCCGACTTTAGGGCTCTGTGCCCATTTGTAGCCAAAGAGACAGCACTACCTGTTTCTGCAGATGTTTCTGTGGACATGTGTCAGGCATGACTAGACTCCAGAGTGCACAGAACACTACTTACCTCCCTACCGAAGTACAGTATTTATCTACTTCCAATTTCTTGCTTTCAAACTGCTAGGTTGGCTGGAACTGGGACAGAGACGGAAGCTCACTCTGTCGTGCAGCACTCATGTCTTGAACTGTTGACCTGATGATCTTCTAGTCATCAAGTTCAGCATCTTAACCACTAAGACACCACAGATTAAGAATGTTTTTATGCCACTCTTCTGACCTATTCTCAGGGCCATTTGCTGAAATAATAAAACAATGAAAAGGCAAATAAAAATCATAGAACACTCCAAGTAGGTAGCAGGATTAAAACTGTAATTGAAGAGCTCAGAAATGCCAAGTTTAACTTCTGCAGGCAGTGATCCCCATCTGGGGCCCATCTGTGGAGAAGACATTTGTGTGGGAATCACCAACCTCACTTCAGATAAAGGGGTAGCAGCACCCACAGATTTCTGGCATGGTGGAGTTATTGCTGTGTGATTTTTGTCTTTCTCATCATGGTACAGAGAATAAAAAATCAAAAGAAGAGAAGCAGCGTGAAGAGGAGTTAGTGCAGAAGATTCACAAACTTGTAGAGACCCGTGATTTTCTTGTGGATGATGCAGATTTTGAAAGGCTCAGGTATTTATGGCAAACAATAGTTTTTACCTGTTTCCAAGCATGTTCATAAGCCCAATGTGGTTGCTTGATGCTCTTTGCACTGCATTCCATCTTTTATCTAAGGAACTTGGAGTTATCCCATAATTACATTCACACAATCCTGTTCTGTTTTTATATGTGTATAAGAGCAAATGCAGTAACCACTGTGGCTAATTGTGGTTAACTGTCCAGGTGCCAGCATGTAATGAATGTGTTAACAGGTGCATGGTCAACATGCAGTTGGTACCTTGTCAATCAGCAGGGACAACTTCTGTGTTTGCTCTTTGACATACACAAAAATGCAAAAAAATAAAAATAAAAATTGCTCATTGAGTGACTAAGAGTCACCAAGAAAGCTACATTGCTGAAGAAGAGCTCTCTTTTCCTTCTTTTTGGCCACTACACCAGCCACCACTTGTTATTGAAATACTCTGGCTATGTTTGTTGTATTTTGTTTTGACTTGGTTTGATTTTGCCTTCAGTATACAGCAAAAGGCTTTTAGAAACCTGTATACCAGGAGTGCCCAAACTACAGCCCACAACCCCGATCTGGCCCACAGCACCAAATCATCCATCCATTGCTGCTCCCAGAAGCAGAAGTAAAACACTTGTGCATGTTCATTTACAGTAGCGTTTTGCACATGCGTGCGTGTGTGTGTTTTACTTCTGCTTCCAGTGGGAGGAACCACGTGACTGGCCTATGGCTCAAAAAGTTTGGGCACCCCTGCTGTATCATTAAGTTCATAATTAGCTAACATTTATGTTAACTACTACAGACAAAAACTGGGGGCAACATCCTTGCCTTTTTATACCCAAAACCAATGTATGAATGTGATACTACTAAGCTTTACCAGAAACCAATCTCTTCCTTTCACAGAGAACGTGAAGAGGACAAGGAAATGGCAGAATTCTTGAAGAAGAAGCTCTCCAAAACCTCCCTTCTGAAAACAAGTGGGTGTTTGGGACTTTGAAGTCTCTATTTCCATTGTCCTGTGAGGGCTTACAGAAAAAAGGCTGTGTGTCCTTTTCCAGGTCAAATGTATGGCACTCAAAAAACCTTATAGTATTCCTCTGTGTAGTTTTTGTTCGTGGTGGTCCATCACAGCTGGCATGTATCCCTGAAAGGTTAGTTTCTAATGTGAAATCAGATAACACCTTTCAATCATGTCAGTGTTCCTCTGGGTATCAAGGTATAAATATGATTGTTGGAATCATTCCAGGCAATGATTGCTTGTCTATTTCTACAGGCTTTATTCATTTACATTATTTCTATGCATAAAAATCCAAAAGTCTTAAAAACATGTAGCCTGTTGGTAAATTATAGGCACATTTCAGTTTCACACACACACACAAAATACCCAGTCAAACACCTATGAAAAACTGTAGGCATGAATGCTTAAAATATATAAAAACTAAACTCAAGTTGCAGTCATGTTACAAAAATATTTCAAACTGCAGGAATATAAAAATGCAGTGGAAGAATGCTTTAAGAATTAAAAAGAACAAAGATAATATTTTGATTACATTCTAGAAGTGCAGGAGCTTATAACTTTAAAGACAGATTTGAAAAGCAGAAACTATATTTCTTAAAATATCACAGTTCTTAAAAGTAAAAAGATATAAAGGTAAAATACATTTCCTAGTCTTTAAATATATTCACACACACACAAAATTATTTAACAATATTGTCATTCAGTGAAACCAGCCAAGTGCCAGTTGACACCTATGGTTTCTTTATCTGTATGTGTTGTTGGCTTCTGAAAATGAAGCCTGCTGATTGCCTCCTTTTCTTTAATGTCTGGTGCCTAGTATCTATGTTGTTGGTATCTGGTATGTGTGTTCTTATTTCTTACTTCCCTGTATTTATACGTCTCTCATTTGTTTATTTCTTCAACTGTCAGCTGATATGGTTCCTGTATACCAGTAATTTGGTACAACACCAATTTGTTTCAGTATGAAACATGTCCCATAAATTTTTTGTGGAAATCTCTGTTGCTTTTGCTAAGTGAGCAAATTTATAAGAAAGCAAATCTTCTGATTAGATTTTGACTTGTTCCCTTGAACTCCTGGGAATCCAGCTAACCTCCAGGGGTGTAAATTGTTGATGAACAAATTTGATGAGGTACCAATTTGCTATACAGTAGAACCCCGCATAATGAAAAAACTCCATTGCCCAGTTACCAAAAACCCCGCAAAATGAATTTTTTTTTGTTGTGCAGGGTATCACCTTTGCATAACGAATGCTTCGTTATGCTAATTTTTCGCTATGTGATGCGTTTGTTTTGCAAGGTACCACTGTACTTGCATTATAGGAGTTTAATGGTCTAGGACAGTATTGTGTATTGAAGCACCAGATCCAACAGACAGTGATGGCAAACCATGGCTCTCCAGCTGTTCTTGGACTTCAATTCCCAGAAGCCCAAGACAGCACTCCTGCTGATCATAGCTTCTGGGAATTGAAGTTCAAGAACAGCTGGAGTGCCAAGGTTCGCCATCACTGGTCTAGAATTTGTTTTATTTTTTCTTTTCCAATGTTATGCTTTCTTATCAGTGCTTATATGTCCACACCCAAGTGTTAGCTTACTAAGAAAGAGATTTTCTAATATATCAAGTTATATATTTTGCAAGGCAATGTTATTTTACATTGACCTCACTTTCCCTATGACGGCTTTTGGATGGAGAATTAACTGATTGTTTTGTAATGCCTGATATTTGGTGAATTGCCTTAACCCATACACATTTTATATTTCAAATACTTTTCCCCTAGCCGTGACTCTTTCCCCCACATTTCACAGCTCCTGCAAAAGACAAGAAGACGACATCAAGAGGGCAGCAAACCTCTTCACCTTATATGACAAAGACAGGCCTGACCCTTTTGAAAGAGTGCTGCGGCTTCACCTGCTCAGTCATGTAGGCTCTGTGGTTGTTGCCAAAAACCCTCCCCTTCTAGTAGCAGATACATTCAGGTGTCATAAGTCTTGCCCATTTCCCAGTCAACTGGATCCATTCAAATCACAGCAGATGCACAAACCTCTGGAATGGAGATGAAGGATTCTCTTTGCTGCAAAATGGCAACATGGAAAACTGAGCTACCCCAGGGAATCCACCCAGTACCCTACGTCAGAAACTCCAGCTCTCCTGTTTGTTTGTGTTTTTTGTTGTTGTTTTTTTTTGGGGGGGATGACAGCCTGCATAATCCACAATGAGTGAGAAAAAGGACAAAGATGTAAAACTACTGCCCCCCTCCCCCGAAATACAACAGCCAAAGTTATGCCCCTTTCCCCAACATCAGGATGCCTTTGCAGATCTGTGGCAAATCAGAAATGATAAACCTGAGAAGATTCAGTGGAGTGGGAGCTAAATATTACTGTCACATAGGACTTCCTTCCTCTGCTCCCCCCCCCCTCGCCCCACACACCCTGAAGAAGGACCAAGCCTTTCAGTCTGTAGCCTAACGATTTACAGGCAGAAAGAATCAGTAGAAATGCTCACGCTGCTACTGCCCAATAACAAGAAACACTGCTCTCCTTAATTTCTTCCCTGGTTAGCAGGTTACTTTTGAATTGCACAACATAACATGGTTACCTAGCAACTGTGGGGCACAGAGCCTCTGGCGGTGCCACATTATCTCTTCAAAGGCTGCTTCCAAGGGCAAAATGTCAGCAGTCTTTTGGGGATTAGATCGGCATTCTTGTTCTGTGTACTAGAAAGACTGGTGGCTAATTAAGGGTTCTGTTGTGCCTGATGGTTTTCCAATGTGTGTGGAAATGGTTGGATGGAATAGATGTGTACTCTGTCGTGTATCTGTCATGTGTAAAAGCACAATATTCTGTTCTGCTGTACATATGATAGCCAGAAGCCTGGCTTACAATTACACCACTTGGAAAAAGAGACACTCCTATGATCTTTGCATATGATAAGGTTTACATATAAGGTTACATATAACCTATTGATCGCAAAATTCAGGCTTAGACTAAAGAAAATAAGGAAAACACGGAGACCAGAAAGATATCACCTAGACAGCATCCCTAAAGAATACGCGGTGGAGGTGATGAACAGATTCAATGGCTTAGACTCGGTAGACAGAGTACCGGAAGAATTATGGACCGAGATGAGGGACATCATGCAGGAAGCAGCAAAGAAAACCATACCAAAAGAAAAGAAGAGTAAGAAAGCAAAGTGGTTGTCTGATGAGGCTCTTAAAATAGCAGAGGAAAGAAGGAACGCAAAAGTCAAAGGAGAAAGGAAAAACTACAATCATTTGAACACAGAATTTCAAAGAAAAGCAAGGAGAGATAAGGAAAACTACCTAAAAGAACAGTGCAGAGAAATGGAGGAAAACAACAAAAGAGGCAGAACCAGAGATCTTTTCAAAAAAATCGGGGAAATTAAGGGAACATTTAAAGCAAAAATGACCATGATAAGGGACAAAGAAGGAAAGGAGCTAGCTGATGCAGAAGAGATTAAGAAAAGATGGAAAGAGTACACAGAGGAACTCTACAAAAAGGACCTCAACACTCCTGACAATCACAATGATGAAGAAATTGAACTTGAGCCAGACATCCTGGAGAGCGAAGTCATAAAGGCCCTAAAGAGCACTGCAAACAACAAATCTAGTGGAGATGATGGTATCCCAGTTGAATTCTTTAAAGCGCTAAAAGATGACGGCGTCAAATTACTGCATTCAATATGCCAACAGATTTGGAAAACAAAACAATGGCCACAGGATTGGAAAAGATCAGTATACGTCCCAATCCCAAAAAAGGGCAATGCCAAAGAATGTTCAAATTATCGAACAATCGCGCTCATCCCACACGCCAGTAAGGTGATGCTCAAGATAATACAGGATAGACTTCAGCAGCATGTGGAAAGAGAATTACCAGAGGTGCAGGCAGGTTTCAGAAGAGGCAGGGGGACTAGAGACCACATTGCCAACATACGCTGGATCATGGAGAAAACAAAGGAATACCAGAAACAAGTTTATTTCTGTTTTATTGACTACACTAAGGCATTTGACTGTGTGGACCACAACAAGATGTGGCAAGTAATTAAAGAGATGGGAATACCAGAGCACCTCATATGCCTCCTGAGAAATCTGTACATGAACCAAGAAGCAACAGTTAGGACAGAACATGGAATGACAGAGTGGTTTGGAATAGGAAAAGGAGTAAGACAAGGCTGCATTTTGTCACCATGCCTATTCAACCTATACACAGAGCACATATTGCGCAGTGCAGGGATGGAGGAATCACAATATGGGATTAAAAACGCTGGGAGAAACATCAATAATTTGAGATATGCAGATGATACCACCCTAATGGCAGAAAGTGAGGAAGACCTAAAGAATCTCTTGATTGGGCTGAAGGAGGAGAGTGCAAAAGCTGGCTTGAGACTAAATATCAAGAAAACCAAGATAATGGCAACAGGCCCAATCAGTTCATGGAAAATAGACGGGGAAGAAGTAGAAGCAGTGACAGATTTTACTTTTCTGGGATCAAAGATCACTGCAGATGGGGATTGTAGCCATGAAATAAAAAGGCGACTGATTCTTGGGAGACAAGCAATGAGAAACCTGGGGAACATAGTGAAAAGCAGAGACATCACACTGAAAACAAAAATTAGAATAGTCAAAGCAATGGTCTTCCCAGTAGTAATGTACGGATGTGAGAGCTGGACAATTAGGAAGGCTGAACGCAGAAGAATAGATGCCTTTGAAATGTGGTGTTGGAGGAGGGTTTTGACAGCGAGGAGAACAAATAGGTCAATCTTAGAAGAAATTAACCCTGAATGCTCACTGGAAGGTCAAATAGTAAAGATGAAGCTAAAATACTTTGGACATCAAATGAGAAGGGAGGATTCACTTGAGAAGGCATTGATGTTGGGAAAGGTGGAGGGCAAAAGAAGAAGGGGGAGGCCAAGGATGAGATGGCTAGATGGTATTGTAGACACAATGGGCACAGAGCTGGGAGGGCTGAGGGGGATGGTGGAGGACAGAGGCGCCTGGAGAGCAATGGTCCATAGGGTCGGAACCGACTGTGCGACTGAACAACAACAACAACATAAGAAAATGCAGTCAAAAATTATGGATTCCTTAACATTAAACCATTGTTAGTGCCATGTGCTGTCTTCTTTTTGATATCCTGGGGAACGTTTTTACAGTATTGCCTGTATTCTTTTTTAAAACCATTTAAAAGAAAAAGAAGGGAAGTATCCCAAACATACAATTTAAAATGTATACCATCTGCATCCATTGTTTTTTAACATCTCCTTCCAATATTAAGCTGCCGTTGCTTAATGTCAGCCCTTTATATATTTAAACTCAAAACTGCTAATCTACCTTCCTGTCATCCCTTTAATGACACAACCCTTCCTCCAAAGGACTATTGTGCTGTTGCCAACAGAAGCTGAGTTAGGGCGCCTCTACACCTTTCAAATATACAGTAAATTGAAAGAGAGATAGAAGGCCTCATGAAATAAGGACCCATGGAATTTTTTCTACACCTCTTTCCTACAGGTATCCACCAGGCAAACCCCCCAAACAGCACCTGAGAGCTTCAGACTTTGTCCATGGCTCAAAGCAGTAAAACTGGCCAGAGTGTATGTGCCAAATGACAGACAAGGTAAAAATCTACACTGAAGCTGAGAAATCTTCCTCACTTGTGCAACTGAAATGAAACTTTGCAGAATCTCTGTGCATCCATTCACCAATTCCACAGAATACAATCTGTAAAAGTCTTGAGATGAAGAGATCTATTGGGATCTCTTGCTCTCCTATGCTAGGAAGTGGCTTAAGGCAATTAAACTCCAAAGGTCATGACTAAGAGGTAAGTAGGACTCACATTAGTCAGGAAAGTATTGACTAATAAAGAAAGCATTTTGAAAACATGGGTCTTTCTACAAATTGGATTCAAGCTCAAAGGACTAATGTGGATCAAAGGCCTAGATTTTTTTTAAAAAATGTGTTCACACTCTGGTTTGAAGTGAAAATGAAAATCACTGCTGAAACAAGGGAATGACACAGTGGTCAAACAAGATGAATTGGATGTGATGAGGATGAAGTCAGAGAGAAGAGGGAGAAGTTGATGTTCTGAGGGAGTGAAGAGAGGCCAGATGCATAGCCTTGTGTGGCCAGGCTATGCACACACCGTGCAAGAATTTGTGTGTGTATGCACACACAGACACATCCCTAGTGCCTTCATAACAGATGGGGAAGGGGAATGCAGCTTTATTTCGGTTAAATATGCCTTCCTAGCTCATATAAAGTCTTTACTGTTTTTCAGCTCTATGATTTCTCAGAGTTTGGCTTTTATTCTGGTACTCTGGAGACTTTTCTAGAGGCATTTAAATAGCAATTCAATGACACCCCCTCCCCCATCTTCCTCCACTCCACATTTGAACAACTCTGAACATGTAGATCTTCTGTGACCCTTAGCTAAACCATTCCAATGTCACCCTTTTACATGGTTGGAAAAAGCAATGTTGAGATTTTTTCTGGATTTCCATCTTTTTTAGATCTGTACCTTTTTGTGAATTCATTCCACATTTCCTTTTGCCTGATCTAGTGTGAGAAAGATTAGCCAGCACAAAGTGGCCGTTGGCCAGGGTACACCTAATATTTGTTCAGAAATACCACAATCTCCAAGGAAACTCTTTCTTTGTACCCCTGCAGCTACCCATGAAAACCTATGGCAAAATAAATTTGTCAATCTTTAAGTAGCACAAGACTCTGCTTGCAATTTGGTGTGTGCAACACTGAATTAACATGGCTATCAGTCTGTCATGTGGAATTTCTGTCTATATTGTAGTGTATTGCTAACCTATGTTGTTATATTTCCTTATGACTATTGTGTTTCACTTGGAACAACATCCTCCATCAGTACTGCAGTTTGTCTCCTTTCTTTTGTCCTTCCTTCCGGGTAATGTCATGTTCTTAATAAAAGCTGGGGGAGTCTGATGGGGTTGGGGGACCTCAAAAAAGCCTTACAAGGATTGCCTGTGACCCATGTGTCATACCATTTGCTACTTTTGCATTTGCTCAGGTCAGAGACACCATTTCTGAATAACATTCAAAGCTATGAGGTGCTGGCCATTTTCTGAATTCATGAGTGTGGACTTACCCCAGCTGTGTAGCTTGCAGGTATGCTCCTAAATCAGTTTCTTTTAATCCCTGTTGCCTTTACAGCTACATTCTGTGGTTTTGTCCTACCTTTGATTTCTGTGGTTTTGTCCTACCTTTGTCCTAAAGACCAAGCATCATACAGGCTGGGCCAAGTGTGCATGTCCCTGACATGCAATAACTGTCTACATTTGTGAAAGATGATTGGGATGGAAGGGACTGATAGGTGTTGGTGGCCCAATCAGTGTGATGCCAAGCCTAAATGCTGTGGGATGGATTAATGAAAAAAATGACCCCTTATATCAGTGGTGCCCAAACTACGGCCCATGGGCCAGATCTGATCCTGACACCAATTCATTCGGCCTGCAACACCCTTGTTGCTCCTGGAGGTGGAAGTAAAACATGCCTGTATGGACATGTTTTACTTCCACTTCCAGGAGGGACGAGGGTGTCGGGGGCCAGATGAATTTGCATCAGGGGCCGAATCCAGCCCATGGGCTGTAGTTTGGGCAGCCCTGGTTTAAGCAAATGTCAACCTAAAAAATCTATCTCATTGTTGTGTATGTAACTGTATCACTTTAAGAATGTATGAATGTAACCTGACAACGATCACAATGTAACTCAGCTGTTAAAGGAATGCGAGCTAGCTATCCATAGAGGGCAGCTGCGAGCGTTCAGCTCACATGGTTCAAATTCCCCCAATCACCAGCAGCCGCGGGAACCTTCCCGCGCAAGGAACACCTGGAGAAGAAGGGCGTGACTCAGAATGACGTCACGCAGGTAGCAACCAATACGCTACCGTGTAACCCTTTTCAAATGTATTGTTGCAGTATAAAAAGAGCTGTACCTCCGCCATTACCACATGTTCATCCTGACCATCGTGCAATAAAGCTGTGTTTTAGCCCTCACTGCAGCTCCTTCTTTGTCTTCTGTGCAAGACACTAAAATGGCGACGAGGAAGGGATCCATAGTGTATCCCAAGATCAAGCCTCACCAATTCGACATCAGCGATCCTGAGCAATGGGAGCTGTACGAGTGCCAGTTTCGGCATGCGATGGATGCTGCAGGCATCGACGACGAGGGGAAGGTGCGGTCGCACTTCCTAGCCCAGGTGGGGCCGGCCACGCTGTGCATCCTGATGAACCTGCTGGCTCCCCGGAAGGTCAACATGGTACCCATTGACCGCATCCTCACAACGTTGAGGGAACACTTCCAGCCGTCCGTCTCCATCTTTCTGGCCCGGGTCGCGTTCCACAGGTGGGACCAGCGCTCGGGAGAATCCGTGTCCGCCTACGCGGCGGCCCTAAGGCTGGCGGCCGTCCACTGCCAATGGGAGGACCTGGACATTGCCCTTTGAGACTGCATGCTGTGCGGCCTAAGGGACGAGGAGGTCCAGAGAAAGTTGATGACCCGCGACCATCGCCTCACGTTCAACGAGGTACTGTGAGAGGCCCAAGCGGCCAAGGCATTGAGGAGTGGGGTCAAAGTCTTCAAGTCCTGGGGGGCCTCACCTAAGAGGACCAAGTCACCCATGCAAGCGGCCCGGCGGACTTCGGCACAAGCGGCCTGGTGGCCCCCCCCGGCTGCCCACAGGCACCCCAGCAACCTCCGAGGAGCCGTCCACGACTGCGGACTCCTGCTCCAGTGAGGACGACGACGTGCAGAGAGTCAAGAGGCACAGAGAAAAGTTCCGAGCCAGCGAGAGAGGAAACCACCATTGCGATGGCTGCGGGGCATCTCACGACCGAACGAGGTGCCCATTCCGGAAGGCCAAGTGCCACAACTGCGGGCAGAAAGGCCACATCACCAGGGTCTGCAGGCGCGGGCGAACGGAGGACAAGGGCTTGTCGAGACATCCTCAAGCACACCAACGCAAGGCGGCCGGCATCAGAAAGGTCTCAGCCAACGACAACGCAGCGGCCGTGAACCGTGTGGGCCTGGAGCACCGGCGCTTCTTCATAGAGGTACTGTTACAAGGGGTCCTGGTTAGGAATTAAATAGACTCGGGGTCATCCTACTCCATCCTGTCCCAGAAGGAGTTCCTGCGCATTCCCCCAAATGCGCACCCCAAGTTGCAGGCCATGAAGTTGAACTTATGGGATGTGCAGGGTTATGGGATCCCAGTGTTGGGGGTGGGAAACATCATGGTGAAGTTCAAAAGGTTCACAGAAAAACTGCCCCTAGTAGTTCTCAAGGAGGGGACCTGTTGCCTTTTGGGAACCCAGTCGTTTGCTCCCCTGGGAATTGAACTGTCCAGCATAAACGCCATAGAGACTGACCCAATTCGGGATGTGTGTGCGATGCGCACCCTGCAGTTTTCAAGAAGGGGCTCAGGACTTACAGGGGGTCCCCGGTTTCTTTTGAGTTGGACCCAGAAATCCGGCCCATACGTCTCAAGCCAAGAAGAGTCCCCTTCGCCCTCAAGGACAAGATTGAGGTGGAATTGGACAAATTGCTGGGGCAGGGATTTTAGTTCCAGTTGATTCTGCAGAGTGGGAAACTCCGATTGTTACAGCTTTAAAATCCAATGGGGAGGTCAGGATTTGCGCTGATTACAAATGTACAATCAACAAGGCCATTCGGCCAAATGCATACCCGGTGCCGGTAGTTAGCCACTTACTGGCCACTTTACATGGGGGGAGGTGTTTTGCCAAGCTAGACCTGGCACAGGCGTACCAGCAGCTCATGGTAACCCCAGCTGCTGCCGCTGCGCAAACCATCATCATGCATAAGGGGGCATTCAAGGTAACGCGCCTACAGTTCGGCATAAATTCGGCCCCCGGGATCTTCCAGTCCCTCGTGGAGCGCCTTTTAAAGGGGCTTCCAGGCGTGCTCCCATATTTTGATGATGTTTTGATAACAGCGGGGAGCGAATCAGAACTAGCGAAAAGATTATACAAGGTCCTATCTGTATTCGAGAAAGCGGGACTGAGATTGAGAAGGGACAAATGTGTGTTTTTCATGAGGGAGGTTGAGTTTCTCGGGTTCAAGATAACCCCGGAGGGCATCAAGCCATCCGAGTACAAGGTTGCGGCTGTGCAAAATGCCCCTCACCCCACTGCAAAGCCAGAGCTGCAGTCATTTCTAGGGCTCCTGAATTTTTACCATTCCTTCTTGCCAAGGAAGGCATCCGTTGTGGAGCCACTGCACGGGCTACTTAAGAAAGATGCAGTTTGGTGGTGGGAAGATAGGCAGGAGATGGCATTCAAAGAGCTCAAGGCGCTCTTGTCCTCAGACGCTGTCCTGACCCATTTCGACCCGAGGAAACCCGTAGTTTTGGTCTGTGATGCATCACCAGTGGGGGTGGGGGCGGTGTTGTGCTACGTGTTAGAGAACGGGCAGGAAGCCCCGGTTGCCTTCTATTCCAGGTCACTTTCAAAGGTGGAGTGCAATAATGCGTAAACAGATAGAGAGGCTCTGGCCATAATCGCGGGAACAAAGAAGTTCCACGATTTCCTGTATGGCCGCGAGTTCACAATTGTGACCGATCATAAGCCCCTTTTGGGAATCTTTACTACAGGCAAGCCCACCCCACAAATCCTGTCCCCCAGAATGCTGTGTTGGGCGATTTTCCTCAACACCTACCAGTACGAACTGGTCCATCGCCCAGGGAAGGAGATCTCCCATGCAGATGCGCTGTCCCGATCTCCCCTCCCTAGTTTAGGAGACCCCAAATGCGAGGTAGAGCAGGACCACCAAGTCCTGTTCATCAAGTCTCTCGACTCACCCCCCATAGTTCCCGCAGACCTTGCCAAAGCCATGGCGGCCGACAAAATCCTGTCCCAAGTCAGTTCCTGGGTGAGAAAAGGGTGGCCCACAACTCCCCCAGAGGAGGAATTCAAATCGTTTTTCAGGCGCAGAGTACAGCTTTCCCTTGAAAGGGGCTGCCTCTTCTGGGGCCAGTGGGTGGTCATCCCAGAGAGGTTATGAGCAAAGGTGCTGAGGCTACTGCATACCAGCCACCCAGGAATAGTGCGCTCCAAAGCACTTCTGGTGGCCCCAGATAGACACGGACATAGAGCACTTGGTGGGCACTTGCAAGAGCTGCCAGAGCTCTCGGCCTGAGGAGTCCCGGCTGCCCCATAGGGAATGGGACACGGCCCGCGGGCCATGGTCCCGAGTACACGTCGACTTCGCTGGCTCCTTTCGCGGGTCCATGTTTCTGCTGTTAGTCGATTCATATTCCAAATGGTTGGAAGTCATGTCCAACACCTCATCTGCCGCAACCGTTAAACAATTGTGCAAGGTTTTCAGTTGTTTTGGCCTGCCGGATGTCCTTGTGAGCGATAACGCCAGTACTTTCACATCCGCGGAATTCAAGGCGTTCATCGAGAGGAATGCCATCCGGCACATTACCTCTGCCCTGTTTCACCCAGCCACAAACGGTCAGGTAGAGTGCCAAGTGTGCACTATGAAAGACGCACTGCGGCGCATGGGTCCCGGTGAATTCAACCTCCAGCTGTGTCAATTCCTCATTTGTTATAGGGCAACTCCCCTAGCTTCAGGACTTTCACCGGCGGAGCTCCTCATGCGGAGGAAGCCGGTAACACTTTTTGATCGGTTGATCCAACCAGGGTGGAGGGTGAGGGGAGAAATATAGAGATAGAGAGCTCCAAAAGTTTTGCGGTAGGGGACCTGGTTCACTGCAGGAATTACGCAATCTCGGGACCAACGTGGGTTCCAGGAATGGTCATTGAGCAAATGGGGCCAGTGTCTTACAGGGTTGAAACTAGCACAGGTCTGCTGTGGAAAAGGCATGCTGACCAGCTCAGAAGGTGAGTTACCAGTGAAAGAGAGTCAGCGTTATGGTTCTCCCCCACCCGTTTAGCCCAAGGGGGAGACACGGGGACGTCGCCAGGTACAAATGCATACCCTGGATTCTCACACGGGGAGGAGGATACTTTGAAAGAGTGGGATGAGTTTGATTTTATGTTGCCATACCAGGGGGATGTCACGGAGTGGTCCCCTACCCGTCCGAGCGAGAAGAGGGGTTTTAGTTCAGCCCCTGGTATTTCCAGTCCTCCCAGTCCTTTTGTTCTAGAGTTTACCCCATCACCAAGGCCCCCAACCCAGGCAGCAGGGGGAAGTTCGTTCTCTCCATCCCCAAGACCACCGAGTCAGGCAGCAGGGGGTAGCACAAGTACGCCAGTTGCAGGCACAAGAAACCAGGGCGAGACAACAAGGGTCTCCTCATCGGTCCCGAGATTCGTGCTGGGGGGGTCGCCAGGCACCACGAGCAACAGGCAGGGGTTCACATCCCAGTTACATGTCCCGTTCCCCTCTCCAAATGTAAGGTTTCCACAGAGTCCCCGCCAGACAACTAACGAGTCTCCCCTTTCCGTTGCAGGACAAGAGTCTGCGGAACTCAGAGCCCCTAGTTCCCCTGAGCTCAGCCAAGCAGTCGTACGCCCCAAGCGCACATGCGGGAAGCCACAATGGTTGAGGGACTTTGTCCCATCCTACGGGGGGAGGAGTGTTGTGTATGTAACTGTATCACTTTAAGAATGTATGAATGTAACCTGACAATGATCACAATGTAACTCAGCTGTTAAAGGAACGCGAGCTAGCTACCCATAGAGGGCAGCTGCGAGCGTTCAGCTCACATGGTTCAAATTCCCCCAATCACCGGCAGACGCGGGAACCTTCCCGCGCAAGGAACACCTGGAGAAGAAGGGCGTGACTCAGAATGACGTCACGCAGGTAGCAGCCAATACGCTACCTTGTAACCCTTTTCAAATGTATTGTTGCAGTATAAAAAGAGCTGTACCTCTGCCTACCACATGTTCATCCTGACCATCATGCAATAAAGCTGTGCTTTAGCCCTCACTGCGGCTCCTTCTTTGTCTTCCGTGCAAGACACTAAACTCATCCTGTTGCAAAACATCCTTCCAGAGGGAGGACCCATGTGATTGTCCCGCTAAACCACATGATAGGCCTGCTAAAACACATTACTGGCCTGCAGCCCAAAAAATTTGGGCACCCCTTATATAAACAGATCCACAATCTGTAAATATCTACATTTAGCAATCACAGTTGACTGATACGTACAAAGACAACCATGTGGCTCAAGGGGGAAGAGAGGGCCTGGACAAATGCAAATATAATGATGCAAACAAATGAGAAACAAATAAATGGTGTTTTAGATCCTACCAGAACTTCCCAATGACTTCATGGTGAAATTACTGTGTAACTTTGCTGCTTTCCACAGAAGCAGGACAAATGCAGATCTCCCCATTTCATCATTGCCACCCCCATCCAGACATGAAATATGAAGGAATTGCTGTATGATTGACATATCTTCTTTGAGTAGGCTTGAGCTAAATGGACCTTTTATGACATCATTCTTGAAATTACAACCTGTTCCCTCAGGTAATTTGTGTCAGAACAGTTGTTTAGAATAAATCTGACTCACCAACCAACCAACCATCCTTTCATTCATAGAATCATAGATTAACTGAGTTGGAAGTAATGCAGGAATGAATCAGAATCATTCAAAAGGGATACATTTTAAAAGCTTATTTGTCACTTGTAAAGTGACCCAAAATTTTCACATTGAAATGCATGTGGTTTAACTGATTCCAATTAGTCATCCTCATTGTCATCTTACAACTACAGAGTTGGAGGGGACTCCATGGATCATTGAGTCCAGCTGCTGTCAAGGAGGCTCCATAACCAGATATCTGATTCACTGAGCTTTACAATATTGCATCTGGGAAAACAGACACACATCAAATATAGTCAGATTTGGCTACCTACGAAAGGATAATCTGCTTTATTTAACTCTTTTCAATTCACTAACAGCAGAGGATAATCTCCCAGGCTTCCTTCATAGTTCAAGCAGGAAGGGTTTAGGAGACTCTAAAGCAGGGGTGACCAAACTACGGCCCGTGGGTCGGATCCAGTCCCTGATGCCAATTCATCCAGCCCACACTGCCCTTACTGCTCCCAGAATCATAAGTAAAATGCATATGTGTGGGCACATAAAGTGCCCGCACATGCACAGAATGCTGCTGTAAATGACCAGTGGCTGTCGTAAACATGTTTATGACAGCTGTGGGTATGGCAGCATTCTGTACATATGCGGGTGCATTCTGCGCATTCACATTTTACTTTCACTGCTGGTGGGAGGAACCATGTGATCAACACACTCAACCACCCGATCCCTGCTCTAAAGGCCAGATTTTGACTCTGAATGGGCCATATTAGGCCTCAAAGTACAATAGACCCCCTTTTTGCTGTTAATATTATCTAGCATAAAAGACACTAGACCTACTTTTTCTGTACTGGTGCACTGATACATTTGCATTATTTTCTAATACAGTACATGGAACTCATTAATAGAGTTGGAGACCATGAAGAATAGAATAGTTTGTAAACACTGAGAAATATAATCAATCCTGTTCTGTGCCAAGAATAATCATGGCTTCATGGTTGTATTTTTAGGAAGGCTATTAGTATATTTCAGTAGGGCAAAATTGCTTTGAGAGATCTGCTGTGTATATTTTTAGCTTGCAGAAAATATATTAATTGCCACCCCACCCCTCTTCTGTAAGTTTATTTAATAGCAAAGACCTTTGGAATACATGTTGTCAGGTTTGTGATCAAGCCAATAAACCACAATCCAAAGTACTGTGATTTGAGCGGCTTTCTTTCAGCAAGAAGGAAAACAATCTGTGGGAGTTTTCACCACCTTTGTCATATTTGTGTCATTAGAAAACAAACCCGAAATAGTCTAGTTGAATTGTCACTGCCAGAGAGTGTCACAGCAAAGATGTTCTTAGATTGTTGATATTACTTAGCTGTCAAACTCAATCCTCATGATAACAAGTTGGGATTCTTTTAAATGTTATGCAAGAAGTGGTAAGCTAATGCACCTTTTTAAAGATCTAACGAGTCAGACCAAATATTGACCTTTTATATTTTCATACTTGTACAAAACTCAATCTTCTGCCCCCTTTAAATGACAAATAAAGATGGAAAGTGAATGTGAGAAAATGACACCCTTTCTAGAACCTGAAACATCAGTTTTACACTTAAATTGTTCTTCACCTTGTCCATATACTCAAGGTTGCTGCAGTCCATTGGGATCCCGGTGTTAAATCCTGCATGTCTCATTCCATGTGTGCCGCAGAAGATGGCTCCATGATCATAGTATGTGGGTCACTTCATGGCAAGCTGGGATCCACCTTAAACAAATTCATGCCAATGACATTTTTCCTGCTTTAGGAAAAAAAATGCATTTTTGGATACGAGTTGCAATCAACAACAAATGTTCTTCATTGCATAGCCAACCCTCCATGATGTATAGTAAAAGGTAAAGGTCTCCCTTGCTTGAAAGCCAGTTGCATCTGACTCTAGGCTGCAGTGTTCATCTCCATTTACAGACAAAGAGCCAGTGTTGTCTGTGTCTGAAGACATTTGCGTGGTCAGGTGGCAGGCATGACTAGATGCCAGAGCACATGGAAAGTTGTGACCTTTCCCACCAAAGTGGTACCTATTTATCTACTTGCAATTTTTTTGCTTTCAAACTGCTTGGTTGGCAAGAGCTGGGGAGGACCATGGAAGTTCACTCCATCATGCAGAACTGTTGATCTGCTAGCCTTCCAGTTGTCAAGCTCAGTGTTTTAACCATTAAGCCAATGTGGCCCTTCTATTATGTATACAAAGGCTTATTTGGGAGATATAGAATGCCCACTGCTCTAAGGTTAGAGATATAGAATGATCTCTCACATCCTCCTCCTCCATTTCTGGAAATAAAGATAGAAGGAGAATGGCAGAAGACAGGATTTGCCATTGGAGGGAAAGGACTGACAGAAGGGAAGAATGTAGTATGGCAAAATGACAGTATCAATAAGAATTAACATGGACAGTAACATAAAAGAATAAAAAAAGCAGATGCTAGACAGCAAATGAAGCCATATAACACATGGCTGAAAATAAAAAATCATATCGCTTTATCAGCCTACATTATGTACTGCCTTAGTACCAAGCAGAATAGTCTAAATCAGTGTTTCCCAACTGTTTTTTTAACTTCAATTCCCAGAAGCTTCCCCAAAGCACTGATCAGCCAATATACTGGCTTAGGCTTCTGGGAAGTGAAGTCCCCCTGTAGGATCTGGGCCCCATGCTGGGAACCACTGCTCTAAATGTACCAGGGAGAAATCAAGATTCGAATAAACCTAGTTAATCAACTAGGGACATGCAATGTGGGGGTTTCCAGATTTTGTTGGATGGCAACTTCCAGAATTTCTTGCCATTGGCTTTTCTGGCTAGGACTAAGGGGCCCCCGCCAGCAACTGGAGGGCCACAGGCTCCTCAACTGCAATAAAGCGTGTGGGGAAAAAGCCACCAAAATGGAACCAGGATGAGCACCTAAGTCAAGGAAGCCAGAGACCGGCCATAGCCACAGGAAGGGCCCCTGTTCCCTGATAGTGTGTTCCAGCCATTAAGTAGTTTTAACTTAATCCATGATGAGGTCTGATCCACAACTGAAATGCATCTAAACTGTCAGCTTCATCCAAGAATATATGAAGGTTATTAGCTTTCACCCTTTTGATTACCTTGACCATGAATGATATACTTTATTAGCCATGGGCTTATAGTTACAGTATTTCACATCATCTGTGGCTCAGTTCAACTTCTTTAGGAATGGGCATACAATGGCCTTTTCTAAACATGGAGGGATCATACCCTTCCTTACAGGTTCTAAAATTACCATAAGGATGCTTTTATTATCTGTGCAGCCCACTCTCAGGTGAAAATACTGGCTGCTTTTATCAGCCAAGATTGGTAAGGGTCAAAGGGGGAAGTGGTAGCTTTAAAGCTTTAATGCAAACACCTTGTCAATCTTACCTAGTGTCACAGATTGAAACATCCTAAAAAATAGGATCAGGCAGTGCATTGGACATCCCATTCTACACTAATGAGTTAAATGTTGAGTCATGGTCTTTCCAGATGGCCTAAACCTTAAATCTACGGCAAGATGCAAACCTTTCACATGTTGCCTTGTCCAGTTGAGACCTACTTGGCTGGACAGCTACAGAGAGTTTTTGGACTATTTGATAGCATTCCACCTGTTGGTTGACTGCTTCCTGGATTCATCATCATTGTCAATAATAATAATAATAATAATAATAATAATAATAATAATAATAATAATAATAATAATAATAATAATAATAATAATAATAGGTGGTGGTGGTGGTGGTGGTGGTGGCGGCAAAGAAGAAGAAGAAGAACTGTTAATTTTATTCCAGTCCTCGACTGTGAACCAAATAGTTGATTTGTATAACAGCAGCAGCAGCAGCAGCAGCAGCAGCAGCAGCAACAGCAAGGAAACTAATGACCATGCACCCGGGCAGGGCTAAATAAGCCAGCAGGGCTGGGTTGTGGTACAAGTTGTACCCCACGCTTGCTGACATAGCCACTTATCTGATTTGAACATCATAACTCTCCAAAAATAAAAACCTCTACTGGGGATTGCATATATACTCAGACGTTACTTTAACAGCTCTTAGGTCCTTGGTTAGGGATTGAGCTGTTGTTGTTGTTGTTTGTTGTTGTTTCATGCCAGAAATTATTCTGGGTTGAGAGGATTTTTGCTGGGGAAACTTTGCTCAGGGGATGTCTGAATGAGGCTCCTTTCATGTCCCGAAGATCTTTTCCCACTGATGTGGTCCCTATTTATCTACTTGCAATTTCTTGCTTTCAAACTGCTAGGTTGGCAGGAGCTGGGACAGAGATGGGCATTCAATCTGTCATGCAGTACCCAGGTCTCAAACTGCTAACTTGCTAGCCTTCCAGCTAACAAGGCGAGCTTCTTAACCACTGAGCCATCAAGAATGATAGATCTTTTTTCTCCAAATCAACTTTACATATTTGCTGGGTACTTCTCTCCCTAAAGCCAAATTTTGATCCAAGGGAGTATGACTCCATCTGCTCTCTAGCCTTCCCCTGCACTGCTTCATCACTTGGAGTTCTTCTATGAACCATGGGGACCAGAAGATGAGCTCTACACTGGGAGGGTATTTAGGAGTGATCATGTCAACTGCCCCAGTTGCTCCATGTACCATCTAGCAACCTGAGCAGGAGCACTAATCAGATGGAAATCAATTGGATCCAGTAGCCTGCAAGGGTAGACCATCCTAATAGGTCCTGACTCTCCATGAAGGGGGTTTGCAATCAACACTCTAAATTTCAGAAGGGAATGGCCTGACCATGAAAAGTTAATGGACTCCATGTCCATGACCTTCAGATCCTAATCTCTGCATCCCCTGGAGAATATCATGTTGAGTGTGTGACCTGCTACATGAGTGGGTCCTGTCAAATGTTGAGAGAAGCCCATGGATGTCACGGAATCCATGAATTTCAAGGCTGCATCAATAGCCTGGGGACATTCATCACCACTCTAGAGACAAAGTCAGACAACCATAGGAGGGCTATTACTCTGAAACATCAAATTGGAGAAATGTGAGATCATTGGGGCTGCTCTTGGGCAGATTCAAATCCTACACATTCTCTATTAAGGGTAAGTCTAATTAAGAAGAGTGGGGTTTATTTCTGAATAAATTTGCATACAGTCGGGCTGCATATCTCATGAAGAAACATTAATTTATTAGAAGGCAGAAAGCTAGAATGTAATCAGCAATCATGAAGTTCTAACACTCCCCTCCCCCCCAGTTCGTACAGTCTTGGACATTTCCAAAAAAAATACAAACAATTCTGTAATCAATCGATTTTCATGACTTTTTCTTTTCAAAATTTTATTTAAAACGTAAAACACACATAACATATCACTTAAATCAAACTAAATATTACAAAAAAAACTTTATCATATGCATTTAAACATTTAATAATACATATACAATGTGCACTCTCCACCATGGGACTTTGTTCTCTTATCCATATCTTTCTAAACAAACCTATTTGTTCATTTATAAATATCTTATCCCTTATTTCCAAAATGTTGAATATTCTTGACCAGGCTTAACTCCTTTGGATTTACGAAACACATATTCAATAAATTTTCTCCAAATATCTATAAACTCAGTTTTCTTTGTCACACCTTTAAATTTTTTTAATTCACATGTTAACTTGTCATTTATAGCTATATTTCATAGTTCTTTATACCATTCCTCCATTCCAAAATACATGTACATTTCCAATTCTTAGCTATTAATAATCTCATAGCTGTTACCATAATAGCAATCAGATCCTTCTTCACATTTCATACCTGTCAAGTATCCCGTTTTGGCTGGGATTTCCCGTAATTCACTGATCTTTCCCCCTCTTTCCTGCTGCCATCCCGCAATTGGAATGGCCAGGAAAGGGGATACTGCACATGCATGCGTGAAGGGGTTTCTGTGCATGTGCGAAGGGGTTTCTGTGCATGTGCGAAGGGGTTTCTGTGCATGCGTGGATGCACAAAGGGATTACTGTGGATGTGCAAATGGGTTACTGCACCTGTGTGAATGGGTTAAAGCAGATGTGTGCGCCGGCACCCGGAAACCTTCCCTTATTTTCATTGCTGCAACTTGTCAGGTATGCCACATTTATATCTCCCAATTCCATTATCAACAGAATCCTAGAATATATTTGTAACTTTACTGATATATATCTTATGGATTTCCTCCAAAACATTTGTCCAAATTCTTTTCACCACTTTACATTTCCACCATAAATGGAACTACATTCCAGGACTTTCCTTACACCTCCAGCACTCTTTTTTACAATTAGGATCATTGTGGCTTCATTGAATTGGTATCATGTATGACCTCCACAATGTTTTGTAACAATGTTCCTTAATTCTTACTGACATGTTTTTCATAATTCTTTGATTCCATAAATTATCTCTAATTTTAATTTTTAAATCTAGCTCCTCTGTTTATCTCAGTAATTTTTGAGCCAATTTTCATGACTTTCTTTGGCCTCATTTATTTTAGTGGATGTGCTCTAATCATGACTAAAGTAGGATCAAACCAACTTCCGTGTCAGCCTAGCCCTGCAGGAAAATAGATAAGGTGGTGTGTGTGTGTGTGTGTGTGTGTGTGTGTGTGTGTGTGTGTGAGAGAGAGAGAGAGAGAGAGAGAGAGAGAGAGAAAGAGAGAGAGACTGAATTAGTGCCAAAGATAGCCACTGTGAAAGCTTATAAGGAGACAGAGAAGGGAGCAGACTAACCGGTCAAGAGTACTGTGACTCTGTGCATGAATGTGCCTGTTTGTGAACTATAGTGTTATTATGATAGACACTTAGCAGAGGCTCAAAACTGCAAAAAAGTTTTGTCTTAAGAGATGAGTCACTCTGCCCTGACATTATTTCAGGGCAGCACACTGCAGATACCGTCACCACTAAAGTTGTTAAGCTTTTCATCTCTTCATGGGAAAAAACAGAAACCAGGTAATCTGAGTATAACAATTTATTTCTCTATTGCTCAGCTGAGATTTGAAATGGGCAGATTCATGTCTGAGCTGGCACAACTCTAGGACACAGAGATGTTTGTGGGGCACCCCAATGCAGGAGAGGTTGCAGAGATTACAGGGCAGTCTGCAAATACCTGCTGAGACTTCTTCAGGTGTTGTATCCATTCCGAATACTGGCTATCATGGTGATAGTCTTCCTGTTCTTAACTCCTCAGAACAGTTCTTCCGAGAACATTCCACACCAGTCTCTCAGGTTCTTTAGCCATGAAGTCCGTCTACGTCTAGGGCCTCTTTCCCCAGGGATATTCCCTTGCATATTGAGTTGGAGTATTCTATACTTCATGTAGCTCATCATGATATGCCCAAGGCTTTCTTATCTTAATGGTCTTAAATAGTTCTTGTTCTTTATCCATCCAGTGCAACACTTCTACATTAGTCACATGGTCAACCCATGATATCCTTAGCAGCTGTCTCTAGATCCACATTTCAAAAGCTTCGATTTGCTTTTCAGTTGCTTTAGTCAATGTCCAAGCTTTGATTCCAGATAGCAACACTGGGAACATGTTTCATCTCACTATTCTTGCATGTCTTGTTAAACTAAACACTAACAAATCACTAGGACCAGATGGTATCCATCCACGAGTTCTCAGGGAACTTAAAGATGAAATTGCTGATCTCCTAGCCAAAATATATAATATTTCCCTCAAATCAGGCTTTGTGCCTGATGACTGGAAGGTAGCGAATGTAACACCAATTTTCAAAAAAGGATCCAGGGGTGATCCAGGAAATTACCGACCAGTCAGTTTGACATGTGTCCCAGGTAAAGTGATGGAAACCATCCTAAAAGATAGAATTAATAGGCACATAGAAGAGAAGGCGCTGCTAAAGGAGAGCCAACATGGCTTTTGCAAGGGCAAATCATGCCTCACTAAGCTGTTGGAATTTTTTGAGAGTGTCAACACCAAAGGCTCTTGAATAAACTTACCAGTCATGGAATAAAGGGACAGGTCTTGTCCTGGATCAGCAACTGGCTAAGGGACAGGAAACAGAGGGTAGCACTAAATGGACACTTCTCCAAGTGGAGGGAAGTAAAGAGTGGGGCCCCCCAAGGTTCAGTACTGGGACCTCTGCTTTTCAACCTCTTCATAAATGATCTAGAGGTAGGAGTAAATAGCAAGGTAGCCAAGTTTGCTGACGACACTAAATTATACAGGGTAGTGAAAACTATGAGAGGGATCTCTTGACACTGGGGGAGTGGGCAAAACAGTGGCAAATGAGCTTCAACATTAGTAAGTGCAGAGTGATGCATGTTGGGGCAAAAAACCCCAATTACATTTATAAACTGATTGGGTCTGAACTCTCTGCAACAAACCAGCAAAGGGACCTTGGTGTCCTGGTGGACAGCTCAATGAAGGTGTCAAACCAGTGTGCCTCAGCAGTGAAAAAAGCAAACTCAATGCAAGGGATCATTAGGAAGGGTATAGAAAATAAGTCAGCAAGTGTCATTTTGCCTCTTTATAAATCTATGGTGAGGCCACATCTGGAATACTGTGTACAGTTCTGGTCGCCATACCTCCAGAAGGATATTATGGAGTTGGAAAAAGTGCAGAGGAGGGCAACCAAAATGATTAGGGGACTGGAACACCTTCCTTACCATCTGAGGCTGCAACGGTTGGGCCTTTTCACTCTTGAACGACGGCGTCTAAAATGACGGCGTCTAAGAGATGACCTGATTGAAGTTTATAAAATCATGCACAGTGTGGACAAAGTAGATAAGGAAAAACTGTTTTCCCTATCGCATAACACTAGAACTAGGGGGCACTCGATGAAACTTTTGGGTACTAGTTCTCAAACAAATAAGAGAAAGTACTTTTTCACCCAGAGGATTACTGGTCTATGGAACTCCCTGCCAGAAGAAGTGGTGACAGCTGTCAGTCTTGACAGCTTTGAGAAAGGATTAGACAAGTTCATGGAGAACAAGGGTATCAATGGCTATAATTATGGATACTTAAGGACAACCTCCGGGTTGGAGAGATAGGCAGGATATCTCTCAATGCCATTTCCAGGGAATCCTAAGCAGGTGAAGGCATCTGCTTGGGAATACCCTGAAGGAAATGGTGAGCCACTGTGTGAGACAGAATGCTGGACTGGATGGGCTGTGGGCTGTTCCAGCAAGGCTGTTCTTATGTTCTTATGTTATTTGTATTTTTGTAGCAAGAGTTAGATCTCTACAGCATAACAAATGTCACATTTTTATGAAGGTGGATCTTGCTTTTTCTGTTTGCATTTTAATCTCTACCTCGGGTTCCCACTTTATATGTAACATACTCCCCAAATAAACTATCCACTCTTTTGCTTTCTTTAGCTTGCTGTGATCTTGGTGCTCAGTTTATACCAAGATATTTAGTCTTCTTGGTGTTGTGATCCAAACCATATTCTGCACTTGAAGCTCTAATTTGATCCAGCATCAACTGAAGATCTGCAAGGTTTGTGGACAGCAACCCTGTGTCATCAGCATATTGGATGTTATTCAGGCATTCCTCTGTCTGCACATAATTTAGGGGAACCACTAAGAAACTAGTACAGGATCTATCCTATTAGTAAAGAAACCTTTTTTTTTCTTTTTAATTGAGTGGTACCAAACCAGAAGCACAGGCAGTGCTATGTGTACTGTCTCATAGTGATAGTATTGGTATAATGAGAAGAAAACTCTGTTAAGCATCATGTTGATGGATCTACTTTCCAAAGAATAATGATTTTTTTCACACCCCTAACTTTTCATCTGGGTGCACTGGAATTTAAACACTGACAGTGAGATCTATGCCTAGCAAAAACTAAAGGAAATCTAAAGATGGGGATTGTTGTCCTTTTTTTAAAATGAAAGCTGCTTGATCTATTTGAACCAATGTGTAGCATTTTCAGAAAGTAACTCTGGTCATCTCCAAACCAAATGACTACAGAAGTTTCCAATTAGAGGATTCTTTCTCATTTATGCCTCTCCACCACCACATTAGCAAGGATAAAGTCACCCTCTCCCCTGCCCATATCATGAACATCTGAGAACAATTCAAAGGCAACATGCAATTATTCCAACTTTTCCCCTGTAACAATTTTTCTACAATAAGGGGAAAAACAGTGGAAGAACAGCCAAAAGAGAGAGAGAGAGAGAGGGGCAATATTATTTGAAGCCCTAGTAAAATTCAGTGAATTAGGCAGGGCAGTGATGTGAGAAAACCTTTGTCTGGACAGCTCTGTTTAAAAAAAGCTAATTTACGTCAGCAAGTGATTTACATCACCACCAAGCTGGCAGTTTCCAATCCAAGCCATCCACCAGAAAAGTCAGTGAATATCGTCTGGTACAGTGACTTGTGCTGTGCTCTTGAAACACCAGTGGATAAATGGAACAATCAGAAGGGATCAAAAAGGATGAGCATTGATTATGTCAGGGTCACGATAAAGGAAGCGGTGGTTCTGTGGCAAAAGTGTGTGTTTGCTGCTACTGAGTTGCCAAGGGGACTCTACAAGCCATGGAAACAGCCTGATTTGGAAGACTGTGTACTCAGTACATTGCACTGTATGCTCTTTAAGGTCAGCAGTCCTGTGTAAAAAGCCAAAATGCTTTCCCCTCCCCCAAACACCCCCCAAGAGAAAATAACACCTATGAACTGCTGTGCTTTGAGACACCTCCATTCTTACATCAGATGTTATAGTGGATGCTTTTCTTACTCTGCTTTGCACTTCTGATGACGTTAAACAGCCTTAATAAAGGGCTTTAATTAAAGGAAAATAGAAACGTTTGTGAGAATTCACCCTCATCATCCACACAGTGTTCAAGATGGGGTTGAATGGTAAAAACCAGGCAATCAATAAATGAGAGTACATTCGGAATTGCTGCAAAGGGCAAAGGGCTGATGATAATTTCAAACTGATGCCATCCTAAATGAAAATAAAACACCTGCAAAAATCACAATCAGCAAGATGTATGCCGTTACTTTTAGAGCTGTGAGAAAAAAAATTTGTCCTGTGAGAATTTTAATGCCTTGCATTCGGTGTCATAGAAAAGAAATTCACATTAGGAAATTTTGGGTGGAAGGCAAATTATTCCCTCCTTCAACAGAGGGTTGTTGTTTTTTTTGGGTGGGGGGGGATGGGATTGATAATGCTGGCTACCTTTCTTTGTACCGTCATCACTGAGGCAGGCAGCCAACAGACCCCTTCTAGCTCCCCACCCTTCAGACGAAGCTCAGAGGAAAGTTCACAGGGTAAGGCTTCCCACTGGACAGTCTTCTGATCAGCCAGGAAAACCTAAACGATGAAGAGAGGCATAGTAGAAGGGGTGTATATAGCAATATTAGCACCAAGATGAAAAACTAACCAAAAGAAATTCAAAAGTGCCTTGAGAATGAGGCCAAAACCTCAGAACATCTTTGTGAGGACTGTAGGACAAATTACAGTCCAGCACTGGCTTTACCATCTTCATCAAGAACAGAAAAAGGGCTCCCTCATATCTACTAAAGCAGGAGTCCCCAATCATTTTTTGCACCATGGACTGGTTTCATGCTGAACAATTTTTCCACGGACCAGTAAGTGGGAGTAGTGGGATTGGATGGTGCAAGTGCATAATAAAATACGATAAAGTGCATAAAATATAATTTATTACATATATAATTCTTATTCAACCTAGATTGACTTGGGCAGTGAGGTATTACACTGCACGCAGGGAGGGGGGGACCCCTGCCGTAGTTAAGCAATGTGGAGGAGTGGCCCAGACACCTTCCTATCTGCTGTGTTTGAAGCCCATGCTCTCGTTCCATTTGACAGGCAGACCTGGTGGAGCACATTAAGGGCAGAAAGCTGCCATCAGGGCTCCCGCTTCCTGGTTTGGGACAGCCCGTAGTTTGGTATCGGTTTGTGGCCCAGTGGTTGGAGACCCATGTACTAAAGGGCTTAAAGGGAAGAGGCTGCATTATAAGCATTTGTATTAGCCAAACGCTTAATGCTGCTTAAAAACTATACTGTACTAATGTGGAAATAAAATGTTAGAAACTTTAAAAGGTAAAGGTAAAGGTTTTCCTTGCTCGAAAGCCAGTCATATCCAACTCTAGGGTGCAATGCTCATCTCTGTTTCCAAGCCGAAGAGCCAGCGCTGTCTGCTTCTGCAGACATTTCCGTGGTCATGTGGCAGGCAGAACTAGACACCGGAGCCCACAGAGCGCTGTTAAAGTTAGAAACTTTACCTGCCTTCTTTCTGCCAGTATAGGGACATCTTGCAACAGCGCCATCCTGTGGCATTTGGCAAGTGGAGCACAATTTAATTTGCCATTTTAACCCCAGGGAGATTTTTTGCTTGTCCTGTAACTAGAATTGGACCATTTGGAAATAATACTTTGAAATAACAAACCAAATTACTCAGTGGTAATTGGGAGAGGTCTTCCCACCTTTAAGCTCAGCTCTAGAAGTTTTCAAATTGCACACTGTTTAGGTGCAGAACCCATTAGTGTGAATCAAAGATGCCACAGAAAAGAACCCAGATCTCCTGAGTTCTAGTTTGGCACTCTACACACTATTGCCTCTGGCTTATTTTATATCTACTCTCACATAAGATGACAAACCCTTGTTGCAATCTGCCTACCACAGCGGATAAAAGTAATGACACGCAGACGTTTGAAGGGTCAAGATAAGACTGCTTGCTCTCCTTTATTTTAGCCAGTTTATATACCTTCAAACTTAAGGCTATTTTTAGAATATGCATCCCTAGTCTAACAAAGAAACTAGCTACATGACTATGTCTAACCGCTGTTATTGACAGATAGGCTTTCCCTGGCTTCAGCGGCTCAAGAAATGTCAAGAGATAGTTAATGTTTAGGGTAGAAGAATTTGGGTGAACAAGATTAGTGAGATCCCATGTCAAAGTTGAAGTACTGGTTTTCCGGAGGCCAAAAGGACTGTTTGTCCAAATTAATTAATCGCGAGTTCAGCCAGTTTGCGTCCCAGAGGAATGTTGTGAGAGATCATAGTGTGCTATGCTCTCCAGTAATACTGGCCCAGTATTACTGCCTCACCCTATTGGAACTCGCTGTGCTACATAACAATGTATATATTTTAGGGTGACCATGGGGTCAAACTAATATATCATTACTACAAAACCCCACATCTTGTGAAAAGATACAAGAACTTTTAAAGTTTATTTTTATTTTTGGACTACAGCTACCAAAATCCCCCAGCTAATGTGATTGGAGATTATGTGGTGCTTGTGGAGATTCTCAGAACTTTCAACCAGAATGAATGAATGAATAAATGCCCCCCCCCCCCCCATATTTTGCATGAAAAATAGTTGCAGATTTTGCATGTATAGAACTGCTGGTGCTCCAGGTGTAATATTGGATAGAATGACAGAGAGCATTCAGTAAGCTTTGATATACCAGAGCAAAAGCCTCTTTGAGCCCAGCAGCCTGTTCCCCAGAGCTCCTGATGGCCATGGGGAACTCCCAATGAGAACCAGTGGGAAGGAGAAAAAGCCCCACTATAAGGCTTTTATCTCTTTTACTTTGACAAAGCTTAGTTAAGGCATCTGTGCTACTGACCACACAGACAGGCTAGACCAGGGGCCAGCAAACTTGGCTCTTCAGATGGTCTTGGATTTTAATTCTTAGAAGCCCTGATCAGCAGGAGTACTGACTTGAGCTTCTGGTAATTGAAGTCCAAGAACACCTGAAGAGCCAAGTTTGCTGTCCCCTGGTCTAGACCAATATATTATGTCAGGTGTTCCCAATCTTTTCAAGCCTGGGGTTAGGGTTATACTCTCTCAGTCAGCTTTGAGGGCCAGACAGCCATTTTGCTCTGGCTGCATGATGGGGGTGGTCATTTTGTACCAACAGCTTCAACGGGTGGCCATTTTGTTTCTTGAATGCCCTTGAAGGGGTGGGGGGCACATGAAATGGTGCCACGGGCCAGATCTGGCACAGAGACCTTAGGTTGGAAACCTCTGTATTACATCATCAAAGATCCAACGAACTTATCTAGCTATTAACATTGCATTCTTCACACTCCAGACATCCATCTTAGAAGGATAGGTTCATGTTTACATTTTTTTAGAATATGAGAATAGCATCATTAGGTAACAGCCCACATTCTATGGGAAATAGTGCTCCAAAGGGGGTTCTTCAAATACAGCTAGATTAATGCTTCTATGTAAGCATGCCATTGAATTTTCTTTTTCTCAGAAGCATGACTGTGGAAATGGAAAATCAACATACATCTCTAGTGGCTATTAGCAGTGCTTGTAACCAGGGAAATATACAGCATTTACAGGATTTGTCCTTGAATCCTCTGGCTCTCTCCAAAGGCCAAAATAACTCAGATATCTTCAATAATCCATTTCACAGGACTTGCGAAATGCAAAAGCTATGGTAATGGGGAAAGGGATTGGAGGGTAACTGGGAGAAGCAGGGGGAAGAGGTGGTTGTTCTTATAGGGTTATGGTTCAAAAAAGCTACTCTTTAGAACTCTTAATTCAGGGGGTAGACAAAGTACAGTCTTCCAGATGTTGCTGGATTGCAATTCCCATATCTCTTCAATGTTGGAGCGGGGCTGCGAAGCGGCTGTTGGGTCCCGGAGGAGACAGGTCAAGCAATGAGACACGAGGCAAGATGGAGCGAAGACCAGTGATTTAATGAGGCAAATCATCAGTATTTATCATGTGTCGGCTGCATGCAAAAGAACTGCAATCTGGCAGAATCCATACGCCATGTTTACACGAGTTAATTGGAAAACTCTACAGGGGAGTTAATTAACTAAACTAAACAATGACAGGGGAACTCCATTGTTCCAAGCTACCTGGGGTAAACATGTGGCTGGTATTGGTTTTAGGGCTTAAGGTAATTCACAGATGCGAGATTACCCATTACATGATTAGCGAGTTAGTCATTAGCTTCCTATTGTCCGAGCTGCCTGTCAGGTCAGCTGTGGGTGAATTAAACCCTATCTAATATTCCGTTCCCCCAATTTCTGTCCCTTCAGGAACCCCTGGTAACGAGGTGATCGCCCATCACCGGGGTTCTGTCAGGGCCAGTATACCAATTGTGTGCGCGGATACCACACTTCAACATCTTGATGGCCACACTTTGCCTACTTCTCTTGCATTCCCTTAAGCATGGCCTTAGAATGTGCTTCTGATAGATGAGCCATCTTGCTAGCATCTGTTTCCATTTCCTCAGCATCCTTGCCTTATGAGTGGTTATATCTAACCATTTTACTCCACAGGAGAAATGCACCAACCAGACAGGAAGATTTTTTGTCACATTCTGTCTGGTATTCCCATTTCAAAATTTAAACCTTTTACCAAAATAATCAAGGGATAGCTAATTTTTAACTTTTCCCACACATGAGCAGAACTACAGTATAAGCAATTCAGGCTTGAATGTCAGGACCTCTAATTTCCTTCTCACTTGAGTGAAGCCCAACTCATCCTCTCATTTATCAGTTTTGCTGAATCCCAGCTGCCTGCCCATGATATTCTATTCATACACACCCATGGAGGATAATTCAATGATCAAAGCTTCTCCATTCTTGTGGATTAATACTTAGCTTTATTAGGGGTTACTCCAGATAAAACCTAAAACCATGACAGCCTCTGCTAGAGCCAGATTTGAATGTCTGCAGACAATCTTCCAACTTCCCCCATTAAGACCTCATGCAGAGCCTATATTACTTCAATTTGTTGTTCAGTCGCACAGTCGGTTCCGACCCTTGTTCTCCAGGACCATTGTTCTCCAGGCGCCTCTGTCCTCCACCATCCCCCTCAGCACTCCCAGTTCTGTGCCCATTGTGTCTACAATATCATCTAGCCATCTCATCTTTGGCCTCCCCCTTCTTCTTTTGCCCTCCACCTTTCCCAACATCAAGGCCTTCTCAAGTGAATCCTCCCTTCTCATTTGATGTCCAAAGTACTTTAGCTTCGTCTTTACTATTAGCCCTTCCAATGAGCAGTCAGTGTTGATTTCTTCTAAGATTGACCTATTTGTTCTCCTCGCTGTCCAGGGTACTCTCAAAACTCTCCTCCAACACCACATTTCAAAGGCATCTATTCTTCTGCGTTCAGCTTTCCTTATTGTCCAGCTCTCGCATCCGTACATTACCACTGGGAATACCATTGCTTTGACTATTCTAATTTTTGTTTGCAATGTGATGTCTCTGCTTTTCACAATGTTCCCCAGGTTTCTCATGGCTTGTCTCCCAAGAATCAGTCACCTTTTTATTTCATGGCTGCAATCCCCATCTGCCGTGATCTTTGATCCCAGGAAAGTAAAATCTGTCACTGCTTCTACTTCTTCCCCATCTATTTTCCAGGAACTGATCGGATCTGTTGCCATTATCTTGGTTTTCTTGATATTGAGTCTCAAACCAGCTTTTGCACTCTCCTCCTTCAGCCCAATCAAGAGGTTCTTTAGGTCTTCCTCACTTTCTGCCATTAGGGTTCTATCGTCTGCATATCTCAGATTGTTTATGTTTCTCCCAGCAATTTTAATCCCATATTGTGATTCCTCCATCCCTGCATTGCGCATTATGTGCTCTGTGTATAGATTGAATAAGCAGGGTGATAAAATGCAGCCTTGTCTTACTCCTTTTCCTATTCCAAACCACTCTGTCATTCCGTGTTCTGTCCTGACTGTTGCTTCTTGGTTCATGTACAGATTTCTCAGGAGGCATATGAGGTGCTCTGGTATTCCCATCTCTTTAATTACTTGCCACATCTTGTTGTGGTCCACACAGTCAAATGCCTTAGTGTAATCAATGAAACAAAAGTAAACTTGTTTCTGATATTCCTTTGTTTTCTCCATGATCCAACGTATGTTGGCACTGTGATCTCTAGTCCCCCTGCCTCTTCTGAAACCGGCCTGCACCTCTGGTAGTTCTCTCTCCACATGCTGCTGAAGTCTGTCCTGTATTATCTTGAGCATCACCTTGCTGGCGTGTGGGATGAGTGCAATTGTTCGGTAATTTGAGCATTCTTTGGCGTTGCCCTTTTTTGGGATTGGGACGTATACTGATCTTTTCCAATCTGTGGCACTCCAATCTTTTCCAGATTTGCTGGCATATTGAATGCAGTAATTTGACGCCATCATCTTTTAGAGCTTTGAAAAATTCAACTGGGATACCATCATATCCACTAGCTTTGTTGTTTGCAGTGCTCTTTAGGGCCTTTATAACTTCGCTCTCCAGGATGTCTGGCTCGAGTTCAGTTTTTTCATCATTGTGGTTATCAGGAGTGTTGAGGTCCCTTTTGTAGAGTTCCTCTGTGTACTCTTTCCATCTTTTCTTTATCTCTTCTGCATCAGCTAGCTCTTTTCCGTCTTTGTCCCTTATCATGGTCATTTTTGCTTTAAATGTTCCCTTTATTTCCCCGATTTTTCTGAAGAGATCTCTAGTCCTGCCTCTTTTGTTGTTTTCCTCCATTTCTTTGCACTGTTCTTTTAGGTAGTTTTCCTTATCTCTCCTTGCTTTTCTTTGAAATTCTGTGTTCAGAAGATTGTATTTTTTCCTTTCTCTTTTGACTTTTGCATTCCTTCTTTCCTCTGCTATTTTAAGAGCCTCATCAGACAACCATTTTGCTTTCTTACGCTTCTTTTCTTTTGGTATGGTTTCCTTTGCTGCTTCCTGCATGATGTCCTTTATCTCTGTCCATAATTCTTCTGGCACTCTGTCTATTGCGTCCAGGCCATTATATCTGTTCATCACCTCCACCGTGTATTCTTTAGGGATGCTGTCTAGGTGATATCTGTCTGGTCTCCTTGTTTTCCCTATTTTCTTTAGTCTTAACCTGAATTTTGCGATCAGTGGTTGTGATCTGAGCCACAGTCTGCTCCAGGTCTTGTTTTTGCTGATTGTATGGAGGTTCTCCATCTTTGGCTGCAGAGTATGAAGTCAATTTGGTTTCGGTGTTGGCCATCTGGTGATGTCCATGTGTAAAGTCGCCTCTTGTGTTGCTGGAAGAGAGTGTTTGCTATTGTTGTGTTCTGTAAAGCTGTGCCTTTAACAATGTACCTAGCCATGTGGTAACAATGTAACCTTTCTGTGTGCAACATTATAACCTTCAGCTGTATCACTGTAACCCTTATAAGAGGACGCGAGCTAGTGACCACTAGATGGCAATAGCGAGCGTCCAGCTCTCATGGCCCAGATTCGACCTTGATCAGCAGCGCGGGAAGATTCCCGCCACCTCCTCACCTGGACAAGAAGGGCGTGACCTTCTATGACGTCACGCAGGCAGCAACCAATAGACTGTCAACGAGCCACATTCAAATGTATAGCCAGCTGTATATATTGAGCTACCCATCCGCCATTACCACATGTTCCTCCGGATCATCATGCAATAAACCTGTGTTAAGCCAACCCTTCGGCTGTTTCATTGTCTTTGGTCCCATACACCAAATTGGCGACGAGGATGGGATATGGCTGCCCACGGGACCAAGACATGCGCCGGTTTCGAAATCAGGAAACCGGGAGACTGGGAGATCTTCAAAATGGACTTCCAGGGAGCACTGGTCGAATCCGAAGTCACGGATGAGGCAAAGAAAAGGGCCATCTTCACCAGGATGCTCGGACAAGAAACCAAAAGAACCTTGGTGGACCTGATCGCACCGAAAAGGGTGAGCGATTTCAAGGCCAAAGAGCTCCTGCAGATGCTGCGCGAATACTTCCGGCCCTCGACGGCGATGTTCCCCGCTCGGAGTGCGTTCTGGAGGCGAGTCCAAGCGCCCGGGGAGACGGTCGCCGCCTTCGTGGCGGCCCTGCGACTGGCTGCCGGCCCGTGTAAATGGGAGAACATTGAAATCACCCTCAGGGACTGCGTGCTATGCGGCCTGAACGATGCCGAGACTCAGCGCACGTTGATGAACCAAGAGCCACCCCCCACGTTGCAGGAGGTCCTGAAAGCGGCACAGGCCGCGGAAGCCACAAAGGCTGGGGTGCAAGAGCTCCAGGACTGGCGGCCAAAGACGAGCAAGGCAGAGGCATCGGTGCATGCAGCCCGGCGAACTTCGAAATCGTCCGCAGAGAGCAGCGACAACGAGGACGTCCGGAGGGTCCGGAAAGAGGGCCGGTGGTGCGACGGCTGTGGAGCGGCCCACGACCGCGCCAAATGCCCGTTCAGAAAGGCCGAGTGTCACAACTGCGGCCGCCGCGGGAACATCACCAAGGTATGCAGAAAGAGGTGCGAGGCCCGGAGGAACTCGACAGACCATGCAGCGGGACAAGACCGCTCGACGAGACCCAAAGACGGCGCCCAGGCCACGAGAAAGCGGGACGGCGTGGGCCGCATCTCCGACGGCAGCGAGGATGCCGCCCCAGTGTTCAGCGTGTCCGCGGGACACCCCCGTTACTTTGTTGAGGTACTAGTGCAAGGGGTCCCCATTAGGATGGAAATTGACTCGGGTTCCTCATATTCAATTATTTCCCAGAGGGAGTTTTTGAGAATTGCCCCCCACATGCGACCCAAGCTCAAAGCGTTGAGGTCTACGCTACGGGACGTTCAAGGGAACAGTATTCCAGTGTTGGGGGTTGGAGAATTTCAGGTCAAATTTAAAAAGCACGCCGCGACTCTCTCCCTAGTCGTGCTTAAAGGGGGGGAATTGCAGCCTCCTCGGAACTCAATGGTTTCAGCCCCTGGGTTTGTTTATTGGGGGGGTGCACGCCGTTGGGACTGGGGTGCACGCCGTTGGGACTGACCCGATACAGGAGGTGTGCGACGCGCACCCCGAAGTTTTCAAAAAAGGACTGGGGAAATTCAAGGGGCCCCCAGTGACATTCGACCTAGACCCGGAGGTCCGCCCAATACGACTCAAACCGCGCCGGGTGCCGTTTGCACTCAAGGACAAAATAGAGGCGGAACTGGACAAGTTGGTGGGCCAGGGGATCCTTGTTCCTGTTGATTCTGCGGAGTGGGAAACTCCAATTGTAACAGCACTAAAGGCAAATGGGGAGGTCCGCATATGCGCTGATTACAAGTGCACCATCAATAAGGCAATCCGCCCTAATGCGTATCCGGTGCCGGTAGTCAGCCATCTGCTTGCCAGGTTGCACGGGGGGAAGTGTTTCGCTAAGCTCGACTTGGCACAGGCCTACCAGCAGCTTTCAGTGTCCCCTGCCGCAGCTGCTGTACAGACCATAGTCACTCATAAGGGGGCGTTCCAGGTAACGCGCCTTCAATTTGGCGTAAATTCGGCGCCTGGAATTTTCCAGTCACTCGTGGAACGCCTCCTGAAGGGGCTAGAGGGGGTGTTGCCTTATTTTGATGACGTGTTGATAACGGGGGGGGGGGGGGGGGTGTCGGGCTGAATTGGCCAAGAGACTGGGAAAGGTTCTGGCAATATTCGAAAAGGCGGGGTTGAGACTGCGAAAAGACAAATGCGTCTTCTTTGCGACTGAGGTTGAGTTCCTAGGGTTTCGTGTGACTCCTGAGGGGATAAAACCATCCAAATCTAAGGTAGCCGCCATTAAGAAGGCCCCTCGCCCCACCTCCAAGGCCGAGCTGCAGTCGTTCCTAGGGCTGCTTAACTTTTACCACTCCTTCCTCCCCCGGAAGGCTGTGGTGGCCGAACCGCTACACAAACTGCTTAAAAAGGACGAGGCATGGAAGTGGGGCGACGACCAAGAGAGGGCATTTAGTGAACTGAAACATCTCCTGGCGTCTGATGCCATACTGACCCATTTCAACCCCAAACGCCCGGTGGTCCTGATCTGTGATGCATCCCCGGTGGGGGTGGGGGCGGTGTTGTGCCACGTGCTAGAAAACGGAAGGGAGGCCCCGATAGCATTCTACTCCAGGTCCCTGTCCCAAGCGGAGAGTGTGCAACATTATAACCTTCAGCTGTATCACTGTAACCCTTATAAGAGGACACGAGCTAGTGACCACTAGATGGCAATAGCGAGCGTCCAGCTCTCATGGCCCAGATTCACCCTTGATCAGCAGCGCGGGAAGATTCCCGCCACCTCCTCACCTGGACAAGAAGGGCATGACCTTCTATGACGTCACGCAGGCAGCAACCAATAGACTGTCAACGAGCCACATTCAAATGTATAGCCAGCTGTATATATTGAGCTACCCATCCGCCATTACCACATGTTCCTCCGGATCATCATGCAATAAACCTGTGTTAAGCCAACCCTTCGGCTGTTTCATTGTCTTTGGTCCCATACACTAAAGCTATGACCAGTGCGTTCTCTTGGCAGAACTCTATCAACCTTTGCCCTGCTTCGTTCTGTACTCCAAGACCGAACTTGCCTGTTATTCCCTCCACTTTTTGATTGCCTACTTTGGCATTCCAGTCTCCTAATATAATTTGGACATCATTTCTTGGTGTCTGTTCTATGAGGTGTTCTAGGTCCTCATAGAACTGGTCCACTGTGGCTTCATCTGCACTAGTGGTTGGTGCATAGACTTGGATTACAGTGATATTGAAAGGTTTGCCTTGAATTCTGACTGACATCATTCTGTCATTTTTGAGGTTATATCCCATTACTGCTTTTCTTACTCTCTTATTGAAAATTATGGCTACTCCATTTCTTCTAAGGTTTTCTTGTCCACAATAGTAGATATGATGGTTTCCAGAGCTGAATTCACCCATCCCTGTCCATTTTAGCTCACTGATGCCCAAGATGTCAATGCTTATTCTTTCCATCTCATTTTTAACCACTTCCAGTTTACCTTGGTTCATTGATCTCACATTCCATGTCCCTATGCAGTATTGCTCCTTGCAACATTGCATTTCCCCTCCCCCTTTCCTGTCCCTCCCCTTCCTCCCCTCTGTGGTGTTAAGCATCCTGTATCACCTAGCCTGCTCCTTTGTTTTGCCTTTTGTTTTGGTCAATAGGGTTCTCTTGGCAAGCTTTGTGGCGTGGTTTGCCGGTTTCTACGCCATTTTTTCCTCGCATCATACATCATATCACAGTTTTAAAAGTGCAGAACATTTTAAACAACATATTATCATGCATATTATCACACTTTAAACACAGTCTCTATGTCAGTTGCTATATTAAGTCATTTTAAAGTCTTTATGTGAGTTACTATATTAAGTCATCAACATTTCTGCATATTTAACTACTTATCCTTTGCATGGGGCTCTGAGTCTCACCCCCTGGTTTAACTCCTTTGCCTTCTTCCCTTCTGCCAATTGGTCCTCTCCTTCGGCGCTTGGTTGTTGCCAGGAGGCTGGAGATGGTGGAGTCTGGGCTCGGAAGGGCTCGCGTCGGGGCGAATGGCTGGCCTCTCCCCGCCCGGCTGGTCTTTCTCCTCCCTCACCGGCCCGGCTGGAGATGGTGGAGTCCGGCTCGGAAGGGCTCTCGTCGGGGCCACTGGCTGGCCTCTCCCCGCCCGGCTGGTCTTCCTCCTCCCTCACCGGCCCGGCTGGAGATGGTGGAGTCCGGCTCGGAAGGGCTCTCATCGGGGCCACTGGCTGGCCTCTCCCCGCCCGGCTGGTCTTCCTCCTCCCTCACCGGCCCGGCTGGAGATGGTGGAGTCCGGCTCGGAAGGGCTCGCGTCGGGGCGAATGGCTGGCCTCTCCCCGCCCGGCTGGTCTTCCTCCTCCCTCACCGGCCCAGCTGGAGATGGTGGAGTCCGGCTTGGAAGGGCTCGCGTCTGGGCGAATGGCTGGCCTCTCCCCGCCCGGCTGGTCTTCCTCCTCCCTCACTGGCCCGGCTGGAGATGGTGGAGTCCGGCTCGGAAGGGCTCTCGTCGGGGCCACTGGCTGGCCTCTCCCCGCCCGGCTGGTCTTCCTCCTCCCTCACCGGCCCGGCTGGAGATGGTGGAGTCCGGCTCGGAAGGGCTCGCGTCGGGGCAAATGGCTGGCCTCTCCCCGCCCGGCTGGTCTTCCTCCTCCCTCACCGGCCCAGCTGGAGATGGTGGAGTCCGGCTCGGAAGGGCTCGTGTCGGGGCGAATGGCTGGCCTCTCCCCGCCCGGCTGGTCTTCCTCCTCCCTCACCGGCCCGGCTGGAGATGGTGGAGTCCGGCTCGGAAGGGCTCTCGTCGGGGCCACTGGCTGGCCTCTCCCCGCCCGGCTGGTCTTCCTCCTCCCTCACCGGCCCGGCTGGAGATGGTGGAGTCCAGCTCGGAAGGGCTCTCGTCGGGATTAGTCTTTTCCCTTTCATCCTCTGCTTTTTTGTAACATTTTGTTTGCTCAATAAATGTCAAAAGTTTACACACTTTTTGTCGGCCTTTGCATTCGCCTAGTAAAAATGTTACACAAAGAAGGAGGATTTTTGCTCCCCGACCCTTATAGCCAATATGACTGACTACTCTTGCCTTAAGAAAAATATACATACAGAACGGGTGAAAGGCATCAGTTGTCACTGAACAGACTTAAATAGACTATAAAGTGGAACTTTTTAAAAAAATTATTGGCAAAAGCAAATGTAAGGCTACTGGCTTAAGTATTCTGAAAAGAGATAGGTGACGTTGTTGTTTATTAACTAGTTAATTAGTAGATCACAGCTTCTAGAACTGAGTAATCACACTGGCTCTCGTATTCCTGAAAACTATAGTCCAGATAAGTAACCTTTTCCATTTTTGATTCTGAGTGAAACATAACAAAATCTTTTGGTAGAAGCAAATACCTTGCTTGAATTTCAGTTTACAGCAAAGGCCAGGCATCCCAATTATATTTAGAATGCAATTTTTTTGAACATAATCTTTAAAATCTTCAGGAATGTTATTCAAATTACATTTTAGAACTATGGTTGATTTAGTACTTTACTGTAACTTCTGATATTAACAGTTCATGGTCCATTCCATAGTCCTTTTTTTTGTTCCAGTTTCGCCTCAGCTATATTTGATTTCTATATGGATTATTCAGTGAAGTCAGCATGTACAGTCACCTGCTCAGTTGCCTGCAGCATATATTTTGCAAAAAAACCAATCGTGGGCTTCACAGTATTACTTTAAGTCCTTCTCCGGCTTCATTTTTGACTCCTTGGCAAAAATGTTTCTTCTCTTTCACGTCCTATTTTTGCATTCCAGCCACCCATAATTATCAACACTCTCTGCCGTTTTAAAGATCATAATAAGATTTCAGAGCCACACCAAGATATTTGAAGAAGGGAGAAGTCAGGAGCCTCTTTCCTGTCTTTTACGTCAAACCTGGCCCCGAGAAACATTTTTTCATTAACCAGAACAAAATGCCAAACTCATATCCTCAACATGCAGAGAACTGGCCAGGTGTGGGAAATGGTTTTCTTTTTCTGTCCCTGACAGAATGATCTGACTCAGAAATGGCATTTTTTCCATTCTAATAAGTGACATTGTGCTAGTGGTAATAGATTCATGGGCAGCTGATGCAGTCCTGTCACAGCCTCCTTGACAACACCATCTTAGCCGTGATGGATGTAGAGGCTCTCTGCTTTAACATCCCACACAGAGACAAACTATAGTTTATCAAGAATACCATTCAAAAGCAAGGACAAAACCCACATAGTCCCCACACTTTGCAACTTTGTTTTCACAAACAACTATCTCACTTTTGACAAAGCTTAATTGTATGCTGTCACAAAACTAGTGAGGTCAATATGTTTTTCACAATTTGATTCAGGCATGTGGCTGGTAACAGAAATCATACATCGATTGACTTAGAAATGGGACCTGTCACATCCAGTGATTCTTACTCTGTTAATAATGCATTTAGGATTAAAGCCTTAAATACACAAAAGCTGGGAGACAATTATCAGGTTTCACACTGGCACCTAATCTTAGGGTTTTGCTACCCTACCTACCATACATTTATGCCACAGAAAGATCAATAAACATGAATGCAATGTCAGGCAATAGGGCAGTGTTAACATCAATACAGATTTTTGAATGCCAGGACAAATAAACAACCACTCAGTTGTTTATGACTAGTGGCTCCAGATAGTAACATGGCTAGGTAGGAACTTCAATCTGCAGGATTCGTGGTAGATAAAGGATAGTTTCCCCTTGTATTGTAGCTTGTTGTAGGATTCGTCTGGGGTCGAAAAGAAGGCTCGCGCAGCTGATCACCGGGCCTCTGTCTCCTGACCTCAGTGACATGAGCTGTGTCACTGCAAGAGAGGCTGAGGCAGGAGCAAAGATCATGAACAGCTATTAAGAAGCCACCATTCCTGAAAACAACACAAGTCTCCAGATGATTCAAGATGCCACACATTGATTATGATATACAGTGGAACCTCATATAACGAAAATAATTCATTCTACGAGGCTGTTCGCAATGCGATTGTTTCATTATATGAAAAACCTCTATAACAAAAATTCCTATAGAAAACTTGTATAACGTAAAAAAAATTGCTAGGTGGATTTTCCCATAGGAATTTTCGTTATACAAGTTTTTCCCATAGGGATGCCATTCCGCATAGCAAAAATTTTCATTATGCAAGTTTTCCCCATAGGGAGCGCTATTTTCACATAACAAAAAAAATCATTATGCGAGGTGCCATGTTTTTCAATTGATTTTTGTTAAGCAAATTTTTCGCTATAGGAGGCATTGGTTCAGTGGTGGGCTTCAACAGGTTCACACCAGTTCGCCAGAACCGGTAGCAGAAATTCTGGCTGGGCCCGCCCATCCAAGTTTTGAAATAAAGCAGTCCTAATTTGGGTGCAACGCAGAGTTTTCCCCCTGGCCACGCCCACCATACCACGCTCACAGAATAGTTAGTAAAATGTTTTGGATCCCACCACTGGGCAGGCATGACTAGATTGCCCATCCAGTCACATGGTCGTGCCAACAGAGTAGGCCATGCCCACAAAGTAAGCCACCCCCACAGTGTGGTAGTAAATTTTTTGGAGCCCACCACTGCATTTGTTATACGAGGTTCCACTATAAAGTTAGATTTCAAGGATGTGTTCCTGAGGCCCAAGCAGAGCACTCACAAATCCCACAGTGAGGTGATCTTATGAGGTCTTTTGTATTTATGTATTTTTGTATTTTTGTATTTTTGTATTTATTATTATTATTATTATTATTATTATTATTATTATTATTATTATTATTATTATTATTATTATTATTATTATTATTATTATTATTATTATTATTATGGCTTGTATGCCGCCCACTCGCAGATGCAACTCAGGGCGGCTAACAACAAGATACAACTAGCATACATTAGAGAACAAGATACAATTATCAGAATACAATTAGCATACAATAATAAAAGTCACCTAAGTCAAAAAATCCCAAAAAAAGAATTAGACCGCAAATGTCCAGGCCTCAGAGTCCAAAGTCTAGGCTGGGGGGGGGGGCAATGCTGCCCCGCCCCCCACGGCCAAGTCCGTGGCCAAGTCCATAGTGCCGGGGAGCAAAGGGGGCATGAGACTCTGCCACACCAGGGCCCCTGCCACCGGCCCCTGTGTGGCCAAGCCCCCATTCTACAGCTCCACAGCTCCCACTCCACCACGGCTCAACCGACGATGGGCCCACCACACCCGACGCCGACCTGGCTGCAGCTGGGGTGCAGATGAAGGAGCTGCTGTTGCCACAGCTGCCAGAGGTATCACGAGGCCAGGTGGAAAAGGGCTGGAGGTCTTGCAGGGTGGTGGCCAGAATCCTCTCTCACCACCCGCTCTCCATGGCTGCAGGGCTTTTCAACCTCTGGCCAGGTGGAAAAGGACTGGAGGTCTCACAGGGCAGTTGCCAGAGCCCTCTCCCACTGCCCACCCTCTGCAAGTATTCCATAACTCCAAGCAGATGTACATGGGAATTCCCATCATTGCTGTCAACATGGACACTGTGGGAACCTTTGAAATGGCCAAGGTTCTTTACAAAGTGAGATTGTGATCAGAGAATCCTGCTTACCTGGAGTTCTTTTCTCTCTTAGTATAGCAAGTGGACAAGACTAATCATGGCCATCCATAGCCAATGTGTTCAGCTTACAGGCCACTTGCAAATATGCCATTCTCCATCTATCTCCTCTCCTCTCCTCTCCCTATCTAGCCAGGTTATCCTGCTATAGTAATAGAGTAGACCATACTGTCAGCGACTCAGTGCTGAGTGCCAGGCATCAGTTAACTAACCTGACAACCCTGAGGACTATCGGCCTTAGGTGCCAAAGTTCCACAGAGAAGAGTGATGGTCCTGTCGTGTCCGGCCTTTGTAAAGAACAGTCCAGCAAACGATGAACAGAACAACAAACAACGGTTTATTGTAAAATCTTTCTAGTTACTCTTACAAGGAATATCCGGACCTTCAGATGACTACACAAGTCCCATGTAATTGGTCTCTCTGAATTCTACCGTAGAGGCAATATACTGAGCTACCCTTGTGAGTGAGCATAAAGAGAAGACCCCAGGTTAGCCCGTCGTGGTCTAACCTGCCTTGATAATCAGAAGCATAGATCTGGCCCCGGCCCCACCCTTGTTTACCCGTGGGGCTTATATAGTGTCTCCCTGTGGTGACTCTTTGATACAATGTAGTAACCTACCGGTAAACCTTAACTAACCAATCATAACATGATATACCAGTTTTAACCAATCATGAACAGGATCCAAGGTTGTACCCAATCATTGAACTCTAATTAACATAAGGGAAATGTTCACACCAAATCTAGCGGCAAATGTTAATGATGGGAAATCGCCATTTTGTCTTTGCAAAGCGCTGCTTGCGCAACTTGCTTTTAACTTGAATGCACAACAGGTCCCCAAGTGGATTAAATCCCACTTGAATCCTTCTTGACGGAGGGCAGCAGCTTCATCAATACTGGCCTGGGGCTGATGAGGACTTTGCGTGCCAAAAGGGCTCAGGAACAGAAAGTGACTCATGGAACTGGATCAGTGGTACGGGTGTCACACTGTGATGCAGAAAGCCGATGAAAGGCCACTGCATTATATTCTCAGGACATTTTTCATGGCTGATCGCCATGATGATCACCAATATTTGGATTTGGATGCAGAAGAAGATCTGGTCAGAGAGGATCAAAAGAAATATAAGGTGGATTTACTCAAATGACAGTTATCCAGTCTAGTCATTATTGACCTTTTGGAAGTTGCAGAATAAGTGAAAGATTTTTTTATCTACCATCAAATTTTGGAGATTTGACAGTGGATACAGTGACAGCCATAATAAAAGACTGGCAAGTTGAGTGGGCAGGAGAATGTATAAGCCAATTTTTACACTAAAAGTCAAGGTTTCCAAGTAGAAATCTACCAAACTTGGTTTCCAGATGATTTCAGCAAGTATTCCCTAGAGAGACATGCCTGAAACCAGTGACTTTATATGGTCATTGTAAAGAGAGATCCCCTTCCCCCAGACTTATGTATCAATCTTTACCTATAAGAAGGGCCGTGGGTTGTGCGTGTCCAGCATGCACATCCACACCCGGCCCAACCATCCTGTACCGAGCTGCCCACACTTACCTTTAGACCCTGCAAGCATCGCCGCAAGGGTCCGGTCGTTGAGAGTGGGGCAACCGCCCCATGAAGATGAACAAAAACAAAAAAACTACAAGGCCCAGCGTCCTCTGCGCCACGCCATCCCTCAGCCAATTAGGCTGAGGGATGCGAGCACGGAGGAGGCCGGGAAAGTGCTACATGCAAGAGAAAAAAACGCTGCTGCTTCCCCAGCCCCGCGCCAGTGCCAGGGGGGTATATTTCCTTTCCGCGGCCTGGCCTCACTGGCTGGGTCGCGGGAAGGCCAGTGCCGGGGGGTATTTCCTTCCCATGGCCTGTCCTCGCTGCTGGGCCACGGGAAGGCCAGCGCCACTTCTGGCGGCATTGGGGGGATTTCTTTCCTGCGGCCTGGCCTCACTGGCCAGGCCACAGGAACCGCAGCAGCAGGGGGGTGTTTGTTTTTTGTGGCTGTGAGGCTTAATTTTGATTGGCCACGGCGTGTTTCTGAACGTTCCTTTTGCTTGCGCCTCTCAGCCTGATTGGCTGTGGCACGGCGTGGCCCAAGGAACATTGGGAAATGGAGTCCTTTCTTTTTGTTTGCATTCGGGGGGGCTCCTGCCCCACTGGAGCAAAATTCAACCCGACAGTTACCTGCGAACCCCGGTCGGGCGAGTGCACAGAGGCTCAGTCGGGGCTAGTGGGGCCTGGCTAAACATCCTTTGTCACATTCCAAAGGTTAACGCACAGATTTATAGGTATAGATTATTAGAATGTTTTGTCTAGTCAAACTCAGCATGCATGAAGGGGAGAACTAAAATGCCACACAACCCACAGAGCCAGGAATCAATATCTATAATGAGATACCATTATGGACAGCTGTTTATTTTGTCAAGCAGTGCATGTGTATCTCCATGGTGGTGTGGTGAATGTTTCCTTCATGGGGGATACTGGTTAAAAAATCGCTGGAGATCTCTTGCTTGGAATGAGAGATGCTAACAGAATTTAGAAGGTGTCCCTTGTGAGCATCAGCTAAAATAGAGGGAAAATATAAAGAAAGTGTGAAAAGGAAGTGAAAGAAAGTTTGGAACAAAAGAAATAGAAAGAAAGGAGGCAGAGGGGAACCTCTCTCCAATGATCTCTTGTGGGCCAATAGGTGTTTATATGCTACTTGCCTTCTCTGCTTTTGTATTCAGTCTGCAGGGGAACCAAATACAGTAAAACCCCAGGTTACAACCATCTCAGTTTAAGTTTGCTGCGGTTTGCAATGGCAAATCCTGTGGAAATGTCATCCCATTTTAGAAAAATTTAATGTATTTTTTCTGTTTACAATGATCAATTCAGGACAATTTTTTAAAAATTTTTCAATGCATCCTTATGGATGTTTCGGTTTACAATTTTTTCGGGTTACAACGGAGACTGTTGAAACAGACCTCCGTAGTAACCTGGGGTTTTACTGTACGATAAGAATGCCTTAGGTTCCAGTGACCTTTCATTAAAAAATGTTTTTAAAGGATAAAATGAAGTAGTAGCAAGCTTGCATGATTGTAACTCAATAAGTCCTGGAGGCAACTTCAATAACGTGTATAATTTCAGGTAGGGGGGCACATAATTTCTCTCCATCCATGCCTCTATCGCCAACATGGCCATTCTCTGCTTTATAATTGTTTCTACATTCTTGATGTGATATACCAGTGGTGATGAACCTTTTAGAGACCGAGTGCCCAAATGTGTGTGTGTGGGGAGATGGGGGCATGCATACACATGCCGGTCATGTCATGTGGGTGCATGTGTACCCACGTGATGTTGACGTAGGCCCCGCTGCTTCCTGCGCCCTCACGGGCAGGACAAAAATGTCACCTGTGATGTTTGGACTCTGGAAGGCATGGCATAGCCCGGGACATGCTGGCCAAACCTTCTGGAGGCAAAAAACGTCCCAGCTACCCCTTGTCTTAGGCGGTCACTGCTACTGCCTTAGTTGTTTGGTAGTGCAGTCTTTAAACTGCAGCCAAAAGGTTGTGAGTTTAATCTTGCTGGGATCCAAGGTTGACTCAGCCTTTCAAGGCCGATAAAATGAAGACCCAGAACGTTTGGGGCTTTGGCTGACAGCATCTCCAGTTTTCCAACTCCTACACCCAACTTTGTCCTCCTCCCACCCAACAACCTCCCTGCAAGGGAGAGAACAGGGAGAGAGCAGGCAGCTAGTCCAAGGTCAGCCCTAGAGCAAGGGATTTGAATCTAGGGTTCCTGACCAAAAGCTTCAACTCCTGCATTTAAGCCCACTTCATCAGGCATAAGAGTGAGGCCACATGGTGGCATCAATTTATACACACATCAGGTACACAGGCACACAATTGGCCATCCTAACAGAATAATAACATTGTATCCTTTTTCAACTGACAAAATCCCCTGTCATTATTCAAACGTGCTGCAGCCCTAGACCAGTGGTGGGCAGTCTTGACCCTCCAGCTGTTCTTGAACTTCAATTCCCAGAGGCCCTGATCAGCAGGAGTGCTGATTTGGGCTTCTGGGAATTGAAGTTCAAGAACAGCTGGAGGGCCAAGACTGCCCATCACTGCCCTAGACAGACCAATGGCACCACAGGTTAGGTTTACTGACTCCTGACACATGGGAAGGAAATAGTAGTTTGCTATCACTGTTCCTGGGGTGGGTGTGTAGAACAGCCCTGTGGTTGCTAAGCAACCCTTCAGCATCTTCCATATCTACATCGCAAGATTCTGCGCCCCCCAACTGCATCAGGCTTCATAGGCAAGCTGTTTATCTTTTGGCTTGCTTGCTTCTTCAACAGGAATAGTGAGGTGCAGGTGAAGGTCAGGGCCAGGTGGAAAGTGCAAGTTCTGTTCTGTTCAGAAGGTTGGTTGCGGTTGGTTTCAAAGGTCTGAGGCTTAGCAGATCAGCTGGCATCATTACCACCATGGATGAAGAGGACTTGAGCGAGTATTTCCGTATGCAATATGGACAGAAGTTGTTGAAATTGCTGATGTGAGTTAAGCTTTTGCCTCTTCACCTTACCCCTTGTGGCCATACCCTCCATTCTCTTCCTCCAAGGGAAGACCCTTTACTCTAAATCAGGGGTTCTCAAACTTTTCAAGCCAAGGGCCGGGTCACGCTCACTCAGACAGCCTCAGGAGGCCGGATGGCCATTTTGCCTTGCTTGCCACACATGGCACTTCCAGATGAGGCGGAGGTGGTGATGGGCCACATGAAATGGTGTCGCAGGCCTCATCCGGCCCCCGGGCCATAGGTTGAGAAGCCCTGCTCTAAATGCTTCTGTGTCCCATTTTTTTACTCTCCTCTCTTTTTCTTTTCTTCAGTTCTTGTTGTCTTTAAATATTTTATTCTCTGGGTCTTCTTTTGACAGGGTAGTTATAGTCCCAAAAAGAACTTTTCCATATTTTGATCTGTTGTATGTGAAGAGCACAGTAGTAGGGAAGGAGGTTAACACCCTCACAGTTCTAGGATCTCTCTCTAATCCTCCTCCAATACACACACCTCACCCAACACTCCACTGCGTTTACCTTTTAAATGGTTATGGAATATTCTTCAATTTATTTTTATTTTTAATTTATATATTATTACATTTTTATACTGCCCATTTGGGTGGTATTCCATAGATTTTATATGTTATCTGTCATTTAGCTCTTAAGATCCTTTGATGAAGGACTTTGTCAAACACTTTTTGAATGTTCAAGTATATAATAGCCATTGAACCACCACAATCTACACATTTGTTAATACAGTAATCTCAAAGAATTCTTAAGATCAGACTTTTGCCGAAAACACACTTGCTGTTACTTTAGAACTGACTTTTTTAATTTGCATGTTTCCAAAAGCATGATTAAAGATACATTTTCCCCACCAATTTAACAGGGGGGAAATGTTATATTGACAGACCCATTATTCATTTTATCATGTAAACAAAAACTTCTGTTTTTGAAAAGAAGCATTTTTGCCTTTCATGCATAGCTTTAAACTGCTGTTTAGCCATGCTCATATTTTCACATGGAAATGTATGTCCACATCCTTTACAATCCATTTCTTACATTGTGAGCCCCTCTCACAAAGGTTTTTAAAAACTTCCATTCATGAAATAAACCTTGCTTTTGAATAATTCCCTTATATTTTAGATATTTCCTTTCCTGATTTTGAAAATATTATTTGCATTGGACCGCCTAGTTATTTTCTCACTAGCATACATCTTAAAATTTGATAGCATAATTTTCATAATGATTTTCACTATTCCTAAGTGGATCAAACTATATGCATCACCAAACATTTAAACTTGGGTATCATAACTCGGTTTTACTTTCTGACATAAGGAATGCTTCCTCTTGTCATGGGTTTCATGGCTAATGGATCAGTTTTGCCTCCTGAAATACTTCTTTATTTCTCTTCTGTTCCCTTGACAACTTTTATCTCCTTTTCTTCTACACTGCAGTATATGCCTCCTTCTTCCAAACCCCCTTCATCTGTTGAGATTCAGATTCAATTCAAACTACATATTCTTGATTGCCTGATGCTTTGATAATGTCCAGAGAGATTGCAACATGGCCTGTTTTCTGGATGAATAAGAAGCACATCTTCAATATCAATCAATTGCTTTATTATGGTCTTTGTTTTTTAAATAATATATTTTAACTACATTCTAAGCATTTAAAGTTTTAAATTTTTACCTCTCATTTTACTGTGCTGGTTGTAGACCATGATAAATTGATCGATTGATCAATTGATCGATCGATTGATTGATTGATCGATTGATTGACCGATTGATTGATTGATCGATCGATCATCTCCAATATTGACCCTAAACCAAGTATTTTTAGACAAACAAAATATTCTGCCAACTTTCTTCTTTCAACTAAAACTGTGCGAGGAGCACAAAATGTTCATGAACCGCGAGTTCTGTCATTTGATAAGATCTCTAAATGGGAAAATTCCTGTACTTTTTGATTAGGAAATTTCCAATATCAGAGGAGCAGTCATCGTCTCCTTCCATTCGGCTCCTGGAGAAGAAAAAAGAGGCCAAATTGGTGCATAAGGTCATGGAGGCTCAAAAAGAGGTGAGATTTTTCAAGTATAAGAGATGCCCTGTTTGACTGTCCTTGTATCACAGATGACTGGTTCTACCTTATCTTCATAGCAACTTCTTCCAAGTCACAGTGTTGCAATAGCAGCATTTAATTGACAGTATATCACATATCTAGGTTCATCTAAGCATCCCATCGGACATTTTGTCCTATTTGGACTTCTTCCTGTGTCTGAGAGTGGAGTGGGAAACTCACTTCTCATATTATTTAATTAGAAGTACAATACTTATAAACCACTTAGATTTAAAATGTCAAAGCAGTATTCAGCATTGTTAAAACACATAATATATTGTACACAAGTACAAAACACACATATTAATATATAGCTTGTCTGTAGTCCATGAGAAAGGCATTGCACTGGATTGAACAGGGAAGGCATGCATAAACTGATATTTGCAGCTAAATGAAGGTTGTCAAGAACCATGGGATCTACAGAGATGTTTTTATAGGAACAGTCATACTACAGCCTCTCTAGGAGCAGCAAACACAACTCAGCCATGCAAAAAAGCATTCACCGCACCCATCCAGCCAGTTCCTTCAGATAGTTTTGGTTAGTCAAGAGAGCCAAGGAATTAGAGAGCACATGGCTGGGCACTTTCTGCAAGTATGACCTATGCCCTTGTGCATAGGTCATATCAATTGAAAATGACTTGGCCCCACTGGAATACCAAAAGAGTCTGAGCAAGCACCACAATGTAATGTGTCATTACACTTGGAAGCAATTGGGTTGATAATATCTGATGCATCACTATTCCAAAGTGAATGACCTTGACAAGATTGCCAACTGTTTCCACCAGCATGTTGCTCAGAACATTCAGGTACCCATTTAGATTTCATTAATTTCTGAGGGTGGACCATCTGAACTGATCCTGCCCCTTATAGAGGAGAAAAATGGTTTGAATCTCAACAGATGAAATCTTTACAGAAAATGATCTGGCCAGGAGAATGGACTGTTATCCTGCCCATCATCAGGACATCCATCTCGGAACTTGGGACAAAGATTACATCAAAAATAGCCTGCTCTAGTGAAGGCTGATGGCTCCATTTCCAAAGGCTCTATGAATCTATTCTGGCTTTTACAAGAGCTATTCAAGGTGGCTGAAATTCTTTTATGGGATGGGTTCAAGCATCTTGGAGGCTGCAAATGAAATCAAACCAGACCAGATCAGTAGTTGCCATTACTATTCTTCCCACTTCTTGTGGAAGAATAAAATAATTGTAATTAGATAACTGGTTCACTTTCCTCTCTGACCCCTTCAGGCATTTAAGATCAGGATGGAAGCCTTGAATAACCAGTGGGAAAAACTTGGCGAGAAGGAGGTCCAGGTGAAAGCATATATTCGGAAATTTGAGCAATTCATACAGGTATTGTCTCCTTCCAGTTCCCTAGCTTGTGCTCCTAAGCCAGGGATTATCAACCTATGGCCCGTGGGCCGGATCCAGCCTGTGGCACCAAATAATCTGGCCCATGCCCTCGCTCCAGCCGCTGTTCCCAGCTACTGCTGCTGCATTTCCGGCAGCTACGGCTGCATTTCTGGTGGCTGTAGAGGTGTTTCCAGTGGCTGCAGATGTGTTCCTGGCAGACGCAGCCAAGTTCCCGGCGGCTGTGGAGGGTTTTCCTTTACCCACGCCACACAGGCTGATAAGCAGGGGACCAGTGTGTGGGGGAGTGGGGAGGCTTTTTTGGGTGTGGTGGGCTTGGGGTGGTCCAAAGGAGGCAACAGTGGAGGGGGGGACACCAGTCCAGCCTGCAAACAATCTGAGGGGGCGTGATCCGGCCCCCAGCTTTAAAAGGTTGAGAACCCCTGTCCTAAACAAAACATTTCCATCTTGTTTTATCTTTACATGCATGACAGGCATCACTGTATACATTGTATACAAGCTACACATGTGTATAGACTAGCTTTTCTCCAGCAGAGCAACAAAGATTGAATCATTGGTGTACTTATTGCAGGGTGAAATTTGGACAAGGGCCAAAAAGTGCAAGCTTTGTGCACTTGAATTAATAGTGATTTCATTCACATTTTTTTTACTATGAAGTAAAAAGATCAAATAATTTTTTAAAATGGTAAATGGAAAATCAGACATCAGCTTGTTATCAGTTATTGTAGACCTAATGATGTAAGCTTGGAGAAGACTTGTATACTTGAAGCTGCTCATTAGCGCTTTGCTAACAGCCTAGGACAGTAAAGCAAACTGAACCAATGAACACTGGTTTGAAGGGGAAACAATCATAATATATTTTTATATGAACACCTTGAATTTTAGCAGCAATCCCTGAAATTATTCTCAGTTTACTTCAGGAATTTGCAGGTTGTCATTAATCTTCAGTCATCCCACATGATATCAAGTCCAAAAGCTCAGTATGCACTCAGTATGGGAAGTGAATAATGCTAGATAATTTGGTCAAAACACCAGGCACCCCAGAACTGTTTGTGTGAAAAAGATTTGAGAGCCATGAGTCATTTAGGAAATGGTTTTTGCTGTAGGCCAGCTAGCATAATTGTTAGCAGCAATGGCGGGGCCATAGCCTTGAGACCCACTCTTGCTTGCTAAGGCCAAACAAAGGCAGTTTGCCTGGCAGCACTGGTAGAGCCCTTGTTGGGCATCCAGAAGGTTTCCATTTCAATCCCTGGCTTCTCAGCTGAAAGCATCAGGCAGTAGGAGATGCAAGTGATTCCTTTTTGCTGGAGATGCTCCAAGTGACTGCCATCAGAGTTAACTTGGCTAGTGGATTGTGAAATGTCTGCATGGAAAACAAAGTTACACAGAGCTTGGGAAATTTACTTTGTTGGTCCACAAATCCTAGAATCCTTTAGACAGAATACTGTAGTTAATTGAAGTCTGAAGAAATAACTTTTCTGAGCTCGGTCTGACCTAGAAGGTGGTTTCCAACATGCCTCTGCTGTCTTCGTACATTCTGAAAAAGGGATGAGGCCATGGGCCACCTACTGGCAATAACGTCTTTATTTTATTTTGATTTCTTTACAATGCCATGTGTTGTTTGGGGCATGGGTCTCTACCTGGGGACCAATAGGAAAATGACCAAAAAAGGATCAGAGCCCTGAAGAAAGCCAACAAGGAGAGAGAACTGAAGAAACAGAGGATGAAGGAGTTGGCCAAGGCCAAGCTGGAGATGACTACTCTGAAACAGCAGCACCAACGGCTCTATAACAAGCTACAGCAATATTCGATTTTCAACCAATATCTGGAGAGGGTGGTTCAGGAGTCAGAGGTATGTATAAGTGATGGAATCAGAGTTTTAGTCCTCTCCAAAGGGCAGTGGCCATTTCTTGATTTAGTTCTTTGTGTATGACACCAGAGAAGGACAGAGCACTAACACTGACAAATCAGTTACAGGCTTGTGGTTGTATATGACTCTGCATCACCACCACAAATTTGCTGATCCAGTTGAGTGTTGACTCTGACCCTACCAAAGGATCACAGGACAGCAAAAGCACGGGTTTCATTAGCACTGCTGTCAGATCTGTATCATGATCTTTTGTCCTGCTGTTTGTTGCATCTGTCCATTCAAGCTGTAACTAAACAGGCAACAAAGTCATTATCAAATACTTTACTCACTGCAAGACTATTGTGACTGATAAGAGCTATAGTTAGGAAGTAGCTTTCCCAGAACAAGATGTTAACTGCACCACTCCAATGGGTTTCTACTATTTTCTTTCTACATGTTGAGATGGAGTGGGCTACAAATGTGACAACAACAACAATAATATTTCCAAATTCCAAACTGGTTATAGCTTAAGGGAAAGTAACTATTTCAGGTGTAGGAATGTAACACCTTCCATCTTCTGCAGTTTGAGGAGATCCGTGAAGTCATTGGTCGCTATAAGACGCTAGTGGGAATGCACCGAGATCTTGTGCAGTCAGCACAGGAAGGGCTGGAGATGATTGAACATGCCAAGGTCCGGCTGGCCCGCTACAAGGAGGAAAAAGATGATGAAATTCTACAACACAACAATGAGCTGGCACGCCTGCAGCTGCGTTTTGACCATGCCCGCAGTGATGTCATTGTTTGGGTAAGGAGTGGAGATAGTGGTGCTTCCTGCCTGTCAAGAAGTGTTGGTGGGTAACTTTTTTGAAGTCTGTCTGGATAAAACAGCTCTCTTGGGGTTCTAACCACATTTCCCCTGAATCAATTACATATTTGAACAGACTTATATTATTTTTCCATTCCATGCTTTTTAAAACCTCTTTATACTGACTCATACTCTTGATTAGCTACTGGCAAACTCTGGTTCAGTAAATTCCTAGTTTAACAAATGGCCAGATTAATCATCGATAAGTGAGTCACTTGGTATCAGTGATAGGCACCTCATTTGACAGGGACACAATACTGGGGCTAGTTCACATTGCTGTAAGAGTCATTCCAGAATGTGCCTGAGCTCCTTGAATCCAAGAGAATATTAAATGAATATACTCACAAATCTGACCCGACCAAAATCTTGGAAGTCAGAAACAGATGGTGAGAGGTGGGACTTTAGAACTACTAGCTTGAACTGGCAAGACAAATGATATAATGCAGCCCACTTCAGTCCAATAACATTAGCATTGTTTCATTTCCACAAACAGAAAACCATATCTATTGAATGTTTTCTGCATGATCTAGACAAGAAAAAAGGTATGATGAGCCTCGTTGTTTGTAGGAGACCAGATTACGTACAATAAATACAATACAGGGTGTGCCTGTGCTTAGAATGGCTGCCTTGCAAGATGGTCCAAGTTCTCCAAATATAATTTTAGGGTGGTTTTATAATGCAAACTCTTAATGTTAGCAGTTGGCCTCTGCTGTTTCCACAGGAGTCACGCTGGGCCCATATCCAGAACACTGCTGCTAAGAAAACCCTAATGCTGGGCACCATCAAGATGGCTACCTTGAACCTGTTCCAGAGTGTTAGCAAGCAGATGAAGGAAGCATTAATGGTACCTGTGGAAGATACTCATAAGCAACTGGATATGGTAAATATGAATCAAAGATGTAGGCAGAGATACACATAAACACACACATTTCATTTCATTTTCATTTCAACTCAGCACACGGCCGACTCTGGGCAGCATTACAACAAATTAAAGGTACAATATACAATAAAAATATAATAAACCATCCCTTCATCCATATAAAATAAGTACAATATAAGTACAATAAATGATATAATACAAAAATAATAATCAATACACATTACAATGAAATCAATAAAAATACAGTATCTTACAATATCATCAGCATACACAACAGAAACATGGTACTAAAGAAACACAGCGTAAATAACACAGTACAACACCATAGCAAGAGAGAAAACAGAATATTAAAAAAATGAAATCCCCTATTACAAATTAAAAATCAAAACAATTTATACTAAAAATGTATAGCAAAAAAAACACCCTTAATCCCGCCACATACAAAACAGAGCCTAAGGACAACACCCAAATTATCTGTTGGCATAACATTGGCAATGTCTCCTGTAGCCTCCCTCTATGGCACCCATCCCTGCCACCTCCCCAACCACCAACTGTGCTCTCACCTCCCATGGCCGACCGGGCCAGAGGAGGAGCTGAGAAGGTGACCATTGGTACAGCGTTGGTGGTGAGTCTTGCAAAACCGGGTGAGAGGGTCCAGCGAGAGCTGATACCAGGGCTCTCACATCTTGAAGACCAAACCCAGTCGCAGGTGTAACTTGTTGGCAGCAATGGTAGTATGGTGGCATTTCCTCCCTCCTGGCAAAAACCAAGGGAAGGGGTGAGGATCCTGGGGGGAGAGGGGGGGTCTAGAGTGGCAGCGAGAGTCCATCCCCAGCCGGTTGCCTTTTTAGTCCCGGGAGGGGGGAGGCGGCCCGGAACGGCGAAGCAACGGAGGTCCCGGCGAGCGAGTTCCTGTATGTTTCCACTACATACAGTGGAAACACAGAATCCAAAATGATTGACTTAAGTAGAGCCCATCTCATTCTTCTGGAGGTTGGGGCTCAAAGATTAAGAGACAATATATATGCTTAGGTACGGTCACATCAAGTAATATTTCTTCAGGTCAGGCTACATCAGGAATATGAGAATGTTGTTAGACTTGTCGAGATATTTCAAAGTTTAGGTGGGTCTTCTCAGCACCATGGAAAGCTCCCAATGAGGTCTGAAGGTTCTCCCTTTCAATGACAGAGAGGTGTTTGCCTCAGCAGAGAACTGATGACTTTTGCACCAGTGGCGAACCTTGGCACTCCAGGTGTTCTTGGACTTCAATTCCCAGAAGACCAAGTCAGCACTCCTGCTGATCAGAGCTTCTGGGAATTGAAGTTCAAGAACCCCTGGAATGCCAAGGTTCACCACCACTGACTTATAGAGTCTGGCAAATCCAGTTCTGCAACTACCCTTGCTGACCTGGAGAACTGGCTGTTCTTAAAAGCCCTTACCAAGTGTTATCACCAATGGCTTCTACAAGGTAGAAATTATTCTAGGAAGCTCATCCTCAGAGCCTGGATGGTCATAGGAAGAGATGCTAAAGGTTTTGCCTTGACTGCAGCAGTACCTTTCTCTTTTTCAGATAGACCACCCTATGGGCAGTTCAAGGACCATGATAATGCTTTCGTAGGTCAGACCAAGTTTCACCATCCCTGGTGTTCTACTTCTAGTATAGAGCTGCCCCATATCTCTGGGAGGTTATTAGGCATGACATGAAGGCTGCCATCTTCCCCCACTGTTTTCCCCAAGTTTCTGCTATCCAGGCCCACCAGGCCCCACTGTGAGAAGCACCACAATGTATATTGTGTGGTGGGAGCAGAGACAGGACTACAGCCAGCTGTGACACAATCTATCTGAAAAGGAAACAAAACATAATGAATTGGAAGAAGTGGCAGTAGCTGCGATAATGCACCTTCCTGTTCCTATGAAGAAACACAGTTCTCTCTTCCAGATTAGCAGTCTTAGTTAAATGCCAAAGCAACATCAAAATCAAACTTATACCAATGTCTTAATCACCCACTTGTATACTAATCTGATGATAATCCTCATTGCTCTCAGATCCAGCAATTTATCCAGGACCTTTCAGACATCTGGGCAGAAGTGAAGAAGAAAGAACAAACCCGATCTCTGATGGCCATGCACAGAGACTAGTAGGAAAGACTATCAAATATCTTCAACTCCATTTCTTTCAGCTCACACCTTCTGCTGTGCTTGCTTAGCAGGTGCCTTATTACTGTACATTGATTCTTTCCCTGCTTCGGTCCTTCATGTTCCATTCTTTTCGAAACAAAATAAAGTCTGTATAATATAAAGAATGTTTTTTAGTTACACAGGTAATTGCCTTGGTTCCTTGGCTGCATTTTCAGCTAGTCCACAGAGAAAAATAGCTCGAGCAACCTGATGGTGAATCCCTTGGGTCCAGGAGACCAGAAATAGAAAGGATTACTGTTCAAAGTTTCTTGTCAGTACCTTTTCAAGACCATGCAGATTTTTCTGATCCATTATCTGCTTGATAAAGAAGAATAAAATAAATCTGTTGCCCTATGTTTCCCATGTCAAGGGACAAATGGAAAAAGTGCCATCTGGCATTGCTGCATCACATGCACATGAGAGAAGGAACCATGTGGTTGAGGTCATTTTCCCCCTTTAAAATGCTCACTTAGCCTTAACTTGACCCAAAATTCCTTTGCTGTTCACTCCAAGCTTAGCAGGAAAATCAACCCATCCATAGTAGGTGGATCAGTAATCCTGAGCTTAATGACCCAAAAGCCCTCCCTCATGGATGAATGTGCTTCACCTGTGGATCAAACAGAAAAGTAATTGCATGTGAAAATATATATAGCTAAGACATAATTGGAAGGACCCTGACTGACCAACACCCTCCACATCTTGGCCTGGTCCTCTGTGCAACAGTTTATTTATTTATTTATTTATTTTATTTATTTCGATTTTTATGCCGCCCACTCAGGTAAAAACCCGACTCAGGCAATCAACAGTTATAATCAATTACAGCACAGTGATGGCTTGCTTGGAGTATGGGGTGAGGAGAGATGGTATCATAGCTGGGAATCCTTCCCTCTTATCTGTGTACTCTTATCCTGTGAAAAGTTGTACATCTGGGTCCAATGGGAAGCCTTTTCCAACCTTTATTGCAATATCCAGGGGGATGTGTGTTATTTTATTTTTCATAGAGTTCCTATATGGAGAGGGGGGGAAGCACCTGCATTTAGCTCCAGTGGGAGACTCAGAAGAATATGTAATTTGTTCAGGGTGCCCCCTATCTTGATGTAGTCTCATAAAAGCAATTCAGTTGTGGCGGGTGTAGGCTTCTCGTGCTTTCAAGACTAATTATGAGTGTGGAGAGCATGTGTTTGGGTGTGATATGTAGAAATGTGTGTGAGAGTTAGTGAGTGTAATGTACGTGTTTGCACAAATGCAAGCGCGGCGCCAAAATGGCCGCCACGCTCTTTGCGGCCCCCCCCCCCCGGACTCAGACATCCGGGTAGTTAGGGGGCGTGGCCATCCCTCTTTAAAAGGGGTGGCCACGAGGCAGCTGAGCTGCCATTTTGCGAAAGCGACGGAGAGGAGAAGTTTTTCTCCGTCGCTCTCAGCCTTTGCAGGGAAGCCCCTTTTTCGGCGGCAAACAGCTAGCGCGCTATTCACCCTTTCGGCTCCCCTGCTTTTTGCTGATCCCTGGGAAGGGATCGACTTTAGAATGCCTCCCAAGAAGAAGGCTATGGCGACCTCAGTTCGCCCATCCAGGAGGCAGCAGTCGGGTCGGAGGACCGCGACTGCGCCCACTCAGCAAGCCCCCGTAGCGGAGGCACCCACCGGGACTGGTGGGATGGGGCAGATCAGGCCGTGGCCTGAGGCTAGCCAGCCGCAGACCGGCCCTTCGGTGGCTCCGGCCCCCGGCCCGCACTTGCCGGCCATGGGGTGGGAGCAAGGGGGTGGGCAGGGCGCGTCCGGGTCTTCGGCCCCCGGCCCGCATTCCCTGGCCATGGGCTGCAATCAGGGGGGTTGGCTGGGTGCGATCTCCCAGCAGGGCTTGACCCCGGCCCCTCATGGGCCAGAGTTTTGGGCATGGCCCTACTCGGGCCCAGGCACTTCGGCAGTGGGCCCTGGGCCGTTGCCCGGTGGGCCGCCTGGCCCACCTGGCCCCCTGTATGCAGGGGGCTCTGTCACAGTGGATGCTCTGCTAGCCCGCGTCGTGGCACTAGAGGCATCCCTGTGGATTAACAATAACCCCGTCGGGGGGGGGGGCTGCGTTGCAACCTGGGGCCCCTTTTTGCCCACAGGTGACTGTGGCAGCTGCCACCCTTCAGCAGGCAGTTGGTCGGGTTGAGCTGCTTGAGGCGCACAGGCCTGTGCCCGCCATGGCCTCGCAGCTCCCTGCACAGCAGACAGTACGGTCAGGTGGTGGTCGGATGGGTCTTCAGAGCTCGAGTTCGGTCGCGAGCTCTGACGCCCACCGTGGGCCGGAACCCCCGGTGGGGGTGGCCCATGGGGGTGCACCCGGTGAGTATCAGGTTCAAACTAATGTCCCCACACCACACTCCACTTCGAGGGAGGGTGTCCAGTGGCCGTGGCCTCATCATGTTGGGGCGGGAGGGCAGCAGTTCCTGGCTTACCCGGGTGCAGCTTGGTCGCATACAGCTTCCACATTAGGTGGGGGGGTTTCCGCCCCGGGAATTGCACCGGGTGTCACAGGGACAGCACTGGCCCCCCTTTTGCCGCCCCGTATTGCTAGCGTGCCGGTATCGGCATTGCCAACAGCTGGGTATTCCTTGCCACTTGGGGATCACTTGGCGCAGGCTACAAGGGAGAAGATTTGGAGGGGAGAGTACGTAGATATTTTCTCCCTATTGAACAGGGAACCCACCAAGGAAGAGAGGGAGGGGCAGGATGAGAAGGATAAAGAGCAATCCCGTCGTCGTAAGCCACCACGCAGGTGGGCCAACTGGTTACCCGCATATCTTATATACATGGCAGTCTACCTCAGGGCCCGGCCTGACCTGGCCATTCCTATGGTCCAATATTTGGACAATATATACAGGGAGATGGTTGATTTCCCTGGCCCATCGTGGTTGGCTTACGATGAGGAATTTCGGATGAGAGTGCCCCTACACCCTGAGATGAGGTGGGATGAGCCCTGTCAGAAGCTGTGGCTTCTGTACATGACCCCCACGCGCCCGGCGCCTGGGGAGAGGTACCATTGTGGACACGCGGTCCAGCGAGCCGCTCCAACGCAGGCACCCCGCCAGGTGGCAGGGCAGGGGGTTCCAGCCCGCCTGCTGTGTTGGAGCTTCTCGGCCAATGGTGCGTGCAATAGAAAACAGTGTCGATACAAACATGAGTGTCCCTCTTGCGCTGGCCCCCACGCCGCCACTGCGTGCCCACGAGCAGGTGGGCCACGGGGCAGAGGTAGAGGTGGACAGGGAGCGGGCAAACCTGCCGCTGATGGACCTGGTAACTCGAAAGGCCCCCTCCCCGGTTAATGTGGCCATGTTGGAGCGGTGGCTCTCGGTGTACCCGAGGAGGGAAGATGCTGGCTAACTTCTCAAGGGTTTCCAGCTGGGATTTCACATTCCATTCCATGGGGAGAGGTGCCCCCAAGATGCCCCCAATTTGCTTTCCCTTAGAGGTAGGGAGGAGGTGGCTGCCTTAAGTATTGCTAAGGAGGTTAATGCAGGTAGGGTTGCTGGCCCCTTTCAAGTCTCCCCCTTTCCCAACCTGAAGGTTTCCCCTTTAGGGTTAGTGCCCAAAAAGACACCTGGGGAGTTTCGTTTAATTCATCATCTGTCATACCCCGCGGGCCATTCGGTCAATGATGCCATCCCTGATGACCTTTGTTTGGTAAGGTATACATCATTTGACCAGGCCCTGCGCATGGTCCGCTCTTGTGGCCCGGGTGCACTTCTGGCTAAGTGTGACATTAAGTCTGCGTTCCGGCTTTTGCCGGTGCACCCAGCCGACTTTGAGTTATTGGGCTTTAAATTCCAGGGGAAATTCTATGTGGATAAAGCCATGCCCTTTGGTTGCTCCATCTCCTGTTCAGCATTTGAACGTTTTAGCACTTTCCTTCAGTGGGCCTTTGTTCGCAGGTCTGGGTCTCGGTCTGTAGCCCACTACCTCGACGATTTCTTGTTCGGGGGTGAACGGGGCTCGGACACGTGCACGCGTCTCCTTGACACATTTCAGACACTAATGAAGGAACTTGGTGTCCCTTTAGCGCTCGAAAAGACCGAGGGCCCATCAACCAAGCTCACATTTCTGGGTATTGAAATTGACACGGTTTCGCAGGCATCCAGGTTACCCATGGACAAGGTTTCCCGGATCACTGCATTGATTTTGGACTTACTGGCCAAACGCAAGGTGTCACTTCGTGAGCTCCAGGTTCTACATGGTCATCTTAATTTCGCCTGCAGGGTGGTCGCACCCGGGAGAGCTTTTGCTTGCCGCTTGTGCGACACCATGGCTGGCCTATCCAGGCGCTATCATAGGGTCCGACTGAACAAGGGCATGAGGGCTGACATGTCAATTTGGCTTCAGTTCCTTAAGGACTTTAATGGGGTGTCATTTTGGAGATCTGACCTTTTGGTGTCCCCCCGGTTCCAGGTTCAGTCGGATGCATCAGGGTCCCTGGGTTATGGGATTTGCTTTGAGGGGAGGTGGGCCTACGGCCGATGGCCTACAACTTGGAGGGGCACGGATCGTTTACGCGATCTTACGTTCCTCGAGTTCTTTCCGATACTGGGAGCTTTGATGCTATGGGGTGCGGAGTGGGCCAATTCAGTGGTTCATTTCTGGTGTGACAAAGCTGCGGTAGTGCACATTGTCAATTCCCAGACGTCTAAATCACCCAGGGTCATGGAGCTGGTGCGACAGTTTGTTTTGCGCAGCCTATGCCTTAATGTCCTATTCAGGGCCAGACATGTACCAGGTATTAATAACGATATTGCTGATGCTTTATCCCGCCTGCAGATCCCCCGGTTCCGCACCTTGGCTCCGGATGCAGAGGAATTTCCCTCGCCGCTCCCGGTCGAGATTTGGACATTTGGCAAGGAGAGGTGAACCGGGCGATCGGCATGTCGCTGGCGCCCCGCACGTGTAAGGCGTATCACCATGCATTCAGTCAATTTCAGGCCTTTCGTACACATTTTCTGTTGCCCGAGATTTGGCCCATTCCAGTAGCACATGTACTTCAATTTATAGTTTACCTACACAGTCAGGGCCTAGCTCCCCGCACCATAGCATCCAGGCTGTCAGCACTGGCATTCATGGCCAAGGTTGGGGGTTATGCTGACAGCACTAATGATTTCCGTATACGACATGTTTTGGAGGGGTGGACACGGGAACGTGGACGCCGCCCGGACAATCGCCACCCAATTTCCCCGGGGGTTCTTACCCACCTTGCACGAGGCTGGCATGACCTGTGTTTTGACAGGTATGAGGCAGCTCTGTTTCATGCGGCTACTACGGTGGCCTTTTTTGGAGCGCTCCGCATCAGTGAGCTGGTGCTACTGTCTAAGGCGGATGCGACGCGTAGGGCACTGGAACTCAAAGATGTCTATGTCTCCAATGAATGGGCTCAGTTGAGGATACGTTCCTCGAAGGTCGATCAGCATGGTGTAGGCAGTGGTGTAAGACTGCTACGATGTTCCATTGCAGACATCTGTCCGGTTGGTGCCCTACGAGAGTTCCTTGCACTGCGTGGCACGCACCCTGGCCCGTTTTTCTGCCACCAAGATGGGTCTCCCCTTACTAAATTTCAATTTTGGAAGGTGACCGGTAAGGCACTGTCCAGTGTTGGCCTCCCCGGGGCTCGTTAGGGCACCCATTCTTTTAGAATAGGAGCTGCTTCTACTGCGGCTGCATTTGGGTACTCTGGGGCTGATATACGCCATGTGGGGAGGTGGGGTTCGCAATGTTTCAAATTATATGTTCGCCCTCTTCAATTATGAGTACCAGTTAAGTCACTGTCCTGTTTCCTTTTTTCCTTTACAGACCCTGTGTGTCGACGCACACCGGTGGCAGTATGGCTGGTGGGCCATAGCTACGTGCACTGGGCAGCGCAGTACGCTGCGGTGACAGAGTGGGGACCCCAGCTGGGACTAAGTGCATCCGCATGTCTCAGATGGTACGGTAAGCGCAGAATGTTATGGTGGGAACTGTTGCCATTCCTTTTCTCTATCAGGGATGCTGAACCGCCTGATGTCCTGGTGTTGCACCTTGGGGGCAATGATTTAGGCCAGGTCACGGGCCTTTCGTTAAAACACACGATCTGCAGTGACCTGGCTTATTTGCATTATGTGTGGCCTGCCACCACCCTCCTATGGTCGGACATTATACCGCGTCACGCTTACAGGGGAGGTATTAACCTCCAGGCCCTTGACCGCGCTCGTCGCTCGGTGAACCGGGCAGTAGCCCGGTTCTTTGCTGACAAGGGTTTGGGGCGGGTCATCCGACACCCCACCATTAGTCTACAAAATTGTGATCTTTACTCAGGGGATGGGGTCCATCTGTCGCCTAGAGGTATGAACCTCTTTTTGGAAGATTTGCAAGCAGGCCTGTTGACCGAGCTGACGGTCTGGGGGGGGGGGGGCGGTGAGTCTTTATTAGCCTCCCCGTGTGGCGGGTAGCACTGGTAAGGTAAAAATTTATGACCCACAGGTATCCGGCAGGTTTGCAATTGACTGGCCAACACTAGATAGGCACAAGTTGGTTAACGTTGTCCGGTCAACGACGAACCAGGCAATGGGGTGATGGCACGAGCTATTCAGCATGCATCACCCCGTTATTTTACGGATACGCGTCAGAGGGTGGGGTCAATAGTTAGTTTATTGACTACGGTCAACAATTTGTTTGTTGTAAACAAACAAATGGATACATTGTAGCCAATTGCCATTGGCAATTTGGGAGGAACCTTACCAGTGTTACTGCGGCCTGCTTGCCTTAAGAATTATAATTGGCTGAGTACCAATTGAAATTTATAATTCGGACTAGGGCATGAATCAATAAATGTGGCCCAATGCCATTATCCACTTATACCGGTGTCTGAGTCCTTTTTGGGGGGATGCGCCTGCAATGCAAAATGCAAAGTTACTTTTGGAATTTGCAACTCCTAGATTTCCTGAACCAGCAGTGCCCGTATGGACTAGTGGATACTGGAAGCCACTGTCTGAACCAGCACTTTAATCATGCTTTGAATGAGTTCTTTGTGCTGTGGAGGTTCATATGTACAGGTATATGAAAGTATGTGGTATAGTGGCATGTATGTTTGAATCGATTTAGAGAGATGTGTCCATAAAAAGACAGAGTGGGCAAGTGTGTTATCCTGCTCCTTTAATTTTGGTTGGGTCCCCTACTGACATGGAGGTCTTGGAAGGTTAGCTTTCAGACTATTTTTTTAAAGGACAAAATGGGAATGTGCCCAGGTAGGTGAGGTCCCTTAGATGTGTTCCAAGGCCAAGCATCTCTGTCAGAGAGGTGGAAACAGAGGGAGCTCCAGCCATGTGAAGTGCTCCTGATGTATCTAGAAAACGTAGATGGTGGATCACTACAGAGATGGCATAGCCCTGTAGTGATCAGTAACACAACAGAGTGGAACTATAGGAATCCAGAACTCTTTGTAATGGTGATGTCTGCTGATATCTTGGGGCGGGGGGGGGAGGAGAGAAGGCTATAAGAACTAGTTGAGCAGCAGTCTCTCAGAGCAGCTTTCTATGCTGCAGTAGGCAACCAATCCTAGAACAGGATTAGGCAAGAGCACAGAGCTGGCATGTTTTTCTCTGTGTCCCTGGAAAGGCAATTAGCATTCTGCAAACGGGAGTCTTTAATTTAACCAAGAAAGCAATGGTGATTAGAGCGAGAGAGCACAGACTCCGGAAACAAGTCTTGAGTGCATGAAAGGCCAGAGCCTTTAACAGCAGCCTGTATTGAGCGTGTCCTTGCATTGCCACCGTCGTTCTGCTTGGCAGTGCAATCAGGTGGCGCTGATGACGCAAATTCAACAAGGATGAGTTGAGCGGGAAAAATGTCTCATCTCTGGAGGCCATGATGACTCATGCCGGTTTGCCTCACTCAATTAAAGGCTGCAGAGCCCCCACACACATACGAGACGTGATTTAGCTAGCAGTTCAAGAAAACCTCTCTCCAGTAACAAGGTAACACTAGACCTTTGTCAGTATCAAGTTAGCGTTCATCCTAGAATGCCAAGCCTTTTTAGCATGCATACATGATGGTTTCCAAACACAGTATCCATTTCATACTGGATTCCTTCTGACAGTTGCCCCCAAAATAATCTTGGGAACCATGGTTTGTTGTGGGGATGCTGGATTCTCATGCCGCACATGTAAATGTGTGTGCACAACAACACAGACATGCATGCATGATCTTCACAAAACTGCTATTCTCAGAGATTGACAATCTCAAAGAATGCCACATACTGTATATTGGATTAAATATATGCTGTATATATGCCCTCATACTACGATGTGAATAACCTGGTAGGTACTGGCCCAGCAGGAAGACATGGAGTAAAGAAGCTGCCAAGAAACCACTCTATGTTTGTCTTTTGAAATTCAGGCAGCTTGACTCCCTACATTTTAGGGTCTGCAATCATTTACTTTTGAATCTGTGCATAACCCAGATCAGGTTTAGTCCAAGATAATTCACTTCCTGAGACAAAGGCTAGGAAGGCATCTTTCATCACAATTAAGGCCAAAAAACCATTTAAGGATCTAAGATGCTCTGTGTGGCATGCTGCTCAGATCTCCAACAAAGGGAAACCACTGGGTAGTTCTGGAGGATCAGCACATTGGACTGCCAATGCTGCCCCTCATCATTTGCTGCCTGATGCATTTGTCTCACTCCCCCTAATGTTAGGGCCAGGACTAGCTATCCACAGCTTCTAGTTTGATACTGCTTCAAGATTGTTTCAGATGAAGAATGTCATCTAGGTTCTTCACAATACAAGGAGGTTTTATCATATTTGCCCCATCCTCAAATACAGCTTGGCAGATTGTGTGATATGACCAGCGGTGGGCATCAGCAGGTTCGCACCAGTTTGCCAGAACCGGTAGCAGAAATTCTGGCTGGCCCCGCCCATCCAAGTTTTGAAATAAAGTAGTCCTAATTCAGGTACAACGCAGGTCTTTCCCCCTGGCCACACCCGCCATACCATGCCCACAGTGTGGTAGTAAAAATTTTTGGGCCCACCACTAGATATGACTTCACAGCATACTTTTAGACAGGGTGAGGGTGGGATACTTCATTTAAACAAAAGATATAATAAAATCATCTGGCAGTAACAATTAAGAAAATTAGGATATTAGTCGGTCTTCATTGATTAACTTCCTGTAATGAATGCATATGCATATTATCCATGCATATGCACTGTGTATTAGAGCTGAATCCTTCATGTAAATCTAGGTCAATTTTCTTTTAATTCATTTGCTTTGTTTTCTACTATATAAAAGTTAATTCATGCTAGATGAAAATATCTCTAGTGGAAGCAACAGGGACATTATGATTTGGTTTATGCTGCAGAGTATGGCCTGCTATAGTGAAAACACTGGTTTTTCCAACTACAGATGTTAACATCAGGATCACATGACAGCATTTGAAAACAGTAATCTCAATATTGTACAATGGTATTGGTGACAAATGTAACTTAAAGATCCTTTATTAAAAGTAAATGATGTAGATGTGGCTTACTTTCTCTTTACAAGTACTAAAGCAGTTCAGTTAACAGAATGGGAACAAGTACAATTAACCCATCCATTAGCACAGCTTATGGTAAAGCATCTTAAGAACTGGGATTCATGCTTGTCAACAATGATGCTGAACTGAAATCTGTTGAGAATTATGCATTAGAAATGTACTTCCCAAATAATATATGCTATGATGAAGTTCACTGTGAGAAAACATTTTCAGGGCAAATGTTCAAAGTCTTGCAAGTATGAGGAAATATGGCAGAAACCATGGGCATGATCCAGTGAATAGACAGGGGACACTCTGTGCTGTAGAATTGTACAGATTATGTAGATAAGAGTACTGTCAGAGAGCAGAACACCGGGTACTAGTGTGGTATTCAAATTAAATTGGAGGTCCAAAATATATTTTGCATATAGGTCTATAAGAAACTAAAGCCAACATTAAGAGTGTAATTATTTCCCCTTCTCTCTTACCAACCAGTCCACTACCATAATTCTCTATTCAATGGAAGCTGTAATGAACTTGGAAAATGTTACCTGATCTGAATCCGTTCCCGCCGCTTCTCACTTGAAGAAACGGAATTTTTCTGTTCAGTTAATATAAATGTTTTCTTAGATAGTATTAGGTCACTGGGATTAGTGTCTCTAGAGGTCTTTGAAAGACCTTTGAAAAGTCTTTGAGAGTCATCAGGAGGGAGTTCCCATAACCCAACACACCTGCTTACACTCTGAACTTCAAGTTCATATTCCTTTGAACTTGTAAGGTCATTCACCACATGACAGAAGTGGGGCAAAGTTCGATCTTGGGCATCTTGCCCAGTAGTTTCGACCTTGGGAGATCTTGGAGAAAGATAACGAAAATTTTATCTCCCCGATCTAATCTCAAGGACACCCATAAATTCCTAAGGTGGGAGAAAGAGGGACTTTTTAGGATAAAAAGCCCTGCTTTTGAGAGGTTAGAGAGGGTCTTCATTGGATGCAGTGGAACACTTTGAAGCTTTGAACCAGGAAAAGTGGAGATGGAACTTTGAAATGCGGCTGAAGCCAGGCCATTTCTTTGGGAGGAGGAGTGAGACTAGGTCTCCGGACTTTGTGCATTTCTCACCAAAGCGACACTTAGTTGAAATTCTAGCAATCTTCAGACTTTGAAATTTCAAGGACAAAATTAGGTCTACTCTTATATTTTACATGTTATCTTATTTTCAATTAAGTGATGTGAACTTAGGTTTAGAGAGCTAAGGACCCAGGAATGGGATCTTTTTCTCTGAAGTCTTTTAGTCAGATTAGTATTTTAGCAACGGCTATGTTTTGCCTTTGGATATTTCAATTGGATTTATGGAACTTGCTTTGCTTACTATCCCAATAAAAGGAGGGAGACCTGACCGGGTCTCTTTTCCATGAAAGACAATTGGAAGTAGTGTTTCATGGAGTCACTGGAGTCTTTCAACGTCTATGTTATCATGCTACCATTGCAATACTCCCATTGCATGTCCTTGGAGGATTGCCCAGGAGGAGGGGAGATAAATAAGGACGCAGGCTGGAGAAACATTTCTCAGGGCTGGATACGGAGGAGGTATCTGTGGGAGTAACTGGTTGCCCAGCAGCTTGAGGGGAGGACTGGGAAGCAAGGCCTAGAAGTCCCAACTAGGTGCACCTGGTTCCTTGCCCCCTCTACCTGTCAAATTCCGTTCTGGTCCTAATACAAAAGGAGGTTGGTGACAAGCTATGCAGCTTTGATCTTGCTTTGACAAAGCTTGAGCTCCTGCAAGCATTATTTCTATGCATACATCTGGTACCAATTCATTGATCCTGGGACTCAGGGCACAAGGAGAAATATAGCAGTCTACTCTGCCACCCCGGTTCTTTTAGAGGGACAGCAAATGCTCTTAAAACACACTCTTACAACAGAAAAAAAATCTGATACAGTCATGAATCCAAAAATGGCCAAGGCTTGCTTTGTGAACAAGTAAGGATGAAATTGTCCATGTTGATTTCTGAAGAATGAAGCCAAGACTTTGTTTTGGCTAGCCTTAGATTTTTTGGGACTGTGAGACATTTTCTGGAAGAGAAAACCTGATTGTGAAATTCCCATTGCACCTGGCAAGATAAAGTCACTTTGTACCCCACTGAGTCATAAGAGAAGAAGTTATTGTTTTCCTATTGCTCCCTTGGGATGGAGTCTGTCAGCTTGCCAGTCTCACAAAGGATTGCTCGGGCATGACTGCGGAGGAGTGTGACAGCCTGAGTTGGTTCCAGCAAGCTAGGGAGTATTGTTTCCCCCCCTCTTGACTCTTGGACATGGGAAAAGAACTTGGACTGCTGTGTCTAATAAATACTAAACCCTCCACACAGGGAGAAGTTCACTGAGAGGAGAGCCAAGGCTATTGGCTTGGAGCCTCTGCCCGTCAATTCACACTGTTGTTCCATGAGCAGAATGAGAGACTCTCGTTCTCACAGCCAGAACAACACTCCAGCAACTCCCAAGAAGGCTAAAAGTCATGAGAGCTGGCAGTCTTGAATATACAAGAAATCACCCTATCATTTGTTCTGTTATAGGGTTTCCATATGGCATGGCTATGCTGTGCAGAATGTAAATTAATGCATTATGGGAGACCAACCTTGCCATTAGGCAGAGTAAGGCAGCTGCCTCTGGCAGGAGATGCTGGGAATGGGAGGTTACAGGAAGGTGCTCAAGAACAGAGCAGTGTGTGTCATGCATCTGGGCTTCCCTGCATTCCATTAGGTACACTGGAGGATGTTCTCCTGCCACCAGTGTGTGATGAAGTAAACTTTACTCCCCAGGCTTGTTGGCTTTTTTACATGGAAATGAGATGGGGTCTATGTGATGCTGCAGGGCATTATCCTGTCCTTTCAGGTAACAAAACATCTTGAGCAGCAGGAGGTGGAAATGACTGAACACTAAGATGGCAAATTGTCCAGGCCCAGTTCATGCCCAAGGTGGGTTGGACTGGTGAAGTGGGATGTTAGGTGTTTCTTCACACAAAGAGAACCTTACAAAAAAAAATCTGTGCCAACAGAAAACAAGTACCAACACTCTGCCTCTTTGGGCAGATCCCTGCAGCTTTTAATAAGGTAGTTTTAGTGTCTTGCACGGAAGACAAAGAAGGAGTCGCAGGAAGGACTAACACAGGTTTATTCATTGATGGTCAGCATGAACATGTGGCAATGGTGGAGGTACATCTCATTATATACAGTAGCACAATACATTTGAATCTTGCTGCACGGTAGCTCATTGGCCGCTACCGGCGTGACATCGCCCAGGTCACGCCTCTCTTCTGTAGTTCTTCTTCTGTAGTTCTTCTTCTGTAGTTCTTGATCATGCGGGGAAGTTCCCGCGGCTGTTTGTGATTTGGGGAATGTGAACCATGTGAGGTTGAACGCTCGCAGCTGCCCTCTATGGGCGGCTTGCTCGCGTTCCTTAACAGCTGAGATACATTGTGATTGTGGACTGGTTACATTCATATATTTAAAGTAACATTGTACATGCATACATAACATCCCTCCCCCCTAGGATGGGACGAAGTCCCTCAACCATTGTGGCTTGCCGCATGTGCGCCTTGGGCGTGCGGCCGCTTTACTTAACACAGGGGAGCCGGAGGCTCCTGGTTCCACGGAATCCTGCCCTGCAATGGAAAGGGGGGACTCATTAGTGGCTCGGTGTGGCGTCTGCGGTAACCTTGCATTGGGGGACGGGAATGGAATGAACAGTTGGGAAGTGAATCCCTGCCTACCGCTTGAGGAGTTTGGGGACCCCCCAGTGCATTGGGGGACGGGAATGGAATGAACAGTTGGGAAGTGAATCCCTGCCTACCGCTTGAGGAGTTTGGGGACCCCCCAGTACGAATCTTGGGACCGACGAAGAGGCCCTCGTGGCCTCGCCACCCCCCGTTACCTGTCCGGGAGTTCTAGAGACTGTGGTGGGCGGACTCGCCCCTGTTGCCTGTCTTGGGGGTGTTGGTCTCCGGGGAGCTGGGGCTATGGTATACTCTAAAACAAAAGGGCTAGGGGGACTGGAAGTACCAGGGGCTGAACTGAAACCCCTCTTCTCGCTAGGACGGGTGGGGGACCACTCCGCTACACCCCCCTGGTACTGCAACTCATAATCATCGTCAAACTGATCCCTCTCTTTGAAAGTATCCTCCTCTGTGGTCGGGAACCCAGGATATGTATTTGTATCCGCGGGTTCCGCCGTGTCTCCCCCTTGGGTAATGCGGGTGGGGGAGGACCCTAACGCTGATTCCCCCTCACCGGTGACCCGCCTTCTGAGTTGGTCGGCGTGCCTTCTCCAGAGTAGACCTGAACTAGTCTTGACCCCGTAGGATACCGGCCCCGTTTGCTCGACAATTGTCCCTGGTACCCACGCTGGCCCCGAGGCCGCGTAGTTCCTGCAGTGAACCGGGTCCCCTATCGAAAAACTTTTAGAGCTCTCTCCCCCTATGCTTATATTTCTCCCTTCATCCTCCACCCTGGACGGATCCATCCGGTCAAAAAGTGTTACCGGACGCCTCCTCATGAGGAGTTCGGCTGGGGAAAAACCTGAAGCTAAAGGGGTTGTCCTGTAGCAGATGAGGAACTGGCACAGATGCAGGTTCAACTCACTGGGACCCATGCGCCGCAGTGCGTCTTTCGTAGTGCGCACTTGGCGCTCTACCTGACCGTTTGTGGCGGGGTGGAACGGGGCAGCAGTTATGTGCCTGACGGCGTTCCTCTCCATAAACGTCTTGAACTCTGCCGACGTGAAGGTACTAGCGTTATTGCTCACAAGGACGTCTGGCAGGCCGAAGCAGGCAAAGAGCTTGCGCAACTGTTTAATGGTTGTGGCAGAGGAAGTGCTGTTCATGGGAATTACCTCCAACCACTTGGAGTAGGAGTCGACTACCAGTAGGATTAGGGACCCGCGAAAGGGGCCAGCGAAGTCGACATGAATCCAGGACCATGGCCCGCGGGCCGTATCCCATTCCCTATGGGGTAACCGGGACTCCTCGGGCTGAGAGCTCTGGCAGCTCTCGCACGTGCCCACTAAGCGTTCTATGTCCCCATCTATCTGGGGCCACCAAAAGAAACTCCTGGCCAGAGCCTTGGAGCGCACAATCCCGGGGTGGCTGGTATGCAGTAGCCTCAGCACCTTGGCCCTCAGCTTCTCTGGGATGACTACCCGCTGGCCCCAGAGTAAGCAGCTCCTTTCCAGGGAAAGCTCTACTCTGCGCCTGAAAAATGGCTTGAACTGTTCCTCGGGGGGAGAAGTGGGCCACCCTTTCCTAACCCAGGAACTAACTTGGGCCAGCATCTTGTCGGCCGCCGTGGCCTTGGCGAGGTCGGCCGGAACAATTGGGGGTGAGTCGAGAGACTCAATCAGCAGGACTTGGTGTTCCTGCTCCACCTCGCATGCAGGGTCCCCTAAACTAGGGAGGGGGGATCGGGACAGGGCGTCCGCATGGGAGATCTCCTTCCCTGGGCGGTAGACCAGCTCATACTGGTAGGCGTTGAGGAAAATGGCCCAACGCAGCATCCTGGGGGATAATATTTGCGGAGTGGGTTTGCCGGTAGTGAAAATCCCCAAAAGCGGCTTGTGATCCGTCACCACCGTAAACTCGCGGCCGTATAGGAAATCGTGGAACTTCTTTGTTCCCGCGATTATGGCTAGGGCCTCCCTATCTGTTTGCGCGTAATTGCGCTATGCCCTCGAGAGGGACCTTGAGTAGTACGCTACCAGGGCTTCCCTCCCGCTTTCCAACACGTGGCACAGGACCGCCCCCACCCCCACCGGGGACGCATCACAGACTAATACCACTGGCTTTTTCGGATCGAAGTGGGTCAGGACAGCATCCGAAGATAGGAGTGACTTGAGCTCCTTGAATGCCCTCTCCTGCTTGTCCCCCCACCGCTAAACCGCATCCTTCTTAAGTAACGCGTGCAGTGGCTCCGCGACTGATGCCTTTCGAGGCAGGAAGGAGTGATAGAAATTTAGGAGCCCTAGAAATGACTGCAGCTCCGGTTTCGCGGTGGGGCGAGGGGCGTCCCTCACGGCTGCAACCTTGGACTCGGAGGGTTTGATTCCGTCCGGGGTTACCTTAAACCCTAGAAACTCTACCTGCCTCGCGAAGAATACGCACTTGTCCCTCCTCAATCGAAGTCCTGCCCTCTCGAACACTGAGAGAACCCCATCTAGCCTCTTGGCTAACTCTAATTCGCTCCCCGCTGTTATCAACACGTTGTTGAAGTATGGGAGGACGTCTGGAAGCCCCTTTAAAAGGCGTTCCGGGGGCCGAATTCACGCCAAACTGAAGGCGCGTTACCTTAAACGCCCCCTTGTGCATTACGATCGTTTGCGCGGCGGCAGCAGCCGGGGTTACAGAGAGCTGCTGGTACGCCTGGGCCAGATCTAGCTTGGCGAAACACCTCCCCCCATGTAGCGTGGCCAGCAAGTGGCTGACCACAGGCACCGGGTATGCATTTGGCCGAATGGCCTTATTTATCGTACATTTATAGTCCGCACAAATCCTGACCTCCCCATTTGACTTGAGGGCTGTAACAATCGGCGTTTCCCACTCCGCCGAGTCAACTGGAACCAAAATCCCCTGCCCCACCAATTTGTCCAGTTCCGCCTCAATCTTGTCCTTGAGGGCGAAGGGCACTCTCCTTGGCTTGAGGCGGATGGGCCGGATTTCTGGGTCCAGCTCAAAGGAAACCGGGGGCCCCTTGTATTTCCTGAGCCCCTTCTTGAAGACATCCGGGTGTGCGTCGCACACGTCCCGCATTGGGTCAGTCTCGATGGCGTTAATGCCGGACAGTTCGATCCCCAGGGGAGCAAACCACTGCGTTCCCAAAAGGCAGCACCTCCCCCCTTGAGAACTACTAAGGGCAGTTTCTCGGAGTAGTTCTTGAACTTCACCTTGAAGTTCCCCACCCCCAACACCGGGATCCCATTTCCCTGCACGTCCCGTAGATTGGATCTCATAGCCCCCAGTTTGGGCCGCTTCTCTGGGGGAATGCGCATAAACTCTTTTTGGGACAGGATGGAATAAGATGACCCCGAGTCTATCTCCATCGTCACTGGGACCCCCTGCAACAGTACCTCTACGAAGAACCGCCGGTGCTCCAGGCCCACGCGGTTCACGCCTTCCTCGCTGTAGCTGGCTGAGACCTTCCTGGTGCCGGTCGCCTTTCGTTGTTGCATCTGGGGATGGCTGGAACTGCCCTTGTCCTCGACTCGCCCGCACCTGCATACTCGGGCGATGTGTCCTTTTCGGCCGCAGTTGTGACACTCGGCCTTTCGAAACGGGTACCTCGTGCGGTCGTGGGCCGCCCCACAACCGTCGCAGTGGCGGTCCTGCCGCTCATGGGTCTGCCGCTTCTCACCTCGCTTCCTGATCCTCTGGACGTCGTCGTCCTCGCTGGAGTAGGGGTCCGCTGTCGTGGACGACTCCTCGGACGACGTCGGTGTGCCGGCGGGCGGCTTGGGGGCCCGCCAGGCTGTCTTCGCTGATGTCCGCCGGGCCGCCTGTACTGGAGACTTGGCCCTCTCGGCCGTGGCCCCTCGGGACTTGAACAGTCTGACCCCGCTCCTGGCCTCCTCGGCTGCTTGGGCCTCCCGCAGTACCTCGTTGAACGTGAGGCGGTGGTCGCGGGTCATCAGCCTCCTCTGAAGCTCCTCGTCCCTCAAACCACACAGCATGCGGTCACAGAGGGCCTGGTCGAGGTCGTCCCATTGGCAATGCACCGCTGCAAGCCTGAAGGCCGCCGCATAGGTGGACACGGATTCGCCCGGTCGCTGGTCTCGCCTGTGGAACGCGACCCGGGCTGGGAAAATCGAGACGGGCGGCTGGAAGTGCTCACGCAGTCTCTCCAGGATACGGTCGATGGGCACCTCGTCCACCTTCCGGGGGGCCACCAGGGTCATCAGGATCCGCAGCGTGGCCGGCCCCACCTGAGCCAGGAAGTGGGAGCGCATCTTCGCGTCATCGTCGACGCCTGCAGCTTCCATGGCATGCCGAAACTGGCACTTGTAGAGCTCCCATTGTTCCGGCTCGCTGACATCGAACTGGTACGCCTTGACCTTGGGATGTGCCATCGATCCCACCTTCATTGCCAATTTAGTGTCTTGCACGGAAGACAAAGAAGGAGTCGCAGGAAGGACTAACACAGGTTTATTCATTGATGGTCAGCATGAACATGTGGCAATGGCGGAGGTACATCTCATTATATACAGTAGCACAATACATTTGAATCTTGCTGCACGGTAGCTCATTGGCCGCTACCGGCGTGACATCGCCCAGGTCACGCCTCTCTTCTGTAGTTCTTCTTCTGTAGTTCTTCTTCTGTAGTTCTTGATCATGCGGGGAAGTTCCCGCGGCTGTTTGTGATTTGGGGAATGTGAACCATGTGAGGTTGAACGCTCGCAGCTGCCCTCTATGGGCGGCTTGCTCACGTTCCTTAACAGCTGAGATACATTGTGATTGTGGACTGGTTACATTCATATATTTAAAGTAACATTGTACATGCATACATAACAGTAGTCTAAACAAAAAATGTCCTCACTTGCATTGTAACCCCTTCTTATGCTTCTTCCATTCCACCATTTCATTCTGCTGCCTCTACACAGCAACCATAAAATGAGGGCCTTTGAATAAACTCTACTTTCTGTCTTAGGAGAAGCCCTTGGGACTACAGATGCCACGAGACCAATGCATAACCCCGCAGGTTTGTAGTGGTGGGGTGGGGGCACAGAAAATCATCAGTCCACATACTGTGGAAAAGCAGCTGCATTGTGGATTCAATTCATACAGCAAGGAGCAGGATTTGGGTGAGATATTTTTGAACAATTCACAAATCTCTGAGCCAACATAGACATCCTGGCTAGGAATTTCTGGGATCTGTAGTCTGGAAAAGTGATTTTCCCAAGCTTGGTGTGCAGACATGAGACAATAATGGGGAATTTTTAGATTTCAGTGCATTAAACATTTCATTCATTTTGCTGACACAATTGCAAAAGTTTGTTGTTGTCTTCTTGCCCCCCCCCCCCGTGTTTCACCCCCCCAGTACCTTCTAGTAGCAAGATGTGCCACAAATGTGTGAATGAGATTTTTTAAAAAGGCAGCTGAAAACTAAGGGATCGTATCATAACAGGTAGACATAGCAACTCCTAATAGAGGCACGTGTATTAGAAAGATCCTATTTACTTCACATGTTTTCCTGGCTAGAATGTCTAGACATCAGGGGCAGCTCTAAAGAAACAGCAAGTTGTAAACGGAAAAGTTTCGGAATGTGCTGGTTTCCTCAGAACAGTTTTGTTTTGCTTCATTTCAGAATCTGTTATGTTATATCAGAGGTGCTCAAACCTTTAGGGTCATGAGCCGGTCATGTAGTTCAGTGCCTTGCACTCTGTTTTGCAACAGGATGAGATAGATTTGTTTAAACCAGGGGTACCCAAACTACATCCCATGGGCCAGATCTGACCCCCAACGCCAATTCATATGGCCCATGCAGCCTTCGGCGCTCCCGGAAGCAGAAGTAAAATACACCCATACGGGCGCGTTTTACTTCAGCTTCCAGGAGTGATGAGGACTGCGCAGGCTGGATGAATTGATTTGGGCGCCAGAGCTGGCCCGTGGGCCATAGTATGGACACCCCTCTGCTATACTATGTCAGCTGTTTCCGCTTCTTAGGATGCTGCTGCTTTAGAAGTCTGCTGTGCTTCCAAAGACAAATACTTGTGCTGCCCTCTGTTGGTTGTTCACAGTAAGAAATATATTGTCTATATTGTGATGGCTTTGGGTGCTGAAGTTTCCGGCTCAGGGCCAGAAAGGTGACTCATGGAACTGGATCAGTAGTACGAGGGGTCATGCTGTGATGTGGAAAGTAGATGAAAGGCCACTGTATTATATTCTCAGGACAGTCTGCATGGCTGATCACCATGAGGATCACCAATATTTGGATTCTGATATGGCAGAATAATAATAATAATACAATGGTACCCTGTACAATGAACCGGAGAGGCTCTCTAATAGTGCCATCAGCTAGGGGTGCACATCTATCCAGCACCCGAAGGAGGGCCTTCTCCGTGTCCACACCAACCCTCTGGAACCTCCTGCCAACAGATCTAAGACTTCAAAGAGAATTGCTGCCCTTCAGGAAAGGATTGAAGACCTGGCTGGCAGGGAAGGTGTGGGGCCCGAATGGAACACGGCCCCCGCCTGCTGGCTTATGTAAACAATTAAGAACTCTCTCTTCTTCTTCTTTTTATAGTGGGTGGGTTGGGAGGGTGGGATATGGGTCTTTTAAAGTGGGTGGGATGTGGGTCTTTTAAAGTGTTTTTATGTGTTTTTAGAACTTGTTGTAATGCCGCCCTGAGTCGGGTTCTGCCTGAGTGGGCGGCATATATAAATATGACTATTAAAATAAATTAAATTAAATGCATCGTACAATGAAAAAACCATACAATGAAAATATTTTTGAAAATATTTTTGCTCCATACAACAAATTTTTTCATTGTACGATACATCACATTTCCCCCCAGGTTGCTGTACACCTGAGTAGTTTAAAAAGTGCAACTGCTGCATGCTTTACTCTGTGGGTTTGCAAGAGACAAGGAGTGAGTAGGTGGAGTTTTCAGAGCAGTTTTTGAGTGAGATATCGATTTTTTGATTATTTCCTCTGCATTTTTGAAGCATTCTTTGCATTGTTGCTACATTCCTTGGATTATTGGAGCATTCTTTGGTACAGTGGAAAGGTAGGCAGATGAGATTTTGGGTCCAAATGGCTTGGGGGTGGGGAGTTGGATGGGTGTGTGTGTGTGTAGGGATCATTGTTTTTTTTAAAAAAATTCCATTGTCCATTTGGTTCTTTTTGGGCCACTGCTTGGTGGGTGGGGGTCGGAGCAATATTTTCGCTGCTGGTAAAATGTTATTTTTTAAAAGAAATTCCTTTATCTAGTTGGTTGTTTTGGGCCATTGCTGGGGGTGGTGGTGTACGGAGCAATATTTTTGCTGCTGGTACAGTAAAATGTTTTTTTTTTTAAAAAAAAAAGAAATTATTTTGTCCAGTTGATTGTTTTGGGCCACTGCTTGGGGTGGGTGGGTTTCAGAGCAATATTTTCGCTGCTGGTAAAATGTTTTTTTAAAAAATAAAAAAAAGAAATTCCTTTGTCCAGTTGGTTTTTTGTTGTATGATACATCCTATAGGGTTATTCGTTATACGATACTGTACAAGTATCATATAATGAAAAAATCGTACAACGACAGACATTGTGGAACCAAACTTTTTCGTTATATGGGGTATTACTGTATTTTAATTGTATACTGCAAAGATGCGGAAGAAACATATAATGATAGAAATAGAAGAATAAAATAGTAGAATAGAAAGATTGTTTCAAAGGAATGGAGGAGAAAGAAGCAGCAAAATAGGGAAAACAAGAAGCTTCTTCAGTAAGCACCTAGAAATCTCAGGGAAATTTTAAACCAAGATTAGGGATTCTGGAAGACTGGAAGGGAAATATATTATTTGATCAGGACAAACTAAGGGGAAGCTGGAAACAGTATACTGAGGAACTGTACAAAGGAGATGCAACAATGACAGATTCCTTCAAAGAAGAATCTTTTGAAGAAGAATCTTCCCTTTTTAGAAAGCAAAGTGAAAGCTGCTCTGAGAGTAATTGAAATAAATAAACCCCCAGGAAAAGGTAGGATACCAATAAAGCTGTTTCAAAATATAGGAGCTCAATCTATCAAACTATTTATAAGAATATAACAAAATGTATGGAAAACAAAATAAAGGTCCACAAACTGGTAAGATTTTATGTACATTCCAGTCCCAAGGAAAAGAGACAGCAAAAGATTGGAGTAATTTGTGGGGCCATTACATTAATTTACCATGCAAGCAAAGTGATGCTCAGCATTTACCATACATGGAGTGATGTTCAAGATGGATTCAGAAAAGGAAGAAGCACTAGAGATTATATCACAAATATCTGTGAATACTGGAGAATACCAAAGGATACCAGAAGAAAACCAGCCTGTACTTTGTAGTTTACAGCAAAGTTTCTGATTGTGTGGATCACTAAAATATGTGGTTCATTCTGAAATACATGATGAACTACAGCATATTATTATAGTGATATATAAACTATATTCTACAGAAGAGGCAACAGTTGGCACAAGATATAGGGAGATGGATTAGTTTTCAGTTGGCAAATGTTTCAGACAAGGGTGGATTTTATTTTCCTATTTGTTCAATTTATATATAGAATGCATCATACAAAAAAAGAAGAAAACTAATGGAAGAAACATAAATCTCATAATATGGTGTATTCCTGAAAATAGCAATTCCTTGAAATGATTACTGAGGAAGGTTAAAGAAGAAAGTACAAAAGTAGGATTATGGTAGATTCAGGGATTCTCAACCTGTGGCCCGTGGGCAAGATGTGGCCCATGGGGCCATTTCATGTGGCCCACCACCACCTCCACCACACCAGGAAGTGCAATGTGGTGGCGGAAGGGCAAAATGGCCATCCAGCCCCTGAAGCTGTCTGAGGGAGTGTGACCCAGCCCTCGGCTTTAAAAGGTTGAGAACTCCTGTGGTAGTTCAGGAGGAGACAAAAATAATAATGATGATGACTAGAGAAGAGTTGCACAACATTCTTCCTGACAATGAAGAAAGGGAAATAGTTGAAGATTTATTTTTTTACTTTGCTTCAGTTGTTTAGTTCTCAATGGAAACTGTAGCCAAGAAATCAGAAGAAAGCTGAGGTGCAGAATGGTAGCTGTGAAGGAACTATTAATGTGTAGGTATGTATTGCTGGAAACCAAAGCCAAGTTCATCCACTTCATGGCGTTCCTGAAAAGTGGCTGGATAACTCAATGAGTTAACTTAAGGCAGTTCACCTCCAAAAGATCTGTTCACCCAAGCCATTGATTTGAGAACCACAACGTATAAAAGTCTGGGTTTCTGTTTGTTTAACCATGGTAGTGCTGAATTACAGTTGCCACTAAATTCCATCATTAACATCTTGCTGGTAGATGGAGTTAGCATCCCCCTGTCCATACAGAGCACACTGATGAGTTTGGCAAATGGCAGGCAATTTTGGTTCAGTTTCTTTTGGAAGTTTTTAGCAAAATTGAAAAACTGCATTTTTAGGAGTATAGAAACCAAGAGAGTTTTCTGTTCCCATTAGAGACCCATTACAGAAGTGGAATATTTATCATACTTTCTGACCTTGTGGGACTGCCAGACTCCATAGTTATGCCTTTAACCACATGAATTAACAGATGATGAACCTTGGCTGGCATGCTCTGAAAAGCTTAGCTAGCAAATTCCTGCTTGATCAAGGTGCTGTTAAAGGCCAAGTTGCAGATGTTCATAAAAATGCTGACAACACTACAGTCTTCAGTCAGCAAACTTCAGAGTCCAGTTTGGGCTATAGATTCCTAAGCAAAAGCAAAACAAGAAATGTTGTACAAATAAATACCTACAGAAAGGCACTTGCTTTGCCATTATAGTAAATAAAGCAGTAAATCTAAATAATTATTCCCTTTAATTCCAATACAAGCAATCCCATGCTTAGGGATTTGTAGCCCAAACTGGACTCTGGATTTTGCAGGTTTAAGAAAATATTTTGTTTAAAACTCCCATATTCTTCAGAAGTTTTTGCTTAGAATTATCGCTGTGGGATAATATATGCTGTTCACTCTGAATTGTTTCTTAGACTGCCTTCTGGAAGATATTTTAGTTGTGTGGTATCCACATACCTGTCAACCGCGGCTCCGACGAATCCAGGACCTGCGCAAACCGGGTCTGCGCAGGTCGCGTTGTACGCATGCGCGTGGAGGGCTACACCACTTGCGTAGCCTTCTATGCAGGCGGTGTAGCCTTCTGCGCATGCGTGGAAGGGAGCTACGGAAGTGTAGAGCTCTTATATGCATGCATGCAATGTGACCTGCGCAGATGGGCTGCGCAGTGCCTCCTTTCCCCCGCTGCCAAATTACGGGGTTTTGGCAGCGCGGGTCGGGAAATGGCGCCGAATTACGGGGTAATCCCAGCCAAATCGGGATGGTTGACAGGTATGGGTATCCATGCTAACATGTAATTTATTGGTTTGTACATTTATATGCTGATTCTCTCTGTTGACAGCAGACTTAGAGTAGCTTAAAAATTGCAACATAACTGAAAAATGATCCTAAAGATGAATAAACAAAAATAAGTAAAATCAGCACCATACACTAATATTTTGCTGGCTTTTTATTATACCTAAAATCTGCTGCATGAGGCAGATGCCTGTCTTGTGTCTAGTGTTAAGACCAACCCTGTGGAAGAGAAACAGAAACCCTAGAAACATACCTGTCAAGTTCTGGGAAATTCCTGACAAACCCCCGTATTTTACACTCTTTCCCGCCGTCATCCTGTATTAGTTAGACTGCAATTAGACTGGAGTTAGACTGGAGGCCAGCACAAGATAAGCATAGCTGTCCAGTTTCCTGTTTTGGCCGGGAAATTTCCCTTATTTGACAGAAATTTCCCGAAACTTGACAGGTATGCCTAGAAAACAAACCTGCCACTAACGGAATAAGCATGGGCATCTCCAGCAGGGGTGTGTTGGTTAAGCTAAAAGGTGCTGGACAGAGAATAATAACCCTAACAAAATATATATGTTCCAACTCGCCTTCTAATTTCAATTCCCTTCTGGGGATTTGAGCCAACAACCTTCTGCTTACAAGGCAAAATTGCAACCCCTAAGCCACGGCAGCTCTGCTGTCAATGGAGCTGCTTTTGTAATCTTATTTTTGGCAGCACAGGAGGAGGAAGGCAGGTAGAGGAACACAGAGCTCCGCTCCTTTGCTTGATTGTTCTGGGTATCACAGTTCGATTGTTCCAGGCATCGCCCCAAGGGGTGGGCACCCCAGGCTGAGTCCTGGTTGCCTGATGGCCAGCCCACCACCACTGATCTCCAGAACATAAACTGAAGTGGACATTGGCTGAAATCCTGTTGTACAGCTATACAGAGTAGTATTTGGAAGCAGATTGCAGTAAATTAAGAAAGGACTCAGCTACATTAAAAACTTTGCCCCAAATATATTTGGGTTGATTCAAGGTTTCTTGTTAGCAGGTTGAGCTGTAGAAATCATTGTTGCTATTCACAGGAAAATATCCATTGTCCCACTGCAAGAGTCCGCATCACATAAAATGTTCACCAAACATTGGAGCATTGCCCCCTTCTTGGCCACTTCTCTCTCCTTCAGACTATCATGTCGCATAACACTAGAACTAGGGGACACTCGATGAAACTTTTGGGTACTAGTTCTCAAACAAATAAGAGAAAGTACTTTTTCACCCAGAGGATTACTGGTCTATGGAACTCCCTGCCAGAAGAAGTGGTGACAGCTGTCAGTCTTGACAGCTTTAAGAAAGGATTAGACAAGTTCATGCAGGACAAGGGTATCAATGGCTATAATTATGGATACTTAAGGACAACCTCCAGGTTGGAGAGATAGGCAGGATATCTCTCAATGCCATTTCCAGGGAATCCTAAGCAGGTGAAGGCATCTCCTTGGGAATACCCTGAAGGAAATGGTGAGCCACTGTGTGAGACAGAATGCTGGACTGGATGGGCTGTGGCCTGTTCCAGCAAAGCTGTTCTTATGTTCTTATGTCAAACTACAGTACTTCCTTTTAAAATTTTGATAGATCATACAGTGCTGATCTGAAGCAGTGCTATTTATTTATTTATTTATTGTTAAATTTTTATACCGCCCACTCAGCCAAAGCCAACTCCGGGCGGTTCACAACAGTGGGTAAAAACAGACAAAAACAAATAAAACAGATAAAAACCAGCAATAAGAACCCACCCCTAAAAAGAGAGGGGTGCAGGAACTGAAGAAACCATGGGGCGGGCATCCTCCCCTATATTAACCACCCAACGGAAGCGACCCCTCCACCTGCAACCCCAAACTTGGCCTGCCAGCCAGGTTTTTAGTTCTTTTCTAAAGGGCAACATACTTAACTGAACTGTTAATTGTTAATCCCCCCACCCCCAAATAGCTGCTCACTGGACAAAGATTTTCAATGAGAAAGAGGTAGAATTGACATAGGAGGGATTTTTTAAAAAACAAAACCAATATTGCCCCATGTACACAATCTGAAGACTAGGGTGGGTGATACTTTCACTAGAATGTTAATTTCCCTCCCCCAATGATCTAATAAAGGTGTCACCCACCTTTGCCATCAAACCAGGGCAATTACACTGGCCCACCACTGCTGATTATTAGTCTGGGATCTGACTTCAGTTTTCCAAACTTTCCCAAGTTCTCTGGGTAGAGAGTAGGTGAAGTATTGATTTGGGCCTTCTGGAGGACTAAGGCATATGTAGACCTAGCAGATACAGGAGAATGGCAGAGCATGGGCATGGTTGAAATGGAGAAAGGGCAAGGCTTCAGTAGATGACTACTTGAACCCCCTCCCCATGCAGTCTCTCACAACCTGTGCTCTTTGCAGATGTTGTTGCCTTTTCAAAAGCTTTCTCTCGTTCCCCTCCATTTGGCCCCCATGTTTATTTCTTAGGAAAAGGCAAGGAGGTTCTTTTGATGTCATATTAAAAACTATGAAGTGCAGCCAATTAAGGGGGAAGTTGATGTAAAGCAGTTTCCTGTGTTTTCTGATAGCTGAAGTCAGGAGGGTTGGGGGGAAATGTTCAACAGCGGTATTTTTATATGTTTACCTCTCCCTCCTGTACCTCCTTATGAAGGGTGGAAACAGCCTGTTAAAGTCTCTGCAATAAACTTGCTCATCCCATTCATCTTTTAGAAGTAAAGAATAAGAACAAGAGGAGGGGGGACACCCTAATGTTCTTCATATGTTCTGAATTACAATCCCAGCAGTATGATTTCCAGAATAGAAAAGCATGTTATATAGCAACGTCTTCTATTTTAAAAAATGTTGACCGATACAGCACTGAGGAGATGGAGTGCTATGCTTGACAGACAGGACTATTTTTTTAAAAAAAAATCTTCCTTAAAAAGGGAAGAGGTGCTTACCAAAGGGAATTCCCAGGCAACCTGCCACAACTTGCCCCACTGAACTCTTCACCAAAGAAATACCTGCCACTCCATCAGAGAGAGAGGCAATCATCTGTGCCAAAAAAAAAAACCAAAAAGCAATAAGTTATAGAATCAGAAAGTAGAACCTTTGCCACATACAAAATGCAACAAATTACTATTTAAAGTACCTGGAAACACTCACAGCTTTATATCATGTAGTTGGTGTGCTGGTGGGGATCTAATCTAACTGTGCCAACATCAACACAACAGAAAAGTAAAATGCTTTATAGTAATGGATAACGTTAAGAAATCTCCACAGACATGTATCTACTGACTAATGAGTCACATGACTTGTCATGCAAAAGATGCCTACAGATGTTTCTGAACAGCATTCCTGTCTAAAGGTTTTACTGTTTGCCTAACTGCACAACAGGATTTTAGCTATTATCTTCCAAAGTATTCTCCCCTATCCTTTGTCAGTACAAAACTGATATGACAAGCTGAGAAATTACAATGGTTATCTGACATAGCACTACACTGGAAAACCTTACTTTAAAAAATGTTCAGAAGAGAGATTAGAGGTAGTCACCTGAGGTGGATACTCTTTCCATACTGGCATACCCTTCAGTGGCATGCAGTATGTGAGAAAATCACAGACATTCCCTAAAGTGAGCATCTGTAGTCTGTCCTGCAAACAGTTTTCATTATGCTGTTCCAATTTATTGCTATATCAGAAAAACCCTGCAGTTTTCAAAATGTTATATCAATTCACTCACTCATCTGCCCCTTTGGGGAGGGGATTTTTAAAAAAGCCCCAACATTCAACATTGCTTAGGATACACTTACCACAGGCCCATTTTACAGGGGATGATACTTGTTAGAAACTGAAAGTAAAGCAATACCGGTGGAACCCTACAAAAAACCAAAACAAAACACCAGTCCCTGCTAGGTGAACAAAAAGCAACAAATGTCCTTGGGGGGAAACCGGCTTACTCACAATTAGCTGTGCATTGTGTAGTCAATGGTAAATGCAGTACATTAAATTTAACTGTGCCAACTCTGGCACAAACTGCAGAGTAAACTTCACTGTAGTTGCATCTTGAGATTCAAAGGTTAATACTCATATTTCTGCCATCTGGTTCTAACTCACTCACTCACTCTCTCTCTCTCTCTCTCTCTCTCTTGCTCAACAATTCCAAGCTGCAACTATAATTCCAAAAACTTTTACTATGGGTAATTATATACGTGTTGAATTAGCACATGACTTACTTGAGGCAGCTTGTCTGGCCAGACATCCTGCCACAGTAATTGAGTAGACTGTACAGCCAGCAACTCAACACTGAGTGTTTGGCGGCAGTAAATAACCTGACTCCCTAAAGGGGCCAATGGTCATGGGCGGATGAGCCCCTTTGGGTGGGGTGATGGTGCCCCTCAGTGGAAGAAATGCCACTGGAAACCATCATACTGGGCCCAATGGCAAAATGAGCAGAGGAGGAACCAGTTTACTACTCTGATTCCCAATGGTCATGGAGGTGGAAGAGGCCATGCCAGATGGACTGGTTGTGAAGGCGCACCTTGATAATATCCTCAAGGCTTCAGCAGTCCATTGCAGGTTGGGTGTCAAATCCTGCATTTCGCATTTAATATGTGCTGCAGGAGATGGCTCGGAGATCATAGTGTGGGGGTCACTTCTTGGCAAGCTGGGATCCACCCTGGGGCAGGAAAAAAATGCATGCTCGGATTGAGTTGCAGCTGGCTTGAGGTGAGAGATGTTGGAAAAGCTTTTACATGAATCTCATTCCAGAAACTCATACAGAGGGAAACCATTCAAAGTTAAGCAGTGCAGATCTTTCTGGGGGAAAATCCAGACTGTACCAGGCTGACCTTCTCTAATTCTTTTGGGGCCATTTTAGTTAAATATTTTTAAATGCTATAGAGCCACAAATTTCCAAAGAGGAGTGGTGTGTCCTAGGCAGGTGATCCTGAGCAGTGGAAGTCTTTACAGCAGGAGCACTCAAACTATGGCCTGTGGGCCCAATTAGGCCCCTGCATATCATTTATGCGGCCCGTGGTGAGTACCCAGGCTCACCAAGGACCACCCCTCCACCCGCCCCCACTGCCTGACATCAGCAGTAGTGTTGGCGGCAATCATACTTTGTCCTGCCTGCTCCGAGCAGCCTCTTGCTCGGTCCCATCCCCTCTGCAGCCTTTGCCAAAGCCAATTGCTGTGTTAGGAAAATCTTTGGAGCCTCCTCTGTTTCAAAATTTGCAGCACTAGGAGAGCCCCCTGGCACGCCTGGGATGATGTCACCACAGCGCGCCAGGTTTACACTTCCAGCGCCACGGATTTTGAAACAGAGGAGAGGCTCCAAAGATTTTCCTAACATGGCGCCCGCCTCCGGCCCCCGCAGCTGTGTGTTGGGGCGGAACCGGTCCGCAAAAAAAAATGTTTGGGCACCACTGCTTTACAGTATCAGCTCCTTGCTCTGAAGGAGTAAATAAATTGTAGTCATATTTGCGATGTAATGGCAAGAGTCTATTATGTCTTTGGAGTGACTTCAGTAATTGGACTAAAGTGGTCAATACAATCTACAGAGAATGCCATCTTCTCTTGTAGATGCAAACATGCGTAATAAATACCTGTAAATTCCACAGACCATGAAGACAAAAAAGCTGTTGGATTAGTGAAAGGCAGATTGGATAGCACTTAGAAAAAATTAACAGGAGAACCATTATTTGGATTTGCAGCTGTATGACTATATTGGTAGCTTTGTGTCTTCATTGATAGTTTTCTCTAGAGCTGCTAAGTAATGTATTGCAATGATCTGTCTTTATCTGCCACCAAGTGGCAAAGTGAAAATGACTACATTTGTCACTTTTTAAAATGTACCATTTTATTTTGGAAAGGAATATTAAAAAGGAGACAGCACAAGCAGCAACAAACAAATCACAACAGCACCAGTAAGTAAGGAAACTTGCTGATTATGTTCAATATGTGATGAGTAAGCAGGAGATGCTAACTAAGAGTTTATGACTTTATAGCTAAATGATAGGTCAGCAAAAAAATAATGTGTTCCCCTGAATTTGATCAGAAACACACTCCCAGAGAGAAATTCCTTTGGGTATATTCACATGTAAATTCACAGATTTAAAATGTGTTTTCAATGTCTCACAAGAGGCTGGTTAAGATAAGAAAAACATGTCAGCTTTTTGTGGAAAGCATCAGGAATGTGGAGAGAAATTTAAGAAGGTTGACTACAGCAATGTATAACATATAGGACAGTCTCTGAACACTTTGGAAACTTCCCTTGGCTCAGAAGGGGATAAACAGGTAGTTGCACAATGGAAACTTCTCCAGAATAAGCCATGAATGCTGCAATACACAGATTGGGGCTTTCATATATGTGTGTTTGTATGTACATTGCCTGGCGTGCTACATCAAAGTATCCTGACACCAAAGATATTTTGCTAACTCCACTAGAGCCTCTGTGGTCTGACTTAAGACTGTTGCAAGGTCTACAGTTCCTGGTTCAAGACTCCAGTGACCTGGTTCCACTAATTCACCTCCACTGATTCACATGCTTTTTTCCAACTCTCCCACTAGCAATCAGTCAGTATCTATGGCCACTAATGAACATGCGCAGAACTCATGGGGCTGTGTGTGTGTGTGAAACCTAAAGATTTTGTATTTTTACAAATATTGCATTTCTTAAAGCCTTCTATCCTCCCAGTGGGGAATGGAAAATACTGTTCTAGCACACCCAATATTAGTGTAGACATAATGAAAATCCCTTGGTCTGTCATTGGATTGGAGGTCAGGTGTCTGTCCATGCATTCTCCTTCTTGTGCTTCCAGGCCTCCCCCGCTTATCCAGAAACTGAGGAAGCCTGAGAGTTAAATGTTGCTGCATTTAAAAAAACAACAACAACAACTCCTCATCCCTTACAAAGGGAAACTTGAGAGCAGCCTCTTGACTTTCCTGGTTTAGGAGGGGGGTAGTCCTTGTTTCAAGCCATGCAAGATCTCCTTCGTTCCTATGGCCCTTTGAGCAGTTCATCTCCTTGCCTTTGCTGTTCTTCATCAGTCTGAGTGTTCGTATGCCATGGAAAGAGGGAGAGGACTAGGAGTCTCTGGGATAGTGGTCTCAGAAAGGGCAGAGTCAACAACATAGAGTGCAAGTCATAAAATAATAAGATACGCCCCAAAAAAGCAATGACACATTGCAAAAAAAAATTCTTTATTTGTTTCTAGTAAGTAAGTAAGTAAGTAAGTAAGTAAGTAAGTAAGTAAGTAAGTAACGTGGTCAGCATATAAAATGAAAATGACTTTCTATTGAATTGTGTGCTTTTTTCCCTTTAGCTTGTGCTATGGAAGACCCTTTCCAATAAACTTTGTAAAACAAAATTCAGCCTAGTCTCCAACACACTGTACAGCTCTCTGATCATGCCTTGTTCACCTTTTATTCTTAGCTGTGGGAATAAACCATTCATGTAAAAAAACATGTTTGATAGAGTCTTAATTTCTGGTATGGTCACGCATGATTACTTGTGCAGTTTGCAGAGCTGCACTGGAGGCACTGCTTTGAATGCTGATCCTTCTTCCAGAGTTTAGAACAAGAATAGATGGGAAGATCTCATGGATTTGGGGATTTGGACAGAAACAAAAGGGACTGGATAGAATTCAGACAGACAACACTAGGCCCAAGCAAAACAGAATCAAAATCCCTGAATACTTCTACAGTTGCTGCTTCTTGACTCCTACAAGTTGCACATTGAACTAAGCAGGCCATTTCCGAAAGTACACCCAGGTACAGCCATCTTTGCAAAAGGCGGAGAGGCGGCCGGGGTGTGAGAAGAATCACAGAGGAAAACACTCCCGAAAGGAATCACGATAATAACACTAAGTTTAATATACTGCAACTATGTTAATGGAAACTCTACTGATTGTTGGCTGAAATACTGCCTGAGAAGTCTAACAATATCGATACATGTACAGCAGGCACACTAAGGTATGCAATGTAAGTACACATAAAGAAAGAAAATACTCTCCCTCTCCCGCGAGAACACAATAAGAATTTACCATGGAGGTTTCTGCGCGCGATATTCAGCATTAATAGACTCTTGAGGAAGTCTTTCGAAATGTCTGCTTACCGGAGGGACATCAGAACTTTTTGAACACCGTTCCTCTCCTTCTCCTGCATTGAGTCTTCTTGACACCGGCTCCAATTGATTTACGGTCCAGCCCACTTGTAGCAGCACTTATCTTCTGAGGACCTGGCACTTAATTCGCTGCATTACATCGCTGTTATGGACTGTTGACTTTATTTTCAAGTGCTGGCCGCACGTATATAGACTTGTTGCTTGGGGAACATTTTTTGGCTCACACAGGACCTTATGGGAGAGGGAGAGTATTTTCTTTCTTTATGTGTACTTACATTGCATACCTTAGTGTGCCTGCTGTACATGTATCGATATTGTTAGACTTCTCAGGCAGTATTTCAGCCAACAATCAGTAGAGTTTCCATTAACATTGTTGCAGTATATTAAACTTAGTGTTATTATCGTGATCTTTGCAAAAGGGGCAACCGAAATATTATTATGGGGCTCTGACTTTTATTACATCTGCTGACCTGACAAAAAAGAGGAGGAGTGAGAGGTGCAGTTTAATATCTGGGGCTGCACATTCCCATTCCTGAGGGGAATTATAGACTGATACACACAGCCTCATAAGAACATAAGAACAGCCTTGCTGGAACAGGCCACAGCCCATCCAGTCGAGCATTCTGTCTCACACAGTGGCTCACCATTTGCTTCAGGGTATTCCCAAGGAGATGCCTTCACCTGCTTAGGATTCCCTGGAAATGGCATTGAGAGATATCCTGCCTATCTCTCCAACCCGGAGGTTGTCCTTAAGTATCCATAATTATAGCCATTGATACCCTTGTCCTCCATGAACTTATCTAATCCTTTCTTAAAGCTGTCAAGACTGACAGCTGTCACCACTTCTTCTGGCAGGGAGTTCCATAGACCAGTGATCCTCTGGGTGAAAAAGTACCTTCTCTTATTTGTTTGAGAACTAGTACCCAAAAGTTTCATGGAGTGTCCCCTAGTTCTAGTGTTTGTGCGATAGGGAAAACGGTTTTTCCTTATCTACTTTGTCCACACCGTGCATGATTTTATAAACTTCAATCAGGTCACCTCTTAGACGCCGTCGTTCAAGAGTGAAGAGGCCCAACCGTTGCAGCCTCAGATGGTAAGGAAGGTGTTCCAGTCCCCTAATCATTTTGGTTGCCCTCCTCTGCACTTTTTCCAGCTCCATAATATCCTTCTGGAGGTATGGCGACCAGAACTGTACACAGTATTCCAGGTGGGGCCTCACCATAGATTTATAAAGAGGCAAAATGACACTTGCTGACTTATTTTCTATACCCTTCCTAATGATCCCTAGCATTGAGTTTGCTTTTTTCACTGCTGAGGCACACTGGGTTGACACCTTCATTGAGTTGTCCACCAGGACACCAAAGTCCCTTTCCTGGTTTGTCGCAGAGAGTTCAGACCCCATCAGTTTATAAATGTAATTGGGGTTTTTTGCCCCAACATGCATCACTCTGCACTTACTAATGTTGAAGCTCATTTGCCACTCCCCCAGTGTCAAGCCTCCAAAAGGCAGTGCCGAGTAAGACAATTAACTTGTTGTTTGAGGGGGGTGGGGTGGTTGAAGCATGAAGGAAAGGACACATAGAAGATGAAAACACCAACAACAGCTTTAACAATGTTTACTGAGAAAAGTAGCTGTTGGGATTTGATTCATGTAAAGATCTCTTCTCAATCAGCCAGCCTCATTAGCAGCAGTTTATATTCTCAGATCTTTTGAGGTAGAGACAGAAAAACGACTCCAGTCCTTGGCTGGTCAAACGCTACTAATGCCTTTTCTTTATTCAGGCAGAGAGACTCAGAAACGAAACTTAGCAAGCATTGTATACCAGAAACGAAACTTAGCAGAGACAAAACTGAGTGCTTACAGCCAATCAGAAGTGTCAGAACCCAAAGAAAGAGAGATAAGGAGAATAGCAAGCACAGAGGCTTTTGTTTACAAAATGTGTCAGAGACAGGCAAGACAGAAACCAGATGCATTCCTACATGTCCTCCTTTTTCATTTAAATTTGAGAGAGGGACGGCTAATCATACCCCTGCATGTCATCATATACATCATCACTGTCCTCCTGGACATCGTACCCCTCCTGACTCATGGTACTTTGTTCCGGAGGATGATACCTCATTGAATACAATTGCCGTCGTGCAAAACTCGATGTCTCCCTTCTACGCAATGGACATGTGTTACACATAGAAATAAGATTAGGAATACAAGTAATGCAAAAATACAAAGGTATAAAGCAGATAATAATAATAAACCCATAAAAGAAAACTTGTCTAAGGACAGATAAATCAGGCAACCAAGAAGTCACCCAATCAAAGAGATTAACATCAGTGCGTACATTGTTAGTAATGCTCTCCTGTAAATTCTGAAGTTCTTTCTCAATAGTATTATTCAGATCCTGGAATTTTACCCGACATCCCTGGTTCCCGACCAGCTTACAAAATCCTCCGGATTTTGCTAACAGGTAATCTATGGCCAGTCTGTCCTGCATTTGGTCTTGATGAAGCTCAGTGATTTCCATTTGAAGATCTCGTATGACCCTCCCTGTGGCATTGATTGATTTCTCCAGCCTACAGGTGAGTCCCAAAATGGACCTTCTATTCTCCTGGGAAATGACACCTGGGTATGATCCCAATGTGAGTGCTCCAGTGATAGCACCCCCTATAGCTCTCCCCCAGGAGCTACCATCAGACAGCTGAACATCGATTATCACTTCATCATTGCAACCAGAACCCATCAGGCCGGCAGCAGCTCTCCGGCGCCGTGCATGTGCCTGAGGCGGCATTTGCACTTGTACGGGTAAGGTAAAATAACCCAATGCTGCACATTGATATTGTCCTGGATGGAAATTCGTGGCAACTCCATTAAAAAAGAACCACATGTTAGGATCCTTGATTCGCCATCCATTGCAAATTGAACCACTATCTATAGCAGAATAATCAGGAGTAAACATAGGAAACACATCATATATATCTTCAATAGTAGTGTTAAACAAGTTATAATTAAGCTTATAAGAACTGTTATAACTACCCCATAACCAAAAATAATCATAGAGTACTGAAACCTCTTCCAGGTGCTTCTGGAGGTACCTTGAGAAATGCAGTTTCATAAGACAATACATAACATAAGCAAAGACAGGTCTTTCTCCTGCAAAAGAATAAGCAAAACATTTAAGCATAAACAAGACATGAACATTTTTTTTCTTCCTTACATGAAGGAGGTCTGGTTGCATATTAGAAAGCAGTTCTTACTTCCCCAAGTACATGAGTAAGGCATTAAACTTCTTCTTCTCCCACTGGATGTAAAGTGAAAGAGGCATTCAATAACTTATAATCAGCATAGCATGGTAAACCAATACAGTACAAATCTCATTAGCATGAGCAGGTAGACAATTTCTTAAAAAGGCTGTCAGGTTTTATAATTCTTCTTTAAAGTCCACACAAACTTTTGTTCTTTTTAGTCCAATTAAAATGTCCAAATTAAAAGTAAGCTCTCTGAAACACTATTTTCTCTCCAGCACAGTTCTTGGCATGGCAAGTTGAAATTAAGCCATAAATTAAGTCTCACTGACTTCACAATACAATCCCACACAACCCCCCTTCTCAGCTTTTCAGGCAAACACACATTCCTTCATGCTCCGGCCACACCCATCTGCATTAAGGCAGGCCGAAGAGGTGTGAAGGCACAAAGACTTCTCCAGAAGTTGCAAGTAATTTTCACACAGAAGAAAATCACAGGGAAGTCCAAGTTGCTTTCCCTGCAATCCTGATGCTTGAAACTTGGGACAGATCACTCTGGATCTCTTTGTTTGAGGGTTGAGCCGTTCAAAATCAGCCAAAAACTGTATGTCTTCTTCCTCCTTGTATTTTTGCCACAGCCTGCTGTCCATACAGGCAAGATTAACCCCCCTCTTTTTCTGTATTTCTTTCATCTCCAGCATATGATTCTCAACCTTATGACAACCTGCATCTGTTAGTTTGTACTTGCACCCCTTTTTTGTCTTGGGTTTTGTGAGTTCCTCCTTTGGGACATCCTTCCATTTCTGCAGGATCTTCCTGCCCAAACGTGAGGTATCAAATTTACTACTCAGCTTCTCCTGCTTTTGTGATGAGGGTTGATTCACGGGGGGGCTGAGATCCCCTAAGCTGCTCTTTGAAACACACTCCTTGCTTTCTGCCACTCTGCATGCATTAACAGCTTCAATCTGTGATGAGTTCCCCACCATTTGTTCTCCATCAGCTGGCACTAGTATTGCAGCAGTCTCATTTGCCAGCGGCTCTCTGTTCACTGGATATACATCAACAGGTTCCATATCCAGCACAGCTGTAGTTAACGCAGCAGAGAACAGGTCTTTTGTAGGGCTAAAAGGACTTGATTGTTGCAAGTCAGGACATAATGTCCCATCTCCATTTCCACCTCCACCCCCATCAGGGGGCTGTTGTTTCTCATATGATGGAGGAGCAGTTGCCATGGCCCCCCCTTTATCTGGAGGCAAAAGCTGTGGGAGGGGGCGGCCATCAAGTCTTTGAGACAATAAAATATTTGTTGGAGTAAGTCTCTGAAGGCAGTCCCTAACTTCCTCCCATGTAAATAATATTGATCTAGAAATTCCATTATGCTTCTGCATTTCTCTCCCGATCTGTTTCCACTGTTTTAAGTCCAGACCTTCATATTTAAACCAAGGACAGATTTTTGCTATAGCTTTAGCTAGCTTTTGTATCTCCTGCTCATCAACCTTTCGCCCATTGTCATGCAAAAGATCTGAGATATCTTTACAAAGTTCCTGCATTTGCGAAGAAAGCAAACACCCCATTTTCCACTCACCCTGTTGTAATTCTCAAGCGCTCGATTGGACCTTTCCTCTGGTCGGACCTGTCTGGTCGGAGGTGAATGAGACCTTCCCGGGTCGATTATGAGGTGTTAATTGCTGAAGCAGAGTTCAAAGCAGGCTCTCTCATTGTAGTTCAAAGCGTCACACGGAGCGCCACTTGTTGGGATTTGATTCATGTAAAGATCTCTTCTCAATCAGCCAGCCTCATTAGCAGCAGTTTATATTCTCAGATCTTTTGAGGTAGAGACAGAAAAACGACTCCAGTCCTTGGCTGGTCAAACGCTACTAATGCCTTTTCTTTATTCAGGCAGAGAGACTCAGAAACGAAACTTAGCAAGCATTGTATACCAGAAATGAAACTTAGCAGAGACAAAACTGAGTGCTTACAGCCAATCAGAAGTGTCAGAACCCAAAGAAAGAGAGATAAGGAGAATAGCAAGCAAAGAGGCTTTTGTTTACAAAATGTGTCAGAGACAGGCAAGACAGAAACCAGATGCATTCCTACAAGTAGCATATATAGCAGACTCCAGACGGAAAGACAAAATAGGCAGTTGAAAGGACAGCGTTGGACAGCTGACTCAGGCACATGTTGATATGGTATCCTGCAATGCAGTATGCCATGGATGGGGATTTCTGTAGGCATGAATGTAACAGGTGATCAAAGTTTAGAAAAGTCAGGGGGTGACTTTACAGGCACTTTTCTTGCTGACTGGTCTGCTCTGGGGATGGGCTGGTTCATTGCTTTGGCCCACAATGTAAGTGCCAGCACTAATTAGCCCATCCACAAAACATTCTTACTTACACCTTGCTGGCTCCCCATTAGGGCTACTCTTTTTTTAGATGCAGGTATGATCAATTTGTTTTCGTTTAGTGCCAGTATGTGCAAATGCTGGGATCAAACCAAAGTGCTGTCCCTTTGCCGAAGCCCCTTTACAAGGGCAAAGGAGATGAAGTTCTGCATTTTCTTCTTAATTGATGCCAACACATTAACAATGCAATGAAAGAGGTTTTTAAAGCTCTCTCCAAACATTGCTGATGGGTTGTGCCAGTTTGGAAAAAATTAAAATATTTGCAAAACTTCTCCTTTCCCCTTCAAAGGTAATCAGTGAGAAAAAATTAAAAGGAAAGCTTCTGATTTCTCTTTAATAGCCTTTCCCCCTCTTGCTTTGCTTAAGCTGCTTAATCACCTTGAGAAACGAAAACCTTCCCCTTTAAAGGGAAAGAAGTCTTGATCATGCTAAACACAAATTGTAGCGATGATTGATTTGTGGTGTGGTTGATTCCTGCAGGTAGATGCAAGGATTAGCCCAAAGGACATATCCCACCTCAAAGCAACCCTTTTCAGCATGATCTAGGCTAAATCAGACTAATTCAACCATCTAGTCATATCTTCAGTTTTGGAGCTATAATGCTCAGACTGTGTTTCTCTCCCTCCCACCCCCTAGCATGGTAATAGCATGGCTGGAGGATTCTGGGAGATGTAACCCCCCCAAAATGTAATTCTCCCAAGCTCTGCACATAATGTGTGCACAAAATGACATTCACACAGGCAGTGTCTTGTCTTTCCTTGTGTTTGGGGTGAAAACACTGCGAAGACTAAGGTTGGACATATACCATAATTTTGCGTTTCATGTTACACTGTCAACACAGTGGAGGCAGGTAGGCAAGTATGAGCACAATATTTCCAGACAGGATTGCATGAATCAAGTTTAGAAGGAACAGTTTTCAGAAAGGTAGTTGCATTTGTTTAATGATGTTATAATGTTATAATTTAATGTTATTTAATGTTATAATGACACAATTCTGAAAGATAACCGGAACCAACCATTTAAAAAAAAGGAAAACACAGTATTCATACAATTGGGCTTGAGATGCTTCTCTTTGGCTAAAATGCTATCCTGGCTCCCTCTCAATCTAATACACCTTCATAGTGACCTCCCATTCACCTTGAAAGCTGAAAAATATTAACAAAACACACATACACCGCTCCCACCGCTCACCTTCGGGCCCTGTCACTGCCCAAAGGAGGAGGACTGGACCAGCTGCAGCCACTCGGGTGGTGGAGGATGCTCCCGCCTGACTAGCTCCGGGCTCCACCTGCCCAGAGAAGGATAAAGGCAGCCGCAGCCCGGGACCAGGATGACGCTCCCATCCCACCGCTCACCTTCGGGCCCATCATCACCAGAGGAGGAGGACCAGACCAGCTGCAGCCACTCAGGCAGTGGAGGATGCTCCCACTGCCGCGATAGGCGACGGGACCCTCCACCACTGGCAGCACAAAGGGCTGCTATGGCGGCGCACAGCAGGATTTCGCCACTGCCGCTGCCGTCCTTGGACTTACCGGCAGCCGGAGTAGAGAGGCTGCTGTATTATGGAATTGTTTTACATTATGTTATGTGTTCTATTATTATATTATATTATATTATATTATATTATATTATATTATATTATATTATATTATATTATATTGTATTATATTGTATTATGTGTTGTTTTTTGTAGACTGAATTTTTGTATATTGTATTATTATTATTATTATTATTATTATTATTATTATTATTATTATTATTATTATTATTATTATTATTATTATTATTATTGTGCATTTATTTTGTATACTGTTGATTTATGCTGTGATTTTTGTGAGCCGCCCTGAGTTGGAGTATGCTGAGTGGGCGACATTCAAATCAATCAATCAATCACACACACATCCTGCAAATGGTGGCAAAGATTAAGGTGAGAAAAAGGGAAAATACTGTGTTCTTTAAAGAGCACCAGATTCATTTTAGATTTACCTTTAGGTTTATTTTAGCATCACTCTTCTAGGCCAAAACCCACTTTTACATGACACAACTTTAAAATGTTTTTTTTTTTGTCCATTCACCCCATTTTTTTATTTTGGCAGCATGCTGGGATGGGCTTAACACAGCTACTTATTTGAAATAAAAGAATAAAAATGACGGAGAAGCCTGCTACTTAACACAGGGGCTTCCTGGAGGTGGCGCTGTGAGGCTGTCCCTGGCAAATCCAGCTCAATTCCCAAGAAGGGCTGCTTGACCCTACTCATCCCTTGTTGTGAAAACAACTTTTACAAAGCTACAGATTTTCTCATGTGCCATGAAGTAGACTCATGATGGCGAACCTTGGCACTCCAGATTTCTTGGACTTCAATTCCCAGAATCCCAAGCACCCTGTGAATCCACATGAATGGGTATACTGCAATTCATCCAGCCCCCGCTGCCCTCATCGCTCCCAGAAGCGGAAGTAAAACACGCTCGTACAGAGGAAGGGTTAACCCGGAAGAGTCTTATTTCTGCTTCCGGGAGCAACAAGGGCAGCGTGGACCGGATGAATTGCAGTAAACCCATTCGTGTGGATTCACGGGGTGCTTGGGTTTCTGGGAACTAAAGTCCAAGAACATCTGGAGTACCAAGGTTCGTCATCACGGAAGTAGATTACAGTCTGCCAAAGTTTATGCCATAATCAATCTGTTAAATTCCCTGTTTTTAATTCAGCTCAATATATTGACATGATCAAGTGCTATTATCAAAGTGGAAAAGATGGGTCTTGTTTCACATCCACAGTCCCAAAGAGACTTGTCTGGGGGCAACAGATGCAACTTGAACATGATGTCATGGGATCCCCTATTTTTTTAAAGACAGACAATTGCCTGTTTCTGCTATAATAAGAGGGAGCTGTTGTTGGGTGAACTACCACCTGCCCTAACAAATTTCAATAGGAATACTTGCAAAGGTAAGCAGCATCACTTGCTCCAACCTGTTCGCCTTCCACCACATTTTCAGAAACAATATTTTTTTAAAAAATAAGCATCCACATTGAGATACTTAGCCCTTCTCTAGTTATCTTGGAAGCCAATCCTGTGAATTCAATGGGGCTTATTCCCAAGATGGTGCACATAAAATCAGTGGCATGGTAGGATAATGTTTAGACACTGATGACTCCATGGCTGATGGGGATGGTGGCGGCGGTGGCTGGGAGAGGGTTTGGCTCTTTACACTGGAAAATCATAGAATAACTGAGTTGGAAGGGACTTTTTAGGCAGGGGTTCACAACCTATGGCCCACGGGCCAGTCGTGGCCTGTGGTGGCAAATCATCCGCCCCTGGTGACGATCCCAAAAAATGCTTTTCTCCAGTGTAGATGGGACATAGCTTCAGTTTGTCCTCTCTTCAGTGAGTGACAATCCACTTCTCATTCCCTTCCCTGCCATTTTTGGCAGCCATTATCCAGGGTGGTGGTGGTAAGGAAGTGCTTTTGTTCAATAAAATAAAGTGACATAGTGAAACAGTGGTGCATGTGCCTAGCATGGCATGATGTGTTTCCACTGTAGCTAGATAAATACATTTATTGCAAAATAAATGCAGCTCTAGTGCTGTGTTAGAAAGCAGTGAGACAGCAGTAAAAAGAGGTGGGATGGAGCATTTTAATTGAGAACATGTGTGGAGTATATAACTTAAGTTGATCTGAAGAGTGAGATATAGGTCAGTGTAGACAAACTCTCAGACACAACCTAGCTACTGTGTCTGTCCACTGGGCTCCATAGCACTTAATTAGAACAAAACATAATAGGAAGGAACATGAAACCCCAGAGAAACAGTAAGCAAACTTGAAGCACATCTGCATCCTCTTTTTTATTTTCTACAGACACACACAATGTGTGTTTCCAGGTCTGATTACTTTTCTTGCTGTTTTCTAGATCAGAGGAAAGACAAAATACTGCTGTTGTTGTGCTGGGATATAAAGGAGCAAGACAGCTGAGAAGAAAAAAGTATGCTTCACTCTCCCTGCCATTATGCATGCAGGCAGACTAGAATCCTGCTAAGATCTCACAGCATGATTGCTCCAGGCTCACAGTAGCATTTTGAAAACTGTGGATAGGGCAAGAACCTTTCTACCTTAATGGATTGTTACTATACCCTATGAGTGACAGTTCACCGTCCGCCAAGATATTGCTGCTGTCCTCTACACCAAAAGTATGAAAGCACATAATTCTTCAAGTCTTTGCTCTAGTGTCTCTGTCAATGTACTGAGTACAATGGCTTCTCCTTCCCATGAACCCCAGTATTCCATAACAGGAAACTGGGCCAAGGACACCTCCCAACCAAACAAAGCAGGTGGGATTGGATATTTATGAAGACTTTCTGGGTTCTAATAATTAATGATGTGATTAAGAGTCAGATTGTCCTGCATCCTTAATTTTATAGATTGCTGTAAACAAAGAGCCTGCTCTGGACTTCTGGTTGTGAAGTTTGAAAGTTTTATTATTTTTCTGTGTGTCATGGCAAAGACTTCTACGAAGTCAGAAGCTAGCTTATGTTTACAACTGTTTTAATTGTCTAATAAAGGTACTGTATCACTCATTCTTGCACTCAAATCCTGTACAAGACTATAAGCCATCCTATCTGACTTTTCTAAAGTCAAACCAAGAAAAATTTGCTGTGCATTTAATAGTATGGCCTCTACTCTGGTTCATCTTTCTTCCTTGTCCTCCTGCCTCTCCATTTCCCTCCCTCACTTCCTCTTGGCAACCACTTTTAACCTTCCTAAAACATGCCTTTCAGTCCCATTGCACAAAAGCCTGACTGGATTTTTCTGATCTCAAATGGGAAGCAGCTAAGAGATTCATAATTGTCATCTGTTGGGTGGGCAGATGGATCTGTGTCTCCACAGAAATCCTGATGACTCTCAGAACATAGTGTTACAACAGAAGTTGGTTTCTACTTTTCTATGTAGAACACAAATTCAAGGTTGTTGCCTATACCTTACAATCTGTCAGTTTGTCTTCTTAGTTGCATAACAACCAAATAGCAATCTACACACACCCCACTGAGGGGCACTACCTTTGCATGTGGGGGTGGAGAAAAGTACACCTGTTGTGTTCTGTACTGTACCTTTTACAATGTATCCATTCACGTGTATCCAATGTAACCATGCTTGTGTAACAATATAACCAACAGCTGCTTAACTGTAGCCCTTACAATAGGACGCGAGCTAATGACCACCTGGTGGCAATAGCGAGCGTTCAAGCTCTCTTGGCCCGGACTCACCAGCAAACAACAGCGCGGGAAGATTCCCGCCATCACCTACACCTGGACAAGAAGGGCGTGACCGTCCATGACGTCACGCGGACAGTAACCAATAGACTGTCGAGGAGCCACATTCAAAATGTATAGCCACAGTATATATTGAGCTACCCATCCGCCATTACCTCATGTTCCCCTGGATCATCATGCAATAAACCTGTGTTAAGCCAACCCTTCGGCTGTTTCATTGTCTTCGGTCCCATACACTAAATTGGCGACGAAGGTGGGATATGGCTGCCCACGGGACCAAGACATGCGCCGGTTTCGAAATCAGGAGACCGGCAGACTGGGACATCTTCGAGATGGACTTCCAGGGAGCCCTGGTGGAATCCGAAGTCACGGATGAGGCAAAGAAAAGGGCCATCTTCACCAGGATGCTGGGGCCAGACACCAAGAGGGTCTTGGTGGACCTGATCGCGCCGAAGAGGGCGAGTGAATTCAAGGTGAAAGAGCTCATGCACATGCTGCGCGAGTATTTCCGGCCCTCGACGGCGATGTTCCCCGCTCGGAGCGCGTTTTGGAGGCAAGTCCAAGCGCCCGGGGAGACGGTCGCCGACTTCGCAGCGGCCCTGCGACTGGCGGACGGCCCATGCAAATGGGAGAACGCAGAAATCACACTAAGAGACTGCGTGCTGTGCGGCCTGAGCGACGCCGAAACCCAGCGCACATTGATGAACCGGGAGCCACCCCCCACGTTGCAGGAGGTCCTGAAGGAGGCACAAGCCGCGGAAGCTACAAAGGCCGGGGTCCAGGAGCTCCAGGACTGGCGGCCAAGGACGGGCAAGGCAGAGACTTCGGTGCACGTTCCGGTGCACGCGGCCCGGTGAGTTTTGAAGTCGTCCGCGGAGAGCAGCAACGACGAGGACGTCCGGAAGGTCTGGAAGGAAGGCCGGCGTTGCGACGGCTGCGGAGCGAGCCACGACCGCGCCAAATGCCCCTTCAGAAAGGCCGAGTGTCACAACTGTGGCCGCCGCGGGCACATCGCCAAGGTCTGCAGGAAACGGCGCGAGGCCCGGAAGAGCTCGAGAGACAGCGCGACGAGACCCAAGGACGGCACCCAGGCCACAAGGAGGCGAGACGGCGTGGGCCGCATCGCCGACGACAGCGAGGACGACGCACCGGTGTTCAGCGTGTCCGCAGGACACCCCCGTTACTTTGTTGAGGTACTAGTACAAGGGGCCCCCATTAGGATGGAAATTGACTCGGGGTCCTCATATTCCATCAGTCCCCAGAATTAGTTTCTGAAAATTGCCCCCCACGTGCGGCCCAAACTCAAAGCTTTGAGGTCCACACTATGGGACGTGCAAGGGAACTGCATTCCGGTGTTGGGGGTTGGAAAATTTCAGGTCCAATTCAAGAAACACGCCGCAACTCTCCCCCTAGTTGTTCTTAAAGGGGGGAATTGCAGCCTCCTCGGGACTCAATGGTTCCAGCCCCTGGGTTTGTTCATTGGGGGGGTGCATGCCGTTGTCGTTGGGACTGACCCGATTCAGGAGGTGTGCGACGCACACCCCGAAGTCTTCAAAAAGGGACTTGGGAAATTTAAGGGACCCCCAGTAGCCTTCGACCTAGACCCTGAGGTCCGCCCAATAAGACTCAAACCACGCCGGGTGCCATTCGCGCTCAAGGACAAAATAGAGGCGGAACTGGACAAATTGGTGGGCCAGGGGATTCTTGTTCCTGTTGATTCTGCGGAGTGGGAAACTCCAATTGTAACAGCACTAAAGGCCAACGGGGAGGTGCGCATATGCGCTGATTACAAGTGCACCATCAACAAGGCAATTCGCCCTAATGCGTATCCGGTGCCGGTAGTCAGCCATTTGCTGGCCAGGTTACATGGGGGAAAGTGTTTCGCTAAGCTCGACTTAGCACAAGCCTACCAGCAGCTCTCGGTGACCCCAGCCGCCGCTGCTGCCCAAACTATAGTCACACATAAGGGGGCGTTCCAGGTGACGCGCCTTCAATTCGGCGTAAACTCGGTGCCTGGAATTTTCCAGTCACTCGTGGAACGCCTCCTGAAGGGGCTCGAGGGGGTGTTACCTTATTTTGATGACGTATTGATAACGGGGGGGAGTCGGGCCGAATTGGCAAAGAGGTTGGGCAAGGTCCTGGCGATATTTGAAAAGGCGGGGTTGAGACTGCGAAAAGACAAATGCGTCTTCTTCGCGACCGAGGTCGAATTCCTAGGGTTCCGTGTCACTCCTGAGGGAATAAAGCCGTCCAAGTCTAAGGTAGCCGCCATCAAGCAAGCCCCTCGCCCCACCTCCAAGCCCGAGTTGCAGTCGTTCCTAGGGCTGCTGAACTTTTATCACTCCTTCCTTCCCCGGAAAGCAGCCGTGGCCGAACCGTTGCACAGATTGCTTAAAAAGGACGAGGCATGGAAGTGGGGCGAACAGCAAGAGAGGGCATTTAGTGAGCTAAAGCAGCTTCTGGCGTCTGATGCCATCCTAACCCATTTCAACCCCAAGCGCCCGGTGGTCCTGATCTGTGACGCATCCCCGGTGGGGGTGGGGGCGGTGTTGTGCCACGTGCTGGAAAACGGGAGGGAGGCCCCGATAGCGTTCTATTCCAGGTCCCTGTCCCAAGCGGAGAGAAACTACGCCCAGACAGACAGGGAAGCGTTAGCGATAATCGCAGGGACCAAAAAGTTCCATGACTTCCTGTACGGCCGCCCCTTCACAATCGTGTCCGATCACAAGCCCCTGCTAGGCATTTTTACCGCAGATAAGCCCACGCCACAGATCCTGTCCCCAAGGATGCTTAGGTGGGCCATTTTTCTTAACGCGTATCAGCACGCGTTAGTGTACAGGCCCGGGAGGGAGATCAGCCATGCGGACGCTCTATCAAGGTCCCCTCTTCCCCAGGATAGCAGCCACGTGGGCGGGGAGGAGCCAGACCACCAGGTGCTGATGATAGAGGTCCTCGACTCGCCCCCAATACTGCCCGCCGACATCGCCAAAGCGACCGGCAAGGACAACATTTTAGCAAGGGTTAGCTCCTGGGTGCAGAGAGGGTGGCCAGCGTCCTCCCCGGCAGCGGAGTTCGACCCATTTTTTCGAAAGAAGTTAGAGTTGTCCCTTGAGAGGGGGTGCCTTCTGTGGGGCCAGCGAGTAGTAATCCCGGCGTCCTTACGACCGCGGGTACTCAAACTCCTGCACGTCAGCCACCCTGGAATTGTGCGCTCCAAAGCCCTGGCACGGAGCTATTTTTGGTGGCCCCAGCTAGACGCCGACATCGAGCACATGGTCGGCACTTGTGAACCCTGCCAAAGCTCCAGGCCAGAAGAAGCCCGCCTGCCTCACAGGGAGTGCGACGCGGCGAAGGGGCCGTGGTTCCGGATTCATGTAGACTTTGCTGGCCCGTTCCGTGGGACGCTGTTTCTCCTTGTGGTGGATGCCTTCTCCAAGTGGTTGGAGGTCATCCTGGTTACAAGCACGGCCACAACCATAAAGCATTTGCGGAGGGTTTTTTCCACGTTTGGTTTACCCGACACCCTCGTAAGCGACAACGCAAGTTGCTTCACGTCCTCTGAGTTCAGGGCATTCACGGAAATCAATGCCATTCGGCATATCACCTCCGCTCCTTTTCACCCTGCCACAAACGGCCAAGCAGAGCGCCTTGTGCGTACCACCAAGGACGCGCTGCGGCGCATGGGGCCCGGGGACCTAAACCATCAAGTGTGCCAGTTCCTGCTAGGTTACAGAGTGACTCCCCTAGCGTCAGGATACTCTCCCGCGGAGCTGCTTATGCGCAGGAAACTGACCACCATACTAACTAGGCTAGACCCCACGAGAGTAGAGGACAAGGGGAAGAACATTGGGATAGAGGACACAAAGAGTTTCGACGTGGGCGCCCCCGTGTATTGCCGGAATTACGCCAGCGCGGGTCCGACCTGGGTACCGGGCGTCATCTTAGAGCAGACTGGTCCCGTCTCGTACCGCGTCGAGACCAACACAGGTCTACTCTGGAGGCGGCACGCAGACCAGCTCCGGCGCAGGGTCCCCGACGAGCAGGGCACGGACCGCGGGAAACAGGATTCAGCGTTAGGGTTCTCCCCCACCCGTTCAGCCCAAGGGGGAGGAAAGGGGGGCTATGGGTCCCCACCAAGAGGGGAGGAAAGGGAATCTGTCCTCGTAGATATCCTGCGGGATCGGTCAGCAGAGAGAAAGGAAGCCGATCTCATAGATATTCCGCGGGACCTCCCCACAAATACGGATACACCAACAGAGTTAGATTTTGATTTTCAGAACCGGGGAAGTTTTGCGGAGTGGTCCCCCACCCGTCCAAGCGAGAAGAGGGGTTTTTCGTTAGCCCCGAGTGTCTCTGGTCTGCCCACAATGGAGTTTTTCCCTTCCCCCAAAACCGCCAAACCACGGCAAGCCGCTAACAAGTCTCCCTCTCCCGTTTCAGGACAAGGGACCAGGGAACGAGGAAGCAGTAGCGCCCCTGGGGCAGGTCAGCCCTCATCGCGGCCCAAACGCGTTTGCAATAAGCCATCTTGGCTGAGGGACTTCGTCCCATCCTAGGGGGGAGGGATGTTGTGTTCTGTAATGTACCTTTTACAATGTATCCATTCACGTGTATCCAATGTAACCATGCTTGTGTAACAATATAACCAACAGCTGCTTAACTGTAGCCCTTACAATAGGACGCGAGCTAATGACCACCTGGTGGCAATAGCGAGCGTTCAAGCTCTCTTGGCCCAGACTCACCAGCAAACAACAGCGCGGGAAGATTCCCGCCATCACCTACACCTGGACAAGAAGGGCGTGACCGTCCATGACGTCACGCGGACAGTAACCAATAGACTGTCGAGGAGCCACATTCAAAATGTATAGCCACCGTATATATTGAGCTACCCATCCGCCATTACCTCATGTTCCCCTGGATCATCATGCAATAAACCTGTGTTAAGCCAACCCTTCGGCTGTTTCATTGTCTTCGGTCCCATACACTAAAACACCTTTCTTCATCATCGTCATCACCACCACCTTTGTTATTTGAATTAGTCATGGTACTGTGGATTCCCCATGCTCAGTTGGCATGGAACGGCCCTCGCAGAGGCCACTTCAGTTGAGAAGGCTCCTGGCCCGTGGGCTCTGCGGGCACAGAAATTAAGGGGGGTGGATTAATAATAAGGGTTGATTCACCCACAATCTGACCTGACCAGCGATCCTGCTGAGAGAAGCAGATCACTAACCTCCGTTACCTATTAGGCAATTACTGACTCACAGAAGAGCCTAATCTTTGGTGCAAATAGAAGCCATATTTACTCTGGCGTAAGCCTCAGACAATGGTTTTCCTCTGTCAGTGTTTGCCTTAGTTAATTAACTTCCCCAAGAGAGGTTCTCAATTAACCCGGGTAAATGGGTGATGTGATTTTCTGTCAGATGACCATTCTACCATGCGCAGCCTTGAACATAATATATACTGATGATTTTCCCTCAATAAATCACTGGTCTTCGCTCCATCTTGCCTCGTGTCATTACTCGACCAGTCTCCTCCGGGACCTCAAGGGCCGCTTTACGGCCCCAATCCTACATGGTACCATTGATGATACTGCAATACAGCTGGCAGAGGGAAGAATGATATAGAATCTTGATATAATGAAAACTATAAATATTTGTGAGTTTTACAAGCAAATGACACCAACCATGCAATAATGAAAAGAAGGCCAATCCAGAGTATTTAAGGAGAGTAAGAGAAATCCTGAAATTGAGACTGAATGGAGGAAATATCAGATAAGAAGTAAATACCTGGGTGGTACCGGTGGTAACATATACTGTAGGTATTGTAGATTGGACAGTGACTGGGTTGGATGTTTTGGACTGGAGAACAAGGCTGTTGATGATTGTGGTCATGTTCTTCATCTGCAAAGTGATGCAGATAGATTTTATCTGCTGTGGGAAGATGGAGGACAAGGACTGGATGATGTGAAACAAACAATGGGAGAGCTAAAAAAAAGTTTCATGACAGGATGTTAAATGAAGTTTCTACAGAAGGTATCATCAAGACTGTGGAACTGAAAGATACATACAGGGAAAGAGATGCTAAAGAAGAGAATAAATGCTTGGAATAATAAACAATTACATCAGGGGTCCGCAACCTTTTTGTGCTGTGGGGCAGCCGCACTCTCCTCACACAGGTGAGCAGGTCAGAGGCTTGGTTCCTCCCGCTGCTTCTGCCACTTCTGGTTGCCACGGTGGGTGCAGTAATGGCATGATCCTGGGTGTTTTCACCACTTCCATGGCTTCCCATGGCGGTTGGAGTGAGGGTGGAGTGGTTTTGCCGCATTTTCTGCTTTTTTTGCTGTGTTTTTGCAGCATTTTGGTGGTGTTTTGGTTGCTTCCGGGGCATTTTTGGTGGTTCCAGTGGTGGTGGTGGCAATGGCAGCTCCAGGATCTTCACCATGGACCAGATTAATTGGCAGCACAGACTAGATTAGGCCCGTGGACCATAGGTTGTGAATCCCTTCATTACATGTTCAATATGTAAAAATCTCAAAGGTAAAGTGGATAGGACTAATAATTGGCTATGACTAAAATCTGGTATCCTATTAAAAAAAGGAGACAGAAAGACGTATATCTGCTTCCCAATAGCAAGCACCATGAACCAGCATAATTAAAGCAAAAGTTTAAAAAACTGGAACTCACATTAAGTATACGCTTTTTAAAGAAATGGATGAAACAGTGGACCCATTATCAGTGCATGCAGTAAGATCACACAAACATAATGACTACAAAAGGTTCCATAACTGAGTCACAGCAAAGTTACATCGGAACTTGTGCAGGAAATATGGAATATCATCTTCAAAGTACTAGAGCAACACAAACCTGAAAAGGTGGTTGGGAATGAGGCAAAGACAGTGTTGTGTATGTAGAAAGTATCACTGTATTGTTAATGTATTTAAAATGGCTGCCCTGTCATTTTAAAGGCTTCTTCTTCATGGCATTGCAGTATCACGAGAATTGGTTCGCGCCAGTTTGAAATGAGAAGCGGGCGAATCTTGTGGAATTCTAAGATCTTCTAAACCAATAAGAAGCTTGGACACAACACTCCAGACATTACTATGGTTGAATTTATTTTTCGTTAAGCTGATTAATGTAGTGATTCCAGGTAACAGTTGAGTGAAAGAAAAAGAGATGCTATCAGGAGATATCAGGATCTTAGAAATGAAATACAGCATCTCTGGAGGGAAAAAGGCAACCGCGATACCACTAGTGATAACAGCACTGGGAGCAATCCCAAAAAGGTTGAAAAAATCATCTGAGTCTGATTGGCATTGATAAGATCACAAGAGAGCAAGTGCACAGAGTAACACTACTAGGTACCAGCTGTATTATCAGGTGATACATCACTGGCTTTTTGGTCCAGGGTTAGGACCCAAGCAGTGAGGTTCCAAAACTCCAGTCCTAGAATCTGTTGAATGGTGTACACGTACATAATAGTAATAAATGGTTTGCCATTCTCTTTTTCTGGGAGTATTTTTGGACTGCGCAGTTTATTCACAATAGTAATAAATGGTTTGCCATTCTCTTTTTCTGGGAATATTCTTGCACTGTGCAGCTTACCAATGGCTTCACAGGCTGGCTCTTCTCCTGGGAAACAAGGTGAGGAACTGAACTCCCAACCTCTGGCTCCACATCCACAGAACTGTTCCTATTTATACCTTCCTATCCTGTCAGAACCTTCACTTGGTTTACTGCATCCCCCAGTTTCACTATGCATAGAATTAAATGACCTTCAGGCTGAGGAACTGTTTCGGGCCCAGGAGCCAGGAAATACCTAGGAAACCCAAATAAGCTTCACATCATCAGTAGTTGTGGTCAGAACACAGAATGGATGGAACCATCCCCAGCCTACACATACATCATATGACATCCTTCACATCCCTCCTCCTCTCTCTCTCTCTTTCACACACACACACATACATTACATGCATATCATCTTCTCCCTCAATCTAATTATTCAGCCTTGATTCTAAAGGCACTTCTTCTGAGCGTAGATCCCAGGGAGATTTTGTCAAGTCTACTAAACTCGGCTCAGCTATGGTTTCCACATGCCAACTAATTGAGATTCTCCAAGAAAAATGGTATGAGGAAATTTCTTGACAACACCAGCCCACAATATCTCTCCATTCAAGCAAGGCAGGAAACACCTGGATTATCCAAGCAAGTAAGACTTCTACAGGCACAGGATACAATCCTCAAACAGCTAGTTTATTACCTCCCCCGGAAAGTAGGAGAAGAAAGCCAGTGTTCCTAAGGTCAAGCCAGAGCATTAGCAAAATGAATGGACACAAACACCATTGGGATTCATGGAAGTGACCACAATAGCAACAGGAGAGATCTGTCATTACAAAACCAATTACAAAAATAACAACTGAAGTAAGACTTAAAATTAAAGTTTAAACACCCAGGATTTATTTGAACTCATATAGCTAATATTTTCCTGGCACTGTGGTATGTGTACCACATAGTCCACAGTTAGAATCCCTTCACTCAGCACTCCAGAAAAGGGGTGCATTGCTCAAATGTCAGATTTAGAAGCAGATGAATCATTCATTCCCTCCTGTAATCACAAGAATTTTCAGTGAATGACTTTTGTTCACCTTTCTTGTTTTGTGGGGTCCACAAGTTCAGCAGACATGGTCTTGGTTAGGATGGAAAGTGTTATGTATGCATGCTCATTGTACTGTAAGATAAGAATGTAACCACTCCAATTACAATGTATCTCAGCTGTAAAGGAACGCGAGCAAGCAGCCCATAGAGGGCAGCTGCGAGCGTTCAGTCTCACATGGTTCACATTGCTCAATCACGGACAGCCGCGGGAAAACCTTCCCCGCATTCAGCAGCAGGAGAAAGAACTACTGAAGAGAGGCGTGCCTGGGCGAGGCCACGCCGGTAGCAGCCAATGAGCTACCGTGCTACAAGATTCAAATGTATAATGCTACTGTATATATAGAGATGTATCACCACCATTACCCCATGCTCCACCGGAACATCATGCAATAAACCTGTGTTAAGCCAACCCTTCGGCTGTTCTGTTGTCTCTGGTCCCATACAGTAAACTGGCGACGAAGGTGGGATGATGGCTGCCCACGGGACCAAGACATGCGCCGGCTACGAGATCCGGAAGCCGGGAGACTTGGAGCTGTTTGAGATAGACTTCAATGGAGCGCTGGTAGAGCTCGAAGTCTCAGATGAGGACAAGAAGAGAGCCATCTTCGTCCGCATGCTCGGACACGAGACCAAGAGGACCTTGGTGGACCTGATCGCGCCAAGGAGGGTGAGCGACTTCAAAGCCAAAGAGCTCCTGGCGGTGTTGCGCACCCACCTCCGGCCCGCGATAGCGATGTTCCCCGCTCGGAGCGCGTTCTGGAGGCGAGTCCAGGCGCCCGGGGAATCCTTCCTCGGAAGGCAGCCGTGGCGGAACCGCTACACAAATTGTTAAAAAAGGACGAGGCATGGAAGTGGGGTGATGACCATGAGAAGGCTTTCAATGACCTGAAGCGACTCCTGGCATCAGATGCTGTACTGACCCACTTCAATCCCAAACGCCCAGTGGTCCTGATATGCGATGCATCCCCGGTGGGGGTGGGGGCGGTGTTATGCCACGTGCTGGAGAACGGGAGGGAGGCCCCGATAGCGTTCTACTCTAGGTCCTTGTCCCAAGCGGAGAGAAACTACGCCCAGACAGACAGGGAAGCACTAGCGATAATTGCGGGGACCAAGAAATTTCATGATTTTGTGTATGGCCGCCCCTTCACCATAGTGACCGACCATAAGCCCTTGCTAGGCATCTTCACTGCAGATAAGCCCACACCCCAAATCCTGTCCCCGAGAATGCTCAGGTGGGCCATTTTTCTCAACGCGTATCAGCACGCGTTGGTGCACCGGCCCGGGAAGGAGATCAGCCATGCGGATGCCCTGTCGAGGTCCCCCATTCCCCGGGATTGCTGCCACGTGGGCGAGGAAGAGAGGGACCACCAGGTCTTAATGATAGAGGTCCTAGACTCCCCCCCAGTAGTACCGGCCGACATCGCCAAAGCGACCGGTAAGGACAAAACTTTAGCTACAGTTTGCTCCTGGGTACAGAAAGGGTGGCCCGTGTCTTCCCCAGCAGCGGAATTCGACACATTTTTCAAAAAGAAATTAGAATTGTCCCTAGAGAGGGGTTGCCTTTTGTGGGGACAGCGGGTAGTGATCCCCACGTCCCTCCGGCCGAGGGTGCTTAAACTGCTGCACGTCAGCCACCCCGGGATCGTCTGCTCTAAGGCACTAGCCCGCAGTTACTTTTGGTGGCCCCAGCTAGACGCCGACATCGAGCACATGGTCGGCACTTGCGAAGCGTGCCAAAGCTCCAGGCCAGAAGAGGCTCGCTTGCCACATAGGGAGTGGGACGCAGCAAGGGGCCCCTGGTCCCGGGTTCACGTAGACTTTGCTGGCCCGTTCAGGGGAACACTTTTCCTCCTTGTGGTGGATGCATTCTCCAAGTGGTTGGAGGTCATTCCAGTCTCGAGCACCTCCTCGGCCACAACAATTAAACAGTTACGGAGGGTCTTTTCCACGTTCGGTTTACCCGACACCCTCGTCAGCGATAACGCTAGCTGTTTCACGTCCGCCGAGTTCAGGGCATTCATGGATCTCAACGCCATTCGGCACATCACCTCCGCCCCTTTCCACCCGGCCACCAACGGCCAAGTAGAGCGCCTCGTGCGCACCACTAAGGACGCGCTGCGGCGCATGGGCCCCGGAGATCTTAACTTACAACTGTGCCAATTCCTGCTAAGGTACAGGGTCACCCCATTGGCGTCAGGGTACTCCCCCGCGGAGCTGTTAATGCGCAGGAAGCTGGCCACGGTAATCTCCAAGCTAGACCCCACGAGAGTAGAGGACAAAGGGCGGAACGTAGGGGTGGAACCCGCAAAGAGTTTCAGCGTAGGCGCCCCGGTGCATTGCAGGAACTACGCCAACGCGGGGCCAGCCTGGGTGCCGGGCACTGTAATAGAACAAACCGGCCCCGTTTCATACCGCGTGGAGACCAATACAGGCCTCCTGTGGAGGCGGCACGCGGATCAACTCAGGCGCAGGATCCCCGGAGAGCAGGACGGAGACGAAAATAGCCACGAATCAGCGTTAGGGTACTCCCCCACCCGCTTAGCCCAAGGGGGAGAAAAAGGGGGACATGGGTCCCCACCAAGGGGGGAGGAAAGGGAATCGATCCTCAGAGATCTTTTGCGGGAGTTGCGCACCCACCTCCGGCCCGCGATAGCGATGTTCCCCGCTCGGAGCGCGTTCTGGAGGCGAGTCCAGGCGCCCGGGGAATCGGTCGCTGAGTTCGCCGCGGCCCTGCGGCTGGCCGCTGGCCCATGCAAGTGGGAGACCCCAGAAGTCACCCTCCGAGACTGCCTGCTCTGCGGCCTGAGGGACACCGAGACTCAGCGCGCGCTGACGAGACAGGAGCCACCTCCCACGTGGCAGCAAGTCCTCGACATGGCACAGGCCGCGGAAGCCACGACGGCCGGGGTGCAAGAGCTCCAGGACTGGCGCCCGAAACCCGCCAAGGCAGAGAGCTCGGTGCGCGCGGCCCGGCGAGTTGCGAACTCGTCCGCGGAGAGCAGCGACGACGAGGACGTCCGGAAGGTCCAGAAGGAAGGCCGGCGCTGCGACGGCTGCGGCGCCGCCCACGCCCGCGCCAGATGCCCGTTCCGCAAGGCCGAGTGCCACAACTGCGGCCGGCGCGGGCACATCGCCAAGGTCTGCCGAAAACGGCGCGAGGCCAAGAGGAGTTCCCCAGACCGCTCGGCGAGGCAGGACCGCACCACGAGGCCCAAGGACGGCACCCGGACCACGAGGAAGCGGGACGGAGTAGGGCGCATCTCCGACGACAGTGAGGACGACGCTCCGGTTTTCAGCGTATCCACAGAGCACCCCCGATACTTCGTTGAGGTAGTAATACAAGGGGCCCCTGTTAGGATGGAGGTGGACTCGGGTTCTTCTTACTCTATCATTTCCCAGGGGGAGTTCCTAAAAATAGCCCCCCACGTGCGGCCCAAGCTCAAAGCGCTGAGGTCCACGCTGAAGGACGTGCAAGGGAACCGCATCCCGGTGTTGGGGGTTGGGAAGTTCCAGGTCCAGTTCAAAAAGCGCGCCGCAACGCTTCCCCTAGTCGTCCTCAAGGGAGGTAAATGCAGCCTCCCCGGGACTCAATGGTTCCAGCCCCTGGGGTTGTTCATTGGGGGGGTGCACGCCGTGGGAGTACACGCCGCCGGGACTGATCCAATACAGAGCGTGTGCGATGCGCACCCCGAGGTTTTCAAAAAGGGACTCGGAAAATTCAAGGGCCCCCCAGTGACTTTCGACCTGGACCCTGGAGTACGTCCAATCAGACTTAAACCGCGCAGAGTGCCCTTCGCACTAAAGGACAAAATAGAGGCGGAGTTGGACAAATTGGTGGGCCAGGGGATTCTTGTTCCTGTTGATTCTGCGGAGTGGGAAACTCCAATTGTAACAGCGCTCAAGGCCAACGGGGAGGTCCGCATATGCGCTGACTACAAGTGCACCATCAACAAGGCGATCCGCCCTAATGCGTATCCGGTGCCGGTAGTCAGCCACTTGTTGGCCAGGTTACACGGGGGGAGGTGTTTCGCTAAACTCGACCTGGCCCAAGCCTACCAGCAACTCCCGGTGACCCCCGCCGCAGCTGCTGCGCAGACCATAGTCACCCACAAAGGGGCGTTCCAGGTAACGCGCCTCCAATTCGGCGTGAATTCGGCGCCCGGGATCTTCCAGTCACTCGTGGAACGCCTCCTGAAGGGGTTAGAGGGGGTGTTACCCTACTTTGATGACGTATTGATCACAGGGGGGAGCCGGGCCGAATTAGCAGAAAGGTTGGGAAAGGTCCTGGCAAAATTCGAAAAGGCGGGGTTGCGGTTGCGGAAAGACAAATGCGTTTTCTTCGCAACTGAGGTTGAGTTCCTAGGGTTCCGTGTTACTCCCGAGGGAATAAGGCCATCCCAATCCAAGGTGGCCGCCATCAAGAAGGCCCCTCGCCCCACCTCCAAGCCCGAGCTGCAGTCGTTCCTTGGGCTGCTCAACTTCTACCACTCCTTCCTTCCTCGGAAGGCAGCCGTGGCGGAACCGCTACACAAATTGTTAAAAAAGGACGAGGCATGGAAGTGGGGTGATGACCATGAGAAGGCTTTCAATGACCTGAAGCGACTCCTGGCATCAGATGCTGTACTGACCCACTTCAATCCCAAACGCCCAGTGGTCCTGATATGCGATGCATCCCCGGTGGGGGTGGGGGCGGTGTTATGCCACGTGCTGGAGAACGGGAGGGAGGCCCCGATAGCGTTCTACTCTAGGTCCTTGTCCCAAGCGGAGAGAAACTACGCCCAGACAGACAGGGAAGCACTAGCGATAATTGCGGGGACCAAGAAATTTCATGATTTTGTGTATGGCCGCCCCTTCACCATAGTGACCGACCATAAGCCCTTGCTAGGCATCTTCACTGCAGATAAGCCCACACCCCAAATCCTGTCCCCGAGAATGCTCAGGTGGGCCATTTTTCTCAACGCGTATCAGCACGCGTTGGTGCACCGGCCCGGGAAGGAGATCAGCCATGCGGATGCCCTGTCGAGGTCCCCCATTCCCCGGGATTGCTGCCACGTGGGCGAGGAAGAGAGGGACCACCAGGTCTTAATGATAGAGGTCCTAGACTCCCCCCCAGTAGTACCGGCCGACATCGCCAAAGCGACCGGTAAGGACAAAACTTTAGCTACAGTTTGCTCCTGGGTACAGAAAGGGTGGCCCGTGTCTTCCCCAGCAGCGGAATTCGACACATTTTTCAAAAAGAAATTAGAATTGTCCCTAGAGAGGGGTTGCCTTTTGTGGGGACAGCGGGTAGTGATCCCCACGTCCCTCCGGCCGAGGGTGCTTAAACTGCTGCACGTCAGCCACCCCGGGATCGTCTGCTCTAAGGCACTAGCCCGCAGTTACTTTTGGTGGCCCCAGCTAGACGCCGACATCGAGCACATGGTCGGCACTTGCGAAGCGTGCCAAAGCTCCAGGCCAGAAGAGGCTCGCTTGCCACATAGGGAGTGGGACGCAGCAAGGGGCCCCTGGTCCCGGGTTCACGTAGACTTTGCTGGCCCGTTCAGGGGAACACTTTTCCTCCTTGTGGTGGATGCATTCTCCAAGTGGTTGGAGGTCATTCCAGTCTCGAGCACCTCCTCGGCCACAACAATTAAACAGTTACGGAGGGTCTTTTCCACGTTCGGTTTACCCGACACCCTCGTCAGCGATAACGCTAGCTGTTTCACGTCCGCCGAGTTCAGGGCATTCATGGATCTCAACGCCATTCGGCACATCACCTCCGCCCCTTTCCACCCGGCCACCAACGGCCAAGTAGAGCGCCTCGTGCGCACCACTAAGGACGCGCTGCGGCGCATGGGCCCCGGAGATCTTAACTTACAACTGTGCCAATTCCTGCTAAGGTACAGGGTCACCCCATTGGCGTCAGGGTACTCCCCCGCGGAGCTGTTAATGCGCAGGAAGCTGGCCACGGTAATCTCCAAGCTAGACCCCACGAGAGTAGAGGACAAAGGGCGGAACGTAGGGGTGGAACCCGCAAAGAGTTTCAGCGTAGGCGCCCCGGTGCATTGCAGGAACTACGCCAACGCGGGGCCAGCCTGGGTGCCGGGCACTGTAATAGAACAAACCGGCCCCGTTTCATACCGCGTGGAGACCAATACAGGCCTCCTGTGGAGGCGGCACGCGGATCAACTCAGGCGCAGGATCCCCGGAGAGCAGGACGGAGACGAAAATAGCCACGAATCAGCGTTAGGGTACTCCCCCACCCGCTTAGCCCAAGGGGGAGAAAAAGGGGGACATGGGTCCCCACCAAGGGGGGAGGAAAGGGAATCGATCCTCAGAGATCTTTTGCGGGAGTTTGCGGCGGAAAGGAAGAGCCCCGATCTCACACACAGCCCCCGGAAGCATCCCCAAAACACAGATTCCCCAAGAAGTTTAGACCTTGATTTACAGTACCAGGGGGAGTTAGCGGAGTGGTCCCCCACCCGTCCTAGCGAAAAGAGGGGTTTCAGTTCAGCCCCTGGTACTTCCAGTCCCAGTAGCCCCTGTGAGTTAGAATGCAACATAGCACCAATTTCCAGGAGACCGACACCCCCAAGACAGGAGGCAACGGCGAGTCCGCCCACCACAGTCTCAAGGTCCCCCGAGCGGGGAACAGAAGGCAGCAGAACCACAAGGGCATCCTCATCGGTCCCGCGGTTCACAATAGGAGGGTCCCCGGGGTCCGAGAGCAACAGGCAGGGGTTCACGTCCCAGCTGTTCATTCCATTCCCATCCCCCAGCGCAAGGCAGGCACGGACGCCCCACAGAGCCACTAACGAATCCCCGTTTCCCGTTGCAGGACAAGCACCCACGGAGTCAGGGATCACAGGCTCTCCGGTACTAGGTCAGGCGCAAGCACGCCCCAAGTGCACGTGCGGCAAGCCACAATGGTTGCGGGACTTCGTCCCATCCTAGGGGGGAGGGATGTTATGTATGCATGCTCATTGTACTGTAAGATAAGAATGTAACCACTCCAATTACAATGTATCTCAGCTGTAAAGGAACGCGAGCAAGCAGCCCATAGAGGGCAGCTGCGAGCGTTCAGTCTCACATGGTTCACATTGCTCAATCACGGACAGCCGCGGGAAAACCTTCCCCGCATTCAGCAGCAGGAGAAAGAACTACTGAAGAGAGGCGTGCCTGGGCGAGGCCACGCCGGTAGCAGCCAATGAGCTACCGTGCTACAAGATTCAAATGTATAATGCTACTGTATATATAGAGATGTATCACCGCCATTACCCCATGCTCCACCGGAACATCATGCAATAAACCTGTGTTAAGCCAACCCTTCGGCTGTTCTGTTGTCTCTGGTCCCATACAGTAAAGAAAGGTAAAATCCTGTTATCAAAAACTTTCCTCTGGTCCCAAGCTCTTTTGCTTTTAAGGTGTCCTCACTATCCTCCACCCAAAAGGCTCCTCTTGTGAACAAGGGAGAGTAAAAGCAAATGATTGCTGTTTAAAAAACATTGCCAGGAAACAATTTCACAATTGCAAAAGAATCTGGATACTGCTTTATTATTCCCTGGGGAAGATTGTTGTTCATAATTCAGAGAAGGGCTTTATTCATACAGTTAAATGTCTAATAGGTCAAATCTACAGGGAGTATGAAAACTGTTTAAGCATGCCCAAGCCTAGCCAGACTCTTATCTGATTCTTGTAGCACATATATGTTACTTTGCTCAACGTGTTAACTCCTGATTTGTGAGAAAGAATCCTTTGCAATCTGACCTTTGGTCATCTTGGCTGTAGCTACTTCAATGGGCAAAGAGCCCAGGGAAACCTTCGTTTGATTATCCTGTCCTGTCCTTGTATCCAGAGCACAGGCTGTACATTTGGAGCTGGCTCACCTGAGAGAGGCCCCAAAGCAGGCAGTTTCTCCCCGATGCTTGTGCTTCACTCCTTGTCAAGGTAGTTCTCAGGTTTGCTTCAAACCTGTCCATGGCATATGCATGTCCTTGATACAGCCCGTTATGGAAATTGTCAGGGCTGAATGATCTTGGCCTACATTGGTGGGTGGGTGGGGGAATGAGAGGGCAATGAAGCACACAGTATTTTTATGTAGTTGTCGTCATTGTTATTGGCTGCTAATTGAATCTGAGTATACATTTTCCCCCTGGAACTCATTTTCAGGAAAATTTATTTAACATGGATCCTAGCTTACCATTAAGTGACCCACACATTATGATCATGGAGCTGTATCCAGTGGCACGTATGAAGTGAGACATGCAGGATTTAACACCAGGACTGCAATGGACTGCCTTGAGGATATTAACAAGGTGTGCCTTTACAGCCAGTCCATCTGGCATGTCCTCTTCAGCCTCCATGATCGTTGGGAATCAGAATAGTGAAGTGGTTCCTCCTCCACTCATTTTGCCATTGGGCCTTTTATATAGTATTGCAAGCATGTATTGCTCATGTCCCAACATATAAATAAGGTAACACCCCACTCAACACTGCCCCATTTAATACTTTTTCATGATAACATGCTTATCACCAGCATTTTAAGAATCAATCAGTCAGTTGTTCTTAAGTTGGGGCCAACTGCCTCCTTTTTTTGTCCCCCTTCTCTTCCCACCTTCCTCTTTTTCTCTCTACTTCTCCCCACTCACTCATTTCCCTTTCACACACTTTCTTCCAGACAGAAATATGCACACTATTCACATGTACACATGTGAGTGTGCAAGCAATCGGTCAGTTCTTAGAGAACTCTCTCACAGCATCTTCTCATGCACCAACCCTCTTCATGAATGTGGCAATAGCATTGAGTCCATGAGATGGTTCCCGTGGCACTCAGCTGTTTAAGTGACAATGATTACCAGCCCAAATGATCCATCTGTTCACTATTGTCTACTCTGACCGACAGCAGTTCTCTGGAGTTTCATAAAACAGTCTTTCCCAGGACAGCCTAAGAAGATTGGTGGCTGGTCCTGAAATCTCTTAAATGCAAGACATGTAGTCTAATATTTATCCATAGCCCTTAGGACTGCCCTTGAATGTCACTGAGAGCTCCAATCGCTGTTCCTACAATGTGGATAGGAACATTTTCTATAAATATTCACTCTGTTCCTCGTAGATTTGGGTTGATTGCAACACGCTGGGAGAAGAGAAGATCACAAACAGCACCTGCAGCTACTTTCATTGCAGACAATGGATGTGTGTGTGTGTGTGTTTAGCCGTAAGAAGTCTTTCTTCAGGTGGGTTGGCCCTGTCATTAGGCACAGGGAGGCAGTCACATAAGAACATAACATAAGAACAGCCTTGCTGGAACAGGCCAAGGAGCCCATCCAGTCCAGCATTCTGTCTCACACAGTGGCTCACCATTTTCTTCAGGGTATTCCCAAGCAGATGCCTTCACCTGTTTAGGATTCCCTAGAAATGGCATTGAGAGATATCCTGCCTATTTCTCCAACCCGGAGGTTGTCTTTAGGTATCCATAATTATAGCCATTGATACCCTTGTCCTCCATGAACTTGTCTAATCCTTTCTTAAAGCTGTCAAGACTGACAGCTGTCATCACTTCTTCTGGCAGGGAGTTCCATAGACCAGTGATCATCCGGGTGAAAAAGTACTTTCTCTTATTTGTCTGAGAACTAGTACCCAAAAGTTTCATGGAGTGCCCCCTAGTTCTAGTGAAGGAAAACACCTTGCCTGTCATAAAATGTCAGCAACTTGTTAGCTACAAACTGTGTCATTGGCATATTTTTCCTTTCAGGGATGGTGACAAGTGCTAAAGAGATTCTCTAGCTCATCTTTCAAAACAACTTAGGCAGCTTTGGGTACCGTCCACCTTAACCAGGGTGCACAGAAGGCATTATTTCCCATTTTGCTTTCGGCAGCAAAATGCCCTTTAGTTCGCATTTGATACATACTTGCTGTCTACAATTGAGTTCTCTTGCCAAGACTGTGTTTCCAAGTGACAAAGCTCCTGACACATCTGATCTATGTTTGTCAAACTATATGGGAACAAAATGGAAGGAATGGCTGACCTCACTGGATGTGAGTGACCTTGATGAGCTGCTGGATGGGGCTTGATGGCCTCTGGTAATCATTATAGAGATTCCATGCTTCCTCTCCCCAGCCTTTCACCTCAGAAAGATACACAGAGTTTCTGTTCTTCACCAGAGAAACAACAGCCAACCCATTAAAAGCACCAGAAACAGACATAATGGAAAGACCCAAAAGGGCTCAGCAAAGCTTGTGGAAGCTAAGGAATGTTCCTATCAATTCTACAAATGAATAAATGTTTGAACTATACACCTGAATGTATAAACCCTGCATACACATGTATCATGTAGGTACACTTAGTTATAGATAACTATTTTCCTCTTAAGTTCTGCATTGCAGTGATGAGTGTTGGAGCCAAATTGAAAACTGAATAGGTTTATGGGTGTCACTCTTAACTTTGCTCACTATGTAACAACAATCAAACAAACAAGCTTATTTGCACCTGGGCTTTACCAGATGGTGGCTCAAGTGATTAAGATGTTGAATTTGACAACTGGAAGGTTGGAGATCGATTCCTGAGTACTGCACGACGGAGTGAGCTCCTGTCTCTGTTGCAGCTCCTGCCAACCTAGCAGTTCGAAAGCAAAAAATTGCAAGTACAATACTGTAGATAAATAGGGACCACTTTGGTGGAAAGGTAAACAGTGTTCCGTGCACTCCCGTGCCTAGGCATGCCTTCCACATGTCCACGTAAATGCCTGCAAGCGCAGACAGCACTGGCTGTTTGGCTATAAATAGAGATGAGCACTGCACCCTAGAGTTGGATATGACTGGCTTTCTAGCAAAGGTGACCTTTACCTTTACCCTTTGCCAACTTTGTTTAGGTCCCTTATTTCAACCTTTTAGCTAATGGGCAAAGCAAGAGAGAATAAATTTTATCAATAACTTGGAAAGGGGTCAACCAAGGGCTGTGGAGCAAAGGAAAATTTTAAAGTCCAGACTTAGAAGTCTCAGAAGTCCACATTGGACTGGACCTTCTGAAGCTCCCCACTACACAGACAATGAGTGATAGCCCAAACGTCCCGCCACATGACATGTGAAAAGATTCTCAGCATTTAGTGGCTGCACAATATTAATCCTGTGAAGTCTTTGGGGTCTACTTTTCATCTGGCAGATAAACTGGATTGGAAAGAGCTACTACAAGTCAAGCATCTAGAACCTGATAATAGCAAGGAATAAGCCACAATATTCTGTTTCTGATTGGTCAATACGCTCCCAAACATTCCTTATTTAAAAACCAAAGCACCAGATGGTATGCCAGATGATGTTGGACTACAGCTCCCATCAGCTATGGCTAGTGGTCATGGGGTGATTGGTATGACCATGACCACAAGTCCTCCTCCTCCTGCTTTACTGAACATGTTTCTCCACATCAGGTTCCTTTTGTCTGAGATCAGCTCATGGCCAAAACGTGAGTGCCTCCTCTTCCCTTCAAAATGTTGGGGTAAGGCAACCCCATTTCTCCTTTCAACACTGCAGACTTCTACCATTGCTACCTGGATGTATACAACTCCAGGGACATGGCAATGGATTTTCTCCTGAGAAATTGTATCATTCAACTTCTGCTTCAAGAGCCACTCAAATCAAAAAAAGCTCTGTGTTGTGTTCTGTACTGTACCTTTTACAAGTATCCATTCACGTGTATCCAATGTAACCATGCTTGTGTAACATTATAACCAGCAGCTGCTTAATTGTAGCCCTTGCAATAGGACGCGAGCTAATGACCACCTGGTGGCAATAGCGAGCGTTCAAGCTCTCCTGGCCCAGACTCACCAGCAAACAACAGCGCGGGAAGATTCCCGCCATCACCTACACCTGGACAAGAAGGGCGTGACCGTCCGTGACGTCATGCGGACAGTAACCAATAGACTGTCGAGGAGCCACATTCAAATGTATAGCCACTGTATATATTGAGCTACCCATCCGCCATTACCTCATGATCCCCTGGATCATCATGCAATAAACCTGTGTTAAGCCAACCTTTCGGCTGTTCATTGTCTTTGGTCCCATACACTAAATTGGCAACGAGGATGGGATATGGCTGCCCACTGGACCAAGACATGCGCCGGTTTCGAAATCAGGAGACCGGCAGACTGGGACATCTTCGAGATGGACTTCCAGGGAGCCCTGGTGGAATCCGAAGTCACGGATGAGGCAAAGAAAAGGGCCATCTTCACCCGGATGCTGGGGCCAGACACCAAGAGGACTTGGTGGACCTGATCGCGCCGAGGAGGGCGAGCGAATTCAAGGTGAAAGAGCTCATGCACATGCTGCGTGAGTACTTCCGGCCCTCGACGGCGATGTTCCCCGCTCAGAGCGCGTTTTGGAGGCAAGTCCAAGCGCCCGGGGAGACGGTCGCCGACTTCGCAGCGGCCCTGCGACTGGCGGCCGGCCCATGCAAATGGGAGAACGCAGAAATCACACCAAGAGACTGCGTGCTGTGCGGCCTGAGCGATGCCGAAACTCAGCGCACATTGATGAACCGCGAGCCCCCCCCCCCCCCACATTGCAGGAGGTCCTGAAGGAGGCACAAGCCGCGGAAGCTATGAAGGCCGGGGTCCAGGAGCTCCAGGACTGGCGGCCAAAGACGGGCAAGGCAGAAACTTCGGTGCACGTTCCGGTGCACGCGGCCCGGCGAGTTTCGAAGTCGTCCACGGAGAGCAGCGACGATGAGGACGTCCGGAAGGTCCGGAAGGAAGGCCGGCGTTGCGACGGCTGCGGAGCGAACCACGACCGCGCCAAATGCCCCTTCAGAAAGGCCGAGTGTCACAACTGTGGCCGCCGTGGGCACATCGCCAAGGTCTGCAGAAAACGGCGCGAGGCCCGGAAGAGCTCGAGAGACCGCGCGACGAGACCCAAGGACGGCACCCAGGCCACAAGGAAGCGAGACGGCGTGGGCCGCATCGCCGACGACAGCGAGGACGACGCACCGGTGTTCAGCGTGTCCGCAGGACACCCCCGTTACTTTGTTGAGGTACTAGTACAAGGGGCCCCCATTAGGATGGAAATTGACTCGGGGTCCTCATATTCCATCATTCCCCAGAAGGAGTTTCTGAAAATTGCCCCCCACGTGCGGCCCAAACTCAAAGCTTTGAGGTCCACGCTACGGGACATGCAAGGGAACTGCATTCCGGTGTTGGGGGTTGGGAATTTTCAGGTCCAATTTAAGAAACACGCCGCGACTCTCCCCCTAGTTGTTCTCAAAGGGGGGAATTGCAGCCTCCTCGGGACTCAATGGTTCCAGCCCCTGGGTTTGTTCATTGGGGGGGTGCACGCCGTTGCCGTTGGGACTGACCCGATTCAGGAGGTGTGCGACGCGCACCCCGAAGTCTTCAAAAAGGGACTTGGGAAATTTAAGGGACCCCCAGTAGCATTCGACCTAGACCCTGAGGTCCGCCCAATAAGACTCAAACCGTGCCGGGTGCCATTCGCGCTCAAGGACAAAATAGAGGCGGAACTGGACAAATTGGTGGGCCAGGGGATTCTTGTTCCTGTTGATTCTGCGGAGTGGGAAACTCCAATTGTAACAGCACTAAAGGCCAACGGGGAGGTGCGCATATGCGCTGATTACAAGTGCACCATCAACAAGGCCATTCGCCCTAATGCGTATCCGGTGCCGGTAGTCAGCCATTTGCTGGCCAGGTTACATGGGGGAAAGTGTTTCGCTAAGCTCGACTTAGCACAAGTCTACCAGCAGCTCTCGGTGACCCCAGCTGCCGCTGCTGCACAAACTATAGTCACCCATAAGGGGGCGTTCCAGGTGACGCGCCTTCAATTCGGCGTAAACTCGGCGCCTGGAATTTTCCAGTCACTCGTGGAACGCCTCCTGAAGGGGCTCGAGGGGGTGTTGCCTTATTTTGATGACGTATTGATAACGGGGGGAGTCAGGCCGAATTGGCAAGGAGGTTGGGCAAGGTCCTGGCGATATTCGAAAAGGCGGGGTTGAGACTGCGAAAAGACAAATGCGTCTTCTTCGCGACCGAGGTCGAATTCCTAGGGTTCCGTGTCACTCCTGAGGGAATAAGGCCGTCCAAGTCTAAGGTAGCCGCCATCAAGCAAGCCCCTCGCCCCACCTCCAAGCCCGAGTTACAGTCGTTTCTAGGGCTGCTGAACTTTTATCACTCCTTCCTTCCCCGGAAAGCAGCCGTGGCCGAGCCGTTGCACAGGCTGCTTAAAAAGGACGAGACATGGAAGTGGGGCGACCAGCAAGAGAGGGCATTTAGTGAGCTAAAGCAGCTTCTGGCGTCTGACGCCATCCTCACCCATTTCAACCCCAAGCGGCCAGTGGTCCTCATCTGTGATGCATCCCCGGTGGGGGTGGGGGCAGTGCTGTGCCACGCGCTGGAAAACGGGAGGGAGGCCCCGATAGCGTTCTATTCCAGGTCCCTGTCCCAAGCGGAGAGAACCTACGCCCAGACAGACAGGGAAGCATTAGCGATAATTGCGGGAACAAAAAAGTTCCACGACTTCCTGTATGGCCGCCCCTTCACAATCGTAACCGATCACAAGCCCCTGCTAGGCATCTTTACCGCAGATAAGCCCACGCCACAGATCCTGTCCCCAAGGATGCTTAGGTGGGCCATTTTTCTTAACGCGTATCAGCACGCGTTAGTGTACCGGCCCGGGAGGGAGATCAGCTATGCGGACGCTCTATCGAGGTCCCCCCTTCCCCAAGAGAACAGCCACGTGGGCGGGGAGGAGCCAGACCATCAGGTGCTGATGATAGAAGTCCTCGACTCGCCCCCAATACTGCCCGCCGACATCGCCAAGGCGACCGGCAAGGACAACATTTTAGCAAGGGTTAGCTCCTGGGTGCAGAAAGGGTGGCCAGCGTCCTCCCCGGCAGCGGAGTTCGACCCATTTTTCCGAAAGAAGTTAGAGTTGTCCCTTGAGAGGGGGTGCCTTCTGTGGGGCCAGCGAGTAGTGATCCCGACGTCCTTACGGCCGAGGGTACTCAAACTCCTGCACGTCAGTCACCCTGGGATTGTGCGCTCCAAAGCCCTGGCACGGAGCTATTTCTGGTGGCCCCAGCTAGACGCCGACATCGAGCACATGGTTGGCACTTGTGAGCCCTGCCAAAGTTCCAGGCCAGAAGAAGCCTGCCTGCCTCACAGGGAGTGGGACGCGGCGAAGGGGCCGTGGTCCCGAGTTCATGTAGACTTTGCTGGCCCGTTCCGTGGGACGCTGTTTCTCCTTGTGGTGGATGCCTTCTCCAAGTGGCTGGAGGTCATTCCGGTTACAAGCACGTCCACGGCCACAACCATAAAGCATTTGCGGAGGGTCTTTTCCACGTTCGGTTTACCCGACACCCTCGTAAGCGACAACGCAAGTTGCTTCACGTCCTCTGAGTTCAGGGCATTCACAGAAATCAACGCCATTCGGCACATCACCTCCGCTCCTTTTCACCCTGCCACAAACGGCCAAGTAGAGCGCCTCGTGCGCACCACCAAGGACGCGCTGCGGCGCATGGGGCCCGGGGACCTAAACCATCAAGTGTGCCAGTTCCTGCTAGGTTACAGAGTGACTCCCCTAGCGTCAGGATACTCCCCCGCAGAGCTGCTGATGCGCAGGAAGCTGACCACCATACTAACTAGGCTAGACCCCACAAGAGTAGAGGACAAGGGGAAGAACATTGGGACAGAGGACACAAAGAGTTTCGATGTGGGTGCCCCCGTGTATTGCAGGAATTATGCCAGCGCGGGTCCAGCCTGGGTACCGGGTGTCATCCTAGAGCGGACCGGCCCCGTCTCGTACCGCGTCGAGACCGGCACAGGTCTACTCTGGAGGCGGCACGCAGACCAGCTCCGGCGCAGGATCCCCGGCGAGCAGGGCATGGACCGCGGGAAACAAGATTCAGCGTTAGGGTTCTCCCCCACCCGTTCAGCCCAAGGGGGAGGAAAGGGGGGCCATGGGTCCCCACCAAGGGGGGAGGAAAGGGAATCTGTCCTCATAGATATCCCGCGGGATCTCCCCACTAATACGGATAGCCCAGCAGATTTAGATTTTGATTTTCAGAACCGGGGAAGTTTTGCGGAGTGGTCCCCCACCCGTCCAAGCGAGAAGAGGGGTTTTTCGTTAGCCCCAAGTGTCTCCGGTCTGCCCACAATGGAGTTTTTCCCTTCCCCCAAAACCGCCAAACCACGGCAAGCCGCTAACAAGTCTCCCTCTCCCGTTTCAGGACAAGGGACCAGGGAACGAGGAAGCAGTAGCGCCCCTGGGGCAGGTCAGCCCATATCGCGGCCCAAACGCGTTTGCAATAAGCCATCTTGGCTGAGGGACTTCGTCCCATCCTAGGGGGGAGGGATGTTGTGTTCTGTACTGTACCTTTTACAAGTATCCATTCACGTGTATCCAATGTAACCATGCTTGTGTAACATTATAACCAGCAGCTGCTTAATTGTAGCCCTTGCAATAGGACGCGAGCTAATGACCACCTGGTGGCAATAGCGAGCGTTCAAGCTCTCCTGGCCCAGACTCACCAGCAAACAACAGCGCGGGAAGATTCCCGCCATCACCTACACCTGGACAAGAAGGGCGTGACCGTCCGTGACGTCACGCGGACAGTAACCAATAGACTGTCGAGGAGCCACATTCAAATGTATAGCCACTGTATATATTGAGCTACCCATCCGCCATTACCTCATGTTCCCCTGGATCATCATGCAATAAACCTGTGTTAAGCCAACCTTTCGGCTGTTCATTGTCTTTGGTCCCATACACTAAACTCTGTTATGCAAGAAGGTGCTTCTTCCACTAAAACTTTCCATAACCCATTGATTTTAACGACAGGAGAGTCAGCAAGGCCAGACCGATTCTGCTCTGCAAATGCTGGAACTACTTCCCCTCTCTTGGTTTATGAGTGACTGACACATAAGCGAGGTTTCAGCAAATGAGGGGGAGGGGAGGGGAGGGGCTGTCCTGGAAGCAGACACCGAGAGCATTTCACACAATCAGTAAACAGAATTCCACCTTAAGGCTGCCGACCAACCCTTGGCTGCCTGGGCCAGCAGTGATGTCACAGCAGGCCGAGGTCTGGCTGGCCTTCCATGTACCTAATTTTACCTTATATGGGCAGAGAGAACAATTGGATTTCTGGCAAGCAAATCAATAGAACCAGATGGTGGGCTTCCAATCAGAGATTAAGTGCATTCCGATCCAGCACAAATAGACCATCAATCATACAGGAAGGAGATATTTATAGCCTCTATCACATTCCTTAATTAATTCAAAATGGCCAGGGCAGAAAACACCATTACAAAAGGGCTGTTTCATTCTGAGCTTTCCCTTTCTTTGGAGATGCTGCATTCCTCTCTCGCAGGGAAAGGAATTAGAAAGCCACAAGACAGAAGTTGGCTAGATTGCCCCCACGCTTCTTGGGAAAAACTAGAGCTGTGCAGCAGGAAACAGAACCGGTCGGGTTCACTCACTTTGTTGGTACATCCAGTCCCTCAGAGGGCTAAGTCAAAGCCCTTTCAACCTGTCCTTTCTATCTGCGTGTTGTCTTTCTCTCCCATTTTGCTGGATTCATAAGACCATCCCCACCCTCTCGCATTTTGTCAGAAGGTAGATTCTTGTACAGTAGTTGTTATTTCACTGGTGGGAGAGGCTGCTTATCCAGTCTTTGTAGTACACACTCTAAGGATATCAGGACTGGACCAGTACTTTGCTGAAGTAAAAAGGGGGAAAATGCTGCCCTGACAAAACTCAACTCCCCCTCTCTCCAATCATTCACTGTTGGCTTCTTCCCTTAGCATCTGCTGTCCACCTGAGGATAGAGTTCGTTCCTTGCAGAAAGTTTCAGATCATGAGACATCTTCCATAAGGCAACCTCATCACTTTGCCCAAAGTGTCAGCCAATTCTGTGGTTGTCAACAGTGCAAAGTGAAGCTCCAGCCCTGGCCACATCCAGAGACATAATGGATGGGAGTGGCACAAGAGGATGATGGTACCAGTGAGTTTGGGTATGGGATGGACTGTGCCCAAACTCACTGGTACCATCATCCTCTTGTGCCACTCCCATCCCTCATCTCTCTGGATGTGGCCAGGCCTGGAGCTTCACTTTGTATTGCTAACAACCACAGAACAAAATTAGCAGCATTTAAAAATGGAAAAGTCTCTCCTCTGATGTGAGAAGAAAGTACTGTAGGTGCCTGGCCATTCAGGGGAGGCAGTTTGACTGTTGCCCCAACCATGCCATCTTTCTGGTTGCCACTCACAGGCTGCTTTCAGATGACATGTACTGTTTCAACTGTTTTGTGAAATTTGGATGTGGGTTTGTTTTATTTTCACATGAATGACTTCACCTTTCGAAGGGGCCATAGTCCTAGATGTACAAGGGTTATAAATTCAGTGTAGTGCTCATGTGCTTTTTTCATGTTGACTTTGTTTTCCCTCTTTGGTTTGTCTTGTTTTTTCCTGCTTGCTTAAAGTACTAATTCCCATTTTCCATCAGTGGCCCTGCTGTGTCTTTCTTCCAGGCCATGCTGCTAGACTGCCAAGCACTGCTCCTTGCTCCCACAAAGCCATGTGCAATAGTGTCTCATTTAGCTATTTGTACACTAGCAAGAAAGAGGAAATGTATCACACCTCCACATGCCCCAAAAGAAGACAATAAAAGAGAACATGGATTTGCATTCGATACATGAGTATTTACTGTATGTATAATGGATTGATTCCCGAAAACTCTGGAAAGTGTCACCAACCATGAGTTAGACTTGATGGCAGGCTGCTGCTATTATTATTGGATACAAATCTACCATTTTATTCACAGTTGAGGACTGGAACAAAATTAACAGTTCAAGCCCTAACCAAGGACCTAAGAAATGTCAAGGTAACATCTAAGTATATATGCAGTTCCTAGTAGAGTTGTGTTTTGGAGAGTTAGGATGTTAAGAGTCCAACAAGTTCAAATTTCCAAATATCTAGGGCAGGGATCCTCAAACTACGGCCCGCGGCACCAAAACATCCAGCCTGAACCCTTGCAACAGCTGTGGGTGGTGCCACGGGCAGCACCTCAATCCTTTTCCCCTCCCTCCTCCGCTTGGCTTGGCGTGTTCCTGCCGGTGCTCCATAGCAGGGCAGATGTTGTGCCGGCAGTGCCTCCTCAAAACATCCACTCTGTTATGAAGCACCAGCAGGAACACGCCAAGTGAAGCAGAAGAGGAAGGGGACAAGGATGTATGAGGAAGTAGACTTGATCCATTAAAGCTCACTTTTAAATACGGGAGTTAGTCTTTCAAGGGCCACACCTTTTTTGTTTTTTGTTTTGCTTGCTCTCTGATATGCCAAAATGAAGCCACTTTTGGGGAGTTCATTCTGCAGTTCCTTTTGCCCAACCTAGTGTGTGTGTGTGTGTGTGTGGGTGTGTGGGTGTTTTGTGGTGGTCACTGCCACCGCAGTTGGAGTGAGGTTATGGCTTGTGGAGGTCACCACTGCTGCTGCTGGAGTGGGATGGTGGCTCAGGATTGTCACCACTGCTGCTGCTGGAGTAGGATGGTGGCTCAGGATTCTGATCACTATGTGTACAACAGCAGATTTCTTCTTCCATAGACGCTCTACTTCCATTTGTGATTTTTCTCCAGTTGTTTGTCTTCAATTTGTGCACCTCCTGGTATAGCAATGTCAAAACATGAGACCCTCTTCTTTTCCACAACAGTTCTATCAGGTGTGTTGTGACGCAGATGTTTAGACCGCCGCCGCCACAGTTGCTGCTCCTGGGGGCCAGTCCCTCCCTCCTTGGGAGGGGTGAAAAGCCATCGGACCTGTGGCTGGCCTGAAGACCACCACCACTGAAGCTGCTGCTCCCAGGGGCCAGCCCCTCCCTCCACAAGAGGACTTTGTTGCCTCTTGCTGCAGCCCACACCACTGGCTGCAGAGGAGTAACAGCTGTGGCTGCCACCACCATCCTCCCGGCCCCATTTGGCTGGAGGGTTTGGGGGACGCGGTGACTACAGGACAGAAGACTTCACCGCCTCTTCCTGCTGCCCACACAGGACTTCCTCCCTCGGCCAGCCCCGACCTTGATGGAAATGGGGACTCTTGCTGGACCTTCTGCGGGACAGTGGTGGGAAAGGCTGCCGGCGTCTCTAACCCCGCTCTGCCTTAGACTTTAAAAAACTGCTGAGACCGCTGAGCCTTTACCACCATCACTTACCCTTTTGGACTTGCCTGGAGTTAGAGTGAGTTGTGCGTTGCATTCGTATTTGGTTTCGCTATATTGTATTTCTGTTTTTGTTATTTTGTATTTTTAGATATCTTTGGGGCTTGGTTCCTTGTATAGAGTACTGTGGCTTTTTTTGCTATTTATCGATATATTGTAATTTTATCCCTATATTGTAATTGCTGATATTGTGATATTGTATTGCTTTATTATTGTTGTTTTGCCACTTCGAGTCGCCTTCGGGCTGAGGGAAGCGGGGTACAAATAAATCTATGATGATGATGATGATGATGTCTCTCTGTTCGAATTTTAAAGTCACATAGGATCTTGACTCTCTCATTTTCTAATACAGCAAAACCCTGGGTTACGACGGAGATCCGTTCCAAAAACGGATTGTAAACTGAAACATCCATTGGGATGCATTGAAAAATTAAAAAATTGGTCCTGAGTTGACGGCATTTCCATAGGATTTGCCATTGTAAATCGCAGCAAACCTAAACCGAGGCGGTTGTAACCCAGGGTTTTAGTGTACTTTCTCTACTTGATGTTCCCAATTATTTTTACTGCATTCGAATCCAAACTTCTGGCAAAGTTTCCAATGAATAATCTTTACCACCCTGTTGTGGCGTTGCAAATAATCAGTCTGTGAAATTTTGCTGCATCTGCTGATCAGATACTGCTATTATTATTATTGGATACAAATCTACCATTTAATTTAATTTAATTTAATTTAATTTAATTTAATTTAATTTAATTTAATTTTCAGATTTCTATGTCGCCCACTCAGGCAAACCATTTAGATCAGTCAAGGACTGGAATAAAATTAACAGTTCAAGCCCTAACCAAGGACCTAAGAACTGTTAGGGTAACGTCTGAGTATATATGCAGTTCCTTGTAGAGTTGTTGTTATTTGTTTTTTGAGAGTTAGGATTTTCAAGTCCGATAAGTCAAAAATTCCCAAATATCTAGTGAGTCCTTTAGGTATTGCTCCAATGGCTCCGATCACTATGGGAACATCAACAGATTTCTTTCTCCATAGACGCCTGACTTCAATTTGCAAATCATGATATTTTGTGATTTTCTCCAGTTGTTTATCTTCAATTCATGTGTCTCCTGGTATAGCAATGTCAATAAACCAGACTTTTTTCTTTTCCACAATAGTTATATCAGGTGTGTTTTGAGGCAAATGTCTGTCTGTTTGAATTTTAAAGTCCCACAGGATCTTGACTCTATCATTTTCTAGAACTTTCTTTACTTGATGTTCCCAATGATTTTTACTGCATTCAAATTCAATCTTCCGACAAAGTTTCCAATGGATAATTTTTGCAACCCTGTTATGACATTGTAAATAATCAGTCTGTGAAATTTTGTTGCATTCACAGATCAGATGATCTACTGTCTCATCCTTTTCACTACAAAGCTGGCATTTGCTATCGTTGGATATGTGCTGTATTTTTGTCTTCGTGCAGTTTGATGGCAAAACTTGTTCCTGAGCTGCCAAGATAAATTCTTTTGTTTCCTTCTTCAAAACTCCTTCTCTGAACCATCCCCATGTCAGCTTTAGATGAGCCTTGCCTTCTATGTTTTTTAAGTATTAACCATGCGTAGGCTTGTTTTTCCAGTTTGCTTGACTTTCTATCCTTTCCTTTCTATATTTAGCTTTCTTCTTCACTGTTTTCAAAACTCCTCCTTTGTTCACTAACTGAAGCATATGTCGTTGTTGTTGTTGTTGTTCCAAATGTATGGTTGATTAATGAAAAAAGAACTATAATGCTTCTCATCAAGCTGTTGGAAGGATGAGATTCAATGATCTATGCTGTTTCAACATTGGTGGCCTCTGTTGCTCCCTCTTTGTATTTATCTTTATATTTCAACTCTAATTGGGTATCCCTGCAAGTAGCACATCCCATTAAACAGATAACTGACAGGTAGGGAATATAGTCAGAATATCCCTGTTTTACCTTCTGAAAATTGCTAGAGAATTCGAAGTAAGCCATGGTAGATAGGAGCATATGGTCACTGCAGAGGGGTCATAACCAAGCAATGTCAATGACCAAAGTGGCTGCAGGCCCAAAAACTGACCATCTGTGCAGACAGTTTGATGTACCTTAGACAAATTCTCTTGATCTCTGATGCAAAGAGAATTTATCCTGGTGGGCTCTTAAAAGGCTATAACCATCATCAGCATTTCTACAGAATTGCCTGGGATAAATAAAATTTCTTACAGCTCATTCCTGACTCCCTTCCATCAGCATCTCTTTGCTTATCCCTTCCTTCCAAGAGTGTTGGCCAAAGCAAAAGAACATATGACCTTTCTTTGTCATAACAGGATGTTGTTAACTGCCAGTTTGCAGGATATCTTATCAGGCATATTTCTGGACCCCAAAAGCAAAACCAAGAAGGGAGGAGAGAGGAAGGTGGTCTGAGAACAAGTAGCTCAAAGCAAAAGACAAGGATAGTGTACCAAAGGCAACTGGCTAAGAGGGTTAAGTTGGCAGGCTGCTTATCAAGAGCCAGTTGTCAGATTAGGGTGGGACATGCCTATGAAGAAGAAGCCAGGCATTGAGACAACGTGGGAGCTATTCTTAGCTTTAACACAAATTACTGGGCTGACCTAGGTGTGTACTGTTTAAAAGTAGACTCTAAAAAAATTATTTTGCTGAAAATGTGAAAAAGTATGTGATGGAGGTCTTCCAGCCTAGTTTCAATTACTAGACCAACAAGAGGTCTAGACCAAGTCTGGAATCTGTGACAGATTTTATTGGTGTGTATCACCTTCATTTTCATTTGTGCCAGAACTACTTCTCCTTAAGTCTGCCTTTTTGCAATGGGAATGTTGCCATTTTTTGTGCATCCATGAAGAGGGCTGTAGCTAAGCCAGTTTCGGTGTTAGCCCATCAGCATCTTAACTGCTAAACCTTGATTTGTGAGAAAAGAAAGCAGTTAGAGGAGGAAAATTGCAAAGATCAGTGTGTGGTAGCAACAGCAGGCCTGCAAATGCCTGAACAGCATAAGAGAGCTCTAGCAATCCAAGGTAGAAATGTCTGCCAGTTGGCAGGGAGGCTTCATTTGTCCATTTCTAGTCCTGTATTTAATTACTCACAAGGTATTATTGTGGTGTGTATTCTTCTTCTTCTTCAAATGTCGTATCCAACTCTGAATAATGGCTCTCCTCATGGCGATCAACCATGAAGATTGTCCTGGAAGCAATATAATGCAGTGGCCTTCCATTTGCCTTCTGCATCGCAGTATGACACCCATACCACTGATCCAGTTCTATGAGTCACTTTCTAGTCCTGAGCACTTTGGGCATACAAAGTCATCCTCAGGCCCAGGCCAGTATTGATGAGGCTGCTGCCCTCCATCAAGATGGATTCAAGTGAGATTTAATCCACTTCACTTGGGGATAATTACCCTTCCCTGTGGACTTTGCTACTCAAGGTCTTTAGTCCTCAGGGTTGTCAGGTTAGTTAACCACCGCCTGAAGATCAGCATTGAGTCGCTGACAGTTTGTTCTACTCTATTACCATAGCAGGATAACCTGGTCAGACTGGGGTGTTGTTGTGTATTCAGGTAAATATTGCCTAGGCGCGCTTTGCAAAAAGAGGCGCCAATTTTCTGAAAGCTGATTCGCTAATGTTTCCCGCTTCCCCAGAAGTCTTGGGTAAATGTAACAACTACGTTCTGTATAAAGCTGTTGCCTTTGCACCTGTTCTCTGTTCTTTTGCTCCTTGCAATAAACCATGTTGTTGTTTGAGCCAGTTCTCTCCGAATAGTCCTTCCAGGGTTCAAACACAACAGGTGTGTATTATGCCCATAAATTATACTAATGTGCTGCTTTGATGCTTCCCACCAAGTCAGTTCTGTGGGCATTCTTAGTAGGACCCACTAACTAATATGGGCAGTGAATTATCGATGAAGTCATCATTTCTGTTGCTGACCTAACTCACTTTGCTGCCTGAGACAAAGAAGAAAATGACACTCTCATATCTTACACAAATACTAAGTGGACCAGCTATTGAATTTTGTTGTTGTTCAGTCGCACAGTCGACTCCGACCCTTTGCGACCCCATGGACCATTTTCCTCCAGGCGCCTCTGTCCTCTACCATCCCCCTCAGCCCTCCCAGTTCTGTGCCCATTGTGTCTATAATACCATCTAGCCATCTCATCCTTGGCCTCCCCCTTCTTCTTTTGCCCTCCACCTTTCCCAACATCAATGCCTTCTCAAGTGAATCCTCCCTTCTCATTTGATGTCCAAAGTATTTTAGCTTCATCTTTACTATTTGACCTTCCAATGAGCAGTCAGGGTTAATTTCTTCTAAGATTGACCTATTTGTTCTCCTCGCTGTCCAGGGGACTCTCAAAACCCTCCTCCAACACCACATTTCAAAGGCATCTATTCTTCTGCGTTCAGCCTTCCTAATTGTCCAGCTCTCACATCCGTACATTACTACTGGGAAAACCATTGCTTTGACTATTCTAATTTTTGTTTGCAATGTAATGTCTCTGCTTTTCACTATGTTCCCCAGGTTTCTCATCGCTTGTCTCCCAAGAATCAGTCGCCTTTTTATTTCATGGCTGCAATCCCCATCTGCAGTGATCTTTGATCCTAAGAAAGTAAAATCTGTCACTGCTTCTACTTCTTCCCCGTCTATTTTCCAGGAACTGGTGGGGCCTGTTGCCATTATCTTGGTTTTCTTGATATTGAGTCTCAAGCCAGCTTTTGCACTCTCCTCCTTCAGCCCAATCAAGAGATTCTTTAGGTCTTCCTCACTTTCTGCCATTAGGGTGGTATCGTCTGCATATCTCAGATTATTGATGTTTCTCCCAGCGATTTTAATCCCATATTGTGATTCCTCCATCCCTGCACTGCGCATTATGTGCTCTGTGTATAGGTTGAATAAGCATGGTGACAAAATGCAGCCTTGTCTTACTCCTTTTCCTATTCCAAACCACTCTGTTATTCCATGTTCTGTCCTAACTGTTGCTTCTTGGTTCATGTACAGATTTCTCAGGAGGCATATGAGGTGCTCTGGTATTCCCATCTCTTTAATTACTTGCCACATCTTGTTGTGGTCCACACAGTCAAATGCCTTAGTGTAGTCAATAAAACAAAAGTAAACTTGTTTCTGGTATTCCTTTGTTTTCTCCATGATCCAGCGTATGTTGGCGATGTGGTCTCTAGTCCCCCTGCCTCTTCTGAAACCAGCCTGCACCTCTGGTAATTCTCTCTCCACATGCTGCTGAAGTCTGTCCTGTATTATCTTGAGCATCACCTTGCTGGCATGTGGGATGAGCGCGATTGTTCGATAATTTGAACATTCTTTGGCATTGCCCTTTTTTGGGATTGGGACGTATACTGATCTTTTCCAATCCTGTGGCCACTGTTTTGTTTTCCAAATCTGCTGGCATATTGAATGCAGTAATTTGACGCCATCATCTTTTAGCGCTTTGAAAAATTCAACTGGGATACCATCATCTCCACTAGCTTTGTTGTTTGCAGTGCTCTTTAGGGCCTTTATGACTTCGCTCTCCAGGATGTCTGGCTCAAGTTCAATTTCTTCATCGTTGTGATTATCAGGAGTGTTGAGGTCCTTTTTGTAAAGTTCCTCTGTGTACTCTTTCCATCTTTTCTTAATTTCTTCTGCATCAGCTAGCTCCTTTCCGTCTTTGTCCCTTATCATGGTCATTTTTGCTTTAAATGTTCCCTTGACTTCCCCAATTTTTTTGAAAAGATCTCTGGTTCTGCCTCTTTTGTTGTTTTCCTCCATTTCTCTGCACTGTTCTTTTAGGTAGTTTTCCTTATCTCTCCTTGCTTTTCTTTGAAATTCTGTGTTCAAATGGTTGTAGTTTTTCCTTTCTCCTTTGACTTTTGCGTTCCTTCTTTCCTCTGCTATTTTAAGAGCCTCATCAGACAACCACTTTGCTTTCTTACTCTTCTTTTCTTTTGGTATGGTTTTCTTTGCTGCTTCCTGCATGATGTCCCTCATCTCCGTCCATAATTCTTCCGGTACTCTGTCTACCGAGTCTAAGCCATTAAATCTGTTCATCACCTCCACTTCAGCATAATTGATCAGATACAGACTTTGACATCTTATGGGCTGCAGTTCATGTTGTATGGGACAGATCTGATTTCCAATACAATGCTGCTACCTCCCAGTACCTGCCTAATGGTACAGCTAGCCAAGGCCATTTCACTGCCAGGAGGAGCCCTTGAGCTTCATTTGGTTGCCTTGTTATACAAAAATGTAGCAGACTTTGCAATAACTCAATCAATTATCTCTCCTGAGCCATCCCACCACTTGAAGAAGAGTAAGTGAATGCAGCACCTGACATAAGATGAACTATATCTGCTATGCAATAACTACATGTTTCTTATATATACCCTACTTAATCTGTGGATGTGGAATTTAATGGGGAATTTTGGTAAAAAGTAGGTTTCTATGAATTTGGTTATTCCTTTTATTTAGCGCAAATCATATAACTGACCCCACTGTAAAACTATTAAAAACAATTCAGCAAAGAGCAAAATTAAAGCAATACCAATGGGCAGGTTAGAGATCATAGGCCAGTCTAAAAAAATTTATTTGGATTCCTTTCTGTAAATCAACCAGAGGCCAAGTGCCACACAGAAGACTGCATGTATTTTTGAGATAGCCTCTTCTGCCGATCTTAACATTCAGACAGGCTCTTACCAAGATAGGCAATCCTTTCCTCCCTTTCACACATTGGGCTAAGGAAAATGACCCTGGGATCTGACCCAAGGACAAGTTATCACTATAAACAAAATTGCAATATTTTTTTAAGTTTCCTCTTCATATTTTCTTTTAATAGCAAAAAGAACTTTTTATATAAGTGATGAAGGAAATTTACATGTTTCTTCTTATCAGGTTGCTGTTAAAGACAGAAAAAGTTCAACGCTTAGGAACCATGGAGAGTTTGGACTAGTGCTGTTATAAGCTAAAAAGAAGAATATGTGGCAGGAAGGATCCTTGGTACTCTCAGAGTTGGAAGCCTGCCGTGATTCTGTCCTAGACTTGCCAACTTAACAGAACCTGATATCTGTAACCAAAATATTATTCTCCTGAACATTTACATAATATTAATGTTGGGGAAGGGTCTTGTCCCCCCCGCCCCCACATGTACATCAGAAATTCTCCCTTTGACCCAACCCTTCTGAGGCTGTAATCTTAGACTGTTAAAAGCAAGGCTGACACATTTTTGTAGTGTTCCAAAAAGGGCTCCCATGCTTGGGCTAAGATGCAAAAAGCAATTTGAATTATGGACATTTTGCTGACCTTTAATTGTATTGGAAAATCAGCAGTGTGGAGTAGGCCATATCATCTGGCCTCATACTAATGCTACCCCTGAGTACTGAATAGTAGCAATAATTTACCTAGTGGCTGTTTATTGCAAAGAAATTTACGCAGTTCGAAAGCAAGAAATTGCAAGTAGATAAATAAGGACCACTTCGGTGGGAAAATAAACAACGTTCTGTGCACTTTGGTGTTGAGGCATGCCTGCCACATGTCCATGGAAACGTTTGTAGATGTGGACAGCGCTGGCTCTTCGACTATGAACAGAGATGAGCACCGAACCCTAGAGTTGGATACAACTGGCTTTCGAGCAAGAGAGACTTTACCTTAAAGGCCTCCTTATGGGTTTTTTTTTAAAAAAAACCATCGTTGCCTACTGCTAATATGAGGTAAATTACTATGAGAACTCTACTACAGAATAGAATTGGCAGGTCACTACCCAGAAATCTTTTTCTGTGCCTTTGAAAACTAACAGTTAAACCTGGAGATGAAGCAGCTCTGGCTTATATTCCACTTTTTACCTAGTTCTTTTGACCACAAAAATTGCAACACACCAAAAAGCAATTTCCAGCATGCCTATTTTAATCCTGTTGAAATCCTATTCCTTCTAGAAAATAAGAGCATTTATATTAAAATTTGGGGACTTGTGCTGGTTGAATTTTGTGAGAAGGCTGAGAATTCTGATAGCACCGTGATGGGGAACCTTGGCACTCCAGATGTTCTTGGACTTCAATTCCCAAAAGCCCAAGCCCCTATGAATACACGTGAATGGGTTTACTGAGATTCATCCGGCCCGTGCTGCCCTCGTTGCTCCTGGAAGCAGAAGTAAAACGTGCCCAGATGCATTTTATATCAGAGGGCGCTGCCTTTTACTGAGTCAGACCCCTGGTTCACTTAGCCCAGTATTCTTGTGGCAAAAAGCTCTCCAGAGTTGCAGGCAGAATTCTTTCCCAATCTTATCTGGAGACATAGGGCATTGAACCTGGGACTTTTTGCACTAGTGACTTATACCCCAGCTATAGAAGAGACCTTGATAGCACAAGTGTCAGGTGAATATACAGTTGACTACAGAATTGTACTCAGAGAGTGCTTATCAACAGCTCCTTCTCAAAGCTCCTTCTCAAGTGGGGTACCACTAGGCTCAGTCCTGGGCTTGATGCTCTGCAAAATTTTCATAAATGACGTAGATGAGGTAGTGGAGGGAATTCGCATCTAATTTGCAGATGACACAAAACTGGGAGGAATAGCTAATGCCTTGGAAGACAGGAGCAGAACTCTAAAAGAACTTGATAGGCTTGAACACTGGGCTGAAACTAATAGAATGAAATTTAACAGGGATAAGTGCAAAGTTTTATACCTAAGGAACAAAAACCGGATGCACAGTTACAAGATGGAGGATACTTGGCTCAGTAATACTACAAGCATGAAGGATCTTGGAATTATTGTAGATCACATGCTAAATATGAGTCAACAGTGTGGTGTGGCTGCAAAAAAAGGCCAATACTGTTTTAGGCTCATTAACAGAAGTATAGTCTGCAAAACCCATGAGGTATTAATCTCCATCTATGAGGTACTAATCTCCATTTCTCTGGCACTAGTTAGACCACATCTAGAGTATTGTGTCCAATTATGGGCACAACACTTTAAGAAAGATGCAAACAAATTAGAGCAGATACAGAGAAGGGCAACACAGATAATCAGAGGAATGGAGACCAAGCCATATGAGAAATGACTAGAGGAATTTGGCATGTTTAGCCTTGAGAAAAGGTGACTGAGAGGGGATATGATAACACTCTTCAAATACCTGAAAAATAATCATGAAGGGAAGGATCTGTTTTCGATCATTCCAGAATGTGGGACATGTAAAAATGGGCTAAAACTATAGGAAGCCAGATATAGGCTGAATATTAGGAAAAACTTATTAACACTTAGAGCAGTACAACAGTGGAACCAACTGCCTAGAGAGGTGGTGAGCGCTCCAACACTGGAAGGATTCAAGAGAAAATTGGATAGCCACCTGTCATATCTGCTTTTATTTGGATTCTTGCACTAAGTAGGGGATTGGCCCCTTCCAACTCACTGATCCTACGATTCTCTGACTTCTCAGACTTGGCATTAGACCAGATGATCTTTCAGAACAAAGGCAAATTGGGCAAGCTCAAAGAGTTGTTTGTGACTTCCATTTTTTTTTAAAGTTGGTTTTTACTAAACTTTCCTGTAGACTTGTATACCTAGAGTCTTTTTTGTTGTTATGGGATTTCTTTGCTTCTTTTGAGGTCTTCCAAAATGAGAATTTGGGGGCTGACTCCATATTGTGACTATTTAGCTTTTCACAACTGGAGTTGCAATCTGGCCTCTTTCATCTTATATTAAACCATACCTATCAAGTTTTGGGAAATTTCTGTCAAATAAGGGAAATTTTGCAGCCAAAATGGGAAACTGGACAGCTATGCTTATCCTGTGCTGGCCTCCAGTCTAACTCCAGTCTAACTGCAGTCTAACTAATATGGGATGATGGCGGGAAAGAGTGTAAAATACGGGGGTTTAACAGAAAATTCCCGAAACTTGACAGGTATGTATTAAACCACTCAAAGAATCTGCCTTGAGGAACTATTTGGGGGCCAGGAAAGCTTGCTTTCTTTGTAGGATGTGATAAAAATCTTCCTTTATCTAACTCCAAAGAGAAGCCAATCAAAATATTGACATAAGCCTTATGCAGCACCAATGGTCCCTATAGCCACAACTTTCTGGAGCAGAGGCGGCAGCAAGCCCTCCCCCTCCCCAAGCCCCCTCCTCTTTGCTCCCCCCCCCCCATCATCCCCTCTGCTGAGCCTCGAGCAATGGCTGGCTGAGATTACTCACATTCCTAAGTTTACTACTTCACTTTACCACCCAGAGACAGGAGCTGCAACAAATCATGTCTCTCAAGCTGTGTGTGGAGAGCTCCTGTCTGTACATTAGAGCAACAGGGGCTGCAGCATTTGGATGACTCTTACCTTTAAATGCCATGAGAGGGCAAAGGCATAGGGTACTCAGCTTCAACCTGAGCAACTGCTGTGGCTGCAACAGCAAAAGCCTGTTCCTTCTATGGTGATGCTACCTTTGCAGCTGATGATACAGTGCTCCCACCGTGATGATAACGCTTGAGCAAAAGATGTAAAGATGGGGTGGGGGGGTGGGGGAGACATTGTGATGGTGGAATCAGAGAAGCCCATCTAGGCCTTAAAATAAAGGAACAAACCCAAAATAGTCCAAAGGCAAGGACAAAGGGGGTGATATACATGAAGACAGTGCTGGAAAAATTCTGAAACGTGATAAGTCATTTAGGTAGGTGAAAGAGTAGCCTCACACAATTTATCATTTTCAAAAAACAAGGTAAAGTAAAGGTCTCCCTTGCTTGAAAGCCAGTTGTATCCAACTCTAGGGGGTGGTGCTCATCTCCATTTACGGCCAAAGAGTAGCACTGTCTGCATCTGCAGACATTTTCATGGACATGTGGCAGGCATGACTACATGCACGGAATGCTGTTTACCTTCCCACCGAAGTGGTACCTATTTACAGTATCTACATGCAATTTCTTGCTTTAGAACTATTAGGTTGGCAGGAGCTGGGACAAAAACATCGTGCAGCACTCAAGACTCAAACTGCTGACCTGCCAACCTTCTGGTCAAGTTCAGCATCTTAACTACTAAGCCACTGTAGTCGCTTCACAAAACAAAGTACCATGTTTACAAAGAGAGTAGGAAAGCAATGTATTTTTTAAAAATACAAAGTGGGACATACTTTATAAGTATTGAACATTGCTCACTTTTTTCTCTTGAACTAAAACTTGGAGACTTCATCAAGCTGGGCTGTGAAGTGTTCATTGTCTCTAATCACTATCAAATTATACCATTTTTGAAAGCAAATATTGTGAAAACATTTGTTGGATTAGTATTGAGAGGGTGGGTTCAAACAAATTCTCACTCACAGATAGGGTTGCCATAATTCTCTCTCACCAAACTGGGACAGCCATATGACGTCATTGCATTCTTCAAACTCTGCATGCATCGGACAGGGCTGTCAGGAAAACTGCAGCTCTACGACCCCACAGAATCCCCATCCAGGGCGGACAGCCTTCATCAGTTTAAAATAAACTGTATTCAAGAGGTTTTGTCCCATGTGATTCTTCTTGCAAAAGACTATTCTTGGTGGTTCTATTTTTATTTTTTTGAATAAAATTTCTTGGGCCACTCTTGAAACCATCCTTCCTCCCCCTAAGGTCACCCCACCTTCCCCTTCACACACACCCCACTGAAATAGACTCACTCCCAAATCCCACATGAGGATCCCTTGGAAGAAAGTTCTAAAGAGGGGCCCAGAATGGCAATGCATTCCCTGGCGCCTCTGTTTCCCTCCGGAAGGAGAAAAGCAGGAGACAGGAAAGGACTTATTTTTGAGGAGGACCTTTGCGATGGAGGATTCTTCATTTTCTGTCCACCCTGTTCCCTTCCTCTCTAGGAATACCGACCCTATGCAATTAACCCTTTGCGGTCATGTGAAGAATGAATCTTCTGTCCCAGTGGTGGACGTTTGGTTTCTTAGATATGGGTATTCCATACTCCCTCCCGGCTTTCGAGGAAAAGGGCTGAGGACGACTTCTTGTCCCCTAAACTTCAAGGTGAGCCAAGGGATTTTTGCAAAGAGTTATTTCACTGCCTCTGTGCCTTTTTTCAATTATCTCGCTTGCAAGTGTCTCCCCTCCCCGGCGGGCTTCTCAAGGTGCTGTTTTGCCTTCACTGCTTTCAAGCAGGATAATTGAAAGAAAGGCAGGGAGGTAGTGGATTAACTCTTTGCAAAAATCCCTTGGTGAGGAGTGATCTTGCTTCCTTTGTTCAAATGTAAAAATCCAGGACTTTTACATGTTTTTTCTTGAACCGGCTGGGACAGCTTGAATCCGGGAAAATCCTGGAAAACCGGGACATATGGCAACTCTAATCACAGAAGTTTGCAAAGCCTAAGGCAAAGTGATATTTTTGGGGAACTGCTGTGCCAGTTCTGAGATAATTTAATCCACTTTCCATGATCCCAACACCATTTTAAATCATGGACACACCTGATCACCTTCCAAGTGAGCATTCAGCAACAGGAAGGGACTTGGGCTTGTGAGGGGTGAGTTTCCCCAACTCTGCACTCAGAAGATGTTGGCTGGGGAGGGATGTAAATATAGAGGTATTGCCTCTGTTTAAAAATGCCTTCCATTTACACTGTGCACTCAGCTCTGAGGAAGAAGAGGAGGAGGCAGGGCATAGCACTGTATGTTTCAGGCCTCTGGTGATGATGCACAGATTGCTTGGATTTTTGAGGCCCCAGGGAAATTCTCACATATGAAGCACAGCTCCTTAATTCCCTTGATTTCTCTGGCTGAACTTGTAGTAAGCGATCCTGCATAACAGGAAACTCCCTCTGCAAATGCCCTGTCTACTTTGCATTTATTTCACTTATTATAGGTGCCTCTTAAGAAACCCTATTTTGACTTGCCACAATAATCGGAGAAAAATAATGCACATCTGAACACAATCAGAACTGAAATATCTGCCTGACCTGGCAAGAACAAAGGGAACAATACTTTCCTGTCATTCTGTGTTCTCCGCAATGGGCATGAGGTTAGGGCCCAACTCAGTCACAGAAGCAGAGACAGGGCAGGATAGATGCTAAGCACCAGAAGTGACCTAGAACCTTCCTTAATTGTACCAAGTTAGTTTGTTTATTTCTGCCATGGTAGAGAAAAGGGAAGATGGTTTCCATAAGCAACATTATCAGAGAAGCCAGAGTGTGCAACATAAGGCCTTCCTGATATTGCTGGACTGCCGTTTTCATCAGGCAGCCCCACCCAGCATAATCAATAATGAGGGATGATGGAAGTTGTATGCCAATAACATCTAACCAATAATTGCAGGATATTAAGTTGGTTTCAACTTATACGAACACAAAATGTTGGAGGGCACGTAGGTATGTCTATCTATCTACCTATCTATATTGCTTTTAGGAGTATAAGGTCTCTGTAGACTGCATTTTACCCATTCTGGACCAAAAGTGTCATGAAACTCTCAAATTGTGAATCAAAAATACCCTTGAATATTTACATGCAGGTCAGCAGTTCGCCACCTGAGTACTGCACGATGGAATGAGCCCCCATCTCTGTCCCAGCTCCTGCCAACCTAGCAGTTCAAAAGCAAGACATTGCAAGTAGATAAATAGTGACCTCTTCGGTGGGAAGGTGAACAGTGTTCCATGCACTCTGGGGTCTAGGTATGCCTGCCACATGTCCACGGACATGTCTGCACAGACAGTGCTGGCTCTTCGGCTATAAACAGAGATGAGCACTGAACCCTAGAGTCGGATACAACTGGCTTTTGAGCAAGGGTGACCTTTACCTTTACCTAAGGAACTAGTAAAGGTAAAGGTCTCACTTGCTCAAAAGCCAGTTGTGTCTGACTCTAGCGCAGTGTTTCCCAACCTTTGGTTTTTGGACTTCAATTCCAAGAAGTCTAAGTCAATTCCCCAAAGCTCTGATCAGCCAATGTACTGAGGCTTCTAGGAATTGATGTCCCTTTCTGGGCCTGTGCCCCACATTGGGATCCACTGCTCTAGGGGATGGTGTTCATCTCTGTTTACACCCAAAGAGCCAGTGTGTCTGCCAACATAACCATATTTCCGTAACCATATGGCAGGCATGATTAGATACTGGAGTACACAGAACGCTGTTTATCTTTCCACCGAAGTGGTATCTATTTATCTACTTGCAATTTCTTGCTTTCAAACTATGGACACAAGATGGGCACTCACTTCTTCGTGCAGCACTTGGGTCTTGAACTGCTGACCTGCCAACCTCTGATTGTCATACTATGTGTCTTAACCAGTAAGCCACCACAGCCTAATGGAAGGAGCTGGTGTAGATTCTGCATGTGCTCTTAAGCAGAGCTGCTGCTGAGGAGAGCCAAACAAAGGAAGTGAGCGCTGGTAAGTTTTGCAGTTGGAGTAGAGCTGCTTTAGAGGCCCATGCGCCTAACAGCACACAAGATTTCAAACTAGGAACAAAGGAAGAATATAGTCTTACTAGGTAGAAAGGTAGTAAACATGTACATTTTTGAGGCCCAGAATACTGCACTTGTTAAAATGGATTCTGAGGGAACAGCTGTAGTTACCTGCAATACTTGTGCCATGTTTGTGTTCTTGCCAAAGCATATGGAGAACTACACTTGCAGCAAGTGCAAGCTGGTTGCATTACTAGAAGAGAAGGTCCAGCAGCTAGAGGCCTGCATATCTAACCATCAACAAATTAAGGAGCTTGAGCTCCGACCCAAACTCTTGAGGGAGACTGGCAGTTGGAGAATGTTGTAAAGGAGGCATCCAAGAAGGGATGTCTGGTTATAATGGGGGACTTCAATCACCCTCACATAGACTGGGTGAACTTTTGTTCAGCACATGATAAAGAGATAAAGTTCCTAGATATGCTAAATGATTGTTCCCTGGGACAGATGGCTGAAGACCCAACTAGAGGTACAAGAATCCCTGACTTGATCCTGAATAATACTCAGGATCTGGTGCAAGATGTTAATGTGACTGATCCAATAGGGAACAGTGACCACAACTCAATTATGTTTAACTTGATCATAGACCGCAAGTCACTGATAAAATCGAACACAGAGACCTTAAATTTTCAAAAAGGGAATTTCCCAAAGATGAGGAAACTAGTAAAAAAGAAGCTGAAAGGGAAAATTGAGAGAGTCCAAACACTCCAAGAGGCATGGAGGCTGTTTACAAAAACAATAACAGAGGCTCAATTGGAATGCATACCCAAAAGGAAAAAGGGCACTGCCAGGTCCAAGAGGACTCCGATGTGGCTTACAGGAGCTGTTCGGGAAGTGATCAAAAGCAAGAAAAGCTCATTTAGAAGATGGTAGGCTTGTCCGAATGAGGACAGCAGGCAGAAACATAAATTCTGGCAGAACAAATGCAAGGCAACAATTAGGAAAGGAAAGCAAGACTTTGAGGAGCGTATAGCTAAAAATACTCAGAGAAATAACAAAGACTTCTTTAAGTACATTAGAAGTAAGAACCCAACTAGGAAGGCCATTGGACCATTAGATGACAATGGAAGGCAAGGGGTTATTAAAGAGGAAACAGAGATTGCAGAGAGACTCAATGAATTCTTTGCTTCAGTATTCACTGAAGAAGACAGAGACCACACGCCTAAAACAGAGCCTATCTTCGTAGGGAGGGAAAACGAAGAATTAAGCCAGATAGAAATAACCAGGGAGGAGGTCCTTGCATGTCTTGTTAAACTAAACACTAACAAATCACCAGGACCAGATGGCATCCAACCACGAGTTCTCAGGGAACTTAAAGATGAAATTGCTGATCTCCTAGCCAAAATATATAATCTTTCCCTCAAATTAGGCTTTGTGCCTGATGACTGGAAGGTAGCGAATGTAACACCAATTTTCAAAAAAGGATCCAGGGGTGATCCAGGAAATTACCGACCTGTCAGTTTGACATGTGTCCCAGGTAAAGTGATGGAAACCATCCTAAAAGATAGAATTAATAGGCACATAGAAGAGAAGGTGCTGCTAAAAGGAGAGCCAACATGGCTTTTACAAGGGCAAATCATGCCTCACTAATCTGTTGGAATTTTTGAGAGTGTCAACAAGCATGTGGATAAGGGGGATCCAGTTGACATTGTTTATCTGGACTTTCAGAAGGCTTTTGACAAGGTCCCACACCAAAGGCTCTTGAATAAACTTACCAGTCATGGAATAAAGGGACAGGTCTTGTCCTGGATCAGCAACTGGCTAAGGGACAGGAAACAGAGGGTAGCACTAAATGGACACTTCTCCAAGTGGAGGGAAGTAAAGAGTGGGGTCCCCCAAGGTTCAGTACTGGGACCCCTGCTTTTCAACCTCTTCATAAATGATCTAGAGGTAGGAGTAAAAAGCAAGGTAGCCAAATTTGCTGATGACACTAAATTATACAGGGTAGTGAAAACTGTGAGAGATTGTGAGGAGCTCCTGAGGGATCTCTTGGCATGGTAGAGTGGGCAAAACAGTGGCAAATGAGCTTCAACATTAGTAAGTGCAGAGTGATGCATGTTGGGGCAAAAAAACCCAATTACATTTATAAACTGATGGGTTCTGAACTCTCTGCGGCAAACCAGGAAAGGTATCTTGGTGTCCTGGTGGACAACTCAATGAAGGTGTCAACCCAGTGTGCCTAAGTAGTGAAAAAAGCAAACTCAATGCTAGGGATTTATTAGGAAGGGTATAGAAAATAAGTCAGCAAGTGTCATTTTGCCTCTTTATAAATCTATGGTGAGGCCCCATCTGGAATACTGTGTACAGTTCTGGTCGCCATACCTCCAGAAGGATATTATGGAGTTGGAAAAAGTGCAGAGGAGGGCAACCAAAATGATTAGGGGACTGGAACACCTTCCTTACCATCTGAGGCTGCAACGGTTGGGCCTCTTCACTCTTGAACGACGGCGTCTAAGAGGTGACCTGATTGAAGTTTATAAAATCATGCACGGTGTGGACAAAGTAGATAAGGAAAAACTGTTTTCCCTATCGCACAACACTAGAACTAGGGGACACTCGATGAAACTTTTGGGTACTAGTTCTCAAACAAATAAGAGAAAGTACTTTTTCACCCAGAGGATTACTGGTCTATGGAACTCCCTGCCAGAAGAAGTGGTGACAGCTGTCAGTCTTGACAGCTTTAAGAAAGGATTAGACAAGTTCATGGAGGACAAAGGTATCAATGGCTATAATTATGGATACTTAAGGACAACCTCCGGGTTGGAGAGATAGGCAGGATATCTCTCAATGCCATTTCCAGGGAATCCTAAGCAGGTGAAGGCATCTCCTTGGGAATACCCTGAAGGAAATGGTGAGCCACTGTGTGAGACAGAATGCTGGACTGGATGGGCTCCTGTGGCCTGTTCTAGCAAGGCTGTTCTTATGTTCTTATGTAGAGTAAATTCCAGTGAAAAGAAGCTTTATTCCTTCACAATACTGAATAACCACTAAGGTTTATGTCCAGGTTCAAAATTCTGCACAGTTCTTATACTGAGCTGTTAGTGAACAAAAGTAACTAAAATATTAACTGCTGTTTTATATTAGAAATAAGTTAACATTATAACATGATCATAATAGATTGGCACTTGTATATCAAGTAAAATCAGTGTTAAAGGATGGGAAAGTTCAATTGGAACTCCATGCTAAGGTTGAAGTGAGGGGGTATTGAAACACCATACCCTCCCTTACTTGTTGAGAACCTTAATCTATATCTATAAAACAGAAGTCTGGGATTGTATGTGCTCCAAAGACTCCCACACCCCTGGACCCATCTTGCTGAAATTTGGCACATACGTTCCTTGGGCTTGCAAGATCAGCACTGTCGAGGTCACAAGCCCCATGTGGGGGTGTATGCCCCCAGAATTGGGAAAAGGTGTGGGACCTAAAACTCCCATGGTGCCTTGGGTGAAAAAAGCCAACGGAAAAGCCGTACTACACATGCGCAACGGCACAAGGGCTGCAGCACTGCCTAGTGCCACTGTGTGTCTCTCCTCACCAGAGAGGGAAGTGGGTGGGGCCTGAATGGCCATGGTCTCATGGCTGCATGAGCTCATGACCCCCTACCCACCAGAGCTGCGATTTCTCTCTTCCCGGCTGGCCGGTTATGCCGGGCCCCAGCCGAGAATGCCATTCATGAGTTCGCCAAGGCAAGGTCCGGGGGTGCCATGCCAAGCATCTTCGGCATGAAGAATAGCAGCAGTGGCAAAGGCAAAAGTGGTGAAGGGGGCACTGGGCAGGCGGCAGGAGGAGGTGGCGGAGGCAGCATGGTGAGGAGCAAGACCCATGATGGGCCGGCCAAGGTGGGGCTGGAGGGTGGCACGAAGGATGAGCCAGGCGATGGAGGGGCTCATGACACCTGCAGAAAAATGGCCGCCCCAGCGAAGGTGCCATAGGCAAAAGGCTGAAAGGGTGCAGGGGGCTCAGAGGACTCTTCAGCAGCATGAGGTGGCACCAGAGGAAGAAGCCATGCTTGAGCTGCTGTCCCAAGCAGGTAGGACGAGGAGGAAGAACAGCCACGGCTGGGCACCAGCATGACTGCTCTGTGTGTGTAAAGGGACAGAGTGTGTGTGGAGAGGGATGGTGTGTGTGTGTGTGTGTGACTTCCTGCAAAGAAAAAAAAACCGAGCAAATGAAGAGACTGGATTAGTATTCCTCTTTCCCATTTTTCTTCCTCTTCCCTCAACATTTCCCCTCAATTAAGTGGTTGTCATGGAAAAGAATGTTGGACATACATTCATGACATTACCCAGTCCACTCTGTTCAAGAGAGGAAAACTACCCTCATGGGACCACTTTCAAAATGTTGCTCTTAGATAATGTTAGGATCTTTTATTTTTAAGCCTGGAGCTAGCCATGTTTGGGGGATTACTTCTCTACTCCTTGCACAAGGTTATTTTCAGTTGTCAAATCCTTCATTTCCCCTTCTTTTCTTTTTTTTATTTAAATTTTTATTAATTTTTTAAAGCATAAGACATAAAACAAACATTTTATACGTAACAAAGAAAATAAAAAGAATTGATAAAGATAAAATCATAATATAAAAATTAAGACAGACTGTATATTACATACACTTACAAACTACATCACCCTGGTGCTATATACATTGTCCTAGGAGGTTGTGGGATCTCCCATTCATTTCTATTGTTCCCAAAATTTCATTTGGTCTGGTGTCAATTTTTTTATTCCGTCTCTTGTCAATGAGTATTCCACAAATTTTCGCCATATTTTCCAAAATCTACTTTCTTTTATTATACCTTTCTTAAGGTTTAGTTCCCATGTTAGTTTTTCATTCAATGCGAGATCCCACATCTGCCCGTACCAATCCTGCACTTTTAACATTATATCACTTTTCCAATTTTTTGCAATGCACATTCTTGCCATTACTAACATCATAGACAACAGCTCTTTCTTATCGTTATCTATTTTAATATTCTCAACATCTGTCAGTAAGGTGGTATCTGGCCCCAATCTGAGACGTACTCCCATAATTTTCCCTATCTCGATCTCAATTTTTGTCCAAAAGTTTTCTACCTCTTTACATTCATACCACATATGAACATATGTGCCCAAACTGTTTTTACATCTCCAGCACATTTTATTGTTCTTCTTATCCATCTGGTGCAGTCTCACGGGTGTCAGGTACCACCTCCATAACATTTTAAAATTGTGTTCCTTTATTTTGACCGATAGGGATCTCATAATTCTTTTTTTCCATTTATTTTGCCATTCCTTTTCCGTTATTTTCAAGTTCAAGTCCTGTTCCCATGTATGTCTTAATGTTTCTTGTGGGTTGCTTTCTGTGTTTACTATTTTATAAATTTTACTAACCAACCCTTTAATACCAATTTCCTCTTTCCTAATTTTCCAAACTAGTTCCTCAAATTCCGTCCTGTCTCTTTCTAAGCTTCGTTCCCTCCAGTATTTATTATTCCACTTATTCACCTTAATTATCTGAAACCAATTCAACTTCATCTGGGTATATAACTCTCTTTTCCTCCCATCATCTTTACAGACTCGTATCCAATCTTTCAATAGGAGAACCCTATTTGTCAACAAAATTTCCTTGATCTCGTTATCCAATTTTATTGGGAAGTTGTTCAAGTCTTCTATTTCAATTATCGGTGAGATGTTTGGGGCCAGTTTCATTTTAACTTTCTTCCATACTCCCAACATAGATCTCATCATTCTGTTTTTAACCGATATTTTTCCTATTTCCTTGTCTAAGAAAAGACTCTTACCAACTTCCTTTACTTCCTTCATCTCGATTTCCTCCCAGATAACCGACTCCTTCATCAATATCTTAACTACGTTCTTTATCTGGAAGGCTTTATAATAATTCTTTAAATTAGGCATTCCTAATCCACCTTCTTTTTGAGGTAAATACCACATTTTCTTTAGAATTCTAGGTCTACGTCCCCCATTACAATAACTATCAAATAGTTTTTGAAATTCCTCAATATCTTTATCTATCAGCTGAATTGGTAAGGCATCAAATAAAAATTTTAACTTTGGTAGTAACATCATTTTAGTCAATGCTATTCTGCCAAACCAAGACAGCTTCAGTTTTTGATATTGTGAAATTTTAGTCTTAAGTTCCTTCTTTTGTTTATCATAATTTAGTCTTTTCAGGTCCTCTAGATTATTAGATATATTTATCCCCAGGTATTTCAAGCTCCCTTTAATCTGTAATTTAAATTCATCCCTAATTTTCCTTTGCTCTTCTTTTTCAATATTATTTAAAATCAATTCTGATTTTTCCCAATTTACCTTCAGACCTGTAATTTGTTCAAAATCCTTTAGATGCTTTTGAATCCTTTCCATGGTTCTTCTGGGGTGTTTCATGATTAACAAAGTATCGTCTGCATATAAACTAATTTTATTTTCCAATATTCCTTCTATGTTTTTGTCTTCTCTTATTATGTTGGCTAATATTTCCATCGCCATAATAAATAGTATTGGAGATAGGGGACATCCTTGCCTTGTTCCTGCCTCTAATCTTAATTCTTCTGTTAAACCATCATTAACCCTGATTTTAGCGTATCCTTGTTGGTACAGTTGTTCTATTGTCTTTATAAACCTATTACCGAATCCATAACTCTTAATTATCTCGATAATTGTTACCCATTGTACAGAATCAAATGCTTTAAAAATATCTAATGAAAGTATGCCTACTTTCTCTTTATTTTGTCTTGCCACATCTATTAAATTTAGTATTCGCCTTACTAAATCAGCCATATGTCTCCCTTTCACAAAACCAGCCTGGTCTTTATTTATATATTTATCCATAAAACTATTCAATCTATTTGCCAATATAGCCGTAAAAATCTTAGCGTCTTGGTTTATCAGGGAGATAGGTCTATATGATTCTACTTTTTCTAAATCTTTTCCCGGTTTTGGTAATAAAACAATTATTGTTCTGTACCACGATGCACGTACCTGTTCCCCTTTAAGAATACTATTATAGATTTTTAACAATTTCGGGATTACTATATCCTTAAATTCTTTATAGAACTCAGCAGGTAATCCATCCTCACCGGGTGCTTTATCTACTTTCAATTTATTTATTACTTTTTTTATCTCTTTTTCAGTTATTAATTCTTCCATTCTTTGTTTATGCTCTTGACTTATTTTATTTTTGATTTGCATTTCCAATCTATCTTTTAATTTGTCTAGGTTTATCTTCTTTTTAGAGTATAGGGCTTGATAGAATTCTCTGACCACCTTACATTTGTCTTTGGTCTTATTATGCCTTATACCCTCCTTATCCACTAATATCCCTATTTCTCTTCTGCCTCTCTTTTCTTTAGCCGCTCTTGCCAACATTTTTGAGTTTTTATTACTATATTCAAAATATTCTCTTTTTAAATATGTTAGGTCTCTTTTTACCTTTTCCATGTCATTTCCAATTAATTCTTTCCTTAATCCCTGTATCTTTTCATATACTTTTCTATCCTTAGTTATTGCATGTATCTCCTGTAACCTTTTAATCTCTTTTTCCAGTTTCTTCTTGCTTACTTTTTAACTGTTTATTTCTAATACTTGCCAACCTAATACTTTCACCCCTAAATATCGCTTTCATGGTATCCCATACGGTACCAATTCGTATTTCCCCTGTATCATTCCACTTCCAATTTTCTTCCCATTTTTCTACCATTTGATCTTTACTTTTTTTATCTCTAAACAGTCTGGTGTTATATCTCCAATTTTTCGGGCTCTTTATAGCATCTATTTTCAATTCCAACAATACTTTTGCATGGTCCGATTCTTTAAATATTCCAATTTCTATACCATCTAAGTTACTTATCAAATTATCCGTGACAAATATATAATCTATTCTGGAATATGTATTGTACACTTGTGAAAAATATGTATAGGCCCTTTCCTGTCCTTTGAGTACCCTCCATGTATCTTTCAGCCCCAAGGATTTCAACCAATTATTTAACACAAACGTCTTATTTCCACCTACACTTCTCTTCATATTTGTGCTATCTATATTTGATCCTACTAAATTAAAATCTCCCCCTACAATCATTTTTGTTGTTTTTTCCTTCTCTAATATTCGGTATATCTTATTTAAAAACCTGTTTTGATGTTCATTTGGCACATACAAATTCACCAGCGTTATTTCCTCTTCTTCTATTTTCCCCTTTATTATCAAGTATCTACCTTCTGGGTCTGATATACTTTTTATCATCTCGAATCCCGCTCTATTTGATATCAAAGTTGCGACCCCCCTAGCCTTTGAGGAACCATATGCTTTTTCGTAAACTTGTGTCCATCCTAAAAATAATTTATTAGTTTTTTCTGAATTCTGATGGGTCTCCTGAAGAAAAATTATATCCGGTCTATCTTTTCTGAGTGCCGCTTCCAACCTCCTTCTCTTCACTTGACAACCAGTACCTTTCACGTTCCATGTTAATACTTTTACATCCTTCATCTATTATGTATCTCCCGCTCTTTTTTTACAGTTCCCACTTCCTCCTACGGGCATGTGATCAACATATAACATTTCCTTCACCTTATACAAAAAAATAATAGTAATAATAAAAAAAGAAAAGACATCTAAAAGAAAAAATACACTAAACAATCTACTACTCTCCCTCCCCATTTCTTTTTTTTTTTTTTACAAATGGCCTCCGAAATTCAGAGGGGGGAGGGGGGGGTGCAGTCATACATAGGGGTCTGGATTGGGCCTGAACCTACTCCCCGTCCGGAGCTATTCCTCCTTCCGCCCCTTTTGGCATATTCTCATTTCCATTGCTATCCCTTCTTCTATAACCACCAGATATAATCAATTCTTCCTTCAAGTCAAACCACTCTTTAGTTCCTGCTTCCAATAATTTGGTATCTGTCATTACGTCCAAGACATTAATATCTTCATTAATTAAATATCTTCTTCCCAAATAAAAAAAACTTAATTGTCTTGGAAATTTCCAATTGTATCTTATTCCCCTTTCCTGGAATCTTTTTGTGATTGGCTTCATCGACTGTCTCCAAAAACGATCCTCCATTGGAATGTCATTGTATACTTCAATATCATGGCCTTCTACTTTTAAAACCTCTGGTCCTTTTTCACGTATAAGCGCCATTAACCTCAGTTTATCTGATACATTAGCAAATTTTAACATGACATTCCTTGACCCAGTTTTTCCCCTTCTTGAACCGAGCCTGAATACATTTACCACCTCATGCGGCGTGAAGCCATCTTCCATAATTTCGTCAAGCCATTTCACTATTCTTTCTTTTAATTTGTCTGGTGAATTCTCTGGAAATTTTCGAATTATAACATTTGCTTTTCTTAGTTGTTCTTCTACGTTCTCCAATCTCTTTTCATGATCCCCAACCTTATTTTCTCTTTCCTTTTCTTTCCTTCTTAAGTCCATGACCTCTACTTTTATCGTTGCTTGTTCTTTTTTTATCTCTTCTTGCTCTTTTTTAATGTTCTTTGTTTCCTCTTTCATGCCTTCAATTCCCTTCATAATGTTTACTACCATATCTTGCAAATCCTGTTTCCATTCTGTTCTAAAACGAGCGAACATGTTTCCAATATTATTCCCCAGTGCATCAAATTTCTCGTTAAGGGTTTCAAATTCAGATTTTGTTCCTTCTCCTCCCCCTGTCGCCGATGTCGTTGGTGTTGTGGCCGTAGACGTAGTTACGATCGTTGTTGGTGTTGTTCCTGCTATCGCCGCTGTCGTTGACACTGTTGTCATAGCTGTTGTTGTCGTTGTTACTTTTGCTGTTGTTATCACGATTGATTTTACCGCAGATGGAGTAGGCGCCGTTGGTGATATTATTGTCTTCTGTTGCTGCTGCTGCTGTAATTGTTGTGCCATCTTTTTCACTGTCTCCTGTTCCTCCAAGTCCTTTATCTCTTGTTGCATTGCTTTTTTCATCTCTTCTTCCTCCTCATCCAATCTTGTAAGCCTCCTGAAACTTCTATCCGAGGACGTTGGTCTTTGCCCTCTTGTCCAAGCCAATTTCTTCTCCTTCTCTTTCCCTCTCCCCTGCCGTTTCATTCAAATATATTTCTAACTGCTTATTATCAATTTACATACAAAGTTTAGTCATTCAAAATTCACCATATATTTTAACTCTAACCAGTTTTATTAAACTTTCCAATTACAATACTTAACCCTTATCCCCTCCTCCCCCCTCCCTCTCTCTGTCTTATATATGCGTGTGTATTTACAACCAAATATACACACACATGTATACCCAGAGAGTCATTCAAACCTCCATGGTCCCAATTTAAATTAATTAATTTCCCTCTTATATTTTTTTTTTACTTTAATATTTCCCCCCCCCCACAAAAATAAAAATAGAATAAAAATAAAAACAAAAAGGAATAAGGAAAAAGAAAAAAGAAAGGGAAAAAAAACTAAAAAAAAGCAATTAGAAAATCTTATTTGAGAAAAAAATTTTAAAAATTAAAAAGCTTCGAACCAAATAAAAATAAAAAAAAGAAAGAAAAGAGAACAAAAATAACAACAGTTGAAAAAAAATTTTTTTTTTATCTCAAAAATTTAACTGTAGGGGGAGCCAACTTTCTATTGTAAGTTGCAAACGTTCTCCAAATCTCTTTTAAGGAGAGAAAAAGGAAGAGTCAGCAGAAATAAAAATGACACTGATGAGTTCACTTTCCTGTTCTCCAAAGTTCCAATCTACAAGCGGTTTATTTCTCAGGGAACTATGCCACAACACCTTCTTGCTTCTCTTTGTATCTCCAAAAAAAATATATATGCAGGAACAGACTTATCGTCTCTCTTCTTCTTTAAAAACCAATACTCTTAGACCACAGCATAATAACGAGAGGGGGAGGCAATGAAAAGGGAAAAAGAAATCAAAAATCAAAAAGAAAAAAAAAGGAAAGCAGGAAATACTGTCTTGCCCCTTTTGCTTAGCCACTTATTTGTCCGCTCCCACCGGCATAAAACATTTCAAAAGGGGGAAAAGAATAATAATAAAAAAAAACATCAGTCTCTTTACTTCTCCTTTCTATTTCCCCCTTCCTCTTTATAAATCTTTACAGCTTTGCTCACCCTCAAACTTCTTCGCTTCTCCCCTTTGCTCCTTTCCAGCGCCACGAAACTCCGTATGTCTCCGATTGGGGGGGCGGCGAGACCGAGCGAGCCCGCTACGGAATCTTCTTTCAGCCCCCCAACAAGCTTACTTTTCGTTCCGACGTCCACTTATGCTTTATCCACGCTTTTAGCCACTTTTACTAGAACGCCGCTCTCCTCACGTTTCCAAAATTTCCGTTCTTCGATCAGGAGCTCTGGGGACTCGTCGCCATTACAGGTCGCCCATCCCCCCACTCTCAAGATCGAAACTCTGTCCTACCTCTTTTTCTCGGCGCTGCTTTGGGGCATCCAATATATTTTCCACTGCTAATTTTCCTTCTCTTTTTCCTAATCCATTTTTCAGCCGGTTTCAAGGACTATTTTCACTTTAAAAAAGTCACTTTCTTTTCTTTCCTTTCCGAGCGGAGAAAAGCTCGTCCCTCTCAGCCCTCCATCATGACACGCCCCCTTCCCCTTCTATAAAAGCCAACAAAATGAATCTGTCAGAATCTGCTGGTGCCTGGTCTTCATCGCCATTAAGCGCATCACTTCTGAGAAGCTCTAATGGGGCATTGTGCAAACATCTAGCTGGCTGACTTGCATAACTGAAGTCCAACTTTGCCTCCTACCTGACCCAAGACAAAGAATAAGTATGTCAAAGACCAAAAAGGAAGGAAGCAGAAAAATGGAAGACAAAAAATGGTGACACTGTGGGTGTGTTCTGATCTGAGAACCTAGATCTTCTTACCTGCTGTTGCTTATTAGATGATTGGGGTGGTGGTGTTACAGAATTTCAGGAATTTGGGACCCAATATTGTCTCTTTCCAGTCAAGAAGAAGGATATAGCATATGGAGTTTGGGGATTACTTATTATCATCCTTCTGCTGATGTATCTGGACTGTGTATATATATCAGACCTGAAGAACAACTCATGGCCTACCTGTTTTTTGCAAGATGATGATGTTCCCATAATAACTGGAGCCCTTGGAGCAATACTTAAAGGACTCCCCAGATATTTGGAAATTTTAGATTTATTCAACCTGAATATCCTAACTTTACAACAACAACAAAAACTTTACTAGGAAGTGCCTGTATACTTAGCTGTTACCATAATAGTTCTTAAGTCTTTGATTAGCTATTGAACTGTTACTTTTATGCCAGTCTTTGACTGTGAATCTAATGGTAGATTTTTATGATGATAATGGTGATAAATTGCATACTTTTAATTAATCTACATTAAATGTTTTATGTATGCCTATAAAATTGTAGCACATGCACAGAATAAATACATTTCTAGCTGCATTTATAATAATAAATTAAGCTTGCATTAGGACTGTCTGCCTCACCATCACATATATTTGTGTTGGTTAACACACCCATCCTCAGCCACACTAGAGACAGCAGAGATCTGTAGCTTGGTTATCATTTCACAAACTGCCTGTATGGCATCAGGAGTTCATACAGTTGTCATTAGGATAATCATGGAAAGGGGGTAAATCTCTTTGACGGCAGACAGCATTTACATTGCAAAGAACAGCTATATTCACTGACAAAGACTTTGGAAACTAGGAATTACCAAACACATGTTATTAATGTATGTGTTTGTTCATTCTGTTTCTAGTTTGGCTTTTATGAAAATCTCAGGAGATATAACAAGTGGTAAAACAAAAAAAGAATACAATAAAATACATTAAACAGACTAACAACAACAACCCAATACCAATCAGTAGAAAAGAGGAAATAATGAAGTCATTACAGGCTTTACTCAGTTGGCAGTTTCATGTCTGGCCTAAACACGGAAGAAGAAGAAGTGGCCATTTACAGTTCATAAATGCCCAATTGAATCTTAGTCTGCTGTCAAAATGTCAACAAATTTGGTGCCAATCCCTCCAAAGATATGGCAATTCTACACCTACCATTCATATAGAGCAGTGATGGCTAATCTCGGTATTCCAGCTGTTGTTGAACTTCAATTCCCAGAAGACCTGATCAGCAGGAGTACTGACCTGGGCTTCTGATAATTGAAGTCAAAAAACAGCTGGACTGCCAGGTTAGCCACCAGGGATATAGAGGATGTCGTATCTTATGTTACCACCTGATGTCCTTCACATAGTGGTAGAACAAATAAATTCCCAGCCCCAGTCTGGGAACCCTGGCAGGAGGTTAGGTAGGAGGAGAGGCATTCTTGGATCCTAAACTATTCAGGGCTTTGTCATGCCTTGAATTCAGCCTGGAAACAGGCAACCAACACAGTTTCTTCAGGATTGGTGTTATGTGATCCCAGACAGATGCCGTTATCAGCATCATGGCTGCCACACATTTCATCAACTGTTACTTTCCAGTATTTAAGAGCAGCTCCACGGTGTAGTAAATCTAAATAAGATACTATCAGACCACTGTTAAAGGTTTTTGTTTTGTTTCAGAACAGCTCTAGTTAATATACTAGCTGAATCTGGGCAACACCATCAAATATAATTTGACTGCTATTACCTTGTTTCATGTGGTTGCCTAAGTCAAGACTCATAAGCTAATTGATATTTTGGTTTAAAGCCACTTAGTAGAAACTAGCCTCTATAACCTAAAAAGCCATGAAAAGGGCTTCATTAGACAGAATTGACTTGATGTCGCTAATTACTGATTTCCTGAAAGCATGCTTGTGAGGCAGCATACATTCAAACCAAACTATAATATCAAAGCATTGCTTTTAAAAGGCCTGGTAGCTTGACATTCAAAACAAAACAATACGAATAACAGGCGAGCTTCCCAGGGACAGCACTGTAGTCTTTAGGCCATACTAGATGCTACTTAATCATGCAGCAGCTTGCAGGGAATCCTTATTTATTTCCTTAATCCCATATAAATGTGCCATGGGCCCAATCTGAAGTATACCAGTAGAGCATGTTAAAATGACTTTTTGACCTATAGTCTACCAACACCTACAGCCAGCATAATGACATCCCCAATCTCGTTGTTCTCCCCAATCTCGTTGTTCTGTGCAGGACAATGACAATATCTATCTATTTATCTATCTATAGTATATAGTCACCTTTCCTAACTCTGCTGGGAAGCATGTTCACAGGGCAGGTAAGTTGAGGGAGAGGATTCTGAGGATTAAAATGCAAACTTCCTTTATTTGCATTTGGTAGGGCTTAATGCAGACAAACACTGTCTTGGCAATAAAGAAAACATATGAAGCTCCCCTGCATGCCACATCATTAATGTAGTTCAGGGGTTCTCAACCTTTTAAAGTCGGGGGCTGGTTCATGCTCTCTCAGTCAGCTTCGGGGGGGGGATGGCCATTTTGCCCATCCTCCACCGCATGGCACTTCCTGGTGTGGTGGAGACAGTGGGGGGCCACATGAAATGATGACGTGGGTCGTATCCAGCTCACGGGCTAAAGGTTGAGAATCCCTGTCTCTAGCTTTTATGTTCAAGATATGTGGCTCTAATTTACAACAGGGGTGAGCAGAATGAAGATCAATTGTACCACAGATCCAATTTCCAGTAGACCATCCCTGATGGCAACTAATGATGGACTAGAGATGGATACTGCTCTAACTGGCTGCAATTATCAGATGCATAAGGACAAGTGAATTGCACAACAGAGGTCTTATCGAGACAGGGCAAAAGTTCCATTCCGATTTGTCATTTCTGGTAGTTTTTGGAATAGGGGGAAGTAAGGCTTACTAGGATTCACATCTATAGGTAAAGGTCACCCTTGCTTGAAAGCCAGTTGTATCCAACTCTAGGGTTCAGTGCTCATCTCTGTTTATAGCCAAAGAGCCAGCACTGTCTGTGCAGACGTTTCTGTGGACATGTGGCAGGCATGACTAAACACTGGAGTGCATGGAATGCTGTTTACCTTCCCACCAAAGTGATCCCTGTTTATCTACTTGCAATTTCTTGCTTTCGAACTGCTAGGTTGGCAGGAGCTGGGACAGAGACAGATACTCATTCCATCGTGCAGCACTTGGGTCTCCAACTGCTGACCTGCCAATTTTCCAGTTGTCAAGTTCAGCTTCTTAACCACTAAGCCACTGCAGTCCCTTTACATCTATACTGCATTGTAAATTGTCACTGCATCTCCTTAGGACCATCCAGAACATTCTTTAAAAAAAGGTGCTGGTGTTAGTGGTTCTTAAGGATTGATGTTGATCTCCTTGCAGCAAGAGGAGAAAAATTCATGAAAGGAAGCTGTGGTGGGTGAGGATTTCACTCACAATCTCTCTTTTGTTAGTATATAGTAAGATGGCATAGTGCCAACCCCTTCCTGTTGAAGGAGGGAGGGTGGCACTAGGATCCCTTTATAACAAAAGTAAAATTCTTTTTAAAGTAGGAAAGAAAACCGCCTTCCCTGCTGCAGCTTCTCTCCTGGGATTTGTTTTGTGGTTGGAAACCAAGTGAAACAATCCCACCTTAGTTTGTGACTGCAGGAACACATGGGCCTCCTCTGGAAAATGCTAAATTCCATCCCTTGCAAGGAACTGGGATGCAAACAAAAAGAGGACAAAAAAAGCACAGGAAGGCATGGATTTGGCATGGATTTTTATCGAGACATGCATGTTGATAAAATGGTTGGAGAAATATTGAAATTATCCATGATGACAACAGCAAATGCTGCATCTGGGTTAAATCTTGAGTCATGCCTAACTATTGAAATATGCTCAGTATGCGTTCTTGCTTTGTGAACTTAAAAGATATGAAAGAATATAGAGAAAAAGAATTCCAGTAAAGAAATTAAAATTAAATTGAATCCTCTGACCCAGAAGCACAGAAACTACACTTGATTCTTCTGAACATTTTTTTGTTGCACAGTCAAGTCCGACCCTTTGTGGCCCCATGGACTACTGCACGCCAGACTCCTCTGTCCTCTGTCATTCTCCGCAGCTCACAGAGATCTACACCCATTGTGTCAACGATGCCACTAGCCACCTCATCCTCTCCCATCCTCTTCTCCTTTTGCCTTCAATCTTTCCCAGCATCAAGGTAGAAACTGGCTTAACCTGAAGTCTCTGTTTTAATCAAGCTGGGTTATATAGGATAGTTAAGGACCATTTACATTCTTTTCTTTCCCTTGGAAAATCAGAGGAAGTGGCCATTCTGTGATTGCTGAGAACCAAGTAATTTCACCAATGGATAGGAATGCCCACACTGGCCCCAGACATCTTGCTGTCTGTTCTGCACTGGACTTGTGCTGTACCTGGCTGTGCAGGGACTCCCTAGTGCCAAGTTGCCTTTGTAAGGTCCACTCAGCTTATTAACCCCTCTAGTTGTTTTTTTTTTTTTTGCAAACACATAGGCACAAGCACAGCATTGTCTTAACCTGTAAATGTGCATTGAGCTGGCATCGGATGATTAAGCTGCTGGTTTTTTTCAAGACAGAGAAGCACAGCATTTAATCAGGGTGGAATTTGGTTTAAAAAAATAGACAGGAGTGCTTGATAGCTGTTGGCCTTGAGCAGGGATGTGAAATGGCAAATATTTATTCACATTGCAGCAGACCGAGCCCTCTCTTGCCAGGCTCTGGAGCAGGGATTTTCAACCTGCAGCCTGTGGCACCATTTCATGTGGCCCACCACCATCTTCACCACACCAGGAAAAGCCATGTGGTGGAGGAATGGCAAAATGGCTGTCTGGCCCCCGAAGCTGTCTGAGGGAGCGTGACCCGGTCCCAGGCTTTAAAAGGTTGAGAACTCCTGCTCTGGAGAGTCAGAAGGAGAGGTCACAACTTCTTCAGCACCATCCTAACTAGTGCTGGGGAAAGAAAAAACCACATTGGGACTCAAAGCATTCTGGGAAAGATGCTTGAAAGTAAAGGGATGATAGCCAAAAGGGGAGTCAAGGCTCATACCTTGACTATCATCATTCACACTCTTTTCAATAGAAGGTAATGAGCTTGCAAGGAGGACCATTTTGCCAGCCTTGTTCAAGAAATGCTGGCTTTCCTTCTAATCTCTTTTCCATTTAAAGGAGAAAGAGGAGGAGGGAGGGCTTGACATCTCCAATGGACCTGGGCTCTGAGGAAACCCTTCCTATCATTTGTGCCTTGGTCAAGGCCAGATGCTGCTGCTTCAGGACCCACAGATGGACAAATGGGTTGACTTCACCTTTGGTGAAGGACATGGGAGAGGAGCACCAGCCTAGTATTACCATCCTCCCTATAAAGGCATTAGCTGGCTGGGGTCGATGTTGTGAACTTGATCTCACCCGTGGACTGGAAACATTGGTGGCCCAGTGAATGGAACTGACTGACTCAGTTGAGTACAGAGAGTGATGGGGGTTATTTAAGTTAACTAAGTCTCTCATGGATTTTTAGGGCAGGAGGTATAAGGCACAGTACCCTGTCTCCCTACCCTAATAAAGACAAGTTCTAACAGCAATGGGAGTCTGGAGTTCATGGAGTCAGTAGCGGCAGAAACCCACCAGGGCATGATGGAGCCCATCTTGCACCACTCTCTGAAAATGAACTTTTCCTACTTAGAACTTTACTTTCTCAGGGCAATTCTACATGGAGCATTTGTTCCCTTGTAGTTCCCCATTTTTTAAAACATAAATTATGCCCACCTTCCTGATGATATTCTTCCTACGTAACTTTGTGCTATTTTAAAAAAAGTTCCTGCACCTTTCTGACCCACCCCAAACCTTTGGTTTATTAAGTTATTTATTTTGCACTTTACTGGGTTGGGGGAAGCAGATTAGCATTTATGGTCATCCCCTCCCCATAACTAGAACCTAAGTAGCATGAGAAAGACAGATTGCTCAGTGGCTCCCAATTAAAAACAAACCTGGAAGGGAGAGTAAGAGACATGTCAGAAGCATGCATAAATTGATATGTCTGCTTACTGATAAAACAACACCTGGGCAGATACTGGATGTTTGGCTGTCAGGCAGTGGTGGATGAGGAGATGGATAGAAGGACCTTCTCCTGTCTCCCTCTCTTTTTCTTTTGCTTAGTCTGGAAATATGGTTTTTGCCCCAACTAGGGACAGGAGCTGCCCCAACTGCTTTTCTTCCACCTGCCCATCCAAAATGTTTTTGGTCAGGTAGCTTAGCCCTTAAATTTCTACAACTACTCTCAACCAAACTCCTCCAGGACCTTAGAGCATCTATAATACATTCAAACAGCACCCAGCCCCAGCAATGATACAAGCTTACGAGGACTTATTAGCAAGTGTTATTAGAGCACTCTACTCATCTTCTAACCAATTCTTGGTTTGACAGAGATTGCAGGGCTCTGAAAGCCTTTATCCAAACCTCTTACTACCAGTACTGATTATCTAAAAACTTATTCCCCCTTTGAAAATACTTCAAACTTAAGTCCCAACTCTACCAACTTTCCAAGCTTAAGAGAACCGCCTTCATAAAAAGGCAATGGGAACATCTCGTGCAAGCTACCATCTCCAACAACTCTAGACAATTCCAGTCCATAATATCTTGCACCTCCCAACTAGACCAACCACTGATATCATCTATTTCCCCTCCCACCTGGTATCATTACTATCTAAACATCTTTTATAAGGATGGAATTGAGGATACACATCACAAGGAAACTACATTAGCAAGCCTCTCAGTTTGGCCCTTTGGTATACTGGAACCAAGATAATAGAAGCAGCCTAAGTCTGGCTTAACACATCTTTATTGGCACACCGGTAGACTGAACATGTGGTAATGGCGGAGGTACAGCTCCTTTTATATTGCAACAATACATTTGAACCTGGTTACACGGTAGCGTATTGGCTGCTACCTGCGTGACGTCATCCGGAGTCACGCCCTTCTTCTCCAAATGTTCCTTGGGTGGGAAGGTTCCCGTGGCTGACGGTAATTGGGGAATTTGTACCATGTGAGCTGAATGCTCGCAGCTGCCTTCTATAGGTAGCTAGCTCGCGTTCCATTACAGCTGAGATACATTGTGTTCATTGTTAGGTTACATTTGGACACTGCAGTGGCTACATTCATTCTTAAAGCGATACTGTTTCATACACAACAGGCCCACAGTGACCACAGAAGAAATTCTAATCTTAATCACCCAATTTAAACCATGCAAAGCCCCTGGCCCTGATGCAGTTCCTCCTGAACTACTCAAACAATCTCCAGACTGGTGGGCCAACATGTTGACTCCTCTTTTTACCATTGCTAATCAAAATGGCTGCATGCCAGTGGCCTGGTTGAACTCAATTACAGTCCACATATACAAAAAGGGAGACCACTTACCCCCTGCCAATTAGAGGCCAATGAGCCTTTTCACTGGCAAGATTTAACATTTTGCCCTCTGAGTTCCTATTTTGGAGATACAATAAAATCCTATATGGTGATAGGTTGAGTCCTTGCAGGGGCCAAACATGTTAAATCAGTTATCCACGTTCTCTTCTACTGCCCTTTTTACAAGGAAATCTGTCTCAATTCCCTAGATTCCATTTTAACCAAATTTAGTAGACTCTCAGACTCCTCTAGATTGTTGCTTCTCTTGAAAAATGGCTCCACCAATTACATGGACCGAGTGGCTACCTTTCTGTCAGGCACCACCTGACTTTGACTATTCTCGGTGGGAGTTGATAATCCTTGATTTTACATGTTCTGGTTGTGCTGCTACTCATTGTTTTAACCATTTTTATAACCCTTGCACTTGTGGTGCCATTGTGGTGCCAATAAAGGTTATGCAAGACAGGATCTGCCCCTGTGAGGCCAGAGAAATGGTTGAAATGGTTATTCATGTTCGTTTCTATTGCCCATATTATGTAGAAATCCTCCTTAAAATTTTAAGCCCCTTTTGACAAATTTCAGCGGACTTCCAGATTCATCCTGTTGCTTCTTTTAAACAATTATTCTACTGATTTTATGAATAGAGTGGCTACTTTTTGTGTGTGCTATTAGACTCCATTCTAGAGGTAGGAGTAGTTGATCCCAGGTTCCCCATCATTTTATTTGTAATAACCTTGTTGTATCAGCTGCCTGTGATGCTTTTGGCACTGTAGTGCTGGTTGTAATGACAATAAAGGTTTTTTGAATTTGAAAAAAAAATGCTTTTCTTCCTCTACTTCCAGCCAGTTGCTTCTTGCCAGTGCATTGTATGGTGAAGCAATTTAATAGTATGCAGCAGCAACAGTACGAATGCAAATCCCAGTCAATCCTGTGTTCTTTCAAAATCAAACACCAAAAAGAAGGATAGAACAAAGCATTACAAATGCTCCCACTGGAAGACCATTCATTCAACTGATGTAATCGTCACTCTGTTGAGGGGATTCTAGGTGTAGAGTTTGAATTACCATTACCATCTTCTGGGAAAACTTTGGATTGTGTATCTTGCCCCAGATCACACAAGCTGGCCCTTCTCCCAGAAGGCAAAGTGAGGAATTGAACTCACAAACCCTAGCCATACAGCCAGGCATTCCAGTACTCTATATCTAGAAAACCCTGAAAAGGATTGTCATAAATTGACAAGTGGCTGCTTTTCAAGTAAGGAACAACTGCCAGACCAGTTCACTGATTTGCCATAATTTCTACTCTCTGTTTCTGCAACTGTAATGAGAGAACAATTGGTTTCCAGGGACTTACTTTTGGACATAAATATTCAGGAGAAAGGTTAGGTTGAGGAAATTGTGTGTATGATTCCAGCTGATAAATCGGAGGCTTCAACAACTGGAAGGGCATAAGCCAGGCCCTGTATTCTGGTTGCCTCTAATGATATTTTTGACAAGGTGTTTTGTTCACGTCTCTTTTTCATTAATGGATTACCTGACTACTGTGCAGATACATTGCTTACTGTTGCTTTATCTCCCCAAACATGCTTCAGTCTCAGACACATCCTGCTGTATCTTAACTCCTGTCAGAATTTAACCAAGCATTTCTAGCAGTCAAGGTTTTAGCCCCAGTCAAATGTTGTCTTAAACATTACCAGAAAGGAGCTGGCATTGATTCAGCAGTAATTCATGGCAGATCCGATATACATTCAGCTAGGGATAGTAAACGGCCTCTTTGGGACCCTGAGAGAGAATTTAAATTTTTAAAAATAACAGAACTGGGAAAATAAAATTCCTGGCATATATGTGGATATTAAAAAATACCACTCATTTTTTTTCTAATAGAGATCAATAGCCATGTTCTTCATTATACAGACCACCAAGGCAACAATTTTGCTTAGGAACTGCACAGCTTGTTCTTCTGCCATTTCACTACGACATAATGTACTTCACATGTCCCAGTTGTGTCACATGCTTCAGCGAGTGTTTCCAGTATTCAAAAGATAAGACCACTGGCTTTCTTTGATTCTAGGTCAGCTTTGGCATTGCAGCAACAGAAAGAGGATAAAAAAAAAAAATCTATTTTGGACATCGAGAATACCACAGTTGTCAGGTAGATATCTCACAGACAAAGCACAGGATCACTATTGGCCTCCTCATATCTTTATCTTCTCACTCAAGTTGTGCACTTCCTTTTCCTTAACTTCCAAAGAAACACTGGTAAATGACCAGGGCTGCAAGATGCTAGTAAGTATAACCAAAGAAAGATAGTTTTAGCAGGGCACAGCCAGTAACACTGCAAAATGTCATCAAGTAATATAAGACCTTTCATCTTTCCTCACACAAAACATCCTAAAATGTCTGCCTAGAAGATATCATGATAAAGATACAGCACTCATTCTCTTCCTTTGAAGCAAGACTGTGTTAACACCCATCTTATTTTATTTCCCAGCTAGGAATCACTTCAGGAAGCTCTTACATAATTCTGAAAGAACTTTGGCATTCTGCCAAAAGGGTTTCTTCAAACTACTGTTGGTTCTGATCTAATCTAAGAGTTGTTAACTGACATCCTGTTGCTTAGCTTAGGAAGTTGTAACAAAAGTAGGTCCATTGAAACGGTGGAGATTTGGTAAATCAGCTCCTCCATAAATGTCACTGATTCAATGAGCCTACTCTCATTGCTACTTACTATGCTAAGCCACAGGATTTCAAATATTGTGTTTGTTATGTGCCATCAAGTTGTGATAGGAGTAAGCACCTTTTTATTTCTTGGCTGCAGCCACCATCTGCAGTAATCTTAGATCCCAAGAAGGTAAAGTCTGTCACTGCTTCCATTATTCCCCTTCTATTTGCCAAGAAGTGATGGGATCAGATGCTATGATCTTGGTTTTTTTTATGTTGAGTTGAAAGCCAGCTTTTACACTCTCCTCTTTCACCCTCAACTGTTTAGGTCTTCTTCACTTTCTGCCATTAGGGTAGTGTCATCTGCATATCATGAGTTGTTGTTATTTCTCCCAGCAATCTTAATTCTGGCTTGTGCTTCTTGCAGCCCTGCATTGTGTATAATGTACTCTGCAAATAATTTAAATAAACAGGGTGACAATATACAGCCTCATTGTACTCTTTTTCCTATTCTAAACCAATCAGTTGTTCCATATCCAGTCCCAACTGTTGCTTCTTATCTTGACCCACATACAGGTTTCTCAGAAGACAGGTGAGGTAGTCTGGTACTCCCATCTCCTTAAGGACTTGCCACAGTTTATTGTGATCCACATAATCAGAGGCTTTGGTGAAGTCAATGCAACAGAAGTAGATGTTTTTCTGGTACTCCCTTTCTATTGTCTGGTGCTCCATGATCCAGTGAATGTTGGCAATTTGGTCTCTAGTTCCCCTGCCTCTTTGGAACCCAGCTTGTACTTCTGGAAGTTCTTGATCTATGTACTGCTGAAGCCTAGCTTGTAGGATCCTGAGCATGACCTTATTGCCGTGTGAGATGAGTGCAACTGTACGATAATTTGAATATTCTTTGGCATTGCTCTTCTTTGGAATTGGAACGTAAACTGACCTTTTCCAATCCCATGGCCAATGCTGTTCCTTTTCCCAAATCTGCTGGCATATTGAGTGAAACACTTTAATGGCACCATCTTTTATGGCTTTAAATAGCTCAACTGGAATACCATATCTCCACTAGCTTTGTTTGTTAGTTATACTTTCGAGGACCCACTTGACTTCATACTCCAGGATGTCTGGCTCAAGGTCAGTGATCACACCATCATGGTTGTCAGAGACATTAATGTTCTTTTTGTAGAGTTCTTCTCTATATTCTTCCCATCTTTTTCCATTCTCTTCTGCATCTGTTAGGTCCCTACCATTTTTATCCTTTATCATGGCCATTTTTGCTTGATACATACCCTTAATTCCCGCAATTTTCTTGAAGATATCTCTAGTCCTTCTCCTTCTGTTGTTTTCCTTTATTGCTTTGCACTCATACCTGTCAACCATCCCATTTTACCTGGGAAAACCCCTTATTTTTACCCCTCTTCCCACCCCCTCCAATTTTATTAATTTCCCCGTATTTTCCCTTATTTCCCTACGTCCGGAGCCGGGCGGGGGCCGCCCGGACCGGAGACCACCACCCCCAGCCGGGGGTGAGGAGGAGGAGGAGCAGCAGCTGAGAGGCAGGAAGGCCAGCTACCGCCGCCGCCGCAGGGCCTCCAGAGCCAGGGGCCACTCAGCTGGTCCTCCTCCTCCTCCCACTCCCTGATATTAAAAGGGAAAACCCGATCGGGGTTTCCCCTTTAATATCAGTGGGTGGGGGGTTGCGATCCCCTTCTCCACTGGCTCCCCTGGGGCCAGAAGGGTTGGGGGGACAGACCCCTTTTGTCTTCCCAACCCTCACGGACCCACGGGACCCAGGAGAGTGGATCAAATCCACCCCACCCTCTGATATTAAAAGGGAAAACCCGATTAGGGTTTCCTCTTTAATATCAGGGGGTGGGGGGTTGCGATCTCCCTCTCCACTGGCTCCCCTGGGGCCAGAAGGGTTGGGGAGACAGACCCCCTTTTTCCCCCCAAACCCTCACGGACCCACGGGACCCAAGAGAGTGGATCAAATCCACCCCACCCCCTGATATTAAAAGGGAAAACCCGATCAGGGTTTCCCCTTTAATATCAGTGGGTGGGGGGTTGCAATCCCCCTCACCGCTGGCTCCCCTGGGGTTGGGAGTGTTGGGGGGGGAGACAAAAGGGGTCTGTCTCCCCAACCCTCCTGAACCCAGGGGACCCAGCGGAGAGGGTGCCCAGGCACAATGCAACCTGGGAAAAACTGAATGTCTCATACAAAGTCGAGCGACTTTGTATGAGGTAACTTTTTTCAAGGAATTAGGCGATGTTGTATGAATTCGATGTTGTATGAAGCGGACTTTGTATGAGGTATTACTGTATTATATTTCATTTGCATCCTGCCCTTTTTCCAGCATAAGGACCCAAGGTATCTCACAAAGATTGTTTTAAAAAAGAGTTAGTAAAATAGTAAAGATCCATTACAATATAAAAATCACAACGTATTAATCATGAAAATGAAGCCCCTTTGAAAAAAAATTAGAAATACATGTTAAAAAGTTTGAAAATACAATTCCTCTGCTGAAAACTCTTTCTTAGCAACAATTGACTTATTAAAAGCCTGCCTTTTAAAAATGGTTTTTACTTGCTGATGGAAGGACAGCAGGAAGCCACTACCACCCCATGGAATTCAATTTGAAGATTTTCTTCTTCTTCCATGTCTAGGTCAGACAAGAAACTGCCAAAATGAAGCCACCTTTTGTTGAGTTCATTCTGCAGTTCCTTTTGCCTGACCTAGTATGAGAAAGATTAACCAGCAATACATGGTTGCTGTTACCAGGGCACACCCAATTGTGGTTGAAAAATACCACAGTCTTCTAGGATGCTCTTTCTGCGTACCCCAATTTGAAGTCAGGCTGTCCCTATTCAGGAAAGTTTGCAACTGGAAAATTAGCCAAAGTTGGCAAATGGTTCTCTAAGCCACTAAAACCACTTAGGTCTCTCATGACAATAATGGCTCAAAGAGTAATCCTAAATTGTGAAATGCCTTTTTTGGGGGAAGTGCAATCCCATCCAGGACAGATAGCAAACTACCTTGCTACAAGTGAGAATTTCTTACTCTCAGTACTTACAATTTGCTGGGATTCAGGTTCAGTTATTACCCAGCCACAATTGTATTGAGATGATGGTTTAGCATCTACATAGACTCATATGATTCAGGCCAGATTCCATTATGATTATAGTAACACTGTCATAGCAAAGATCCATCATAATAATAAATCGAAAAGTAGCACGTCATTACATATAATTCTAAAATCAGCCAAGTGGATTTGTTATTCTTATTATGGAGTGCACATATATGGCCACTTCACCGCTAGCAGATTAGAATATAGCACAACACTTAAAACAGGACAAATAAGACCAGTCCTTAAATGGTCACTCTACTAAGGACTGTGTGAAAACTCACTGATAAATTTTCTTGGGGAAAAATATCATTCTTCATTCCTACACTTGGGCAGCAAACACAAATGTTATTCTTAAAGGAGGAAAAAATGCCATTTAAACCAAAAAATATGACTGTAAATTTTATTCCTCAAAATAAAACGAGTGCATTCCTTGTGATATGAAGGAGCTGAAATGAAAAGCTGGTCTTAGGCCTCACCTTGATTAATCATCTTTAGAAAGAGAAGAGGATATTTTGCATCCAGAGAGGGCCAGTAAACAAGAGGAGCTTAGAGGTTCCTCTGAGAGCCTCCCCCAAAAAAAGTCCTGGGGAGAAGGACCAAGGCCAGTTCCACAGGTCAGGTATCAGATGAACAGTTTTGTCAGTGAGACTCAGATGATGAGAAGAAGAGGGCAGATGAGACTGTTGTTCTGCTCATCCTTACAAGGTTGGTTTCAGAAAATGGTATTGGGGACTCCTACTCAATTCCATGGCATTTGTCCAAGAAAAGGACAAAGGCTTAGAACAGTGTGCCAAAACTTTTTGGGCCAGGGGCTTACCACTGGAACAGCTGAGGGTGCATGACCACGCATGTCCATATTTACTTCCTGGCTTGGCATGGACGCTTCTGCGCATGCACATCTGTGCCAAACTAGGAGGTAATTACGGACACTTCTGCACATGCACGAGGACGTTCATGCCAAACCAGAAAGCAAATATGAATGAATCCTCACATGCACATGTATTCACTACCTGATTTGGCAAGGATGTTGCAGGCCGGATGGAATGGCTTTGGGGGCCATATCTGGGCCACAGGTCATTGTTTGGGCACCCCTGGCTTAGAAGATGCAGGCAAAAGCAGCACCAGCATCTGGATGTCTCTTGATAGCTAACTGAAAACAAATGGATGCCTGGGAGAGATATGCTGATAGCTACCGTATACATTCTTTGAGCTAGATCAGTTAATTTATGGGAGACAACTCATTAACAACCTCTCACTCATATCCCTTTCCATCTTGCATGGACTCCTTTGAACGACTTAAGACCTGGACTGTCTTGTGACCTGCTTCTGCCTGCCCCCTGCAATTTAAAGTAACAAATTACTTGCACCAGACTTTTGGGCTTGAACCACGAATACTAACAACCACTCTTTTCAAACTGGACTGTCTTGAGGACAACCGTCCAGTACTTGCTTTGGACAAACATAACAGATAGTATCAACATTTACAAGTAACCGTTTTGCAGTATAGTCCATTTCACGGTTACATAGTTTTGCATCCCATTGTAGCAATGGTACATTATCCATTTGAATAAAAGGCCCACATTTTCAGAAAGTGCTCAGACTGAGAGGTCAGTAAAGAAGGCTGTAATGAAAAGGTTGTCAAAAATTCCACCTCACCATTAATTTCTATGGTGCAAATATCATGGAAATCTGTTGTCAACTCTTAATCTATAGCAGCTGGAGCCATTGTATGATTTGTCTATGTTCTACTTTAAGAAGTATTTTGGGTTTTATAACATCTTGAAAGACGCATACATGGTTCGTTGTAATAAAAAAGGAAAATCCTACAGCAGTGATTGAAATATTTAGCAAGCAAAACAATCTTGTTGAAGACCCTGTATTTATTGGAATGAATTTTTGTTCTCTTACTCTAGGAGTTCTCAACCTTTTAAAGCTGGGGCCCAGGTCATACTCCCTCAGACAGCTTCAGGGGCCAGATGGCCATTTTGCCCTTCCTACACCACATGGCACTTCCTGATGTGGTGAAGGTGGGCCACATGAAATGGTGCCAGCGGCCGCATCTGGCCCATGGGCCATGGGATGAGAATCCCTGTCTTACTCCCACAGCATCACATTTCTGGCAGGAATAAAGCAGTCTTTTTTCTACTTGGGAATCAAAGCTATACTTCCATTTTCAATCAATTATTTTAAAAATGAAAATGTCATTTGAATGTGTCTTTGAAGCCAGGAAGAACAAAATATTATATATATATATATATATATCTCTTCCAAGTAATTTCATTTTAAATTTTATTTGTAAATATCAATATATTTTATCACAATGTCTTCTGATCAAAAACTTTTTTGAATCTTTCATTCTAGAGAAATAGTTTTCCTCTCAAACCTATTCTCATAATGTTGTGTTTATCTAGAATAGTGGTTCCCAACCTTTTTTTAGCCATGCCCAACCTAAGCATCTCTAAAATCCTGATGTCCTACTCCCTATGACATATAATTCTTATTATTCAAAAAGTGAACTCCTATTCATTTGGAAGAAGCCTAAAAGGCCATTCACTGTTAATAACTCATTCTCGAATTGCCCCCTTGAAAATCAAGTTGCCACCCCACATGGGGCATGTGCCCCACATTGCGAACCATGGATCTAAAATATTATTCCTCCACCATCTGCTCTGGTTTTAAGAGTCATGAACAGGGTGAAAATAGCTATTCCATGCTGCTTCCCACAAACGGCCTGGAATAGACAAAGGTGTTGTACTCTGGTCTTACTATACTTTGATTTGTAATATTGTACTGTATTTGATTGCATACTGACCATGAACTATCAAATTTTACAAATCTGATTTTTAAATAGTGACTTGTTATGATAAAGACCAAACAATTGATATTCTTATAATTATAGCCCCCCTGAAATGGAAACTTCAGCAGGTACAAAATGCAGCAGCTAGATAATCACTGGGGTGATGAAGTTCGAGCACATTGGTTGCCCGTTTCATTCCATATCGGGTTCAAGGTGTTAGTTTTAACTTTTAAAGCCCTAAACAGTTTGGGACCATCCTACTTGGCAGAGCGTCTCCTTCTTAGAACATCTTCCCGCATCACTCGATCTTCCGAGATGGGTCAGCTGTTGGTGCCAACACTGAAATTGGCAAGGAAGGTGAGGACCAGGAGAACAGCCTTTTTGGTGGCGGTGCCATCCCTATGAAACTCCCTTCTGGTGGAATTGTGCCAGATCACTTTTTTGCTGACACTAAGAAAAAACTTAAAGCACTTCTGTTCAGGGAGGCATTTGAGTAGGGGCACTCAATAATAATAATAATAATAATAATAATAATAATAATAATAATAATAATAATAATAATAATAATAATAATAATAATAATAATAATAATAATAATAATAATAATAATAATAATAATAATAATAATAATAATCCATGTCAGTCATGATACTGGAATGACCACTTATACTACTCTCAACTGAGAATGGCCTTTTGCAAAAATTAAATTAGAAGATATAATTGCTGATTTAATTACCAGTCCTAACATAGTAAACATACTTAATTCAATGTTGAATGCTAAATCAACACTGGTGAAAATCACTCTGATTCAATCAATCTATCTGTTGTGTATGCATGTCTTGTACTGTCAGAATGTAACCACCCCAATTACAATGTATTGCAGCTGTAAAGGAACGCGAGCAAGCAGCCCATAGAGGGCAGCTGCGAGCGTTCAATCTCACATGGTTCACATTGCTCAATCACGGACAGCTGCGGGAAAACCTTCCCCGCATTCAGCAGCAGGAAAGAAGAACTACGGAAGAGAGGCGTGCCTGGGCGAGGCCACGCAGGTAGCGGCCAATGAGCTACCGTGCTACAAGATTCAAATGTATAACCCTACTGTATATAAAGAGATGTATCACCGCCATTACCTCATGCTCCACCAGATCCCTATGCAATAAACCTGTGTTAAGCCAACCCTTCGGCTGTCCTGTTGTCTTTGGTCCCATACAGTAAACTGGCGACGAAGGTGGGATACATGGCTGCCCACGGGACCAAGACATGCGCCGGCTACGAGATCAGGAAGCCGGGAGACTTGGAGCTGTTTGAGATAGACTTCAACGGAGCACTGGTGGAGCTCGAAGTCTCAGATGAGGACAAGAAGAGGGCCATCTTCGTCCGCATGCTCGGACACGAGACAAAGAGGACTCTGGTGGACCTGATCGCGCCGAGGAAGGTGAGCGACTACAAAGCCAAAGAGCTTCTGGCTGTGTTGCGTGCCCACCTCCGGCCCGCGATAGCGATGTTCCCCGCTCGGAGCGCGTTCTGGAGGCGAGTCCAAGCGCCCGGGGAATCGGTCGCCGAGTTCGCCGCGGCCCTGCGGCTGGCCGCCGGCCCCTGCAAATGGGAGACCCCAGAAGTCACCCTCCGCGACTGCCTGCTCTGCGGCCTGAGGGACACCGAAACTCAGCGCGCGCTGATGAAACAGGAGCCGCCCCCCACGTGGCAAACGGTCCTCGACACAGCGCAGGCCGCGGAAGCCACGACGGCCGGCGTGCAAGAGCTCCAGGACTGGCGGCCGAAAACCGCCAAGGCAGAGAGCTCGGTGCGCGTGGCCCGGCGAATCTCGGACTCAGCCACGGAGAGCGGCGACGACGACGATGTCCGGAAGGTCCAAAAGGAGGGCCGGCGCTGCAACGGCTGCGGCACCGCCCACGCCCACGCCAAATGCCCGTTCCGCAAGGCCGAGTGCCACAACTGCGGCCGGCGCGGGCACATCGCCAAGGTCTGCCGGAAGCGGCGCGAGGCCAAGAGGAGCTCCCCAGACCGCTCGGCGAGGCAGGATCGCACCACGAGGCCCAAGGACCACGGCACCCGGACCACGAGGAAGCGGGACGGCGTCGGACGCATCTCCGACGACAGCGAGGACGACGCCCCGGTTTTCAGCGTTTCCACGGAGCATCCCCGATACTTCGTCGAGGTAGTAATACAAGGGGCCCTTGTTAGGATGGAGGTGGACTCGGGTTCTTCCTACTCTATTATCTCTCAGGGAGAGTTCCTAAAGATACCCCCCCACGTGCGGCCCAAGCTCAAGGCGTTGAGGGCCACACTAAAGGACGTGCAAGGGAACCGCATCCCGGTACTGGGGGTTGGGAAGTTCCAGGTCCAGTTCAAAAAGCACACTGCAACGCTTCCCCTAGTCGTCCTCAAAGGAGGTAAATGCAGCCTCCTCAGGACTCAATGGTTTCAGCCCCTGGGGTTGTTCATCGGGGGGGTGCACGCCGTGGGAATACACGCCGCCGGGACTGATCCAATACAGAGCGTGTGTGAGGCGCACCCCGAAGTTTTTAAAAAAGGACTCGGAAAGTTCAAGGGCCCCCCAGTGACTTTCGACCTGGACCCGGGAGTACGTCCAATCAGACTTAAACCGCGCAGGGTGCCTTTCGCCCTAAAAGACAAAATAGAGGCGGAGTTGGACAAATTGGTGGGCCAGGGGATTCTTATTCCTGTTGATTCTGCGGAGTGGGAAACTCCAATTGTAACAGCGCTCAAGGCCAACGGGGAGGTCCGCATATGCGCTGATTACAAGTGCACCATCAATAAGGCGATCCGCCCTAATGCGTATCCGGTGCCGGTAGTCAGCCACTTGTTGGCCAGGTTGCACGGGGGGAGGTGTTTTGCAAAACTCGACCTGGCCCAAGCCTACCAGCAGCTCCCGGTCACCCCCACCGCAGCTGCTGCGCAGACCATAGTCACACACAAAGGGGCGTTCCAAGTATCGCGCCTCCAATTCGGCATGAATTCGGCGCCCGGGATTTTTCAATCACTCGTGGAACGCCTCCTAAAGGGACTAGAGGGGGTGTTGCCCTACTTTGATGACGTGTTGATTACGGGGGGGGAGCCGGGCAGAATTGGCAGAAAGGTTGGGAAGAGTCCTAGAAAAATTCGAAAAGGCGGGGTTGCGGTTGCGAAAAGACAAATGCGTCTTCTTCGCAACCGAGGTCGAGTTCCTAGGATTCCGCATTACTCCCGAGGGAATACGGCCATCCCAATCCAAGGTGGCCGCCATCAAAAAGGCCCCTCGCCCCACCTCCAAGCCCGAGCTGCAGTCGTTCCTTGGGCTGCTCAACTTCTACCACTCCTTCCTTCCTCGGAAGGCAGCCGTGGCGGAACCACTACACAAATTGTTAAAAAAGGACGAGGCATGGAAGTGGGGCGACGACCACGAGAAGGCTTTCAATGACCTGAAGCGACTCCTGGCATCAGATGCTGTACTGACCCACTTCAATCCCAAACGCCCAGTGGTCCTGATATGCGATGCATCCCCGGTGGGGGTGGGGGCGGTGTTATGCCACGTGCTGGAGAATGGGAGGGAGGCCCCGATAGCGTTTTACTCTAGGTCCCTGTCCCAAGCGGAGAGAAACTACGCCCAGACAGACAGGGAAGCACTAGCGATAATTGCGGGGACCAAGAAATTTCATGATTTCGTGTATGGCCGCCCCTTCACCATAGTGACTGACCACAAGCCCTTGCTAGGCATTTTCACCGCAGACAAGCCCACACCCCAAATCCTGTCCCCGAGAATGCTCAGGTGGGCCATTTTTCTCAACGCGTATCAGCACGCGTTGGTATACCGGCCCAGAAAGGAGATCAGCCATGCGGATGCCCTGTCGAGGTCCCCCATTCCCCGGGATTGCTGCCACGTGGGCGAGGAAGAGAGAGACCACCAGGTTTTAATGATAGAGGTCCTAGACGCCCCTCCAGTAGTACCGGCCGACATCGCCAAAGCGACCGGCAAGGACAAAACGTTAGCCACAGTCTCCTCCTGGGTACAGAAAGGGTGGCCCGTGTCTTCCCCAGCAGCGGAATTCGACACATTTTTCAAAAAGAAATTAGAATTGTCCCTAGAGAGGGGTTGCCTTTTGTGGGGACAGCGGGTAGTGATCCCCACGTCCCTCCGGCCGAGGGTGCTTAAACTGCTGCACGTCAGCCACCCCGGAATCGTCCGCTCTAAGGCACTAGCCCGTAGCTACTTTTGGTGGCCCCAGCTAGATGCCGACATCGAGCACATGGTCGGCACTTGCGAAGCGTGCCAAAGCTCCAGGCCAGAAGAGGCTCGTCTGCCACATAGAGAGTGGGACGCAGCGAGGGGGCCCTGGTCCCGGGTACACGTAGACTTTGCAGGGCCGTTCAGGGGAACGCTTTTCCTCCTAGTGGTGGATGCGTTCTCAAAGTGGTTGGAGGTCATCCCAGTCTCGAGCACCTCCTCAGCCACCACAGTTAAACAGTTACGGAGGGTCTTTTCCACGTTCGGTTTACCCGACACCCTCGTCAGCGATAACGCTAGCTGTTTTACGTCCGCCGAGTTCAGGGAATTCATGGATCTCAACGCCATTCGGCACATCACCTCCGCCCCTTTCCACCCGGCCACCAACGGCCAAGTAGAGTGCCTCGTGCGCACCACTAAAGACGCGCTACGGCGCATGGGCTCCGGAGATCTAGACCGACAACTATGCCAATTCCTGCTACGGTACAGGGTCACCCCTTTAGCGTCAGGGTACTCCCCCACGGAATTATTAATGCGCAGGAAGCTGGCTACGGTAATCTCCAGGCTAGACCCCACCAGAGTAGAAGACAAAGGGCGAAATGTAGAGATGGATTCCGCAAAGAGTTTTAGCGTAGGCGCCCCCGTGCATTGCAGGAACTACGCCAGCGGGGGACCAGCCTGGGTGCCCGGCATTGTAATAGAACAAACCGGCCCCGTCTCATACCGCGTGGAGACCAATACAGGCCTCCTATGGAGGCGGCACGCAGATCAACTCAGGCGGAGGGTCCCCGGAAAGCAGGACGAAGACGAGAGTAGCAACGAATCAGCGTTAGGGTACTCCCCCACCCGCTTAACCCAAGGGGGAGGGAAAGGGGAACATGGGTCCCCACCAAGGGGGGAGGAAAGGGAATCGATCCTCAGAAATCTTTTGCGGGAGTTTGCGGCGGAAAGGAAGAGCCCCGATCCCACACACATCCCCCGGGAGCGTCCCAGAAATACAGATTCCCCAAGAAGTTTAGACCTTGATTTACAGTGCCAGGGGGAGTTAGCGGAGTGGTCCCCCACCCGTCCTAGCGAAAAGAGGGGTTTCAGTTCAGCCCCTGGTACTTCCAGTCCCAGTAGCCCCTGTGAATTAGAGTGCAACATAGCGCCAATGTCCCGGAGACCGACACCCCCAAGGCAGGAGGCGACGGCGAGGCCGTCCGCCACAGTCTCAAGGTCCCCCGAGCGGGGGACAGAAGGGAGCAGAACCACAAGGGCATCCTCATCGGTCCCGCGGTTCACGATCGGAGGGTCCCCGGGGTCCGAGGGAAACAGACAGGGGTTCACGTCCCAGTTGTTCATCCCATTCCCTTCCCCCAGCGTAAGGCAGGCACAGACGCCCCACAGAGCCACTAATGAATCCCCGTTTCCCGTTGCAGGACAAGCACCCACGGAGTCAGGGATCACAGGCTCTCCGGTACTAGGGCAGGCGCAAGCACGCCCCAAGCGAATGTGCGGCAAGCCACATTGGTTGCGGGACTTCGTCCCATCCTAGGGGGGAGGGATGTTGTGTATGCATGTCTTGTACTGTCAGAATGTAACCACCCCAATTACAATGTATTGCAGCTGTAAAGGAACGCGAGCAAGCAGCCCATAGAGGGCAGCTGCGAGCGTTCAATCTCACATGGTTCACATTGCTCAATCACGGACAGCCGCGGGAAAACCTTCCCCGCATTCAGCAGCAGGAAAGAAGAACTACGGAAGAGAGGCGTGCCTGGGCGAGGCCACGCAGGTAGCGGCCAATGAGCTACCGTGCTACAAGATTCAAATGTATAACCCTACTGTATATAAAGAGATGTATCACCGCCATTACCTCATGCTCCACCAGATCCCTATGCAATAAACCTGTGTTAAGCCAACCCTTCGGCTGTCCTGTTGTCTTTGGTCCCATACAGTAAACTATCCTAATTTGATTCAGTGATCAGATTTAGATCACTGTACCCATTAAATGACTACAAATAAAGTAACTTTAGACCATGGGTTGGTCATGTGGTCCAGGGGGCAGTCACTATGGCCTGGGGCCAGATCCAGCCCCAGATGCCAATTAATCCACCCTCTAAAGCCCTCGTCACTCCTGGAAGCAGAAGTAAAACACGCTTGTAGCACTGGATGAATTTGCATCAGGGGCCGGATCCAGCCCTCAGGCCGAAGTTTGGGCACCCCTGTCCTAGGCACCGTGCTTGTTATGCCTAACAAACAATCAGTTCTACTTATGACTGCAATCTATATATATGGCAGCAGTTGATCAAATAATCAATGATATTGACTTTCACTTTGGAAAACTATACTAAACAGCCTGCTTGCCCAGTTATTTATTTCCAATAAAGGCATCTGTTGATATTCTAGTGATCAAAGCTAGAATTATCAGAACTTCAGGAACACCACACCCATTACAAAAATTGGTGGACAATTTACTATATACAATAAATTATTTACCTTGGATTAAATCTAAGCTGGTAGTGAGGACCAGAGTCTGAGCCCTTTGTGATGCTCTTGGCAAAGCATGCAATTCAGGGTGCTTCCAGATAGACAGAAAATTCTTCCTTAAGCAATTGCAGGGAGAAACATCAACAACCTGAAATATGCAGATGAGACTACCTTAATGGGAAAAAGCGAGGAAGACCTAAAGAGCCTTTTGATGAGGGTGAAAGAGGAGAGAGCAAAAGCTGGCCTGAAACGCAACATCAAAAAACCCAAGATCATGTCATCTGGCCCCATCACTCCCTGGCAAATAGAAGGGGAAGCAATGGAAGTAGTGACAGACTTTACCTTCTTGGGATCTAAGATCACTGCAGATGGTGACTGCAGCCATGAAATAAAAAGATGCTTACTTCTGGGGAGGCAAGCTATGAGAAACCTAGGCAGCATAATAAAAAGTAGAGACATCACCCTGCCAACAAAAGTCCGCATAGTCAAAGCAATGATTTTCCCAGTAGCGATGTATGGCTGTGAGAGCTGGACCACAAGGAAGGTTGAACGCAGAAGAATAGATGCCTTTGAACTGTGGTGCTGGAGGAGACTCTTGAGAGTGTCCTGGACTGCAAGGAGATCAAATCAGTCAATCCTGAAGGAAATCAACCCTGACTTCACATTGGAAGGACACATACTGAAGCTGAAACTCAAGTACTTTGGCCACCAAATGAGAAGAGAGGACTCACTTGAGAAGGCCCTGATGCAAGGAAAGATTGAAAGCAAAAGGAGAAGGGGGTGGCAGAGGATGAGTTGAATGGACAGCATCATTGAAGGCATAGATCTGGCAGGGCTATGGAAGATGACAGAGGAGCCTGGTGTGCAGTGGTCCATGGGGTCGCAAAGGGTCGGACTTGACTGTGCGACTGAACAACAACAAAAATAGTTAAAATTTGTTTGTATTACACTAACATAAATAGGCAAAAGGAATTGGGCCTTCTCATGAAAATAGTTAAAATTTGTTTGTATTACACTAACATAAATAGGCAAAAGGAATTGGGCCTTCCCATGGAAAAAAAAGAGACAAAAGAAACAGCAGGAAAATCCAGGAGGGTTGTGGAAATTTGGATGAGGGCTGGAATACCTTTAGATTTCCATGAATGGAGCAGTTCAGTTAAATATTAAAAGCCTTGGTCTTGAAATAACACCTGGGAGGGGGGGGGGCAGCTCAGCCAAAGAACTGACTGGTGGCTCCTTAATCTGTCCCTTCCAAAACATGGAAAATAGAGTGTCTCAGAGTGTATGTAGGCTTGGCATGTTAGGGATATGTATCATCATCTGAATGCAACCCAATGGTATGACCAAGAAATGCCCTAGCCTGGACATTTATGTTCAGAGCTGGATAGCTGAGCTCCAACAATGAGCAACTGCTCTGCCACTGACAAATAACTTCAGTGAAATTCCATGCTCTAGCCCCCACTGCTTCTACCCTGACTCACCCTCTGCTTGCCCTGTATGCTATTTTTGCTGATCTGACCTCAGTTTTACAGAAGTATGTCCTGCTGCTCTTGTGCAATCCCTGGGTTGAACCAGAAGCAACCTTTCCACTCCTGTTTTAGTCGTTCTGCAAACTTTCAAGGAATGAATCTCTATAAAAGAACCAGGAGAGTGTCTCAAATGTTTCCCCTTTGATACAATAGGACAAAAATAAACTGAATGGGCTTAATTTCTGAAATAAGGTTAATAGTGTCTTATTTATCCCGAAGAGACATTCATGTGAATAGGGGGAGGAGATTACAAGTCCTACTCTTTCTCAATTTCTAGGGTTAAATCTTGTTGCCCCAATATTATATCTCTAATATTAAACATTTTAACACAGGATTGGGGAGTGTGTGCTCTTTTTGATGTGTTGGCATGTAAAATCCATTGGCCCTGCCTGACTTAGTTAACAGTGAGGAATAATTAGAGTTGCAGACCAACAACATCTGGAAAGGTGCACTATGTCCACCTGTTTTAGCATAGTGCCTTCCTTTGAAGCCATAAATGGCCATCTGACCCTTCTCTTGGTCAAGCCTCATCCTGACCTGATCACTCGCTAGACAAAAATAGCATAACCATCAAGAAAACATTCCAACAGTTTGCACTCATGATTCAATATTCTGATTGAGCAAAAAGTGAGGTGACTCACATGGGCTCACACACCAAGTAAGTTATGACAAAGACAAGAATCTTGATCCCTTCTCCATCACTATGTAACCTGCACTCAGTTCTTCACAACATAATGAGGTCAGACTGTTTCTATTTAGTTTCAGAATTATTTCAACCAGGTTATTATAACTGGTTCAATAATGTTTGAAGTCTGTGGTTCTGCATTTCTGTGTTTATGAGGTTATAAGTACCTCTGATGTGATGAGCCACACATTTGAAAAGGAAAATACGAAATTTAACTAAAGAAATAGACATCTCACAAAATTTAATCTTTAAGAACTCCAGTTGACAAGAGGTTTCTTTTTGCTACTTCCTCTCCCCACAGGAAATAAGCAAATGTATTAGTTGTCTTAATAGGTGTTGGTGGCTGTTTTCAGAAACATATGAAGAACAGGGATGAATGTGGATGCTAGAAATACTTCCAAGTAGCTTTAGATATGTCTCTCTCCCAATGAGAAATAAATATCTGGTTGGTTGGGTTTTGTTTTGTTTTTGTTTGTTGTTGTTTTTGCTGTATAACAGTAATGAAACTGTAGTAGTTCAATACATGCCCTCATTCTTATGTTTAAAGACTCTTGCTCTGCATTTGGGATTTCTAATCTGTTTATGTGATGCTCAAATTGAATTGAAACATTCATTTTTACTATGTTTGAATAGCATTTGAAACAAAACATTACAGCTTAAGAAAAGACAATGTGAATGACCAGAATGCTGGTTGGTGAAGCCTATTTGCTTCTCTTTTTTATGAGCAGGTAAACTAACAAAGAAAAAAGAGTGGTCTTGTGATGAGATTATTGTTGAATGTACCCAAATAAATTGGGATTTGCAAAGTGACAAAGAACACTTTGGGGTGTTTTAGGGGTGGGTTCTTAACTCTGTTTTTATCCATGATTGTGAACCGCCCTGAGTCGGCTTTGGTTGAGTGGGCGGTATAGAAATTTAATAATAAATAAATAAACCTCTAGTTTTAATCTGGTTTAAAATTCTGCCTTGTTTGAGCATGGTAAACTATAATTCCCGAGTTGTATGTTACTAGAATCCCTTTCTTTCCTAGTTAGTTTATCCACTTGTAGAAAAAGGGGAGACAATGAACTGCACAACCCAAATAGGGAATATTTGACCACATCTGATGCTTTCATTATAATTTTTAAAAAAATATGCCACTGGCAAGAGTGGCAAGAGTACTAGTCATTTCAATTGTAAAACGGGGAAAGACTTCAGCTATGGCACAATTACTCTCTTCTGTTACATTCTTACAGTCCAAGACCCAAAGATCAAAATTCGATTAAACATACAGTATTATGAGAATGTGATTGTTTTGGATAAGTGAAAACACAGTGTACTCAGATGGATCTACTTTCTGCCTTCTCCGCTCATGTATTTCTCTCTGGCCATCCCACAAAGTAAACTTTCACACTGTACAAGTGACTGGACAAAGCTTAGATCCTTGTGCTTTCCTAAGCCCTTCATCTCTAATATCCTTCCTGTTAGTTTCCAATTTAAACACAGTCCAGAGAGGTCATGCTACTGCTCTCCACAGTCTCTGTGAGGGTGTGAGCATGGAAATGTGATGAGAAGGAAACCCCATTACACTGAAAGAGTTCTTTCAGTCTGCTTCTACATGAAGCACAACTGCTTTTTCACCTATGACTGGCTTAAGACAGCAGAGAAGCACCCCCCCCCCCCTGACAAAATACAGGGTGCTCTTGATTGGACTTCCTGTTTTAGCACTTGAATCAGAAAACTCCACATGCTCTTCGACTCACCTGGCCAACCATAGTAGTAAAAATACAATAATGCATACACAGCTCTCAAGCAACTCAACACCAGTTGTCTGAGGCAACCAACGTACCTTGCCTGAAAGTGAGTCACCTCACCTGTTATCCCACTATAGATAAAACAGTCCTCTTTTTACTAGGGGAGCATGTTGAGAACAGTAGTTTGCATCCCTGTTTAGAAAAGACTTGCACGTTGCCACTGTATCCAGTTTTGTTTACTCCCAAGTATATTTTGGACTGCAGACAGATCTAGTGCATTACAGCACCTCCCAAGCTAGAAAGTACCATGGTAGGTCTTATGTGTCGCCACATCTGTTTTATTTAACATGTCACCTTTGTTTTTCTCAGGCTGGATTTTTAACAATAATGATAACAACTGTGTGCCGTTGAATCAGTTCCAATTTATGATGACTCTTTTCAGGGTTTTCTAGGTATAGAGCATTCAACAACCAAACATTTAATACTCAGTTTATTCCTTTCCCTTAAATCACAATCTGTATTTACTAAAGTAGAGAGCACTGATGACAGCACTGCACGGATGTACAGTATTTTAGAAAATGGGTAAAAGCTGAGTAAAATTTCCAAGACCTGTACTGTTCCTTGATCTTGTTTGAAGCACGTATATTATAGGTACAGTAGTTATTGATATCTACTTATACTAACCTATCTACTTGTAAATATATACATATCTACATAATTTATAGACATCTGACTTTTGTAGATGCAGAATACGAATATGTTGGGTTTTTAAAAGTCCTGTGTACATAGTTCTGCTAATGGGTATCATCTGATCAGTCTTCTTACAGGAAGATCCAATTAGCCTTGTGAACTCTCACAGAGAGCTCAGGCCCTTTCTAAATAGACATTCACACAAGCCAATCACATTGCCCGTGCACCCTTCCTTTTGCACATTGCTCCACACATACTCCTTTTCTCCTGGCATTTGCCTGTTTTTCTCTACTCTGCCTAAAGACCACTTGCTCCTACAACCTGCAGTGAACCATGAAAGCGAAACAGAGAGGAATGGGGAGGTTGTGCATCCACGATCAACTTAAAAGCCGAAATACAAGCATCCAGTTACGGAGCATAGCTTACACCTTACGTCCAAGCATCACCCTCATCATGGCAGAAGAATGGGCGAGAGTGGCCTTATTTGCTGTAAGGAGCAAAGAGGAATGGTGGATGTGAAACTAGACACATGGGGTGTGTGGACGGTTCCAAATGCGGGTTGAACATCCTGTGCAAGTCCCGCCGCTAAGAAGGGGAAAATTGTGGCAGAGGAAATAGTGGCGGCGGCCCTTTACCTGAAGTCATGTGTCAGATGCAGGGCCTCGTTTCCCATGAGGAAAGGGGGTGCCCTGCTATTTTAAGGCACTGAATGCAGTTCTGGGACACACACACACATATATATGGTGGGCAAACCGCTAACTCAGGGTGGGCAAAGCCTGCCTTGGCCACACCACAGCCCTGAGCGCGCAGGGAACGCACTTGGTGCGTGTGTGGAGGAAACACAAGGAAGGTGGTCTAATGCAGAGTGCTTAAACCGGGGGAGCAGAAATGCGCGTGTAAGGGTGTGGCCATCATAGCAGGATGCGACCAGCCGCAGCGCCACAGGTCTGTTCAGCATATCACCCATCCTACCCCGCCAGTGAGAGGAGGCTTAACAGGGGCTGTTCTCATGCCTTACTCAGTGCATGCAGCTTAACCCCACGCGCGTGCGGAGCAGTAACATTCGCAGCAGTGGCATCCCCGCACCCCCCGTGCAGAAAGTAAAGAGGGAGGGGGAAAGGGGGGGGCGCATGCAGGCTGCAGCAGCTCCGCTCGCACTGCAGATGGGCGGGGTGCCACACGCGCCTCCTCGCCAAGCCAAAAAACGCGGGCATGGTTTCTAGGTTGCGCCGCGCTGCACTCATCCTCACGCGGCACTACTCGGGTCCAGCAGGTGACACCCTCCCCCCTCCCATCCCATCCCGGCCAGGGAAGCACCTCTGAAGACATGGGGTGTGTAGCAGGGAAAGACCGCCACAGCCATTCACCCTGCCCTACACGTCCCGCCCCACCACCACGGGATGGTATTATTATGGTCAATGGTACTGAGCTCCGTTAAGAGGGCCCCGCCAATGGGAGAGTAGCATCCTCTTGATAGGCAGGGAAGTCCACCCAACCGGAGCTTCTCTGTAGAAGAAGGAGATAGAAGAAGCTTGCCAAGGTTGCTATGAGCATGGCTTGGGGGCGGGGCTACAAAGAGACCAATCGGAGGCAAGGGAGGAGGTCGATGGGTGGGCGAAGAGACCACTAAGGGGGACTCAGCAGTAGCTTATGCGCCGTATGGGAGAAGGCGGGCCCGGGAGAGGAGGAGGGGGTGTGTGTGAGGAGGAGGGGGGGAGTTGCTCTGTGTGGCGCTAAAGGGCGGCGAGGGGAGGGGGCGGCGAAGCGAGTCGTCGGCCCTAGCGCGCGCTGGGGCAAGCAAGGGAGAAAGAGAGAGAAAAGGGGTGTGTGTGTCTCTCTCTCTCTCTAGTCTCTTTGCGAGAGGCGGGACCGGCTGGGCGCCTGAGAGAGGAGAGCGCGCGCACCCCACCACCACCACCACCACTTCCCTCGCGCTGAGTGCAGGTGAGATGGAACAAGGCGAGTGAAGGAGTAAAGCGGCGGCAGAGGGGGAAGGAAGGCGGGTCGGGTGGGTAGGAGAGAGAAGAATGAGTGGCGGGGGGGGGGGGGGGGCTGCGCGCGCGCGCGCTCTGTAACGGCCGTTTCCCACCCCCTACCTTTTTTCTCTGCTGCTCCCACCATTTCCCGCCTAGTCTGGAAGAGACGAGTAGTGGGGTGATGGGATAAGAAAGTGTTGGGGCACCCCGGCTTGTGTGCCCTGTTTTGTCTGCCCTTTTAGTCTTCTGTCCTTCTCCTCTTGTGGAGAACCCCCCCCACACACACACACTTTTTCTCTCCCCCCCCACCACCACCCACCCGCCGTTCCTGTCCCCCCTCCTCCCTTTCTCCTTGGAAGGGCCGTTGGTTGGAGACGCAGGGAAATGAACCCTCCTTCTCACCCCACCCCCTCCACCCCCAAATCTTCCCCACACCTCGTGGAAGAGTGTTGAAGTGGCAATGGTGTCTCCTCCCCCCTCCCCTCCTCCTCTTCGGGAAAAAGGAATAGGTGCCCCTCAGAGGGTCTGTCTGGGATGGTCGTCCAGAGTCTCCCAAGGAAAGGGGACGAAAGGGAAAAAAAGCCCCCCCCCCCGCACGTGTCCCTTTGTTTAAGCCAGGGCTTGAGAGGGGTGTGTGTGTGTGTGTGTGTCGGTGTGGGCTGGTCACTCTGAGGGACCGGTTGTGGCGACACAAGACCCGCCGCGCACTCCTTGGTTTTGTACCCGAATGAGGTCATTGTTCCTCATCAGGGCAGGCGGAGGATTTGGGGCTGGCTGGACAGGAGGCTGCCCCTCCTCACTCCCCCCCTGCTCACCCGCCCTTTGTGTGGCCATCGGAGATCTCTGCTCGGGTGGGTTGGCAGCCTTTCCTCCCTCCGACGGTAATTGCCCCGGAACTGTGGAGAAAAGAAGGTCTTCCCTGTTGAGGTGGTGGTCCTGGTCCCTTTCTGTTCTGCAGTGAAGACTGGAAGTTGCAGCCCAGGCCCTGCTCTCTTTCTCTCTCTTGCCTCTCAAGGTGGGCACTGCTGGCTAGAGCTGGTTCTAAAGTTTCAGCTTCCACTGACTACTAACTAGGCTATCTTAACTGGTTCACCTCAAACCAGCAAACCTGCTTAACGGGTCGGATGTATTGGCGTTATGCTGTCTAGGCTTGCTTCGAATGTATGTCAGACAATGCTTATCTCTTTCGAAGGGCAACGTTGGACTCTAATGTATCTTCCCATTCCTGTGCTTCTAGCAGCTTGTGTTCTAGGATGGGGAAATGAGGGGTGTGTTTTTTTTTAATTGAGGGAAACAGCATGTAAGATATGATATGATAGAGGGCTTTTCCAAATTGCAGTGAAATAATCTAGTGGAGAGGAGGAAACTGGGATGTGGCTGTGTGTGCTCTACTGGACTTTGATCGTGGCTCTATTCGTTTTGCAAATTTTTTTAGAGGTGAAGCATTCCTAAGAGAAAGAAAGTGGTTTTCACTGCAGATGTGGCACTTGTCAGGCTTTTCTTGCACTAGGAAGACACCTGGAGCTGTTTCAGTGATGCACTATTTACATAAAGAGGAGAAAGAGATGCTAACCAGTACACATTATAAATAGAAAATGTATGGACCAGTATTTGAAGTCACATTATAAAAGAATTTGTAGTAGAAATTATCTCTTTAAAAATACCATTTTGGTTTCAGCAATATTTTCATACTTTTTTGCATCTCTTAATTAAATGGCTCTTGCCTTTTATATACTGTATTGGGTTATTGTTGAAGTCATAGCAGTGTCACTGATGATTCATTTCTTCTATGGGTCTTGCTTTGTGGACAGTATCTACTAAAGCCCTGTGCAATACACTATAATCAGTTTTTGGTCAAATGATGTGAATTAAACTGGCTTGCAGTGAGTGAGAAAGGTGGCTTCATGGCCCTCTGGTGGATTGAATGACTTCATGCTTGCTTTGCATTTGTTGCACTTTAGTGACTTATCAGGTTGATGTGCTGTCAGTGTAGAGAAGCTGGTAATGTTACTGAAGACTGATTTGAGAAGGAATGCTTTGAATTTGAATACTCTTTGTATTCCTCAGTCTTAACTCTTCATGTATCTCTTCTCTTGTAAAACAATTAATGTGCCCATTCCTCCTTGAAAGTGTGCATTAAAAGGTTGCTATCTACTGTATTTTCTGGCGTATAAGACTACTTTTTAACCCCGAAAAATCTGTGCCAAAGTCGGGGGTCTTCTTATAGGACAGATACTTAACTGCAGCTTGTTTCCCCATGCTTCATATGTCCGGCGTATATGGTGGGGGGTGCCGCGGCCGAGTCCCTGCTCTGTGCGGGGGAAGCAAGCTGCACACATCTTCCTGTACCTCGAGGAGGAGAACGTGAGCGTGGATTGGCTCTCCACCAGAACCTGCCCATTTGACTCGGAGGGCTGCGTGTCTTCGGGTTGAGTGGGTTAATTTTTATTTGGTGTGCATTGGAAGAGAGGTAGTCTTATACGGCAAGTATATTCCAAACTCTATATTTTAACTGGAAAAGTTGGGGGTCGTCTTATACACCCAGTCGTCTTATACGCCGGAAAATATGGGTATTTATTTTAAGGGGCTAGCTAGGCTGTGTTTAACTCTCAATGTGAACCCCATTTTACCATTGTGGTAAATAAGCATTTTGCTGTAAAGTAGTTGGACAGCATCGATTTTTGGGTTTATATCTGCTTCTGTAAGGAGAGTGCCAAAAAAGAAGGAGAAAAAGCTAAAACTGTCCCTGATCCAAACCTCCAAAATCCTCACACATTTATTCAGCATGGGTCCATAGATTTTATATACTGTACCTGCAAAGCTGTTTTCAGGCTGCCTTTGTTACACTGATTACTTTCAGTTGAGAGTGTTTCCATGACCAATCACCTTCCTTTTTCATTGTGTTAGTTAAAACTCAACACTGATCATCAGGTGGTGGTTAACTAACCTGACAACCCTGAGGACTAGTGGCATTGGGTGGCAAAGTCCACATGGAAGGGTGATGGTCCCCAAGTGGATTAAATCCCACTTGAATCCATCTTGATGAAGGGCAGTAGCTTTATCAATACTGGCCTGAGGCTGAGGAGGACTATGCGTGCCAAAAAGGCTCAGGACCAGGTAGTGACTTGTGGAACTGGATAAGTGGCATCGGTCTCACACTGCAATGCAGAAGGCAAATGGAAGGCCACTGCATTATATTGCTCCTAGGATGATCTTGGATAATCGTCATGATGATTGCCAGTATTCGGAATTGGATATGGCACAAGAAAAAGAAGTTTGAGATGGTTTGGATAGCACATGAAGTTCTGCAGGGAAGGCAGCCCACTATGTAAATCATTGTTTTGCAGCTAATTGCCTGTTGGAAACTCTGACAGATATGTAAAATGAATGTTGTGGAGAACAGTTTTTAATATGACATGTTACTCTTCTTTTATAGTGAAGATTCTTCTGTAGATGTATTTTATGTCAACAGAATAGCTTAGCAAATTGCTGCATTTGGAAGGTGTCCTAGCCAAACATACCCAGAAAAACAAAGTTGTATGTTTCCAAATGAGCCCTCCACTTATTTTATCTTTCACATGGGATTGTTTTTCCATGTTAACTTTGTAATTTTTGGACTCATTATTAGATTCCATAGTTTTGCAATGCATAGATTACATTAATAATAATGATAGCATGTCATCAAGTCAATTCTGTTTTATGATGATCCTTTCCAGGGTTTTCTAGGTAGAGAATATATAGAAGTGGTTTATCATTTCCTTCTTCTAGGGGTGTCCTGGGACTGCAGTTTACCAGTCTATACAAGTGGTTCTCTCTAGAAGAGTGTTCCCCAACCTTTGGTTTTTGGACTTCAATTCCCAGAAGCCTAAGTCAGTTCTCCGAAGCACTAATCAGCCATTGTTCTGATTTAGACTTCTGGGAATTGAAATCCCCCCTGTAGGTTGTGGGGCCCATGTTGGGGACCACTGCTCTAGAGCTGTGGTTCCAAACATGGGGCACACGCCCAACAAGGGGGCAATATGATTTTTAAGAGGGGGGCAATTCGAGAATGAGGTTTTAACAGTTTAAGTAGCTTTTACTGAATTGTCTTTTGGGATTATTTTCAAGATTGCACATTGCAGCTTTATAATATCTGCAGTACTGAAAGGGCAAAATACTTGTTTTTTTTTAATGACTAACAGTTTTGCTTTCATTTTACTAGGTGACCGTTGTTGAACATGATGGCGCAGAGGATAGGACAGGATGATCCTGAGCGATATCTCTTTGTGGACAGGGCAGTGATTTACAACCCAGCTACCCAGGCTGATTGGACTGCTAAGAAGTTGGTGTGGATTCCTTCAGAACGCCATGGCTTTGAGGCTGCCAGCATTAAAGAAGAGAGAGGAGATGAAGTGCTGGTTGAACTGGCTGAGAATGGAAAGAAAGCAGTTGTCAACAAAGATGATATTCAAAAGATGAATCCTCCCAAATTTTCCAAAGTGGAAGATATGGCAGAATTAACCTGTTTAAATGAAGCATCAGTTCTACATAACTTGAAGGATCGATACTACTCTGGGCTTATATATGTAAGTAACAACTATTTGGCTGGTGTTTATTTGATTTTTTTAGGGATTGCAGTGGTTTAGTGGTTAAGATGCTGAACCTGATGACTTGAAGGTTGACAGGTCAGCAGTTTGAGACCCGAGTGCTGCATAACAGAGTGGACTCCCGTGTCTGTCCCAGCTCTTGCCAACCTAACAGTTTGAAAGTAAGAAGTAGATAAGTAGGTACTTCCCAACATTCTCTGCATTCTGGTATCTAGTCATACCTGCCACATGACTAAGGAAATGTCTGCAGATGTAGACAGCACTAGCTTTTTGGTTGTAAACATAGGTGAGCACCGTACTCTAAAGTCAGACGACTGGCTTTTGAGCAAGGGCGACCTTTACCTTATTTAATTTTGAAAAGTAGTAGGCAAAGCTGCCTTTGGGGCTGAAATGTGAAAAAGGAAGGCTTTATTAGGTTTCAGATATGACTGACGAAGTCTAAGTGACTCTTCTAATACATAAGGTATTTTTTAAAAACTCTGATTACTACTTATTTCTGTTATTGGATATTTTTTCTCTTTGTCCCTTGGTATCTTTTGTTTGTTTACAGTGTTTGCTATGATTTAAGATTGTGTGGAAATTTATGTAAATTTTGGGAATGTTTCTGCAAGCTTTTAAAACATTGGGCTGATTGTGTGCCTGGAAACTTTTCAATACTATCCTGCCAGTTTTATATTTGTTTTCATGACCCCTGTCCAGTGTTTGAGGTGACTAGCCAAGATTGCTGAAATAAGCAGTGGTTGATATCACTGGTTTCACAATTTTATCTTTTTCTTCTAAACTGGGATCAGCAGGATGCATTTTCAGTGTTTGGACAGGGTAGCAGCTCATACAAGTATATTCAGTGAAAGTGAGGTTGGTCTGAGATTGGTAGTTAGATTTTCCAAGAGGAGGTTGTCTTTTGTAGGTGCCCCAGCTCAATCTCTTTCTGCTGTTGAGCTTCCTCTTTCTGGTTCACAACTGGTGTGAAGTGTTTTCATTAAAATGTCTGTATGTTTAGCCATCAAAATACTAAAGCAAACTTCAGTGATTTGTAGGGGTGTCTTGACCAACCTGAGAGCATTCCTTAAGCCACCCTGCATTTGCTCTGCTAATGAACAAATACTGTATATCTGCTATCTTCTATTTTGAAACGTTTTCCGCAAAGTGAAGGACAATCACTATTTTTGAGAAGTGATCACCTAGATGAGAAGTGATCACCTAGTAAAAAACAAAAAAGTTTGTGAGGCCTGAAATGGGGAAAAATAGGATTTATAGTGCAGCTTCACCCCCTGCTGAGCCTCTTGGGGGAGGATATCATTTATATTTTGGAAGTCAAAATCTGGAGAAGAGATGCTGGTGGACTGGGATGGTCAAGTCACAAGTGCCCCAGACTCACAACAATTTTTTTTTTACTTAAATGAAGTCCTGTGAGGACAATATGGACAACTCCTAGATGTCACAGGATGTCTCAGGTGGCTGGGCTCCACTGTCTTATCCACCAGGCCTCCGGATCGCTTGTGAATTTGTCCTCCCATTGTCTTTCCATAATTTCCTGGTGGGCCATCTTTCCACAATAAGGTGCCTTTGAGGGTTTTCTGGGCCAGGTGCTTGTGAACCTCTGCCATGGGTACATTCAACTGGAACTCCAACTTTCACATTCATATACATGTATTGTGATCAGGAATAAAATAGTATAGATCAGCGATGGTGGACCTTGGCCCTCCAGGTGTTCTTGGAATTCAATTACCAGAAGTCTTAAGTCAGCACTCTTGCCGATCAAGGATTCTGGGAATTTAAGTTCAAGAACACCTGGAGTGCCAAGGTTCTCCATCACTGGTATAGATGATATTGGTCTTGGTCTCTACATCCTTACTCTTAATGATTTTTCTTGTTCTTTCATTGCTGTCCTTCTGAGTCTCAGTCTTTTTCTGATTTCTTGACTGTACTCCCATTTGGATTGATGAGTAGATTAAGGTACACAAAATCTTTCACTATTTCAGTTTCCTCACTATCTACATTAAAGCTGTGTAGTTTTTATGCAGTTATGGTTTTTTTTTTTTTTTGGTCATTTTAGTGTGTTACTGCCATCCAGCTTTGGCACTTTCTTCTTTCATTTCCATCAAAAGTTCTTTCAAATCATTGCTCTTTCTGCCCTTCTGAGTCCATAAAATAGGGATTTGCAATTTATGGTCCATCATCTGGTCCCGGCCCGTGGCGCCATTTCATGCGTCCCGCTGCCCTCGTTCCTGCTGCCGCAAGCAGCACAAGCACCAAAAATGAGCAAAAAAATGTGTGAAATCTAATAAAAGCGTGTGAAATCTCACGTGAATACATGAAATCTCACAAGGATACATGCGAGAACTCATGAAAGCTCTCGAGAATATGCACAAGAACTCATGAAAACATGCGAGAATCCGTGCAGAACACGTGAACAGCCCACTCAGCTGTCTGAGGGGAGTTGTCAGGCCCACAACTTGAAAACATTGAGAGCCCCTGCCAAAAAGCATAGACCAATCTTCTGAAATTCTTTGGTACATTCCAGTATCTGTCAAATTCTTGCAATATGATCTCAATGTTACTTTCTTTTTGGAATCCAGCTGGAACATAAGACATTTCTTGCTCCATATAAGGTAAATGCCTTTGTTGTAGCACCTTGAACATCACCTTGCTTGCATGGGAAATTAGAGCAGTGGTCCTGTAGATACTGCACCCCCTGGCATCTCTGTTCTTGGGGATTGGAATGCATATTGACAATTTCTAGTCTGCAAATCATTGTTTTGTTTTCCAGATCTTTAAAGCATATTTTTGTTAAGATTTTAACAGATTCAGCCTCTGTGGCTTATAATAATTCAGCCTGATGTTAACATCTGTTTGCGGTCCATTTTCTTACTAAGATTGGAGCTGTGAGGACCTGAACTTATTTAATAGTATAGCTAATTTTTAAAAGATGTCCAACCCACCATCCTGTCTGATTGTATTGGATTGGTGCCTGATAACATTGACACGGCACTTGTATAGTGCAAGGCTCCAACCTCCGCGCTTGATCCACACTCTTCTTGGCTTCTTAAAGTGGCTAAAGAGGTGAGTGTTGATATGGTCACACAGATTCTTAATTTGTCCCTTCAGAAGGGTGGGGGAACGATGCTGCCATTGGTGCCAGCAGGGCGAGGCTTGCCTGCAATGGTGCACGTGCTGACAGAAATGTTCAGTTATTAGGCAGTTAAAATGAAGCTTTACAAATATCTCATGTGTGAGGAGCACTCCTTCTATAAGTCCTTCATAAATTCTAAAGGACAGAGATACATGTGAAGAAATAAATTCTGTTCATCCCAAAAACTGTGTACAGTGCCAAACAGGTGATTGTATTTCTCCCAAGTGTTCAGTGTCTGTCAGAGAACTTATTGACAAGCTACCACATTTGTTTTGTATTATGCAGGTATTTAAAGTAGCCAAATAGTACCATAAATCTTCTATTTCCCATGTAAGAAAAAGAGTGGAAGCTGTGGACAAATTTTGGTTTTAAAAAATATATTAGTTTTCTAAAAGAGTGGACATTTGCAAAATGTGATTCTGTGCTCTATACCAAACTTATGTAAAAGTTTTTGTTGTCCAATTCCAAGTACATTATTATAATATAATCTAGTTATTGTGTAGCGTATCAATATAGTCCCCCAAATATTAACTTTGGCAGTGAGAAGGAAATAAATTAAGGATTGAGAAATTAAGCAATGCAAATAGCACCTAAAATGAAAAGATAGATTTATGTTACATAATTGAATCTTCATCAGCACGTTGATTTTATGTTGCATATTCTGCTAATCCAAGTAGTCTTCAATTTTGGAAACAACGAGAACCTGAAATTTTAATCTTAATGGTATCCATAGCACATGAAGCTGTGTTTGAAAGAAGAGGTATAGGACAAATACAACACCATTGTATGGAGAATTCTGCACTGTGAAGTTTTTTCCAGAATAAATTTATATCAAATTACAGAAATTATGCAGGGAATATAAATGTAATCAGTAATGTATGAAAAGTCCTGAGCCACTGTTGGTGATGTAAAAAGCAGTTTTTTTAAAAGGCTAAATTCATTAAAGCAAAGCAACCATACTTATCTACCACCCTATAGCGTTTAATCCACTGTTTGGCTGGTTCACAAGTTAATTAACATTTTGCCCCCACCATGCTGGGTACTCATTTTACTGACCTTGTAAGGATAGAAGGTCGAACTCACAACCTTTTGGTTGCAGGACAGCAGTTTAGCCATTGCGCCAACAGAGTTAACTTGAACAAGTAACTTTAGTTACAGCTGCTGTAATTTTCCATTTAAAAATTGTGTTTTGAAATAATTAAATTCTGTTGCAAAAGTATACTTAAATGCCTTCACTGCCTACACAAGAGCAAGTTCAGAACTCTGTAAAACTCAACTAGCTGATAGTTCCTATTTCCTGAGCAATTAGGTCATAGACCTTTTTTGCTCAAAGGGAGCAAGGAATGCAGAAATGTACTTTGGATAAAGTTCCACAAACGCACACTCAAGTTTGTTGTTCAGTCGCACAGTCGACTCCGACCATTTGCGACCCTATGGACCATTGATCTCCAGGTACCCCTGTCCTCCACCATCCTCCTCAGCCCGCTCAGCTCGGTGCCCGCTGCGTCCACAATGCCATCCAGCCATCTCATCTTTGGCCGTCCCCTTTTTCTTTTGCCCTCCACCTTTCCCAGCATCAAGGCTTTCTCAAGCGAATCCTCTCTTCTCATTTGGTGTCCAAAGTACTTCAGCTTCATCTTTACTATTTGACCTTCTAAGGAGCAGTCAGGACTGATTTCTTTCAAGATTGACTTATTTGTTCTCCTCGCTGTCCAGGGTACTCTCAAAACTCTCCTCCAACACCACATCTCAAAGGCGTCTATTCTTCTGCGCTCAGCCTTCCTAATGATCCAACTCTCGCATCCATACATTACCACCGGGAATACCATTTCTTTGACTATACGGATTTTTGTTTGCAAGATGATGTCTCTACGTTTCACTATGTTCCCCAGGTTTCTCATGGCTTGTCTCCCTAGAATCAGTCGCCTCTTTATTTCATGGCTGCAGTCACCATCTGCAGTGATCCTAGATCCCAAGAAAGTAAAATCCGTCACTGCTTCTACTTCTTCCCCGTCTACTTTCCAGGTGCTGATAGGACCTGTTGCCATTATCTTGGTTTTCTTGATGTTAAGTCTCAGGTCAGCTTTTGCACTCTCTTCTTTCAACCTAATCAGTAGCTTCTTTAAATCTTCCTCACTTTCTGCCATTAGGCTGGTATCGTCTGCATATCTCAGATTGTTGATGTTTCTCCCAGCAATTTTTATCCTGTATTGTGATTCCTCCATCCCTGCTTTGTGCATTATGTGCTCTGTGTATAGGTTGAAAAGGTAAGGTGATAAAATGCAGCCTTGTCTTACTCCTTTTCCTATTCCAAACCATTCTGTCATTCCGTGTTCTGTCCTAACTGTTGCTTCTTGACTCTTGTACAGATTTCTCATGAGGCATATGAGGTGTTCTGGTATTCCCATTTCTTTAAGTACTTGCCATATTTTATTGTGGTCCACGCAGTCAAAGGCCTTGGTGTAGTCAATAAAGCAGAGGTATACTTGTTTCTGATATTCTTTTGTTTTCTCCATGATCCTCCGTATATTAGCAATGTGGTCTCTAGTCCCCCTGCCTCTTCTGAACCCCGCCTGCACCTCTGGCAATTCTCTCTCCACGTGCTGCTGAAGTCTATCCTGTATTATCTTGAGCATCACCTTGCTAGCGTGTGGGATGAGCGCAATTGTTCGATAATTTGAACACTCTTTGGCACTACCCTTCTTTGGGATTGGAACATATACTGATCTTTTCCAATCCTGTGGCCACTGTTTTGATTTCCAGATCTGCTGGCATATCGAATGCAGTAATTTGATTCCATCATCTTTTAGAGCTTTGAAAAATTCAACTGGGATACCGTCATCTCCACTAGCTTTGTTGTTTGCAGTGCTTTTTAGGGCCTTTCTGACTTCACTCTCTAGGATGTCTGGCTCAAGTTCAATGTTCTCCTCATTGTGATTATCAGTGGTGTTGAGGTCCTTTTTGTAAAGTTCCTCTGTGTATTCTTTCCATCTTTTCTTAATCTCTTCTGCATCAGCTAACTCCTTGCCGTCTTTGTCCCTTATCATGGTCATTTTTGCTTTGAATGTTCCCTTGATTTCCTCAATTTTTTTGAAAAGATCTCTAGTCCTGCCTCTTTTGTTGTTTTCCTCCATTTCTTTGCACTGTTCATTTAGGTCGTTTTCCTTATCTCTCCTTGCTTTTCTTTGAAAATCTTTATTCAAGTGATTGTATTTTTTCCTTTCTTCTTTGGCTTTTGTGTTCCTTCTTTCCTCTGCTATTTTAAGAGCCTCATCAGACAACCACTTTGCTTTCTTACGCTTCTTTTGTTTTGGTATGGTTTTCCTTGTTGCTTCCTGCATGATGTCCTGCATCTCTGTCCATAATTCTTCTGGTACTCTGTCTATCCGGTCCAAGCCGTTAAATCTGTTCCTCTCCTTCCCAGGGTATTCATTAGGGATGTTGTCTAGGTCATATCTGTCTGGCCTAATTGTTTTCCCTATATTCTCCAATCCCAGCCTGAATTTTGCGATCAGTAGGTTGTGATCTGAGCCACAGTCTGCTCCAGGTCTTGTTTTCTGCTGACTGTATGGAGGTTCTCCATCTTTGGCTGCAGAGTATGTAATCAATCTGGTTTCGATGTTGGCCATCTGGTGATATCCATGTGTAAAGTCACCTCTTGTGTTGCTAGAAGAGGGTGTTTGCTATGACCAGTGTGTTATCTTGACAGAACTCTATCAATCTTAGCCCTGCTTCATTCTGCGTTCCAAGACCAAACTTGCCTGTTATTCCATCTACTTTTTGATTTCCTACTTTGGCATTCCAATCTCCCAAGATAATGTGGACATCATTTCTTGGTGTCTGTTCTATGAGGTCTTGTAGGCCCTCATAGAACTGGTCCACTGTGGCTTCATCTGCGCCCGTGGTTGGTGCGTATATTTGGATTACAGTGATATTAAAAGGTTTGCCTTGTTTCTTACTGACATCATTCTATCATTTTTGAGATTGTATCCCATTACTGCTTTTCTCACTCTTTTGTTGACAATTATGGCTACTCCACCTTTTCTGAAGTTTTCTTGACCACAGTAGTAGATGTGATGGTTTCCCGAGTTGAATTCACCCATCCCTGTCCATTTTAGCTTGCTGATTCCCAAGATGTCAATGTTTATTCTTTCCATCTCATTTTTCACCACTTCCAGTTTTCCTTGGTTCATCGACCTCACATTCCATGTTCCTATGCAGTATTGTTCTTTGCAACACTGTATTTCTCCTCCCCCTCTCCCATCTCTCTCCTTCTTTTGATCTGTGTTAAGCATCCTGTTTCATCTAACTTGCCTCTTTTGTTTTGCCTTTTGTTCTGGTCCATAGGGTTCTCTTGGCAAACATTTCTGGCGTGGTTTGCCGGTTTCTACACTAGTATCCTCACATCATACATGTTGTTACAGTTCAAAACAAAGTATTATCATGCATATTATCAGTTTAAAAAACACAGTTCTACTTCATTTGTTATGAAAGTAAAAGTAAAAACTTAGTATGAAGGAAAAGTCCACTCTATCGTCTCTACATTGCTATAGTTGCAGACTACATTGTTTTAGTTAAGTTACTTGCATGCTTCTTTGATTATGGCTGGCGGTGGGCAGCCTGCCGTGTCCTCCCTCCGCCTCCCTCACCTCTGCTGCCCAGGGTGTAAGCGGAGGTGGCGGCGGGCAATGGTGGGTCTGTTGCTGCGGGTGATGGAATAGGCCTCTTATCCTCAGTGGCTTCTGCCAGGCCTTTCTTCCCTAGATGCTTCCTCCCTCTGGGGTGGGGATGGGGCCTTTGGAATAGGCCTCTTACCCTCAATGGTTTCTGCCAGGCTTTTCTTCCCTGGATGCTTCCACCCTCTGGGGTGGGGATGGGCCTTTGGAATAGGCCTCTTACCCTCAATGGTTTCTGCCAGGCCTTTCTTCCCTGGATGCTTCCTCCCACTGGGGTGGGGATGGGCCTTTGGAATACTTCTGTGATAAATTATACAGTTTTTTCCCTTCAGGACAGTAACAGTGTCTTGCCTGAATTTGAGATGTAAAATTTCCGGAAATTTTGAAGCTCGGAAAAAACCCCGGTTTCCCCCTGGGAAAAAACGGAAATTTTTGGAAAAGTTGAAAATAATCTGATACCATACATATTTCTTTAGAAATGATTTATAAAATATTTGAACCTGACCTTATCTTAAAATATTTTATTCATCATGTTAAAATAAAACATTCCTTTATACATATACATATACATATACATATACATATACATATACATATACATATACATATACATATACATATACATATACATATACATATACATATACATATACATATACATATACATATACATATACATATTATTTTTCCATTTTTTCGGGAGAAAATAAAAATGCTTCAGGAAAAAAAAAGAAAAAAAACCCCTCGCCCCCCTCAAAAGTTTCTGGTTTTTTTACGGGCCTTCACATCTTTAGCCTGAATGCTTCCAGATGTTTTCTGGGTTTTTGAACACAGAACTTCCAGATTACTAAGCAAATCGCTCCAGTAGTGTTTTATTCTAATGTCTGGCAAAGGTTGGCTAAATCTTGCATTACATTTCCACAAATGTCTTCCTGATTGCTTATTATGCAAATTTACATTTTCAGTAATGGTATGTTTTTCTCTTAATGTTCTTTAGTGTTTTAAAACTGCCATATTTGCCGGCTTATAAGATGCATCGGTGTATAAGACACCCCCCACTATTACCAAAAGAGCCTACTATAGGCCACTGTATACAGTACAGTATAAGACACACTATTTTTCAAGTGTATTTTAAGGGGGGGGAGAGTGAGTCTTATATGCCAGCAAATAGGGTAAATCATCACAGTGACCTGAGTTGTAAAATAGTGTACACAATATAGTTTCTTACACGGTTCCCATTTATAGATGAGTTTGACACAATGGCTATGTGAGCTAGCTTTCTGCTTAGCAAATGGAGGAAGCAGTTAAAAATCTGACCAGTTGCTGAGTTTTTGGTAAAGTCAGAAATGGATGAAGTATCTACAGTATCACCTTTATTCACTGAGTGACAGTTGACACTATGAGCTTAAATACTTTAAAGAAAGTTTAACTCATTAGAAGGAAATGTTCTTGTTTGTGTCAACTCTCTTATGATGACCTATGAAATGAGCAGTATATTTTATCCTCAACAGCTGTGCCCAAAGTAGGAGAGCCTCTGTTTCATCATTTTTGCTTCTAGTGACAATTCAGACTTGACTTGCTGGAGGAACCACTTGCTTGTTTTTCTGGAAGTCCAGAGTGTCCATAAAACTATCCTCCAGCACCGCATTTGAAACAGATTGATTTTTCCCTGACATTCTTTTCTATCTAGCTTTTACACCCATACATGTTGATTGGCAATACCAAAGTGCAGGTGACACTTGCAGACATGTATAAAATAAAGTCAAGGTGTGTATTTAGGCTTGTGCTTCTCTAATTGACATATTTAAATTTCTTAGAGTAGATTTAGATATGGAGTACAGTAGGTCCCTGGTTTTGGTATTCATAGTTTCAGTTCTCCACAGCCGGAAAATATTCACTGAAAAATCTCAAAAATCTATACTACAGTTAAAACCCCTACTTATGTAAATCGAAGCAAACCCAAAGGGAAATGAATTTTCACGTAACTCGAGGCATACCCATAGGAAATCGTGTAAATTGGGACATGGTTTTAGCACAAAATCATTATGTAAGTCGAATTTTATGTAACTCGAGGTATTTGTAAGTCGGGGTTTTACTTTATATACATATATCCATTACTAAATCTTCCCCACTAGAGGCCACTATACAGAGTGCAATTATAGGGATTTAGTTTTGTTTTATTTACTCTCTGATATGTTTGCACAGACCAACATGGCTACTACTTCAAAAATCTATAGGGATGGTTATTTTCCTTGGTTTCAAACAGTTGTCATTAGTCTTGGAACCTATCCACCCTGGATAAAGCGGAGCCTACCCTAAGCGATTGCTGGTATATACTCCTAGGCATGAACTGTTTTCCCCACCCCAGCCTTGCCTTAACACCCTGGCAAACAAATAATTATGAGAGAGGATTGCTTTAAGAAAAGGGTGGACAATAGGTAAGTCAGATCTTAGCTTTCCAACAATTTTTTTACAACAGATGCTACTCCCTTTGTGTTTTCTGTCCCATATGAATTAGGTGGTTTGGACAAAATTTATTCCCTCTAGAAAAACAAATATTTTCTTTATTTTTATTCTTTATTGGAACCTATCCACCCTGGATAAAGCGGAGCCTACCCTAAGCGATTGCTGGTATATACTCCTAGGCATGAACTGTTTCCCCCACCCCAGCCTTGCCTTAACACCCTGGCAAACAAATAATTATGAGAGAGGATTGCTTTAAGAAAAGGGTGGACAATAGGTAAGTCAGATCTTAGCTTTCCAACAATTTTTTTACAACAGATGCTACTCCCTTTGTGTTTTCTGTCCCATATGAATTAGGTGGTTTGGACAAAGTTTATTCCCTCTAGAAAAACAAATATTTTCTTTATTTTTATTTTTTATTAATAGTAAATGGATGCTAGTACAGTACCTGAAATCCAATAGTAAGTCACAAGTAAAGTAAGCCTACTGAATCATTTGAACTTACAGAGCAGTTGTCTCATCAAATCTCCACTAATTCCAATGGCCTACTCTAGCTGCAACTTGATACAGTACTGGAGTTTGGCCAGTGTTAGGCAAGTTAATGAATACAGCCCATTTAGAGAAGTTTTCAGAGAACAATTTCCCTACCCACAGATAATAACTATGCTGTAAAGTCAGCTCTGAATTATGGTGACCTTTCATGGTTTTCTAGGTAGAGAACCACTGAGAAGTGGTTTACCATTCACTTCAGAAGGCATTCTGGAACTGTGCAGCTTGCTCAAGGCCTGACAGGCTGGCTCCTCTGGGATGCATAAAGAAACTGAATTCCCAACTTCTGGCTGTGTAGCTTAGGGGCTGAACACAGTGAGCTATCCAGTCAGGTAATCCATTAGCAAACCAGGGTATGGTTCTGGTAGTTTTAAATCAGATTTATGTCACTCTGAAACTGAAATACATGGTGCTGTTAGTTCTGCAGATACTGACTGTAAAAGTAGAGGTAACCCAATGATTTCAGTGGAAGAGAGTTAAACTATTGGGTGTTGATGAGTGGACTGTAGCTGTATATCATAATAGAGTTCATTGGGCATGCTGAAATGAATGGGTCAGCAGTTTTCAGTTGATTTCCCTCATAAACCTAAGCAATTCAAATTTAACGTAAAGCAAATATATAATGGTAAAAGGGAATTAAAAGTCATCTATCAAAAGCTTTGAATTTGAATGCAATATGCTTTTTGTTTCTTGGACAAATTTTTCAGTTCAGATTGTAATGGGCTGTGTTGACATTTCAGGTTTTGTTCAGTAAATGCAAGTCACGTTAAATCTAATTACAGTGGTACCTCATACAACGTTTTTTATCCATTCCACGGGGTTCGTTGTTGTATGAAACAATTGCTATACAATGCACACATCGTATAGCAATTTTCCCTATGGGATGCATCGTACAACAATTTATTTATTTTTTGCTAAGTGGTTTTTCCCATTGAAAAATTGTATGATTTTTTCCATAGGGAAAATTGTTATGCGGGATGCCATTCTCCCCCTCCCCAAAAAACCCTAATTGTTGTGCGACTTCATTGCTATATGGGACGATTGTTGTATGAGGTTCCACTGTATATTCTGTTTTGAATTTTGGAAATTTTCCAATTAGTTTTATTTTCATTTAATTTTAAAAAAATCTCTCTCTTGGTTCTGGGTGGGTAATTGGAGATTATGCTCTAGTGCTCCTCTGGGAGTTGGCTTTAAGCTAGCACTTAACGAGTCCCTTTTTAATATTAGAATCTATTATGTCTCTTGCTGAAGATACCTTTTGTTTCCATTTGAAGTTTCTGATTATGTTCAAGAGCCACTCCAGTATCATGTGGGCTAGTAGTGTATATATTTTTGAATGTGATGAAAGAGGCTAATCTTATTTTTTCCTCTTCATGTAGACATATTCTGGGCTCTTCTGTGTGGTCATAAATCCTTACAAGAACCTTCCAATTTACTCAGAGAATATTATTGAAATGTACAGAGGAAAAAAGCGTCATGAGATGCCTCCACACATTTATGCAATATCAGAATCAGCATATAGATGCATGTTGCAAGGTAAGCTTGTGTGTGTGTGTGTGTGTGCGTGTGTGTATACAATTATTCACTTTGCCCTGCATTTTATAGTTTCTAGTAAATATTGGGTTTCTGAAGTATTTCTGGGAGAATCATAGTGAACAGTTTTTCCTACACCCTCCTATCCATGTGATATTTGACTTTGATCTAAATTTCTACATTTCATGTATGCAGATTACTTCATGTGTGATCTAGTGCTGTTTGAAATCCTCTGAGGAGGGCTAGTATAAGAAATAGTTGCAGATAAGAGTGAAGACTGAAATGCATGTTTTAAGACTTGCTAATTGTGTTCTGGAGAAAGTTCTGCTGCTAGGAAAGATTGAAGGTGAAAGGAGAAGTGGGTGGCAGAGGATAAGATGATTAGACAGCATTGTTGATGCAGTGGGCGTAGATCTGGGTGGACTACAGAGGATGACAGAGGAGTCTGACGTGCTGTGGTCCATGGGGTTACAAAGGGTCGGACTTGACTGTGCGACTGAGCAACAATAACTGTTCATGACAGAGTCAAGCTGAAAACAGACAAGGTTCAGGCTCTTTGCACTATACCAATGTTGAGGCTCCAGATGTTGTCAGACCAAAATTTCAGAAAATATCACCATGGGCTGTGCTGGCCAAGATTTCTGAGAGCTGGTGTCCAAAAACATCTGGACTTCCTAAGATTGAGAACCACTGCACCAGACTATGGAATTTATTAACTGGTTGCAGTTGCAGGCCAGAGTAATGAGGATTTGGAGAAATTGAATTACAACTAGAGCATCAGGTTCTGTGATTTAGAAGATGGCTTAGCTGCTTCTGAAATTCAGCTGTATAAGGATTGGTTTGATGATGGTCCATGCCTGTTTTGAAGCAGAACGACTTAGCAGGGTAAAACATCAATTTAAAATTGTATCAGCAGTTGTTTTTTAGATCTCTTGGTGGTAGAAGCTTAGATAATATCTGATTTAGAGTATGGCGATAATGATGCCAAGGGCTTTTTTTCTTTCTGCACCTTCTGTCTACTGCTTCAAATCTGAGTGTTTCTTTCCCTTTCTCGCTAGTACCTATCAGTCTTTGAAAATTGCTCGAAGAGTGTTTGAGCTTGAGTAGACTACCTTTCCAGTGTATCCAGATAGAGGGTGTTGGAAAACTTTGAGCCCTGCATCTATACCTATAAAATCAAGCATTAACCGTTGGAACTTCACATAGGATCCTAAGCCAGGCCCTACTAGCCCGCACTGACCATTCGTGCACATGCCCGAACTGGGTCCGCAGGTCAACAAAGGATTGAGAAATGTGCCAGTGGGGCAAGAGCCCCACAAATGCGAAAAAGGGAAACAACTTCATTTCCCAACGTTCCTTGTGCTGCACCAGAGCCAATCAGGCTGAGAGGCGTGAGCAAAAGGAACGTTCGGAAACGCGCTGCGGCCAATCAAAAGGAAACGGCAGGAAAAAATGCACAAGCCGAAAACGTAAACTCCAAACTACAAGCCCCAGCGTCCTGCGCGCCATGAGCGTGCACAACACTGAGGAAGCTGGCGAGCTAAAAATAAAAACACACCGGGAGCGCAAGTCCACCGCAGCCGGACACAGCGCCTCACAGGAAAAAAAAAACAAAAATAGGGGGGGGGTCAAGGGGGGAAAAAGGCACTGTGCCCCCCTTGAAAGTGAACCCATTCCCAGGTAAGCAAAGCCATCGGATGGTGCTCCATCCGCTGACTTTATTTACCACAAAAGGGTTTCGCTTTCAGCGAGGCCAAGCCGCGGGAACCAAAGCCCCCCTCCCCAACGGCACCTGAAGATCCCGATCGGAGTTTCCCCTTTAATATCACTGGGTGGGGGGGGTTGCCCTCCCCCTCTCTACTGGCTCCCCTGGGGTTGGGGGGACAAAAGGGGTCTGTTTCCCCAACCCTCCTGACCCCAGGGGACCAGGCAGAGAGTGGATTCCCCTACACACACACACACACACACACACACACACCATATTAAAGAGAAGAAACCAAGCGGTTACTTCTCTTTAAAAATGGAGGGGGTTTTTTTTTGGGGGGGGAATTCCCCTCTCCCATGGCTCTCCTGGGTCCAGAAGGGTTGGGGAGACAGGCCCCTTTTCTCCCCCCCAACCCTCCCAAATCCAAGGAAGCCAGAGGAGAGGGGGATCACAACCCCCCCCCCCCCCGCAGATATTAAAGGGGAAACCCCAATTAAGATTTCCCTTTTAATATCAGAGGGTGGGCTGGATTCGATCCCCTCTCCTGGGTCCAATGAGTCTGGAAGATTTGGGGGGGACAAAAGGGGTCTGTCCCCCCAACCCTTCCAGAGCCAGGGGACACGGCAGAAAGGGGATTCCCCCCCCCCCCCCCCGTAGGACACCCCCTTATTAAAGAGAAGAAACCAAGTGGTTACTTCTCTTTAAAAACGGAGTGTTTTGGTGGGATAGCTATAGTGGGTAACACTCTATGCATCTATTTTAGTGAACAGACAAATCAGACATCCACCACTTAGCTGTTGCTAGCCATTCATTTCCCAAGAGAAGCTGAAGTTAAGCCTCCACAGGCTACCATACTCCATGTGTATTGTTTAAATAATACATCTATTACATGCATGAACTGTAATAGCTGGAATGTCCTGGCATTTTGGCGCATAGAAAGACCTTAACACAAGGCAGAGCTTAAGTTTTTTTGTTGATTGAAAATGAATATCCAGCTACCTAATAATAGAAGTAGAAGGCCTATAAGGCCAGTAAGGAACTCAAATCAGAGTATATGTGACAGTTGTGTAATTTCCTCGTGAATGCTTCTAAGTGTTGGAGGGCTCACCACCTCCCAAGATAATTGGTTCCATTGCTGTGCTACTCGTAAGAGTTAAGATGTTTTTCCAGATGTTCAGCCTGTATCTGGTTTCCTGTAACTTGAGCCCATTATTACATGTCCTGCACTCTGGGATGATCGAGAACAGATCCTGTCCTTCCTCTTTATGATTATCTTTGAGGCATTTGAAAAGTGCTATCACATCCCCTCTCAGTCTACTTTTCTCAAGGCTTAAAGAGCCTCCTCGAAAATTGTGGTATTTTTGAACCACAATCGGGTGTACCCTGGCACGGCCACTTTGTGTTGCCGGCTAAGCTTTCTCACATTAGGTAGGTCAGGTGAAAAGAACTGCTGAATTAACTCACCAAAAGGTGGCTTCATTTCGGCAGTTTCACATCTGGCTTCAACATGGAAGAAGAAGGCTGAAAATTCCAAGTTCTTTCACTCATTCCTCACAGGGCTTGGTTTCCAGGCTCCTGATTATCCTTGTTGTCCTCCTCTGAATTTGTTTCATTTTGTCTGCATCCTTCTTAAAGTGTGAAGTCCAGAACTAGAACCAGTACTTTAGATAACTTTGAACTTATTCCTTTGTAGTCCCCCACCCCTAAACAGTGCTGAATAGAGGGGACCTAGTACTTCATGGAATCTAGAGACTATGCTTCAGTTAATGCATTCTGAAATAGCATTTGCTTTTTTTGCAGCCACATTGCAGTATTCTTCTTCCGTGTCTAGGCCAGATGTGAAACTGCCAAAATTACATTCAGCTTGTGATCAACAACAATTCTAAGATCCTTCTTGCTTGTAGTATTACTGAGCCCAGTATCCCCCCGACGTGTTTGTTTTGTCCCCCCCCCATGTGTGAAACTTTGAATTTATCCTTGTTAAATTTCATTCTGCTGTTTTAGTCCAGTCCTTGAGTCTATCAAGATATCTTGATTTTTTCTGTCTTCTAGAGTATTAAGAGATTCCATGCAATTTTGAGTCATCTGCAAATTTAATAAACATTTCCTATACCCCCTCATTAAAATCTATACCTATAAAATGGTGCGTTAACCGTTGGAATGTGACAAAGGATGTTGCACCAGGCCCCACTAGCCCGTAATGGGCCTCCGTTCACTCGCCCGAACCCGGTTCGCAGGTAACTGTCGGGTTGAAATTTTCGACCCAGGGGCAGGAGCCCCCCAGTCGCCACCATGGCCCGTGGGAGAAAAAAAACCCCGCCGCCGCTGCCCTTCCTTTCGATGGGCCAGCAGGCACAAGAAAAATAAAAGTAAAAAAACCCCACTGCCCTTCCCCATGGGCCAGCCAGCATGGCCCATGGGGAAAAAAAGGAACCCCCTGCTGCCGCTGCCCTTATTCCCCACGGGCCAGCCAGCATGGCCTGTGGAGAAGAAAGCAAAGAAAGCACCCCCCGCCATTGCCCTTCCTTCCCACGGGCCAGCCAGCATGGCCAGTGGGACAGAAAGCCCCCCCTCCGCCAATGCCCTTCCTTCCCACGGGCCAGCCAGCATGGCCCGCGGGAAAGAAAGCCACCCCCCCTGAAAAAGTAAACACAAAACACTTAAAAATCCAAAAAGGAAACACAAAAACAGCCAAAAACAAACAAGAAAAAACACACAGACACCCCCCCCAATCCAACTCCCCCCCCCCAAAAAAAAACCCAGAGAGCTTACCAAAAGACGTCTTCTATCCATGAGGACCGGAACTCAAATGAGAAAATAAAGAAAAAAATTAACGGGAGCGACAACCAGTGGACAGAAGAGAACAATTATAGAGAGGAAGAAAAGCTCGCCACCCCCACCCAGAGGCCAAAAGAGAAAAACATTCAAAAATATTGAAACTAATAAGATTAATTCCAAAATTAATCAAATAAGTTATAAAAACATTCAAAAATAATCACACTAATCTCAAAAAATACCAAAAAAACAGAAATCACTTTTCACTCAAAAAACTAAAATAAAAAATGCGTAAAAATAAAGATTTAAAAAACCAAAATTAAATTTTAAACTAAATAAAATAAAATAAAATTTGCATAAACATAAAACAAAAACCTTCAAAAACCAATATAAAGAGCCCAGCATGCAAAAAAACCCCCCAAAAACAAAATATACAGGGAGCGCAAGTCCGCCGCAGGCGGACGTAGCGCCTCGAAGCCACAAAATCACAAAACCTTGCAACACCATTTAAAACAGCCCAGCACCATTGGTTCAAACCCTTTACTATCCAACACAATTTTAAAAAGCCTGGCACCGCCGGGCAAAATATGCTAGTCATCAATAAAAATGTTAAAGAGCACTGGCCCCAGGACTGAGCTTTGTAGTCTCCCACCCCTACTTATAATTTAAGCAAGAGCACACAATTCTGTAATCAGCTGTCTATCCACCTGACAGTTGTTCTATCCCACCAACAGCTAATTAGCTTGCGAATCAGAATATAATGGGGCACTTTGTCAAAAGCTTTGCTGAAATCAAGATATATCTCATTTTACAGGAAGGCTATGGATTGGGAAGTAAGATAAGACTAGTCTGGAAGGATTTGATTTTGGCAAATCTATGTTGGCTTCTAGTTATTACTGCATTGTTTTCAAGGTGCTTGCAGAGTGACTGCTTTGTAACCGGTTCCAGAATTTTCCCTGGGATTGATAGGCTCACTGTTCTATAGCTCCCCAGTTCTTCCTTCTCCCCCCTTTTGAATATAGGAACATTAGCAGTCCTTCAATCATCTTGCATTTCATCCATCCTTCTTTATTTTATTTTTTAAAAATATAGACACTGTTTCTGATAGTTCTTCAGCCAACTGCTTCAATAATCTTAAATGCAATTCATCCAGCCCTGGAGATTTGAATTTGTTCAAAGTTATAAGGTATTCCATGACTATTTGTTAACCAATCTCAAACTGTAATCCTGTCCCCTTTGGTGATGTCCCTTTGTTGTTATATTTTTACTATGCCTTGGTTGGTCTTCCCTGCCATAATCTGTTAATGTGCTACTTGGTTTTGAGTGCAAAAGCATGATGTGCAGTGCATATGTTGTGTGGACTTCTGATGCTTCTGGCATGTGATAAAAGCCATCCCAGAGATGGTATGTGACCCCTCAACCCCCCCCCCCCCAGCTCCCATCCCTACCTGGCCCCTTTTTTTCCAGTAGAAAAGGAAAGTGAATTGCAGTTCTTGGAAACCTCTAGGAGTGATGATTCTTGGAACCTTTGGTGTACTGTTTCACATTAGATATACCAATGTTTGATATTTAAAATTGTGACCTGTCTTACACTAGAAATACCATTTTTTTCAAAACTGGAAGTGGACTTCTTCTCCCATCTAGTTTGGGTAGTATGGGTTTTTTGTTTTGTTTTGGAGAGTTTTTTTGGGGTTGTGTGTGAGGCTTTATTTGTCTATCTTGCCCTCAGACAATCCCATTGAAATTGCCCAGCCCTGCAACATTGCACCACAGTCTGGAGACCTCTGAGGAAATGTCTGTGGCTTAATGTGATGGGACTCAAGCTACACTGAGACAGAATCATTGTGGAATTCAGTAAGCTATATTCTTGCTTCTGATTCTTTACAAGGTTCTGATTGGTTTTGCAAGCTTGCTGTCAAATTCTAGTTTTTGAAGAAATCAACAGTACTAACATGTAGGTAGGGTTGCTAATTCCATTGACAAGTTAATTTGTTTTGCTGCTTCCTTCTAAGAATTGGGATCTGCACGTACTTCACATATTATATTGATACATTTGTTCTTTGAAACCAGCTAGTACTGGTACATCTAATTTTTCAGGAACCTAAAAACTGCCAAAACAACTTGACAGGGGCTTCTTTTCCCATTCTTCTCATTTATTTCTCTGTACATGAGATTGGATTATAGCTGCTCTCACACCTGCGGCTCCTAATTTACTTCCTCATCTGTTGAAACTTCCGTAGATGTCGTCGTCGTCAGCTGCAACTTGTATCCAAGAATGCATTTTTTCCTGAAGCAGAAAAAATGCCATTGGCATGAATTTGTTTAAGGTGGATCTCAGCTTGCCATGAAGTGACCCACACGCTATGATCATGGAGCCATCTCTTGCGGCACACATGAAATGAGACATGCAGGATTTAACACCAGGACTGCAATGGACTGCCGCAGCCTTGAAGAGATGGACAAGGTGCACCTTCACAGCCAGTCCATCTGGCATAGCCTCTTCCGCCTCCATGACGGTTGGGAATCAGGTTTCCTCCTCCACTCATTTTGCCGTTGGGTCCAATATGGTGGTTTCCAATATGACGGTTTCATCCCATCTAAAGGGGCTCATTTGCCTGTAGCCGCCGGCCCTCAACACTCAGTGTTGAGTCGCTAGCTGTATGGTCTACTCCATTACCATAGCAGGATGTCCGGCCAGACATGTTCAGTAGATATAAGAAAAAAAAAAGTAGGTATAAAAAACTGTTTCTTTAAAATTTGATAATACAGCGTGTTTGAATTAAAATTAAGCTATTTATTTAGCTTCTCAGCTATGTATAGAAGAGCTAAAAATATGAGCTATGCCTTTGTAATGAGCAGGAAGTAGAACAAGAATTTAACTGTTCTTAGGGCTGATATCCCTAGCTGCACCTCATACAGCATGTTCAGTTAAAAGAAATGGAAAATATGACTTCTTGATCTCTGTGCAGTCCTGACATGGGATTTGTGCCTACAAAGAGATAGGTTTGAAACATTTTAGAACTTTTGCCCCGAATTTTAGCTGTGTCCCTGATGTAAGGAAGGTCCAAAGAGTAGGGATGAGCTCTTAGTTTGGACTAGCAGGAACTTGGCTCCATCTGAATACAGTGGTACCTCGCATAATTAAAGCATTGCATAGCGAAAAATTAGCATAATGAAGCGTTCGTTATGCAAGGGCGATACCCCGCATAACGGAAAAACCATTTGTTATGTGGGGTTTTTGGTATGGGAACCCCAGATAATGAACATTTTTTGTTCGTTATCTGGGGCTTCTCCCATTAGCTTCGCATAACAAAAAATTCGCATAGCAAAGCAACTCACAGAACTGAGGTTTTTTTGTTATGTGAGGTTCTACTGTATCTTATTTTTCATTTAAGCTCTGCCACTACAGGTGTCCTCTCAAGACCTTTGTCTATGAGACTTTGAGAAGACACTGCAATGATTTTTTCCCTTTGTGTAGGCCATATGTGTCCTGCAGCACCATGTCATGTGGACACCCACTGCCTCCACCACACCAGGAAGTGCCATGTGGTGGAGAAAGGGCAAAATGGCCATCTGGCCCCCAAAACTGTCTGAGGGGAGTGTAACCTGGCCCCAGGCTCCAAAAGGTTGAGAACTCCGGGTGTAGGATGTCACAGACCTCTGAGGAAAGAGCAGTTGCTAAAGTAAAACTCTTTATTACTTACTTTTCTTCAGTGGGCCAACAGCTCTTCTTATTGTGCTGGTGGGATCATCTGTTTAACCAGATACTGTACTTGGTAGATATGGCCACAGTTCCAAAACAATAGAATGAAAAAGTAGCTGCAAGGAAAAGAAACTTTTGCTTGATTTCATTGTTTTTCTGAATAGCTATACTGTACAGTTGACTACTTGTGGCTTTCCACTGTTTGATGTGGTCTGTTTCTAGATGTGTGAAAAGTGACAAGCAGAATATGGAATACTATATAGTATAGGTAAGAGACCTTAGAGTTGCCTCTTGAAAAATTGATTTAATGTGAAATTGCAGTCTTACTCATGTTTGGAAGGTAATCCTATTGTGAAGTAGTACTGTACTTAATAGTTAGTATGTGTTTTCTTGAGTCAATTCTGACTTAGGTTGGACCTTCTCATGATTTTCTAAGTATAAAAACACAGAACTGGTTTACCATTGCTGCCTTTTGGGGGCACACTGAGACAGAAACATATAAAATATTTTTTTAATAAAAAGTGCTTGATAAACTCAGGATACATAGTTTAATTTGAAAATGTTTGGCTTGTGATCTATTTACTTTGCCTGTATTATGAACTGTAGAGCACACATTCACTTTGTAAACTTAACTTTTAAGAATGAATTCTAGTTAAACAACTTCAACTGGAAGTTTTATAACTGCTGTAAGTTTAATAGTAATAGCTGCCTTTCTATAAAGACTGGTATAATTTACCAGAGATTTGTATGTTTATCGGGTGTACTGGAAGATGGAGTCTATTAGCTGTTGCAGAAATATTACTGTTCAGTGAGTTTTTGTGTAAACTACATTGCCAGATTAGGCTCATGAATAATTTGTATGTATCAGTATTGTTACCTTTTTTCCTTTGATCAATATAACTTTCAGTTACTGTAACAAATATATGTCTTTACAGTCTTGCTTAATGACATAATAGTTTGATTATAAAGCTCATGTTGAGAGAGCTCAGGGCAAATATCTACACTTTATCCTCCCAATAGCACTGTGAAGTAGGTTAGCTAGCACCGGCCCTAGAATCATCTTGGAGAGAAGTCTTCCTCTCACATTTTAATTAATTCTTCGCTGAACTTTTGAGTAATGCTGTCAGCATGCCTTAATACTAGCATTACCACTGCCATTTGGTTAATGTTCTAAAAACAGTTTATTTCCTTGATTGGATTTTGGCAGCTCCAACATTTTATTATATATTTCAGTATGTGTTTGAAGTAATATGACTTAATTTAATGGAGTGCTAGGAATGTGAACAAATGAAGTCTAGGAATACAAATGAGTACTTCTAAGAAGTGAACTATTGTCTAGATCAGTGTTTCCCAATCTTTGTTTTTTAGACTTCGATTCTCTTTTCTGATGAGAGCAACTTTTGCATCTCATTTGGGAACCAAGGACCCAGAGTCTAGAGGAAGAATGGAGAGGCACACAATGCAAGTTAGAATAGAATAGAATCCTTTATTGGCCAGGTGTGCTAACACACCAGGAATTTGTCTTTGGTACATATGCTCTCTATATACATGAAAAATTAAATTACATTTACTAGATCATCTACTACACTTAATAATAGGTGCTAATCATAATACTAACAACAATCTCACATATCCCTAGAGAAACAAGTGTGAAGTTTCCATAGTCTGTTGATTTGGGTAGCCATGTCATCTGCTGGTGTTGGTCCACTGTGCTTTATTAAGTCCAGGGTCAACACAGCCGTCTACCAGGAGATTTTGGAGCAGTTCATGCTTCCTTCCTCAGATGATCTTTATGGGGATGCTGACTTCATTTTCCAGCAGGACTTGGCACCTGTCCATACTGCCAAAAGTACCAAAACCTGGTTCAATGACCATGGGATTACTGTGCTTGATTTGCCAGCAAACATGCTTGACCTGAACCCCATAGAGAATCTATGGGGCATTGCCAAGAGGAAGATGAGAGACATGAGACCAAACAATGCAGCAGAGCTGAAGGCCGCTATTGAAGCATCCTGGTCTTCCATAACACCTCCAGTGCCACAGGCTGATGGCATCCATGCCACGCTGCATTGAGGCAGTAATTGATGCAAAAGGGGCCCAAACCAAGTACTGAGAACATGTGCATGCTTATACTTTTCAGAGGTCCGATATTCTGTTTCCAATCCTTGTGTTAATGATTTCATGTAATATAATTTTCTGAGATTGTGAATGTGGGGTTTTCAGACATTTCCATGGACATATGGCAGGCATGACTAGACACTGGAGTGCACAGAACACTGTTTAACCTAGCAGTTTGAACGCAAGAAATTGCAAGTAGATAAATAGGTATCACTTTGGTGGGAAGGTAAGCAGGGCAGCTTACAAACATATAAAACAGCACATTATCTCTTATACACTTTAGCTCAGTTTATTTTCTTCTGCTATAGAACTTACGAATGTCTCCTTGCTGAGTTTCCTCGTTTTTTCTTGGTATTCTATCTTGGTTTGTCTTTAGCTATTTCCCCCTTTCTTCCTTTCCCTTGGCTCCTTTAACCTCCACACAGTAAAAGGGATTACCCAGGGACTGTGGGCGCTGCAGCACAGAAGTAGGAAATGTTTGATTTCCATAAATCACCAGCTTTGATGATGTCAGCCTTCCACAGCCATAGTTGCACTAATAGGATTTCAACAGGGTTTCAGCCTCTTACTCTTGTTTCATCTTTTTCAGCTGGAACAAAGCATGAGAAGCAGAGGGGAACTAGTGTTGCATAACAGATCCTGTAGCAGACACAGATTCAGATTGTTTTTGTAAGATTTTGCCTGCTTTGTAAATGAACCTGTTCAACTTTGGCCATTTTAAATATGACCGAGTTTGACTTTAGTTAAAAGCTGTGTCTTACTTTGGAAAACTCAGGGAAATGAACAACCAGCGATTCTGTTTTTGATAGAATTGTATGAAATTTAGTACCATAGTTGCTCTTTTGAGGGAGCCGGCCAATGTTTGGATTGAGTGTTGTTGGCCTTCCATGGTATGTAACTTTACATGTTGAGAATTTATCCTAGTAAAGGAAATGTCTGCATATTTTTTTAAAAAAATTCTTGGCAGAATTGGGTGAAGTTTGAAGATACAGTTTTCCCATCTAAAATGAAAACTGGAGGCAGGGGCATAATAAAGTCACAAAGTAGCAGAGAGGGAATTGTTCAGTTGTGGCTAAAGTAATTCATAGTTCAGATTGTTTGTGAAGTCTTTTGACACATTTTTAATAGAAAAAGTTAAAGGCAGGAATTATTCTTAGGGCCTTTGAAATCTAGCATTAGTTGTATGGCTTTCAATATAGATATGAGCAAATGAATTAGAATTTTGCTTTGATTTGCTTTCTCTGCATGCATTGCAAAAAAGATCTCAAACAAAGATGATTTGATGAAAGAGGTCATGATTTAACTTTGGGACATGTATAGATCTTTGGAATACTGTACATAGATTTTTACTTCCTTTTCTATCCGCCACCTTGTCTTTCTTTAGGTATCTTGTAAACACTTTTGGTTACTTTTTTACTTTGATGAATGCATAATAATACATGTCATCTGCATTGGAGTGGAACAACTACTAATATTTTTTTAAAATGATATTCTGGTGAAGAATACTTTTAATGTCAGAAACTGTATTGTCCTCATTTTGTACCAAACTGCTTTTGAGCAATAAGAGGATAATGTCAGTCTAAACCTTTTCTCTTTTCTATTACAGATCGTGAGGATCAATCAATTCTTTGCACGTAAGTTAGTGTGCTTTGGAGCTCAGCTTTTTTTTTAATGATTGTATAGTGATGAGGACTAGATCACCTTGGACATTTTTCCAAAATAGTTAACTTCTCATTAAAATAACTGGATGGTTTCATGGAGAACAGAGATCATTATTACCAAAATACATACAGTACTGCAATTCTATGGAAAAGCAATGATTATTCTGTGTGGGTTGCCCAGGCCACTAATTGGACAGCTACCTTTCCTAAAGTGTTTGTCGGGGTCTGCAAACGATCCCAAGACCATCCTGGCTCGACAGGAAAGGCAATTGGGTACGGGCAAGTTAGTTATAGGGAGCAATTGTGACTCCATATTTACTTGGCTAAGGCCACTGAAAGCAAGTAGAGCAAGTGTCATGTAGAGAGAGACTCAAGGTCTTGCAAACAGCTATGGTATCTCGCTCAAGTCCGTGTATAAGGACTGAGCAGACACTAACCACAGTTAATAGCTATGCATAGGTACGCAGAGCCTTCTAGGAGTTAGATAACATGGGAACAATGCGTCCCACCACAATCTGCTGATTAAGCCTGCCTATGGGCAACCTGGGCACGCAGGCTGGTAAGTGTAACCCAATCAGCCAAGTGCCACGTAGTAAAACTTTCCATCACGGGTCTCACGCAGACTTTGCGTGCTGACTCCCAATTGTCAATAAATACAGTCCACCCGAGGTCTCGGGGCTGGCTTTTACCATCATACATCAGTCTCGCGTGCCTTCCTTGAGTTCAGCACCTCGACTCCCACGGACCATTACAACAGTTCTGAAAGAAATGAGTGTGGCTCAATATTTGATTGTCCTGATATGTAACTTGTATTGTGGAAAAAATGCTAATGTTAGGACGGAATAAGACAAAACAATGGTTTCCCATAAGCAAAGGTGTTAGACATGGGTGTAGTCTTCTCTGTGCTTGATGTCTGTATGCAGAGCATATACATAAATCTAGATTAGAAAACAGAAACATAAATCTAGATTAGAAAACAGAGTGAAAATTGGCAAAAAGCAGGTGCGACTTGAAACAGCTGAACCTGGAGGAAGAAGATGTAGAAACAGGACAACAGTTGAACATTAAGAAGCCAAATGATTATAGAGGAACTAGAGGCATGGTTGTTTTTTTGGAATTTGTGGGCTGCATCCCCAGAAGCCTGTAGGAATTCCCCAGCCAAGTGGCCACTATGGGTGGGTGGGCCTAAGCTTTTTGGGATTTACAAGACATTAGATAGTTTTTAAAGAGAGTACTACACCTGCAATCCGTTGCAACTTCCAAGGTTTTCCTTCTGTATGGGAAGTAGGCCAAAGACAGCCTAGAAAAATAGGGCCTGTTCCAGCTGAGTGAAATATAAGTGTCTCCATATGTGTGTTAGTGGGCAAGAACTCCCAGAATTCTGCCTGGAGAATTCCTGAACAATTCTAGAAGTCCAAAAGACCCCCAAATGGCACACTTGTAGTCATTATTATCCTTCATATTGCAGACTAGCTTCGCTTGGGTTATATCCCATGATCTCACCCTTGCCCCAATGGACTCTCTTCTCACACCATTTTTTCTTCACCCTTGGTGTCCAACGGCTGTTCTTTTAGTTTGTTTTCTGTGTTCGTTTTCTCCCTGTCAAATTCACCACCAAAATTTAGATAGTCAGTATAAACATATTTCCCCTTCCTAGGTCCAGTGAGCAGTTAAAAAAATACTCTTGATATTTGATTTGAAGTCTTGATTGAGAAGAAACCAATGTTTTTTAAAATTACCTCCTAAGAGGTACAGTGGGGAGTCAAACTCCCAACTTTTGGCTCTGCGGAGAGAGATCTGTGCCACTGAGATATTAAGCTAGCTAGCTATTTAAATAAAACACTTATAGATAGTTTAAAAGAAGATAGTACTTATCCAAAGGCTCATAATTAAATACATTGGATGCTGATGTTTAAAATGATGAATTGGACAGAAGATAAAATGTGTCTGGCCTTATAGAATAGATTGTATGTATGTCAGATCTGGAGTTTTTATTAACAGTTATTTTGCAGCCATCATTTGAAATACATAGGTGTTGACAAGTAATCCTTATTCAGCCATTCTCTATACTTCTAAGGTACTTATGTTTGTTTATTTACACCATATCCCATGCAATAGAATACCTCTAGCAAGGTGTCCTACAGAGCAGTAATGAAGGTAAACCGGATGAAGGCCTTAAACTAATGAGTAAGCAAAGAGCTCTATAAACTGCATTTTACCACTTGAATTAATTGTAAAAACCTTCTTGCTTTTGAGAATTTTGATTCAAAATTAAGTAATGAAAAGTGCTTTTGACTACCATAAGTATTTCTTATACAGCAATAAGCATTAAATTGTGACTATAGAAATTACACTTTTGTGAAGGCCTGACTATTTCATTTCCATAAATCTGGCTTTAAATTATATATTCTTGCAGAGGTGAATCAGGTGCTGGGAAAACAGAGAATACCAAGAAAGTCATTCAATATCTTGCACATGTTGCTTCTTCTCATAAAGGAAGAAAAGACCACAACATTCCTGTAAGTTTTATTTGGCATTTCATGGTTAATTATTTGTATTTGCTGAATGCCATATGTAATTAAGTTCCTTATTAGTTTTAAGAGAATAACTTCTCTACCTCTCCCTTCTTGAAAATTAGCTTTTGAAAAATAGGCCAATTAATGTTTGAAACAAGGATGTGTCCCAGTTCAGTTTGCCTGAACGCACTATACTCTGCAAAGCAAGGTGATCTCTTGCCATTCCAAACTGGTGTAGCCAACATTCTGATACTATTGAGTTGTGCTGCAGTCTGGAAGAATCTGGGAGTCAAACAGCAGTGCATGTTAGTTTTCCAGTGCTCAGAACTTTTGAGAAGGCAGGGAAGTGCCTTTCCACAGGAGAGTTCCCCATCTGATCCACTCATGAGATACATAAACTCCCATCATTATGTTTGTTATTGTTGCAAATGTTATCTGTTGAACTAAGGGCAGTCTGAATTGGTAGGAATAACATGGGGAGAAATCACATGAAACATTGCTTCTTCTTTTTTTACACTTATGTCTAATAGCAACTAATATTTATAAATGAATGTAATAGAAATGTCTTTAAAATTTAGCAGTAGAGTATTCTCCAATTTGGTGAATTCTTAGTCTCAACATACATAGTTACAGTAATACCTCATACAACGTCCAAACTTGGTAACACAAGTTTGGACTTTATAGGGATTTGGACTTTGTATGAGGCATGCAAAATCCTAGCCACGATGCCTCATACAACGTCCAAATCCTTGCCATGATGCCTCATACAACGTCGTTTCCATAGAGATACATTGTACTTTAACAGCACAGACTTCAGGGCAAATTCAAGGAAACAGACAGGAAACTGACAGAACTTTAGGAAATCATTCTCTAAAGGCTAAAAATATTACAAAAACATGTCAAACAACCCTGATTGTCCAAGAACCTGAAGAATGCTGCAAAAATCCCAGGAATGCTTCTAAAAATCCAAAACCGTGCTCAAAACCACTCCTAAACACTCTTCACCTCATGCAAAACCCACAAGAGCAATGCACACATGTGTCCTGCCTTTTATACTGCCCAGGCACAATGCAACCTGGGAAAACCCCAATGCCTCATACAAAGTCACACGACTGTATGAGGCAACTTTTTCAAGGAATTAGGCGATGTTGTATGAATCCGATGTTGTATGAAGCGGACTTTGTATGAGGTATTACTGTAGTCCTAAAAATTATATTGAATAACATTTTCTTTACAGGTCCAATTCTCTACTTCTGAACTCTCTTGAATGTTAAAATGCCTCTCGATGCTTTTGCTGTTGGCATAAACATGCTTGTGATGTTTTAAGATACAAGAAAGTTTTAAGTGACCCTGTGTCATATTTTTTATGCTGTACTACATGTGGTTAGATGATTTGCAGCAGGAAGTTGAGATCTTTTAGACATTTACTTTCCTCTTGTATCTTCATTACCATAAGTATATTGCAGCATCAGTGGTAAATGAGAGGATGCAGAAACAGCCCTTTACTTTCTAGTAAAGACATTAGCTTCATACCTGAGTGGTATCCTTGAGTAGTCTACTGTCGTTATTTTTTAAAATACAAGTTAATGGCTTCTTCCATATCTAGGTCAGACATGAAACTGGCAAAATGAAGCCACCTTTTGGTGGTTTCATTCTGCAGTTCTTTTCATCTGACCTAGTGTGGGAAAGATTAGCCAGCAACACAAGGTTGCCATTATCAGGGTACACCTGATTGTGGTTCAAAAATACCACAATCTTCGAGGAGGCTCTTTCTGTGTGCCTCAGTTTAGTGGCTGATTATAAGTGAGCAGTTAGGTTTTAACAGAGGATATAGTTGTGTCTTTGGGACAGTGGTGCATTGGGAGCAAAACTCACCAGTTATAGTCTGTGAACTGCTTGGTCTCTATGTACTGTAGGAATAGAGCATATATATTGTATATGCACAGCTCACTCAAATAAGTTCATCACAATAAATGCAGTGCCTCCAGATAGGATTTGCCTATCATGATGCATTTTATCAGAATCTTAGAAAAACACATAATTATATATCTTTATTATCTGTGCAAGCATCTTACACTTCTAATGCTGTACAGTTTGTTAGCCCTTTCTTCAATTCTACAACTTTATTAATGCAACATAGTTCAAAGTCTTATTGGAAGTTTATGTTGGCATAACACAAATGACATAACTTTTAGAAGTTAATTGACTCAGTGAATTTTTAAGTTGAGGCTGTTAGTCTCCAAAAATCATAATAATTGCTTGTAGATATACTAATAGGATTTTGATATAGCTTTATATAGTTCTGCTATCTATTGGAAAGTGGATGGAGCTGTACCTTTTGCAGTTAACAAAAGTGCAGCCTTCTTTCAATTGCTTCTTGACCGTAATATTAAAATTCACCTGCATTTGCTGTCAGTTGACTTTGTCACATTTTGAGATTTGCTGCTCATGGTCTGTTTCTACAGACTTTAGCTTGTATAATGCATTTAGCTTTTATAATCCATGTAACATGTTTGAAATGTGGACTTAAATTTGCATTGTAAATCTTAATCTGCTTGTTTTTTTAATGATCTGTGACATTTTATGTACTTAGTTTTTAACTCTTGTCTACATAATTGATATTATTAAAATAATATAGGAAAATGCTAGGCCTGTTTTTCTGGGAGTGGGAGAAAGGGACAAGGAAAGCACAATTTTTGCAAATTATGAATTATACTTAACAAGTCTAAGAAATTTTCCAGAATGTTTCAGAGCTTCAGTGCATTTGCAGCATTGTATATTGGTTTTATATGTTATACAAAGAATTAGTGAATTCATCTATGTGTACCAAACTCAGTTTTGAAGTCTTCTGTCTCACAAAAAAGAGATCTGAATAGATTCTATGTTCCTTATAATAGAATGCTGCAGGCATTCACATAAAAGAGCCCCAAGCCTTATTTGTGGTCTAGGAGTTGAATATAGTACTTTGACAAAGGTGTTTGGCAGGAGAATTTTCCCTTTTATTAAAGGGGAAAGGGTCAATGCCTAAACAAGATTCATTGCACTTTTGGAAACTGAATGAAGGTTCTTAAAGATGTTTAAAGAAGTTGTGTAGCTTTGTTAGTCCAAGTGGGGGGAGTACATATTCTTTGAAATTACTATATTGGTGTTGGTAGTTTATAGTGTTTTTAAGTTTTTAGGTTTTATTTTATGCTTATAAAATGATTTTTTTTAAAAAAGGTGTTTGATAGAGTCTCTTGGAAATATGTATACAGTATTTAAGACTTGAGAAGCTAGATCAACAACAACAACAAAACTGATGTCTAAACTATGAATTAATTTAAATAATACTTTTAGATATTTTAGTTGTCTTGGAACTGGAAAAGGTCACATTTTTATTGCCTGGCTAAAGTTTAATTCTTGTTATGAAAACAGTGAAATGTTGTAAAATGGGGAGGGGGGAAGGTAAGACTTGCTAACATGTGAATTTGTTTATTTGCAACAAACAGCCCGAGTCACCTAAGCCAGTGAAGCACCAGGCAAGTGTTTTTTTTTATGCTTCTAAATTTTACATAGGCTTAATCTTGCTCTCTCATTTTACACTTTTAGGAGACTGCTTGTCACTATCCAGTAGAAGTATAAAATTATTTTTAATAAAGGCATGCAGCTGACAGTAAACTTCATTATTGCATATGCACAGAAACACAAAGATATAACTACTCATCAGAGAGCAGATCAGCACAGTATAATTAACAAAACAGTGAGCTGTGAATTTGCAATCATCCTTCTCATCCTTGTTCAGTATCTTGATGAATTTTTTTGGGAAGGTAGAATATTTAGTGCAGAAATGCCACGGGGTTTCTGGTGGTCCAGCATAAAGGTGATGTCTGAGTAAAGCTGTGATCAGGCCCAATGAAGGTTGATTGCTGTAGCTTTCATAGATGTCATGGCTGGTAAATAAGTTCCCCGGCAGAACTTCCTTCATTCTTTTTCCTTCTCTCCTCATTACCCCAACTAATCTCTAATCAAACCTGTTAAACCTATTAATGCTTTGTATAATTATTTGAAATGATGGGCCAATATTGGGGCTGAAACTGAATGAACTGTTAGAATGGATAAAAGTTTGTCTGATGGTTTGTGGGAATATGCATTGGGAATTCAGCCTAAAATCTGAATGTGGAGCCATCCATAGTTTGTTTGATGGTAGTTTGGTAAATTGTTTGGTCTAGTATGAGCCTCTGAAACTGCACTGGGAAAAAGTGATTAAATGAAACTTACTGAATTTCCTGTGAAGAAGCAAGGAAGCGACTAATTAAATTTTAATTTTCTCCCATAATGTTGATGTTATGGGAGATGGCTCACTACTTATCCATATTTCTTTTAGAGTGCAAGTCCCATAAATTTTTATCGTTGATCATTCTTATTGGAGGTAATTTGAATTGTAGCCTAAAATATCTGGAAGCTGCTAGAATGAATAGAGAAGAATTCTCAGTATAGATCAAAAAATAGATGCATTTTCATGGTAATATAGCCAGAATTGTTACTTTATTTGTGTGTTTTAGGCTTCTAGTTGGATTATTCTTTTCTTTGAAGTTGAAGAGGAGTCAATATTTACAGTTTTGTCCTATGACAGTGATGGCCAACCTTAGCACTCCAGGTGTTCTTGGACTTCAGTTACCAGAAGCCCAAGTCAGCACTCCTGCTGATCAGGTCTTCTGGGAATTGAAGTTCCAGAACACCTGAAGTGCCAAGGTTGGCCATCCCTGTCCTAGGATTTCTTTTTTAAAAAGTGATATTCAAGATGTCCAATAAGAACCCCAAAATTGTTTTGAATTGTTAACCCTAATGTGTTTCTGTAGCTCTCATAAATTCATAACCATTAACATTCTGTTTCGTTGTCATTTTGAACTGCAGAATGGATCCATGTTGTATGTGAGTAGCATGTAGCGCTTTTAGCTCTTCACCTCGCTCACACAATGATCCAAATCACAGGGATGCTGAGAGCAACTTCTCTCTGCTTTACCTGTATTTACACTGTTGATTTGCATGAATATATTGCATGTTGTCACACTGTCAAAATATTTGGATGCTTTTTCCAAGATTTCCTTCAAGCTATAATATGAAGCCAGTGCAAATCTTGTGTTTGGTTTATTGCTTCATTGAAGTACTGCAAAATGGAATGATGGTGGTCTTAAAATGTACTAGTTTTGTTTATTATAACTATGGGGCAATGAAGGAATATGTCAGACACCATAGAGCCTTATGAAGTAGGAATTGCATGAGAAATATATGTTGTGAATATATAGATGCTCCTTCCAGATATTTCTAGAAAAGAGATACAGTAAAACCCCTACTTACGAAAAAAAGTCCGTTCCATAGGCTTTTGCTTAAATCGTTTTTTTATGTAACTCAAAGCAAACCCATAGGAAAAATGAAATTTTATGTAACTCAAAGCAAACCCATAGGAAATTGTGTAAATCGGGACATGGTTTTAGCACAAAATCATTATGTAAGTCAAATTTTATGTAACTCGAGGCATATGTAAGTCGGGGTTTTACTGTATTCAGAAGTCCTTTTCTAGTCCCTTCTCCTGGTGGTGCTCTGGGACTGTGCAGGTTGCCCAAAGCTGCACAAATAGCAGGGCTCAGAATCCTGTCAGCTGGCCCAACACACGTAAAGCACATCCAGCGTTGAACTCTTAGCCTCAGAAACTCTTAACTCACTGACACCACAAAATTACTTTTGTTAATTACACAGGCCTAAAGCCTTTGCCTCGAGCCTAAATAACAGATAGATTAAATTTTTCATTTTCAAATCTTTTGTGGTTGGATTTCCTGTTGTAGTTGCTGGAAACATGAATTTGCTTGATCAAGACAACTGAAGACATGCTTTGCTGTTGTGCTTGTTCTGTATTAGGAAATAGCATCAGCATTCCTGGGAATCATTTTACCAGGCATACTTCAGATCTTCAGAATTGTCCAAAGGAAGATCAGTCTTGTTCCTGAAGGCTTTCCAAATCCTTAAAGACCATTATTACAATCCATATTGTTTATATTTCAGTTAAGCCAGTTTTACTATCCAGACCAGACCTGCTATCTGAGCTGATCTCTCAAATTTGGTTCACATATGAATGGACTATCTGTTTGAATTCCTATTTGGCATCTATATTGTCTTTTAGTTTTCCTGTTTTTTTTCAGTTGGAGGACTTTTCCCCCCCTAGGTTAGGCTGGTGATATCTTATAGAGGCAGGACCAACAAGAACATGATACTCAGAGTTGTTGTTCAGTCACACAGTCGATTCCGACCCTTTGTGACCCCATGGACCATTGTGCAGTAAATGACATGTCATTTCTGTGAGAAATTTTGGATCATGGATGTTAATAATAAATTGGACTTTTTCAAATTATTTTCATACTAAAGATACAGTAGTTGGTGCCCTTAGTCAGACATAAAGTTTGGCATGCACTTTGACATTATGTCAGGTAAGGAGATTAAAATTCCATCAATACAGTACTTTGAAAGAATTAAGCTCTTTGTTAAATCAAGGGGACTAAAAATGAGGTTTAATGACTAGTAAAGAGGGAATACTCCAATCAAGCGATTGAGCAAGAATTCTATTAAGAAACGTGTGTGTGAACATGACAAACAGTAGGAAAAACTCTGTAGTTCCTCTATAATTACAGCCAGCCAAAACTAATCAAAATGCACAATATAGTCAGTATTTAAACATCAGTTCAGTTCTATCAGTGGAAGGTCTTTGAAGGTTATTTGTATTTTATAAGAAATAAAGATTGGAAAAAGCACGCCCACTAGTACAGCTAATAGTCATTTTGTAATTTTGCAATTGCAGTATATTGGAGATATAATAATTATCCTTTTTGCCCTTCCTCCTTGCTGTACAAGAGAAGGCAGCAGTATACATCTTCCACAAACTTGTTTCTTCACTGATCTAGAGGATAAATGCAGTTGATAACATGGGTAGATGTGTCAGAATTTGCCCAAAAATGTCTTACCTGCTAAAAATAGATTCTTCTTGAAAATTTGATTGGCTTTTAAAATAATGGGCAAAATTGTGTTCAAAGCATGTTCTTGTGATAGTGTTTTGACTTCATGTAGGGCAACTGTTGGAGCTAAGACAGTGAGCAAATTCAACTAAATATTCAGTAGTGGTTGTTAGCAATTGTAACCCAAACTGATCCTGCAAGATCAGGGTCTCTTTCATAAGCAGAAGTCTAAGTTGCATAAATCAGTAACAAATATACCAGAGGTGGTGAGCGCTCCAATGCTGGAGGCATTCAAGAGAAAAGTTGACAACCATCTGTCATCTGCTTTGATTTGGATTCCTGCATAATATGTCGATGGCCTAATAGGCCCCTTCCAACTCAATTATTCTATGAGTCTATATGTTGCTTTGTACAAGTGCTAAATAAAAATACTCAGTGCCCATCTTGTAAAATGTTGTTACTGATCTCTGTACTTTCTAAGTTTTTTCATCAAACCATTTTAACCACCTGGGCTGTTACAATTGCAGCAGAAGGATGGTAAATGATTTTGACATTTTTTTTGTCTGAAAGGTTCCAGAGTTTGTCAACCTGTTCCTTATTCTTTAGCCCTTAATTTAAATTGATCTTTTTCTCTGTTTAGTGTAATAGTATACTTTTCAACTACTTAGTTTTTTATTATTTAAATCTCAACTGTTAAGAGCATTATATCTGTTTTGAAGATGTGTTTGAAAAGACAGATGGGATCAAGACAGTTGGAAAAGGAAACCACATCTGTGAAAGTTGCTTCTTTTGGATCAGTTTTGCATAATTTTGTGTTTCTGTCTGTGTGTTTTTAGGGTGAACTGGAGCGTCAGCTTCTGCAAGCCAATCCCATTCTAGAATCCTTTGGGAATGCAAAAACTGTAAAAAATGATAATTCTTCTCGTTTTGTAAGTGTTTCCCCCCAACCCCTGAATAAAATTCTTGATAGTTCTTCTAAGACAAATGCACATTTAAGAAGTTGATTAATATGTGGTTCATCTTTGAAACTGAATCTTCTGTTTAATACTAGATGTAACTTTAATTTGTATTGCAAAATTAAGTAATTATTATCTTTAAAACTTTAATTTATTTTTATTTATTTATTCAATTTATACCCCGTCCTACTCGGCCCAGGGCCGACTCAGGGCGGCTTACAACAGATAAATCAAATACAGTATAACAAATGAAATACAATATAACAATATAAACAACACATAAAATACAATAGCATACAATTGCAAATTACAATTTACAAAATTACAAATCAGTGCAAAATAAATATACCATAGTATCACAACATAACAGAGCAAAGCTCAATGTACTTAGCATCAGCAGTTGTTCAATACCACTCATTACCACCACAGTCTTCAAAAACCCAACAGGGGGACCAAGGACAGAGTATCAAGATAGAATAGAATTGTCCCGACACGTACCAACCCACCCCAACAACATCCCAGACAGTAACCAAAGAAACCAGCCATGGCTGCCTACCTTCAAAGCCCGGCAGGATGACAAAGTTGTAGACCTGAATAGTCCCGTCGCCCTCCATCCCAATGCAGCCGACTCCAAGTGGTGGCCATGGCATCAGCTGGAACTATGTTGATGATGGCTCCTGTCATCCTATCCGCGGGAACGACCACCAGCTGAAACTCCCAGGGGCGACCAGACCAAAGGGAAAACCAAGCAGGTGTCGGTTGGTAGAGCGCCGATGATGATGCACATGTCCTGGCCAGGAGAGGAGCGCGGTGCTTTCGCAGCAGTGATGGTGGCGGCGTTTTTGAAGCCCTGGAGCTGCGAGGCTACTGAATCTAAATGGGAAGAAACATCTTATTGGTTTAGAAAAATGCTAAACAATGTACATGATATGGAACAGTCAGTGGCACATTACATAAAACCCATTGTCTGGGAGGATTAATATATTTGGAAATTGTATAAGAATACACATTCTGCCTTTTCCAGGGATCTATGTCAAGAGTTGGATTAGAGATGGTGCTACCTTATGTAACAGAGTTTGGTCAGTGCAGAAGTCTTCATATCAGAGCATTGCACAATTCAAAATTATGGATGTATATGAAATACAGTATAGTATAGGTAAAATTCAAAACTACTTAAAATGCCAAAATAAGTTACAGCACGCAGAGAATGATCAAGTGATTTAAATATACAGACACAAAACTTGTTACTGGCAAATGTCATTCATGTGTCCATAATAATTCAGACATCAGACACTTGTAAAGTATGAGAGAACATTTAAAATTATTTTCACCTAATTGTTATGTTCCAAAATATAAACAGTATATCAAGTAGTGATAAATAAAACTCATAGTCATGTGAAAATACTGTATACGAAATATATTGCCATGTGTTTTAGGTAACAAATAATAGCAAATAATAAAAATATTATTGCAAGAACGTTTCAAAATACTCTCATACTTAATTTGTTTATTCCTTACCTACTTCATGATAGTTATTGCTGATGCTTACAGTAGCTGCAATATTTTTAGATATATTCACTGCACCGCACCATACAAGTAATTATAATTGTGTCTTACATTTAAAACCTTTCATATGAACCAGGACTGAAATTTGGTTGTCCACAGTAAGTTTGGTTTTCAATCTTGTGCTTCTGCTACCAGTGTGGGTTAAAATATATTCAGTTCCTATTCATCAAGGTCAACAGTCCTCTGTGATAATTTTTTTCAAGTGATTGCTTTATTTTTTAAAAAAATATTCTTAGATTTTTATGGCGCCCACTCGGGGAACCCAACTCAGGGTGGCGCACAACGGTAAAAACAGATAAAATACAGTTAAATATAAAACAGATTAAAACCTTCACTCGACCTCCCAACAACCCACACTCCCACTCCCACCCCACTTAAAAGACTAAAAAGGGAATAGGGAATGGAGGAATACCGCAGTACACAACACAAAAAGGAGGGACAGTTGAGCTCTAGATGGAAATAAGCCAACAGGCTGGACTGTATTCTCATTAGGGCAGAGATGTTGTACCTACCCAGGTCTAGCTCTAGCTGTACCCCATTAACTATTTACTTTACAGGTTTCATTGCTCAGTATTCTGTTCTCTTCAATTTTTATGGAAGCCTCAAAATCTTTTCTGTAAAACATTTCAACATCTGCTTCCTGTTACTTTTTTTAAAGTCTGGATTGAAGTTGTGAACATAATCACAGCAATGCTGCTGGCACTATTTCTGCAATGAAATTGCTTAATGTATTCCAGGTGAAGTTTTATTTATATGTAGGGATAAGTGCCCTAGTGTGAAGGTTTTAAAAATCTGACTTGATATCTCTGATAATTATCTCCCTATTCTATGTATTGACACTAGGAATTCAGGAGAACACCATTGCTGAGGGATATATATGGTGCTAAAAATATAAATGCCAATTTGTCTGCAGATTAAGATGACTAGAGAAGGCCCTTTTCTGTATTTCATCTAATTTTTTTTAATCTGCAAAAGAAAGGTGGTGCCCTGGTTTTTGAATATCCTACTGTAAGAAATAAATTTAATACCAACATTATATTTCATAGGGCCAGGTTAAAACATTTTAAAATTGCCTTTGTATTTTTAGCTTATTGATTCTGTTTTTACGCCTTCCAGTTATATTATATCAATGTTCAGGTTTATGTTTTTTTAAATATTAGTTAACATTTGGTGAAATGTATTCAATCCCATTCAATATATATAGGAGAAACCTTTTGAATTAAGGCATCTATAATCATTTTAAAAAATAAGAAAATGTGGTGATTTTTAAAATCTGTGTTTCTCCTGCAGGGCAAGTTCATCAGAATAAATTTTGATGTTACTGGTTATATTGTTGGGGCCAACATTGAAACATGTATCCTGTTTAGCAACCATTTGATGAACTTGACAGTGATTTGACATTGGTGACAGGGGAAAAATATGGTAGACAGCTGCTTTTATGGGCAGGGTTATTTAGGGCTTATCTGGTGGTAACATTTGAGCTAGTCTTAGTCATGCTTAAAGTAGATCAACTGAAATCACTGAGGCTTATATTAGTCAGGACTAACTTCCCTTGATTTCAGTTAGTCAGTTTGATAGGCTATAACAGAGGAATGTGATTTAGGTCTATAATATTTGGAACTCTGTAATAGTGCATATAATAATACTACTGTATGTCATCAAGTCAATTCTGACTTACGGTATGTTGACTCTTTCCAGGTAGGTAATTTACAGAAGTGGTTTACCACTTTTTTCTGGAGGTGCCCTGGAACTGTGCAGCTTACTCTTGATTACATATGCTGGTTCTTTCTCCAGCAGGCATAGTGGAGAATCAAGCACCCAACCTCTGGTTCTGCAGCCAATTACCTAAACCACTATTACTGTATATGTTAAAACAAATTAGGAAGGTGTTTATAATGAAGGGAGATGATTAAAGTACACATGCCAATTTTTAAAGTTTGTGATTTCCACTTGAAAAGCATAAGTATAGAAGCAGGAAGCAAAGTGCAACAAATGTGTCTTGGAAGGCATAGATGCTCCATTTTTATTTATAGTCGCAACCAAGTGCCTAGGGAATCCAAGTTAATTCTGTTTGAATTAAAGTAAGAAATGTGTGAAGAATGGAAGGAAGGATAGTTTGGGCCAGAATAGAATGAAGGTTAGAATTAGTGACAAGCCAGCTATGGGGTAAAGTCACTGGTACCCAAAGTTCAGAATTTGAGGTCTTGTACAGATATCATCGGTAATTTCTTAAAGATAGGACTTAATTTGAGGCAGGGGCTTTGAGGACAAGCACTCACGGCTCTGAGTCTCAGAAGCGGCAGCCAGTAATCATTTAACTGGAGGATGGCTTCCTTAGCTGAACTTTGCATTTCCCCATGAATGCAGTGTCTGGAAATTTGGAGAGATAAAACTTTTATTAATCCATGGCATCTGAGTTTCATTCCAAATGTTATACTATAGTTCTCTCTGAATAAAATGTTTAATACTTAAGGAAACAATTTTGACCAAACTGGCACCTGACTAGCATAATCTATGCAGGGATGTGGCTGATTTATTGTAATACAGTAAAACCTCGCAAAAAGAGCGCCTCGCTTAGAGACTAACTCGCTTAAAGAACAGAATTTTCACTGAATGGTCGCCTCGCTTAACAACTAAAACCAACCAAAAACTCGCTTAACAACTAATTCGGGGTCACAATCCCTCGGCCAGAAGTCACAATTGGTCTCTTACAATGGTGTTTTGCTTAAAGAGCAAACTCGCTTAAAGAGCAATCCCATGGAATGCATTATGCTCTTTAAGTGAGGTACCACTGTAGTTTAAATAAGTTGTGTTCTCTTCTTAGAATTAGGGTTAATAAAGACACAATTTTAAAAATGGATAGAAAGAAGAGTAAAAAAAAATGCTGCTATTTTAATAGTAGTATGTTTCCTTCTCTTGACAAAAATTCATTTTTGTTTAATAAATTCCTTAATTGCATAATAGGCTGCAGGTATATACAGTTTCATTGGTGATGGATGCACATATTAGGTTATATAATTTTCATTTAATTTTTGTTGTTCATAGTTGTTGCTGTTGTTCATTGTATGATTTGTATGTTTATTTTTTTAGTTTGTATACTTTTGCTATATTTAATAAATAAATAAAAAATCCTTAATTGCCCTGGTTCAGACTTACTAGAAAAGTCACGTGCAGTTCGTCAAGCCAAAGATGAACGGACTTTCCATATCTTCTATCAGCTACTGGCAGGTGCAGGTGAACATTTGAAGGGTAAGTCCAACAGATATTGGTATTTTAAATTTAAGAATGGATAGCATTTGAACAGAAGCTAAAATAATTCCATTGGTTAACAATTCTTCACTTATGTCAAAGAAAAAGATAGTTCTCAAATCACAGCATGTTTATGTTTCAAGAAGCACTTGATCCTGGATTCACCTAAGAGGTAGAGCTTTGTTGTTGTTGTTTTCTTCTCTTCTCAAGATTGGGAAAATTTTGACAGGCGCCAATTTAGAAAGGCCTCCTTCTTCCCAAAAGCCTTAACTCCTGGTTAACCCCAGTCCCCAGGTCTGTCACCATTGGTAGTGATCAGTCATCAGGCAGGGCACCTGATTTGGGAGCCATCCTCTATTCTAGAGCCAGGAGCTAATGGGAGCTATAATCAAAGTTGTGGCCATTTTTATTGCAACCATAATGTGTGTGTACATTCCTGTAAGTTTCTTGGCTTCAGGAGAATCTGTCAGGCTTGCTGACAAGAGTCCCATCTCCCCTCAGTACCATTATAATTGTAGCTTTTATAAATGTGCACATACGTCTGTCTATCCAGGAATGTTACTAGTCTAGAATTTAAGTAACCAGTCAAGTTCTGAATGTTGTCATTGCTAACAAGTGATATATATATATATATAGGTAGCATGGTGGTGTTGTAAACTCAAGTATAAAATCAACCACAAACAGTTATGTTAGGACAGCACTTCACTTGTTAACAATGACAACATTCAGAACTTGATATAGATAGATAGATAGACAGACAGACAGTTTTTTTGCACAAAATACATATATAAACACATCAAAACTTACATAATAAAACTAATAATAAAAAAATGATAACATAAGGAAAAAAAGAACAATAATACAATATATATAAAGAGAAAAAAGAAAGAGGAAAGACATAAAAATACAATTAAATTACGACTTAGTAATATAACCTTCCCCTTTCTTCCATACATCTTTGATTATATTTCCTATTTTTTTGTACATTATAACTCTCTTACAATTATCCTAATAAACATGTTCCAACTTGCCTCTTATGCTTCTCAATTTAATACAACTACTAAGTAAAAGTAGTAATTAAAATACAATAAACAATTTTCACAATATTTACCCAGTGTTTTATACAATGCCCTGGATGAAGCGGAGTGTCACATTTGTTTTTCTATTCCCAAAAACTCCTTTTTATCTGGTACTGGTCTATTCCCTTCATCTCCCTTCAATGAGTAATCCACAAATAATTGCCATATTTTCCAAAATCTGTTTTCTTTAACTATACCCTTTTTCTTATTCATCTTCCATGTTAGCTTGTCATTCAACTCAAGATCCCTCATCTCCTTGTACCATTCTTCTATTTTTAAAATTACTTCATTTTTCCAATTCCTGGCGATGCACTGTCTACCCATTGTCAACATTATTGACAACTCTTTTTTATCCTTATTTAAATCCGTGTTTTCCACATCTTTTAACAAAACAGTACTTGGCCCCAATTTAAGTCTCATTCCCATAATAGCACAGATCTCTTTCTCAATTTTTCCTCAAAAGTCTTTTGCCACATTACAACCCCACCACATATGTTCATACGTTCCCAGTGTATCCTTACATTTCCAACACATTTTATCTTTATTGTTATCTATCTGATGTAACTTCACTGGGGTCAAGTACCATTTCCACAACATTTTATAGTTATGTTCTTTCACTCTGACAGACATAGTTCTCATAATCCTTTTCTTCCATTTATTCTTCTAAACCTCATCTACAATCTTTACTTTCAATTCTTGTTCCCAATTTATTTTCAACACTGGCTTCCCTCAAGTATTTGCTATTCCACTTGTTTACCAACACTGTCTGGAGCCAGTTCAATCTCAACTGTGCATATATGGCTGCTTTTCTCTATCTTTACAAGCCCATATCCAGTCTCTCAACAGGGAAACATCATTTCTAAAAAGAACTTCTTTCATCCATTTGTCCATTTTTATTGGAAATTTTTTAATATCCTCTATTTTTATTATAGGAGATGTGTCTGGGGCCAATTCCTTCTTCACCTTTTTCCATACTCCCAATATTGTCTTCATCATTTTATTTTTTGTAACTATTTCCCCCAAATTACTATCTAAAAAGACCATTTTCCCCATTTGATTTAGATCCCTCATCTCAATTTCTTCCCAGATTGCCTTTCCCCTCGCTAAAAATTTCACAATATTTTTAACTTGAGAAAGCTCTGTAATAATTCCTCAAATTTGGCAATCCTAATCCTCCTCCTTTCTGAGATAAGTACCAAAATTTGTTTGCAATTGTAGGTTTACTTCTACCATTACAAAAATTATTTAACATATTTTGAAATTCCTTAATTTCCTTATCATTTAATTGGATCGGCAGGCCATCAAATAAAAAATTAATTCTCAGTAACAACATCATTTTACATAATGCAATCCTGCCAAACCAAGACAACTTCAGCTTTTGATATTGCTGTATTTTATCTTTAATTTCCTTTTTCTGTTTTTCATAATTCAATTTCTTAAGATCCTCAAATTTATTTGAAATATTTATTCCCAAATACTTCAAATTATCTTTAATCTGTAATTTAAATTTACCCTTTATTTTCTGTCGCACTTCCTTGTCGATATTACACAGTATCATTTCCGACTTGTCCCAATTTATTCTCAAACCTGTCACCTCCTCAAAATATTTTAACTGCTCTTGTATTCTTTCTAATGCCTTCCTAGGATGGTTTGCAATTATCAAGGTATCATCAGCATACAAATTTATCTTATTTCCTAATATTCCTTCAATGTCCTTATCTTCTCTTATAGCCTTCGCCAACAACTCCATTGCCATGATAAACAACGTTGGTGATAATGGACAACCCTGCCTTGTTCCAGCTTCTAATTTTATTTCTTCTGTAAAATCATCATTTACCAACAATAGCAGTACCATATTGATATAATTGTTCAATCATTCTTCTAAATTTATCTCCAAATCCATAGCATTTAATTATCTCGTTAATTGTTACCCACTGTAATGAATCAAATGCCTTAAAAATATCTAGTGATAATAATCCAACTTTCTTTTTTGTTTGTCCTACAATATCTATTAAATCTAAAACTCTACTTGTCAGATCCGCCATGTGTCTTCCTTTCAAAAAACCCACTTGGTCTTCATTTATGTAACTGCCCATAAAACTATTCAATCTATTTGCCAATATTGCTGTAAAAATCTTAGCATCTTGATTTATCAGGGAAATGGGCCTATATGACTCCACTTTTTCTAAATCCTTTCCAGGTTTTGGTAATAAAGCAATTATAGTTCTGTACCATGAAGTCGGCATTTGCTCTCCTTCCAATATATAGTTATATAATTTCATCAATTTTGGGACCACAAAGTCTTTACATTCCTTATAAAATTCGCCTGATAACCTATCTTCCCCCGGAGCTTTGTCTGTCTTCAAATTGGCTATTACTTCTTTTATTTATTTCTCTTTTATTCGCTCTTCCATTCTATTTCCGTGTTCCTGTTTTATCTTATTTTCTGTTTGTTTCTCCAATTTATCTTTTAGCTTTTCCAAATCTATATTATTTTTAGCATATAAATCCTGATAAAAATCTTTAACAATCTTACACTTATCTTTAGTCTTATTACACCTTATTCCATCTTTATTAATCAAAATTCCAATTTCCCTTTTATTTCTATTTTCTTTAGCAGCTCTTGCTAATAATTTTGAATTCTTATTGCTGTATTCAAAATATTCCCTTTTTAAATTTACCAAATCTCTTTTCACTTTTTCAATATCCCTTCCTACCAATTCCGTCTTTAATCTTTGCATCCTATCAAAGACCTTCTTATCATTTGTCTTTATATGCTCTTCTTGTAACCGTTTTATCTTTTTCAACTTTGTCTTGTTTTTCCTTAAATTGTTTGTTTCTAATGCTAGCCAACTTGATACTCTCCCCTCTAAAAACCGACTTCATAGCGTCTCATACCATATTATAACTGACCTCATCCATATCATTCCAATACCAGCTTTCTTTCCATTTTCAATTATTTGTTCTTTACATTTATGGTCTTTAAAAAATTTAGCATCATATCTCCAATTCCTTCTGGTTTTCTTTGCTCCCTCTATCTTTAATTCCACCAACACTTTTGCATGATCTGATTCTTTTAAAATTCCCACTTCCACCTCATCTATATTCCTGATCATATTCTCTGTTACAAATACATAATCTATTCTGGAGTATGTATTATGCACCTGTAAAAAAATGTATAAAGTCCTTTCCGACCCCTTAACTTCCCTCCATGTATCTTTCAAATCTAAAGATTTCATCCATTTATCAAGAATCTGCTTTTTAAATCCTCTTCCACTCCTTGCTATATTTGTACAATCTAAATTTGACCTTATTAAGTTAAAATCTCCAGCCACAATCATTTTTGTCGTGTTTTCCTTCTCTAATATACCATACATTTTATCTAAAAACTCGCCTTGATGATCATTTGGTGCATATATATTAACTAAAATTATTGCCTCATCATCAATCTTCCCTTTTATTTTTAAATATCTACCTTCCGGGTCGGAAATACTACTTATCATCTCAAATCCTAGTTTACCTGAAATCAAAACCGCAACCCCTCTTGCCTTTGAAGTACCATAGGACTTTTCATAAATTTGTATCCATCCTAAAAAAATCTTGTTTGTATCTCCCGATTTTGATGAGTTTCCTGTAAAAAAAAACTATATCCAGCTTATCTTTCCTCAGGGCTGATTCTAATCTTCTCTTCACTTGACAGCCAGTATACTTCACATTCCATGATAGTACTTTAATATTTCTCATATCTTGATCTTAAAAACCATCTTCTATGACCACCGCTTCCTCCTATGAGCGTGCTTCCCTCCACCACATACAATACAATATATAAAACAAAAACAATAAACATTCATGCCTACCCTCCTCACTTCTTTCTCCAAAAAGTGGCCCTTGACAATCAAAGAGAGGAGGGGGGAACGTGGAAGAGGTGGATATTATCGAACGCTCTAGCGCACAATCTTATTTTAAAAAAACAGCTAGCCTTTATAAAAATTATTTCTTTCCCCTGCTTTACTCTATCCTCTTCTCCATCCATTAAACCCTGATTCACCCTTCATCAACCACTGTTAGTGCTTTAGAATCCACATCAACTCCTCCTGTAGCACCCCTCTCTTCTGCATTTCCATAATCTCTTTTTATTACTCCCGAATCTATTAAAGCTTGCCTTAGACCAAGCTATTCTTGCGAAGCCACCTTAACCAAACCAGTTAAGCACAAATATTCCAAAGCATCCATTCCTGCATCAATCGTATGCATTTTCTTATCATAAAATAATCTTAATTGTTGTGAAAATCTCCAATTATATTTTATCCCACGTTCCATCAAAATTTTTGTCGCTGGTTTCATCTTATAATGCCATCCACGTTAATCAACGGATATATCGTTGTAAACCTCGACATCATTTTCATCAATTTTTAAAATGCCAGACCCAGCTTGTTTTCTAAAGGCCATCACCTTTAGTTTATTCCCCCCCCCCCAATTTGCAAACTTAACCAAAGCATTTCTTTGAGTACTTTTCCCTTTCCTTGCACCCAATCTATAAACATTTGCGATATCTTCATTCTCAAAATCTTTCCCCATTTTCAAACTATTTAGCCAATTAACTATTCTTTCCTTCAGCCGGTCTGGCGTTTTCCCCACAAGATTACAAATTACTATGTTCTGCTTTCTCATCATCTCTTCCATCATATATATCCTTTTCTCCTGCACTTCTACTTTCATTTTAATTTCTTTTTCCTCCTCGTGTAACCCTTTCATATCATTCTGCATCAATTTCATATCTTTTTGCATCGACTTCATACTTATATCCATCCTCTGAAAATTAAAATCGACCATCTTAGAAAAATCAGCAAACATCGTAATTAGCTTATCTTGTTTTCCTATAATTTCATCTTTATCTTTTACCCTTATTTCCTTAATTTCACGAAAACCTTTCACATTTGTCTCCTCCATCCTCTCAATTTTTTTAAACAGTTTCCCCACCTCTATCATAATTTGTGTTTGGTCCATTGGTGCAGGTTCTGGTGCTACTGTTAATGAGGGTGCTTCTTCAGTTGCTGATTTGTCTTTCTTCTCCTTCTTCGCATCCATCCTCTTTGGCTTCACCTCTTCATCCTTCCCCTTTCCTTTTCCCATTTTTTTCATTGTAGCTTCAAATAGTACTCTCAGTGCAGCTACCCCTTTACTTCCTCCAGACCCTTCCTCCTGGTCAAATTCCAGATTCAATTAAGTATGGTGAACTTATAAAACACTGCTGTATTATGTTCTGTAAATTCTATAATTTCTTCAAAATCCAAAACAAAAATTTAACTGATTGTAGCCAAATACTTTCAACAATTATAATCCAAATGCAGCTCCTGGATTCTTGTGCCCATGTTATAATCCAACCAAATATAAAGGCTTTTTTGTTATAATCCAATTGCAATATTGTATCCTAAACTCAGTTAAAGATTCCCATCAACTGCATATCCAAAGTCTCAGTGGAAAAAAATTCCCCTTCAAAAAGAAGGAACGAAATAAAGACAGCTTAAAATGATGAATCAGTATTTCCACTAGATATTCCAGAAGTAATCCAGGGGGAAAAGTCCAAAAAAATCAAACAAAAAGGAAAAAAAATATACCCTCCCTTCTCCGAGCCCCAACAGCAACAAGTCTCCACCTTTTATTCTCTTTCTTTCTCCTTCTCCTTATTTCTCTCTTCTCCCTTACTTTCTTTATTCCACTTCACTTTACTTTCCCCTCTTCCAAGTCCAACTCCAACTCTCCGTTCTTTTCCTTTTGGCATCCCAATCGTCTTTCTGTACTTTTAAAGGTTTCGATCTTCCCTTTGCTCGCCGCCATTACACACTCTCGTCCTCCCTCCTTCCTCTTCCCAACTTCCACGTCCTCATCTTCCCAACTTACTTATCCTCCTGGGCTCCGCTTTTCCACCACAGCCACCTCGTTCGCCACCGCCACCTTTGTGTATATCCGATTTGAAAACTAAAGTTCCAAAGCCTGGTTCCAATTCCAGTTATAGGGATCCCGTCCGGCTTCGTAGTGGCTCGTTCGGCTCAGCCTGCACCGCGCCTCACTTACCGCCCGATCTCCGAACTCCGACCCCAATCTCAGCCACAATCAATACAAAAAAGATCCCAGGACTTCAAAATACTGCTTATTCGATAGTTTAGACTTCTACTTTTATATTTTCCATGTTTAAAATCTCATTAGAAACTCATTAAGTAGCGCGAGCTGATCGAAACATGTCTTACTCCAGCACCATCTTAGCCACGCCCCCCACCACCATGCTACCTGAAACACACTGGTGGTGTTACATTTTGGAAGCAAAAGCAGGGTCAAGCCTAGTTAGAGGTTAGATGGGATACCACCAGAAAGCTTCAAATACAGCTAGGAGTGAATCCCTTTGGAAGCCCTGAAGAGCCACTGTCAATACAGAGAAGAGAGTATCGAGGCAGAGAAATCAATGGCTTAACTTGCTCCCTGTGTTCTGAAAAAAAGTTTCATCTTTTTCACTTATTACAGCTGACTTACTCCTTGAAGGATTCAATAACTACAGATTCCTGTCCAATGGTTATGTACCCATTCCTGGCCAACAAGATAAAGATAATTTCCAGGAGACTATGGAAGCAATGCATATAATGGGTTTTTCTCATGATGAAATTTTAGGTATGTTTGGGGAAAATATATATATTATATTCAAAATATAATGGATGATTTCTATTGTTACTTGTAAGACGTGTTAGATTTACGGAAGGTGTAATGTAGGTTTTGTATGACTAGGAATGTGTGACATTTCACATGATGTCAGAATATACTGTAGTATCTTGGGTATTTTGGCCTAATAAGAAAATCACTTGAGTGCATGTTTATGTATATGCGTACTGTCTGGTAAATCTCAAAAGCCGAGAGAAGTCCTCAGCAGACATCTGTGGCAGAGCGTCCTTGCTATGCCTAATTCATTAACATTTCCCAGAAGAGCAAAATTAACTATGGAAAATAAATATGTAAATGGAATATGAAATTGAATGCATTTTACCAGCTTCTCTTATGTTTTTGCATAGCTATGTTGAAAGTGGTATCCTCAGTGCTACAGTTTGGTAACATTTCCTTCAAGAAAGAACGAAATACTGATCAGGCTTCTATGCCAGAAAATACAGGTAAACGTATTAACAGTTGCAGTAGAACACTACTTATTTTGTAGATATTATTTATTGGTGTTTAATACTTAGTAGTGAAACAGTTTGCTGAACTTCCTCTATATATGGTAATTGCTTGCCAGAAATAATTTGGTTGCAAGCATAATACAATCGCTTAAGTCAGGGGTGCCCAAACTTTTCGGGCTGCGGGCCAATCATGTGGTTCAGTGGGCCAGTTCCTATGGCCTGTGGGCTTCATTTTGGAAGCCCTCATCACTGCCCTCGTCACTGCCAGAAGCATACGGGTGCATTTTACTTCTGCTTCCAGGATCGAAAAGGGATCCATGGGCCGGATGAATTGGTGTCGGGGGCCAGATCCGGCCCATGGGCCATAGTTTGGGCACCCTTGGCTTAAGTACTGTGAAATGTGTTTTTCCTCTAGATTATGTCTACTAAAAATGCCTGCTTACAGAATTTCTGTGTCAAAATATTTATTTTTTGAAAGAGCATTTGAACTATAACCTCATTAAAAGCTTATCAGCAAAGTTTTAAAGCCTCAAGTAGAAATGACATGTGTAATTGAATCAGTTTATTTTTCTTGGGTCTGTATAATGTTTATGCTGCCAAGGACATTGATTTTGGAGCCAAGTACAACTTTCTGGAAAAAGGATACTATAGATGCTCTATTTAAAATTTTAGACAATCTGATTATTTAAATAATAAGGTTGCATGCACAGGGCTGAGTTTATCATTTAACTGTATCTCTCCTATTGCCCTTAATCAAAGGGAAAAAATCATTTGACATCATTATAAAAAATTTGCAATATTTTGATTTTCTCTGGCAAGGACATCAACATAGTTTAAAATTCTGCACAACTAAGTTGCTTTCTTGCTTTATGTCTTCTGAAGATAGGCAGATATCTGTGGCTGCCCATATCTTTGAAAGCTAATGCACAGGGTGAATTAGCAGTGTTAAAAGAGCAACACTCATTTTTCTATTGCAGAACAGCCGATACTTACAGATGTTAGTTACCAGACATGTTTAAATGGAAAGAGCCCCTTGATAGTAGCAGCTTTTTTTGGGGGGGGGGGGACTCTTGTTGCAGCCTTTGCTAAAAGTGGTAACTGACAGCACTGTTTGTATTTGTAGTTGCACAGAAACTCTGCCACCTGTTGGGAATGAATGTAATGGAATTTACTCGAGCAATACTCACACCACGTATTAAAGTGGGCAGGGACTATGTCCAAAAGGCACAAACCAAAGAACAGGTAAGCTCTCACAATTGGAATAGTGAAGCCAGCAGATTTTATGCCTCTTTGACTTGGGAGGTCATTGAGCCCCTTTCATGTGATTATAACATTATATGTGAGGTGATCAATCTGAAGTTCCCTCTAGCTGCTGATACATTAGTTTTCTGTTTCCGAAACATCTGCTGCATAGATCCCTATTGTTGCCTCACAACTAAACTTCAGCTTTGTAGTGGTTGGTCAGGAACCATGCTTTGAGTTTGAATATTATTGCTCTAGATCAGTGTTTCCCAACCCCAACCTTTGGTTTTGGGGACTTCAATTCCCAGAGGTCTAAGTCAGTACATTGCCTGATCAGTGCTTTGGGGAATTGACTTACCGGTAGGCTTCTGGGAATTGAAGTACAAAAACCAAAGGATGGGAAACACTGCTCTAGATGGAGGATGGAAACTAGTGCAGGTTGGATAGATATACAGCCATTAAGGGATGTGCAGCCAAGTTCAGATCTAACTCAAAGAAAATTAAGAAAGAGGCAAAATGCATCTTTGATTTGTATCAGAACCTGATATAGAGAATCTGAAGGTTCATATCTCTTCATTTGCTCTCCTGGCAAAATCAACAAGAGCTTCTCGTATGTCATTTGATACAATTTGCATGATTAGTAGTACCTGATGAATAAAAATACCCTACCAAAGTTCAGATGCATGTATTATGTACCGTATTTTCCGGCGTATAAGACGACTGGGCGTATAAGACGACCCCCAACTTTTCCAGTTAAAATATAGAGTTTGGAATATACTTGCCGTATAAGACTACCTCTCTTCCAATGCACACCAAATAAAAATTAACCCACACTCAACTCGAAGACGCGCAGCCCTCCGAGTCGAATGGGCAGGTTCTGGTGGAGAGCCAATCCACGCTCACGTTCTCCTCCTCGAGGTACAGGAAGATGTGTGAAGCATGCTTCCCCTTGCTTCATACTCCTCGCACAGAGCAGGGACTCGGCCGCGGCACCCCCCACCATATGCGGCGGACATATGAAGCAAGGGGTAACAAGCTGCAGTTAAGTACCTGTCCTATTAGACGACCCCCAACTTTGGCACAGATTTTTTGGGGTTAAAAAGTAGTCTTATATGCCAGAAAATACAGTGATTTTTTATTTATTGAGAAATATTATTGGCACTTCTCATTTTTACATGACATGATTAAACAAAATTTGTAGTCATATTTACTCCCTGTACAGGAATGACAACTTAGGAAATACTTCTGCCACTTATTGTTTGTTAGTACAGTAATGTTAACTGTACTTGCCTACTTTCACTTGCTCTAATGCAGCTTTCCACAATATGGCACTGTCCAAATATTCTGGAAAAGCAAAGAAATTACATTTATTAAACAACAACTACAGCTTCTGACCATTGACTGCTGGCTATGGTTGGTGGAAATTTATGTCTGAAATATCTGGAAGCTTTCTGATAGAAGAAGCCTGCTTTAATATGTTAAATTCCATTTTTTCCTGTTGTTTTTGTATAATTAATTTTTCAGGCAGACTTTGCAGTGGAGGCATTGGCAAAAGCTACATATGAGCGCCTCTTCCGCTGGCTTGTTCATCGTATTAACAAAGCTCTGGATAGAACCAAACGACAAGGAGCTTCCTTCATTGGCATCCTAGATATTGCTGGATTTGAAATTTTTGAGGTATTAAAAGAGGCAACCAAACAGTTTCTCATTACTAAATGGGCTGTATTGTTTATATGTAGCTCCCAGTAGTTTTTATGTGATTGTATTTTGATTTTTAAAATACAATAAGTAAAAGATATATACAGTATATGGAATAGGAAATTAAATTCTAATTCTGCACTATAAGACAATGCTTGTAATCATGTTTAAGTTCTGCAGTGTAAGAATTTAACTACAAAAAAGAGTATTTTATAAAAATTAAATATTTCCTCCTCCCATCCCAAGGCCCTCACAGTCCTGAGTAATCCCTTCCATTATTGGGAGCATGTGGGGACTGTGAGATGGAAGGAGGAAGTTTTTAATTATCAAAAGTCACTGACAGGATGATAGCTTTATTAACAGTGGCCATTTTCAGTAATTAAATAATTCATCCCACTCCCATCATGTGTTCCCCAAAAGCCCTCCAGTACTGAAAGAGGTTACTTTAGGCTACGAGGGCCTCAGAACAGAAGGAAAAAAATTAATCTCCCCAGAAAATTATCCTAGCAGAAAATTTATGCAAACAGGACTTCAGCCAACATGTTCATGTATTTTAAAAATTGGGTTGGTTTGTTCAAAGATGGCATACTTATTTATAGCAATGTATAGAGCTGAGAAATAACCTTATTTGCCCACTGTAACTGAAGTTATTTCTGGAGTGTTTTATTATTTATTTATTACATTTCTATACTGCCCATTTGGGAAATTTCCCACTCTTATAAAATAAAATAACTGGCGTCTGAGAGCACAGAGGATCAACTAGCTGGCTAGTTTATTGCTGAAGGGACCACACTCTGGAAGGCCTCCTTGAATAAGAAAGTTTTTAATTATTTTTTGAAGATATCCAGTGTTAGGGCCTGGCGCAGCTCCACCGGTAGTGTGTTTCACAGGATTGGTGCTGCCACCGAGAAAGCTCTATTTCTAGTTATAGACTTTCTAGCCATCCTCAGCTTTGTAGACTGTGACGAACAGGTGATGTGCAGAGTTGTTCTGAGGAAGAGACACTCCAACAGATAACAAGGTCCCAAACTGTACAGGGCATTGCATGATAATGGCCTGCCAAGGCTGAGGAAATCAAAAAATGTTATGCCTGTCACCAGCCTGGCTGCTGCATTCTGGACCCGCTGTAATCTCCATGTCAAACACAAGGGCAGCCCCACATGGAGAGGATTACAGTAGTCAATCTGCGAGATTACCAATGAGTGGGTCAGGGTTATGAGATACTGTCTGTCCAAGTAGGAGTGTAGCTGCATAATTTGCCGGAGCTGGGGGAGGGGGGAGCATCTTTGGACACCGCTGCTATTTGTTGTTCAAATGAGAACAATGAGTCCATAATGACCCCCAGATTGCATACCTGGTCCCTAGGCGTAAGAGTAGTTCCACCCAGGGTAGGGACCAGGCCTCCCAATTGGGCAGATGGCCTCTCAAACTCCAAAACCTCCATCTTGTCAGGGTTCAGTTTCAGCTTCTTAGCTTTTGTCCACTCCATTATTGAGTCCAGACACTTTTCAAAACATTAGACTGCATCAACTGCAGACGATGAAAAGGAGAAATAGAGTTGGGTGTCATCCGCATATTGGACACACCGAATCTCGAATATCCTAATGATCTGTCCCAGTGGCTTCATGTAGATATTAAGCAACAATGGGGAGATGATCGACCCCTGAGGAACACCCCATTGGAGGGTCCATGGGGCCGAAACAAACTCCCCAAGTTGAACTCTCTGGGTCTGCTCATCAAGGAAAGAGTGGAACCACTGTAATACAGTGCCCAGTATTCCCAGCTGTGATAAGCATCCCAGGAAGATACCGTGATTAACAGTACCAAAAGCCGCTGAGAGGTCCAGGAGCACCAAGAGAGATGAAGCTCCCCTGTCTGCTTCCCGGAGAAGGTCATCTTGCAGTGTGACCAATGTGCTCTCAGTACTATAGCGAGGCCGAAAACCTGACTGGAATGGATCCAAGCAGTTGGTTTCATCCAAGAACGCCTGCAGCTGATCTGTCACTATTGTCTCAATTACCTTTCCCAAAAAGGGGATATTTGCTACTGGTCTAAAGTTTTTCCCCTCCCAACATAGCATAGGGTTGAAAATTCTAAGACTCTTTATAGGATTGCTTCCAGTAGTTTGCTTGAGAAATACAAATTTATTTAAAGTGGAAACCCTAGCCATTGTTCTTCAGCAGCTCCTTAAAAATGAAGTCAAGCCCTTTTCTCTCGCTCTAAAAGTGCACAATTTTGCAGGAAACATTCATATTATTCCCCCACTTCAACCCCATCCACAAGGAAGGCAGTATAGCTTATCAACCTAATACAGTAGTACCTCATACAACGATTTTAATCCGTTCCACGGGGCTTGTTGTTGTACGAAACAATTGCTATACGATACTTGCATCGTATAACGATTTTTCCTATGGGATGCATCGTACAACGATTTTTTTTGCTAAGTGGTTTTTCCCATTGAAATATTGTTGTACAATTTTTTTCCATAGGGAAAATTATTATGCGGGACACCATTTCCCCCCTAAAACCTAATTGTTATGTGGTTCCGTTGCTATACGGGGCAATTGTTGTATGAGGTTCCACTGTACATGTTTTTCTTGCCCATGCTCAGTTGACTCTGTTTCTAATTTATTCATGAATATTTTCAGTACTGTATCTGAAAGTACAGACTTTTAGACATCAGTAACATAAATGAACAGAAGATTATAAAAGATAGACTCAGTCAGGAGAAGCAAGTGATGAAAAATAAATTTCAACTCCAAGTTGAAGTATTGAATGTTTGCTGTAAATAGGGTCTACTTCAGAAGTGATCACACTCTTCAGTAGTTGGTACAGTCCTTTTTAAGTAGTCTTCACATAATGAGATTCATTTCCCCTATTTTACTAACATGTCTTACATATTTATTTGGTACTTGCACCTTTTTGCACGTTTATTCAGATTCTAAATATTACAGGTTTTTTTAATGCATTCCACAGTTAAACTCCTTTGAACAACTTTGCATCAACTACACCAATGAGAAGCTGCAGCAATTGTTCAACCATACCATGTTTATCTTGGAGCAAGAAGAATATCAAAGAGAGGGTATAGAGTGGAACTTTATTGACTTCGGATTGGATTTACAACCTTGTATTGATTTAATTGAAAGACCTGTAAGTTCAAAGTGACCCTTGTAAGATCTGAAAGCATTCTAAAGCAAGATATTGTCCATATAAGTCATTCGATAAAACTTACAGATCTAAATAACTTAACAAGTAATGTTTCTGGCAGAATGCAAGTATTTTGGCTACCTTTTTCTTGTTGGCCAACTTGGCAGTTTTTATTTCTCAATATGGTTCACAAAGCAAATTTAACACAATCAGAAGCTATGTGAAGTGTGCTAAGGTTTGAATGTAATTATGGAGATAATATGCAAATTTCACTTCACTTATTTTTTAAATTGAGATAATTTAATTTAATTTAATAGTCATATTTATATATGCCGCCCACTCAGGCAGAACCCGACTCAGGGCGGCATTACAACAAGTTCTAAAAACACATAAAGACACTTTAAAAGACCCACATCCCACCCACTTTAAAAGACCCATATCCCACCCACCCATCCCACCCACTAGAAGAAGAAGAGAGAGTTCTTAATGGTTTACATAAGCCAGCAGGCGGGGACCGTGTTCCATTCGAGCCCCCCCACACCTGCCCTGCCAGCCAGGTCTTCAATCCTTTCCTGAAGGGCAGCAATTCTCTTTGAAGTCTTAGATCTGTTGGCAGGAGGTTCCAGAGAGTTGGTGCGGACACGGAGAAGGCCCTCCTTCGGGTGCTGGATAGATGTGTACCCCTAGCTGATGGCACTATTGGAGAGCCCCTCCGGTCCGCTCTGGTTGGACTGGCAGACACTCTTGGGACGATGCGGTCTCTAAGGTATCCTGGCCCACTGCCATATAGGGCTTTAAAGGTCAAAACCAGCACCTTGAATTGCACCCGGAGACAAACTGGTAACCAGTGCAGCTCCTGAAGTAGCGCTGAAGCATGGGCATATCGCCCACATCCCATCACCACCCAGGCTGCCGCATTCTGGACCAGCTGCAGCCTCCGAATGGTCGTCAAGGGCAGCCCCATGTAGAGCGCATTACAAGGCGCCACCGCCTTCTCCAAAACCTTACCCAGAAAGGGCAGGTTGGAAACCGGCCTGTAGTTGTTAAGGACAGCTGGGTCAAGGGATATTTTCTTCAGGAGGGGGCGCACCAAAGCATGTTTTAGCGGTGCAGGAAATACCCCCTCCCGTAATGATGCATTTATTATTGCCCCGACCCAGCCACCTGTCACCACCTTGGAGGCTTTCACCAACCAGGTGGGACAGGGGTCCAAAGGACATGTAGTGGCACGCACAGCTGCAAGGAGCCTGTCCACTTCATCAGGGACAACAGGATCAAACCGATCCCAGATCGTACAGCAAGACACTGCTCCGGTGCCCCCCCCGAACCTCCCCATCCACGCCGGGATTCAGCCCTGAACGAATCCGATCGATTTTCTCCACCAGATGGAGAATGTTGGAATTCTGAAATATGCCAAAAATGAACTTAAATTCATATGTCAAAACCTATTTTGTAGACAAAATAAATTGTTAGGAGCATTAGGTTTTTGTTTATCCAGTGAGTATTACCCTCCCCCTCCCCTGCCCTGTATCTTAAATGTGTGTGTTATATGCTGTTAAATTGCTTCTGATTTAGGGTGACTGTAATACAGATTTTCCTTAAGTGAGATGTTCAGAGAGTAATTTATCATTGCTACAATCCACATAGTGAGTTTCCTCGACTAGACTTGATATACGAACCCAGGCCTTTAGAATCCTCTACACTACACTAGCGCTTCTCTCAAATAACCCTTATAAAATCAGTTCTATTTAGTTAGTTTCATTTATAATTAATATTTGCTGTAGATATCTATTGTGAAGCAGAAACTGTTTTGAGCTGCTTAAAATCCATTCTTATTGCTTTGTACTCTTATTGCTCTGTATTTAATGTTGAAATATGAACCTTACTCTCTCACTCTCTTATGTACAATTTATACTTTTCCTGTTTCCAGAGTATTATTCAGACACAATTGTAGGGTTAAAGAAATGTTGGAAAGGAGAATGTAGGGGCAAAATGATAGCCTTTAAAAATAATAATACATCCTTTCCAGGCAAACCCCCCTGGTGTCCTGGCTTTGCTGGATGAAGAATGTTGGTTCCCTAAAGCAACCGACAAGACTTTTGTGGAAAAACTGGTCCAAGAGCAAGGTACTCATTCCAAATTCCAAAAGCCACGGCAGCTAAAGGACAAAGCAGATTTCTGCATTATTCATTATGCAGGAAGGGTAAGAATTACAGACACTATATTTCATTACATTGTTTAGAATGTCCCATTGGATGGAATGTTCAAAATACACAGGAACTTTGTGGCTCAGAATAAATCGCCTGAGAATTCTGTCCATTAGTTAGGATTAGAGAACATAACCAACTTTTTATTTTACAAAAACAGCCCCCTCTTCTAAAAATCAAGAAAAGCAAACAAGAATATAAAGACAAAACATACACTCAAACCAAAACAACTAGAATGTGATGAGAGCAGTAGCAAAAATGATGCAAGGAAGAAAAGGGCCAGAAAAATGCAAAAGGAGTAAAAAAAAAACCTAAAGAAATGGAAGGAGGGGTATCCAGAAAAATCAATCTCGGGGAGATAGTGCCACTGGCAACTGTAAAAATAATAAATAAAAAAACTGAGGGGAATTCGAGAAAAAAGGCCTGTGAAGCAAAATAAAAGTTTGCCAATTTTGTTCCTTGTAATGTTTCTATTTGCTGCTTTTTACCAGAGGTGAAACCCACAAAGTCTTTTTTCAACCACAGCTTGGACTAGTTAGTGTGAACCACTGTGCTTTTGCAAGTTGAGCTCTGTTTGAGCATTGTACAAGTTCAGAAGAAAAGTCATCTTTGTAGAAGATGAATTCTGAAAAGTGTCTGAAATATTTTCCAGTTCCTGCCAGAAACGATAATGACCACATAATTTGTGAAAGAAGGGATCATTTCTTAGAAATAACCTATTGTGATATAAGCTTTGGTGAAATCGTTGAAACGAAACTCTTATGGAGAAAAACATCTTTATAGAAAAGAAGTAACTGCTAAAGTTTCCACACTTTATAATGTGATCCATATAATGAGCATAGCTTTGAATGCATGCATTTAGAGAAGCAAAACCTAGTCAGAACCCATGAATAATGAAACATGATTACATGCAATTACCTCTTCAACTTACATGCCATAATTCAGTATTAATATTAATCTAAACTGGGATTCAATGATTGCATATACAGAACAACTAAAATTTTTTTTTTACATTTGAAGAGATTAAGTTTCTTTTAAAAATTCTAGGTGGACTACAAGGCAGATGAGTGGCTTATGAAGAATATGGACCCTCTAAATGACAATGTAGCCACACTTCTGCACCAGTCATCTGACAAGTTTGTTGCAGAGCTTTGGAAGGATGGTAAGAATCTGCTCTAAATGTTATGTCAGGCTACAGTTTTCTGTAAATAGATTCTTATTTAACATTGTAGCCAATTGATGAAATACTGGTGTACGTCTTAGGTGTATAATTAGTTCTCCTTCGTGTAGTATGTGAATCCCCACTTTTGGGTTCTGCGCCTGTGCGGAGCCGTTACCGGAGCTTCAAAGCTGATTGGATAAAAGTTTGGGTGTTTGGACCGCCCACCCTTTGGCGCCATTTCACACTCTTTCCTCAGTTCTCTTTCCGTCTTAGCAGCAGAAGACTGTTGAGCAATTTCTAAGTATAGTTGCATTGTTCAGTTCCCAATGTAAATACTGTAAATTGGCATCTTTTAATATTTCCTTTATTGTTTAATTTCACATGGACAAGAATATATATATATATATATATATATATATATATATATATATATATATATATATATATATATATATATATATATATATATATATATATATATATATATATATATATATATATATATATATATATATATATATATATATATATATATATATATATATATATATGGGGCACACAGGCCATTTGTGATAGCAGAGAGCTCTAAGAAGCCAACAAGCAGGATGTGAAGGCTGTTCTTTTTCATATGGCATTAGAGCAGGGGTCATCTACCTTTTAAAGCTGGGGACCAGTTCATGCCTTCTCAGATTATTTGTGGGCCGGACTGGTGGTCCCAGTGCTGGCAGCAGGACCACCCTGAGCCCCCAACACTCCCCCACACATTGCTTCCGTGAGTACCAGCCTGGAGGAGTTGCATAGCGTGGGTGAAGGAGGGCTCCTGGCTGTCGTTCTTGCCTGCGCTCGGCCAGAGCAGTCCCTGGAAAGGACACAGATGGCCACGTGTGTCTGCCGGAAAAGCCTCTCTCAGCCAGAGCAGCCCCTGGGAAAGACATGGGCGGCCACGTGCGGCCATAGCTGTCAAGTGCCCCGTTTTGGCCGGGAAATTACAGTATTTTACCCCTCTTTCCTGCCACCCTCCCGTATTAGTATTTTCCCATAATTCTCCCATATTATTTTTATTTATTATAACACCAAGGTGTCGAGGGGTTTGTTCCTCATACCAGAGCCAGGGAGGAGGAGTGTTGGTCTCGCCCAGCGGGTTGGAGGAGGAAGCACCACCTAGGCACTCACCTTAGCACCACTGCTGCCCCTCACGGGGAGCAATGCAGCCCCAACAGGCCAGCCTCAGCTGCAGTGGAAGAGATAAATACTGTAATACAGTAATTCTATTTTAAATCTCTTTCCCTCCCACAGCATTTCATAATATGGTGATTTTTCATGGAACTGTTTTTTACACTTTAATCACTTAATCACTTAAGCCTTCTTACAACATCTGCCCTACTATGGAGCACAGTTAGGGACTCGCCAAGCCAAGTTGAGGTGACAAGGATTGAGGCGGCAGAGGCAGAGATGGTGGCTAGAGCGAGGGCTTGGGCTGTAGGTAGAGGATCCCTGCATTAAAGGCTTGCTGCAACCACTCCATAGAGCCGACTTCACTCGCTCCTATTGATAGCCTTATCCATCATGCTTTGGTCTAATGCCCTTTTAAAGATACCTGTGTTAGAGACTCTCACTTACAACCACCAGCTGTGGTAGCCAGTTCCATAAGAGAACTGGACAGATTCAGGTACACCCATGCCATACTTGTAAGCATAGCAAAAGTTCCACAGGCATACTTGTTGCATTGCTGTCCTACAGTGTTTCCATATCCAAGACTGAATCAGGCCTAAACATATATTAATGCTGCTAATGTTTTATGATAAGGCCAATAACGCGTTCTTATTATAAATATATATATATAACATAGCTGTTTTGTATAGCATTTGCTTGTAAGTCCAGTTGCTTCTGCAGTTAACCATCAACTTTATTTGTTCAGCCATTGGGTCCAGGATTGAATCTACTGTGTCTGAAATCAACAGTGGCCCACGTACTTGGTTAAAGCTTGCTTGAAATTTGAAATTGTGTTCTTTTTACTAACTGGACTTTCTTGTATATCTGCTCTTTATTCTTGCTGCTTCTGTGCTGTAGAGATTCACAATATTCAGAGAGCTTCTTTCTATGACAATGTTACTGGTCTTCCTGATGCACCAGGTGAATGGATGAAAAAAATGAATAAGTCTCCTAAAAACAGGGCTTGAACCTGCAGGAAAAATCAGTAATTTATTTATTTATTGCTTATAGGCCAGCATGAACTTTGCATTTCATCCTGACCTTAGCTTTAGCTCCACAAGGCAAGCCTTCTTGTGTGCATATTATTCAGTTGCTACTGCATACATACAGTGTTTCATTTTATGTACTGCGCTTTTATAAGTGAGTTGCTACATTTTGAAACACAGGCTTCCTTGTACAGAATGCCCCAAGCACTTTGGGTATTTGAAAATTAGAAGGTTTATTGATTTAGAATGTTTTGTAGATGTTCATCCTGTTTGTATGTAAATACAGACAAAGCTGGTGGCCTACATATAATATTTTACATCTTTATAATTTAATATTAAATAGCATGCTGAATTATTTTTATTTCATAACCTCAGTGGAATTGTTATTGCCATTGAGTTTTTAGTAATTTGCTGGAAGAATCTTTTAGTACTTGAATCAAATGAACAAGTTCATCTAGCTACTACCGTATTTTTCGCCATATAAGACGCTCCGGCATATAAGACGCACCCAATTTTAAAGGAGGAAAATCTAGAAAAAAAAGATTCTGAACCAAATACTGTACTGTACCTGTCTCTCCCCAATGGGGCCAGTGGCATGGGCTGCCGGGGTGGGACAGGGAGCTGCTCGAGGCGGCTGGCATCATCGTCCCTTTTCTGCTTCCCATTCCCGGGCCAAGCAGCGAGGGCCCCGGGAGAGGCAATGCGGCGGCGATGGCGGGGCTCCGGCGGCGTCTCCTTTTAAGCCCTCCTGGCAGGCAGGGCTTAAAAGATGGATCACCTGGAAAGATGGATCACTCCGCTTTCCTCCCACGGAAAGAGGGGGAAGGAAGAGCCGCGGAGCGCGGGGGGGGGAAAAATATAATAAGCCGCGGATGCCTGTGCATGGGGAAGAGCGCGCAATTGTCAACTCTGTACATTTGTTGTTGTTCAGTGGCACAGTCGATTCCGACCCTTTGCGACCCCATGGACCATTGTCCTCCAGGCACCTCTATCCTCCACCATTCTCCTCAGCCCACCAAGCTCTGTGCCCATTGTGTTTACAATACCATCTATCAACCTCATCTTTAGACGCTCCCTTCTTCTTTTGCCCCCCACCTTTCCCAGCATCACGGCTTTCTCAAGTGAATCCTCTCTTCTCATTTGATGTTCAAAGTACTTTAGCTTCATCTTCACTATTTGTCCCTCCAATGGACAGTCAGGCTTGATTTCTTCTAATATCGACCTATTTCTTCTCTTTGCCGTCGAGGGGACTCTCAGGACTCTCTTCTAATACCACATCTCAAAGGCATCTATTCTCCTGTGCTCAGCTTTCCTAATGGTCCAGCTACGCCACCTCCCTCGGCGCCCGCCTCTCCCCGCGACCCTCGCCCCCCTCCCCACTTTCTCCTTGACTCAGTCAGGAGCATTTAATCACCCATAGCTTTTGCCTGCCTCGGCTCGCTCTTTTTGGGCGGGGGAGGAGGTTGCGAGCCAAAGAAGCATGCTCGGCTCGCTCCTCCAGCCGCCGCCCCCTCCTTCCCTCCTGCCTGGCTCCCTCAGTAACCCGACCTCTTGTTTTTCTCCACACAAGTAGGTGCTGGTCGGGAGTCCGAGCAGGGGGCAAAAAGACCCCTCCAGGCAGCTGGTGGAGGAGGGCGAACCCGCCTGGGCTTGAGGGAGAATACGTGTGTGTGGGGGCGTACAACGGCAGAAAGGGGTGTGTGTGTGTGAGAGAGAGGAGGTCCGGTATCTTCCTAAACCTCCTTCGGAGGAATGTTGAGAGCCCTCAAGGAGCCACGAAGACGGAGAAGCCTTTCTCTCTCTCCTCCCCCACCATTTTCTGACTAAAACAACCACTCCTCTGACAGTCTATGGGGCGGGTATGCTCGCGCCAACGGGGGGGGGGGGAATGCTGTGTGCGGACGGGGTAAGGTGGCAAATGAATGCCCGCCGGCAAGCAGAGTCAGCTGGAGTGGAGGCCGCCCCGCGCGTTTGTTCCGTTTGCTGCCTCACTCAGCCAAGCAGCGAGGGCCCCGGGAAGAGGCAACGCGGTGGCGGCGATGGCGGGGCTCCGGCGGCGTCTCCTTTTAAGCCCTCCCGGCAGGCAGGGCTCGGAGGGCGGGGAGACGTGCCTGCCTCCCATTCCCGGGCCCTCGCTGCTTGGCCCGGGAATGGGAGGCAGGCGCGTCTCCCCGCCCTCCGAGCCCTGCCTGCCGGGAGGGCTTAAAAGGAGACGCCGCCGGAGCCCCGCCATCACCGCCGCCGCGTTACCTCTTCCGGGGCCCTCGCCATTCGGCTCGGGAATGGGAGGCAGGCGATGGCGGGGCTCCGGCGGCGTCTCCTTTTAAGCCCTCCCGGCAGGCAGGGCTCGGTGGGCGGGGAGACGCGCCTGCCTCCCATTCCCGGGCCAAGCAGCGAGGGCCCGGGAATGGGAGGCAGGCGCGTCTCCCCGCCCTCCGAGCCCTGCCTGCCGGGAGGGCTTAAAAGGAGACGCCGCCGGAGCCCCGCCATCGCCGCCGCCGCGTTGCCTCTTCCCGGGGCCCTCACCATTCGGCCCGGGAATGGGAGGCAGGCGCGTCTCCCCGCCCTCCGAGCCCTGCCTGCCGGGAGGGCTTAAAAGGAGACGCCGCCGGAGCCCTGCCATCGCCTGCCTCCCATTCCCGGGCCGAATGGCGAGGACCCCGGGAAGAGGTATTTGCCATATAAGACGCACCAACTTCCCCCCCCCCCCCCCAGTTTTGGGGAAGAAAAAGTGCGTCTTATATGGCGAAAAATACGGTAATGTCTTTTCTTTAAAGTACCTCTAAACATGAAGTAAATCTCACTTGTACCACAGTTATAAAAACTTACCTCCTAGAGACTAAGCCAATTGGAACAGAGGAAGAATTATTTCCAAGTAAATACGTAAAGGATTTCATGGTTAATGAAACTAGTGGCAGGCTTTAAGAAGTTTTAATCGGAATTTCACATGAAGTATGTAAATAAGATGACAAAACTCAAGTTTTACTTTATATGATTTTATGTATTTGTATGTATAGAAATATGTTGGAAACTGGATTGAGTAGAGTTCATATTAAATCAGGAGGTATACAAATGTCTTAAATATTAATTATTTCTAGAATGTCTGCATACAGTGGCATTCTAGGACATTGTAGGAAATTAGGCTAGCATTTAATTTAAACACTAGGTGATATAGTATTTCAAAAAGGCCTCATAGTAGAATATTGCATGTTTTATAAGATTCTTTTTTTAAATTAACAAATTATGTTTCAGAGTAAATGTATGGGTACCGTTGCAAAGCCAAGCATGGCAATATATCTCCTTGCTGTTGCACTTTCCAATTGGATCTGCTTGAATGCCTTGCTTCCTTGAAACTGCTAAAAATATCTGAAGTTTGCTCTTAATAAAAACTGTGTATTATGTGAAACAGGACTTCATCACACATGGTTTAAATACGCCACCCATTAAGTTTTCAAATGTTCACTTAATGTAGGTGAAATAGCTATAGTTTGGGTCATTTTTCATTGGCAATTAAGGCAATCATTTTTCCCCATTGGTAAGCATTTTGATATAAAAAAATTATTTGAAATGGTAAAAGTTTTAGTCATATGAAGTGGTATTATGTCAAGTAATTTCATTTTGCATTTATATATTTGAACCTTGGGGGAAAGTATTTTATGTATGTTTTTCAAAAGTGCCTTAATTCTGTACCCCTTATAGACTACTGATTAAGGCTAAAACATTTTATTATTCAGATTTCACTCAGGGAGTAGATAAACATGGAGTGTATTTGGTTTTAGAATTTTTGAACTTGGCACAGATTTTCCTTCGTGCAAAGGAGTATTAAAGATGCCTTGTTCAATGGCTGGGTTGCTTAGTAAGAAAATGAGTTGAAGATTTTAATGTCTTTGGCTTCTTTGAATACCCAACATAACAAATGAGAATTTTCATGATAATTGTTTATTTGTATTTCTGACTCACTTTCAAGTCAAAATAGCCTCGCAATGTTTGTTTGATTATTGTTCCTCATGGTCCAAGATATTTTTAAAATTTGATTTGTGTAAAATCTCTAGAAAGAAAGCAGTTTAATAAAATCATCAATTCCCTTCCTCCTACTCCCCCCACCCTCAAAAAAGAGTTGAAAAGTTTCTAAGGAATTAATCAGGAATTGATCATATTTGAATGAATTTCAGCTGCATGAATACCTGCAACAAGCCCACAAGCTTGCTGCTCTGTTTGTACTTAGTATGATGTACTAGAGACAATATTAGTGAAGAAGCTAAATGTTCTTATTTTAACCCTTGCAGTTTTATTTGAAAATAACCCAAATTTACATTAAATTTAAAATAAATTTTTGAAAGGTGGAAGGGATTGGTTGCTAGTACCAAAGCTTGAGGCATTTGTTCGTTTAAGTACTTTAGCTATGTTAGAAACTTTCATGCAGTTCATGCTATGTCCCTACTTAGTTCTTTGTAGCTTCCTGATCAAAAGTTTTCTTTGCATATGAAACAGGAATGCTTTTGGTGCATTTAGATGGTAAAATTGTAAACTTTGTGCTCCTTTCTACATGATAGCCATAGCTACAATATTCTCCCTGGTGCATTGCTTTTCATTGCTGCTGCTTTCATACATGCCAGTTGCTTTGCTACTGATGACACTTTCTACCATTTGTCACCCAAAGCTTTTGCTGCACCCTTTATTTTCTCTTTGAATTGCCTATGTTTTTGAATCATGATAAGGTTCGCTTAATTTTGTTTTCTTGATGCCTACAGTGGACCGTATTGTGGGCCTAGATCAAGTCACTGGGATAACAGAGACTGCATTTGGCTCAGCTTACAAGACCAAGAAGGGCATGTTTCGTACGGTGGGGCAGCTATACAAAGAATCACTCACCAAATTAATGGCCACACTTCGAAACACTAACCCAAATTTTGTTCGCTGCATCATTCCAAACCATGAAAAAAGGGTATGTGTTATTTGAATAATTACATTTTCTGATTTGAGTTACAAAGGATGCTTCTGATTTCTTTTCAGTCAACTTAAGAAGAGTTGACAATTCTGGTATATTAAAATATTGGTTCTGTACTGTAGAACTCTTGATCCTGTTAGTAGTTCATGTTAAAAATAATAGGCTGATTACACCTGACTGCCAGAATCTTCATTCAGTATGGTTTTCCCCTCAAATTTTTAGGCTGGAAAATTGGATCCACATTTAGTTCTGGATCAGCTTCGCTGTAATGGTGTTCTGGAAGGAATAAGGATTTGTCGACAAGGATTTCCAAACAGAATAGTATTCCAGGAATTTAGGCAGAGGTACTGTAATAGTCAAATTTGCTCTTACTGGGATTGTGTGTCTCTTCAGGTGGTTAAAATTAATTTTCTTTTTAGTTTTCTGCAACTTAATCAAACTTGGTTCAGGAATTAAATGGAAATTGGTACCTGTACATCTTGCTAACTGGTGTTTTACGATTAATTTGTAGGTATGAGATCCTGACTCCTAATTCAATTCCTAAGGGTTTTATGGATGGAAAGCAGGCATGTGAAAGGATGGTAAGCATATCCATGCAAATTTGTGAAGCATTTCATATTTTCGAAACGTGTTTTTAACTTGCTTTATTCAGAGTGCTAACTAGTGGTTTTCAATAATTAGTACATTTTTAACAATGTGATTTTAAAATATTTAATATTTGCATTTGTTTTAATATTTGTGTTTTTACATCTTGTGTAAGCTGCTCTAGTCCCTTTGTAGGGAGAAAGGGATGGGATAGAAATTAAATGAATAAACAAGCTAATCAGTAGTTATCTAATGTTACAACTTGCATTCCCCATGTAAAACAAATGAGTTTGACTTTTGCACAGATTAGAGCATTGGAGCTTGACCCCAATTTGTACAGGATTGGTCAGAGCAAGATTTTTTTCCGAGCTGGAGTTTTGGCACATTTAGAAGAAGAAAGGGATCTGAAGATAACAGACATCATCATCTTCTTCCAGGCAGTCTGCAGGGGTTATCTTGCCAGAAAGTAAGTAAATATAGTATTCTTGTCAAAAATATCTGCTTAATCTTTTAAAGATAAGATTTAGTAGAATCCTGAAAAGGGTTCAGTTTAATTGGAAACACTGCATCTAGAATATAATGTATTGTTACTTAGTTCATAGCAAAGTTTTTATTTATTGTTAACGTTACTGAAATTGTTTTGTTACATCGGGTGGGAAGCAGGCTGTTGGAAATAGTTCTTTACTATCAGAATAGGAGCCATGGTAGTTTCTTCTTGCATTTAAATTTGCTTCATTATGGCTATATGAACATTTGATGTAGCTATTAAAGTACAAATATTCTCAACCATTTTCTCTATCATTGTGTGTAGGGCCTTTGCTAAGAAGCAGCAGCAGCTGAGTGCACTGAAAGTCCTGCAGAGAAATTGTGCTGCTTATTTGAAGTTAAGGCACTGGCAATGGTGGAGAGTGTTCACAAAGGTATATTTTTGCTGTTCCCCTCCCAAACCCATTATTTACTGGAACTCTCAGCACTGAGAAAGTGACATGATCTGTTTTCTTCTTGTCCCTTGTGCCATCCTTTGCAGGTAAAACCTCTGCTTCAGGTTACTCGTCAGGAAGAAGAACTTCAGGCTAAGGATGAGGAGCTGCTAAAAGTGAAAGAAAAGCAGATAAAGGTGGAAGTAGAACTTGAAGAGATGGAAAGAAAGCATCAGCAGGTCTGTTGACATGACATAAGTGCAGAGTGATGCACGTTGGGGGAAAAAACCCCAATTACATTTATAAACTGATGGGGTCTGAACTCTCTGCGACAAACCAGGAAAGGGACCTTGGTGTCCTGGTGGACAACTTAATGAAGGTGTCAATCCAGTGTGCCTCAGCAGTGAAAAAAGCAAACTCAATGCTAGGGATCATTAGGAAGGGTATAGATAATAAGTCAGCAAGTGTCATTTTGCCTCTTTATAAATTTATGGTGAGGCTCCATCTGGAATACTGTGTACAGTTCTGGTCGCCATACCTCCAGAAGGATATTATGGAGCTGGAAAAAGTGCAGAGGAGGGCAACCAGAATGATTAGGGGACTGGAACACCTTCCTTACCATCTGAGGCTGCAACGGTTGGGCCTCTTCACTCTTGAACGACGGCGTCTAAGAGGTGACCTGATTGAAGTTTATAAAATCATGCACGGTGTGGACAAAGTAGATAAGGAAAAACTGTTTCCCCTGTTGCACAACACTAGAACTAGGTGGCACTCCTTGAAACTTTTGGGTACTAGTTCTCAAACAAATAAGAGAAAGTACTTTTTCACCCAGAGGATTACTGGTCTATGGAACTCCCTGCCAGAAGAAGTGGTGACAGCTGTCAGTCTTGACAGCTTTAAGAAAGGATTAGACAAGTTCATGGAGGACAAGGGTATCAATGGCTATAATTATGGATACCTAAGGACAACCTCCGGGTTGGAGAGATAGGCAGGATATCTCTCAATATCATTTCCAGGGAATCCTAAACAGGCATCTGCTTGGGAATACCCTGAAGCAAATGGTGAGCCACTGTGTGAGACAGAATGCTGGACTGGATGGGCTGTGGCCTGTTCCAGCAAGGCTGTTCTTATGTTCTTCTGACATTAATGTTATGGATTAGCTACTGACTTGTGTACAAAATGTCATGTTGATCTTGCAAGCATTGGCATTAAAAAGATTTGATTCTGTACATCTCTAGTTATAATTTTAATTGGGTTTATGACTTGATTATCTAACCAAGGAAATCTGTTCTAGCATTTTGTCTTACTGTAGTTAGTTGCATCTTTGAAAGGCTTTGGGTTACATAGTATGTGCAGAAACAGAAAGGAGGTGTAGCACAGCAAGGAGACTTATCTGCAGAAAACTTATTTTCCTGGTGTTCATTTGGAAATTAGGCCTAAAGAGTGTCTCTCTCTCTATATAATAATAATAATGCTGGCTGTACTAAACTGCTTTAGAAATATGACTCTGTCATTTCTAAATCCTGTATGCATGTCCCTGTCTCCTTATAACCATTTGTATGTAAAACCTTATTTTCTCCTTACTAATGGGGTCTGCTGGGCCATGATAAAATGAGCATAAGCTTTGGAACAGGATAATGGAATAGATAAAGAGAATAGCTGCTTCTATTCTGTTTCATGTTCTGAACCACTTAGCCCCACCCAGACTTACCTCTTCTTCAACCATTACAAGCAACACTAGTTAAAAGAGCAAAACATGAATTGCCACAGCAAAACCCTCTTCTAGTAATATAACTCAACATCTTTGCTACGGCTAGCTAATTCTGACTGTTGGTTTTTGCTACTCTTTTTTTGTGTGTGTTTGCAGCTGCTAGAAGAGAAGAACATTCTTGCAGAGCAGTTGCAGGCAGAAACAGAACTTTTCGCAGAAGCAGAGGAGATGAGAGCTCGCCTGGCTGCCAAGAAGCAAGAGCTAGAAGAAATTCTGCATGATTTAGAGTCCAGGGTAGAGGAGGAGGAAGAAAGGAACCAAGTGCTACAAAATGAAAAGAAAAAAATGCAGGCACACATACAGGTATTTTTTTGCCTACAGATTCTTGCACTAATCTCTTCAGTAAAATGGGATGAAAGCAGAGAAACAGTGTTAAATTGTAGTACATTTAAGTTGAATTCTCTCCTCCAGGACCTAGAGGAGCAGCTTGATGAGGAAGAAGGAGCTCGACAGAAGTTGCAACTTGAAAAAGTAACAGCAGAAGCCAAAATAAAGAAGATGGAAGAAGAAATCTTACTGTTAGAGGACCAGAACTCTAAATTTCTTAAGGTGAAATTGGGTTGTGCAACATTCATGTAGTGCTACTGGATGTGGCAACAGTAGAGCTATGTGTAAACGGATTCAGAAATTATGTTCAAATAGAGAGCTTATGGGAAATTCCAAATCCCTAGTTAAAAATACATGCTAGTTTTAGATATTTAGTAAAGGAATTATTTATAATTGTATGTAATCATAGCTAAATATATTTTTCACTGCTTTATGTTGACCAAAGTCTAAACATGCACTCAATCAAAATAGTTATGCGTTTTCTCCCATTTGACCTGAAATCCAGAGAGAATAATCAGCATCTCATTGTCTTTCACAGTCATGGCTAGAATAAACCCAGCTCATTTGCCATCCTTTTCACCTATTGACAATTTATTTGCCATGGTTATTTATGCTTATGTGAAAACACGTTAGTGCCCTTTGACTACCACGTAGAGATCACAACTGTAATCACTAGATACATTAAACTGCTGCCCATATGGTAAACTGATTGCATTTTTCACCATTTGGAACCAGTAAATGACCGTTGCAAGTCTATCACGTTACACTAAAATATAAATATATGTTAGGGCATACAAAAAAAGGTATAATTTTATGTTCAATTCTTAATAGGCAGGATTGTTTTTCATGGTAGGCATGGTAGTCTTGTGGACTGTCTTGAGTAAGGGCTTAGTTGCCTGTCACTTGGCCATTTCCATCCAGGGTGCATAAAATTTTTGAATTTTCACTGTGCAAGTATATATTCTCAGAAAACTGGTCTGCTTGGAATGGTTCTATCTAGGGGGACCTTGGAGCCATTTCAAATTATTTGTTGTTTCTTTGAACTGTACGGTATTGTCATTTTAATTCGCCTTGTAACATCTCTAAATTGCAACATTTTATAAACCTCTGTAGGTAGATGTAGTAGCATTATTTTTTGCTGTGTTTCCTGCTAAATACATGGATTGTAGAGACACGTATTAGCTAAGAATAAGCACTGATGGTTTGCAAATTGCATAGCATCTTCTCAGTCCTGAACAGTTCTAGAAATAGTCTAAAGGGTCAGTAAAATGAGAGGCAAAGGAGTATTTTACTTTATTATAGCCATCATCTATTGTCTTGTTGTTTGAACGTATATGTGTAGGGCTCACGTGTAGTACACTGGGCCCATACATATAGTACTTATTTGTCACTTTCTCTTACTCAACTAGGAGAAGAAATTGTCGGAGGATAGAATTGCGGAGTGTTCTTCACAACTAGCTGAGGAAGAAGAAAAGGCTAAAAACTTAGCTAAACTCAAGAACAAGCAAGAAATGATGATCACAGACCTGGAAGGTTAGCAGTTTCAGGATTTATCAAATGAAGAAACAATAGGAGAAGCCACAATGTGTGTTCTTTTTTATTACATTTTGAGAAACCTCATAAGGGTAAAAAAATGTTGACATCAGCCTTCCTAGTGCTATTTAGCCCAACTTCTTGACGTTTCAATTCTTATTGTCTGGGAAAGTGAATGCTGTGTATCTATTGGGAGAAGCCAAGTAGGGGCAAAGCAAGTGGTGGTGGGGGTGGTGTCATGTTTTTGCTAGGCAGTGGGGAGAATCTACTCTTGTGTTCAATAGTGAGTATCTTGTAGCTCTCTAGACACTGAGTATGCTCATGTATATATTAGCCAACATAGTTAGTTTTGAAGGATGCTGGGAGCATCTGGAGGTCAACAAGTAATCCTTTTCAGTAGAAGATGTGGCAAGTAATTAAAGAGATGGGAATACCAGAGCACCTCATATGCCTCCTGAGAAATCTGTACAAGAACCAAGAAGCAACAGTTAGGACAGAACATGGAATGACAGAGTGGTTTGGAATAGGAAAAGGAGTAAGACAAGGCTGCATTTTGTCACCATGCCTATTCAACCTATACACAGAGCACATAATGCGCAGTGCAGGGATGGAGGAATCACAATATGGGATTAAAATCGCTGGGAGAAACATCAACAATCTGAGATATGCAGACGATACCACCCTAATGGCAGAAAGTGAGGAAGACCTAAAGAATCTCTTGATTGGGCTGAAGGAGGAGAGTGCAAAAGCTGGCCTGAGACTAAATATCAAGAAAACCAAGATAATGGCAACAGGCCCAATCAGTTCCTGGAAAATAGATGGGGAAGAAGTAGAAGCAGTGACAGATTTCACTTTCTTGGGATCAAAGATCACTGCAGATGGGGATTGTAGCCATGAAATAAAAAGGCGACTGATTCTTGGGAGACAAGCAATGAGAAACCTGGGGAACATAGTGAAAAGCAGAGACATCACACTGAAAACAAAAATTAGAATAGTTAAAGCAATGGTTTTCCCAGTAGTAATGTATGGATGTGAGAGCTGGACAATTAGGAAGGCTGAACGCAGAAGAATAGATGCCTTTGAAATGTGGTGTTGGAGGAGGGTTTTGAGGGTACCCTGGACAGCGAGGAGAACAAATAGGTCAATCTTAGAAGAAATTAACCCTGAATGCTCACTGGAAGGTCAAATAGTAAAGATGAAGCTAAAATACTTTGGACATCAAATGAGAAGGGAGGATTCACTTGAGAAGGCATTGATGTTGGGAAAGGTGGAAGGCAAAAGAAGAAGGGGGAGGCCAAGGATGAGATGGTTAGATGGTATTACAGACACAATGGGCACAGAGCTGGGAGGACTGAGGGGGATGGTGGAGGACAGAGGCGCCTGGAGAACAATGGTCCATAGGGTCGCAAAGGGTCGGAACCGACTGTGCGACTGAACAACAACAACAACAACAAATATTATACCTTTTACCATATTTTTCACTCAGACAATGACCTGTGATGGTCTGTTTGGGATAAGCTCACCATAAAAACTTTTCACAATTGAGGCTAAATCACTCTGATGATACTAAAAAACTTCATTAATATTTCCGATCTCTCTAGGGTATTCAGATATTAACCTACAACTAGGAGTAGTTGTGTAGTAGTTTCAGGTAGAATGTGGATCCTTCCAAACACTGGAGCTGGAGCTACTTACAGGATTTGCTTCTATAGCCCCTAGATACAAACAGCAAAAAGATAATCTCATTTCATATCACAAACTTGCTTGAAAAAAGTCCATTAGAGAAAATGTTAAACTCAAAATGCATCAGACCATTATCTACTTTTTTATACCTGTCAGATTTCTAGGAGTAAAGGATATAATGAGAACAATTCAACTGTCTTCTTATTATATGGTTGAGGTGGCCCCAAATAAGAGCTTTCCTTTAGCTCCCCTCCCGCTGTAGAGGAGGCCAGCTTTTATTAGAGGGACGTGACTCAAAGGGGCCTGTACTGAAAGTCACTTGAAAGGGAAAACTCAATAAGAGATGGCTGTGTTTGCTGGTTTTTCACAGATAGTCAAATTCTTTTTCTTACCTGGTATATCTCTGTTCTCAGCAGACTGTTCATGTGCTATTGGCAGAGGGATCAGGACAATCAGATGTCTTTTCCTTTCACCATATTCCATTCTATATTCCCTGTTATTCAGTGTTAGAATTTTATAACTTAATATTGCTATCTTCAGGTTGTGCTGGGCACTAAAGCTTCTCCTCCTAAGAATGTTTAAGCCAAAGTTGCTCTTCCTAGCTTTAGAGATGTGCCAAGAAAACCTGGCCCCTTACATGAAAAAAAAAACATATTGCAGATCCCAATTGATGACATATTTTTTTTTTAAAAAAAAACTAATTCTTTTTCCATGTCTAGGCCAGACGTGAAACTGCCAAAATCAAGCCACCTTTTGGTGAGTTCATTTTGCAGTTCCTTTCGCCTGACCTGGTGTGAGAAAGATTAGCTGTCAACACAAAGTGGTCATTACCAGGGTACGCCCGATTGTGGTTCAAAAATACCACACTCTTTGAGGAGGCTTTTTTCTGTGTGCCCCATCAAAACTAATAAGCTAAAACAGTGTCAATTTGCTTCCTTTTTAATATTCTGCCTAAAGCAGTTAACTAATGAGTTGCAGCAAATGTTGCACATTAATGTGGATCTCATCGTTTGGACTGAATGATCTTTTTGCTTCCAATATTGAATTAACTGTTTGATTATGTTGACTGAAATTCTGTGGCGCAATCTGCCTCTACAGTGGAAATAATGTTGTCAGTAGCAGCAGATTGCCACCAATCAAAGGTTTCCTTTCATGATTTGGGATTCCGCTTGGAGTGAATTTGCCTGTAGCCCATTCCTGTTGTGCAGGCAGATCATACCCAGCAGAGTTTTGGATCTTAATTCCTTTTTAGCCAGTTCATACTGAGTTTTCCATGCTAAGTAACAGTGGGTAAGAAAAATATTGCCATTACTTCTTCTCTAAAGAACGCTTGAAAAAAGAAGAAAAAACTCGTCAAGAATTGGAAAAAGCCAAAAGGAAACTTGATGGTGAAACCACTGATCTGCAGGACCAAATTGCAGAGCTTCAAGCCCAGATTGAAGAATTAAAAATCCAGCTTGCCAAGAAGGAGGAAGAGCTTCAAGCCGCTCTTGGCAGGTAAGATACTGAGCTCTGTTGCGAAGGGAGTGCTGGTTTTTGAAATGATATAATTTTCTATTAAGACACTTGAGTGTTTACTTTCTTGTGGCAACAGATCAACATTTCAATAAAATAATAAACTTCTTAATTGCAAAATTAATGTATTGTTAGGCTTGTTTAGGTCAGCCAGAGTAGCAGCCAGGGCTATGCATGTTTTAATTGAGCTCTTTTCTTTAGCAGCCAGTCAGTTACCAGAAACCTGCTTACGTTTATCTCTAGAATAGTTGGTTCAGCTTTGTAACTGTGTAAGATGTCACCTACTCAGTGCAGTCCCTGACCCGTATAAGTTATAGTGATGGCTCATAGTTCTAATTTTGAAAACCTATGTGTATTTAGAGTTCAGTTACAAACATTATTTTTTAAAAAACCTGCCAGTTATTTTGAAAGACACCTAAATAAAGGTGTTAATGGCTTGTATATCTGTTTTAATATCTTAAATACTATATACACCATTTCACACAGCTGCCTTAACTTGCACTATGTTTCCCCTGCTTTTTGTCTGTTTTGTTATTTTGAATAAACTATTAGATTAAGTTTGGAGATGAAGGATCGTATGTGAAAGGGTATGAATTGTTACAGTGCCACATTGAAGGTGAATACCACACCTAAATCAGAAGCTGCTCATACTGAAATTTCTTGTTTGTATCACATTGTTGGTTTGAAGCCATATTACCATCAGAATTAATGGGCACTCTTCTAGAACTATGGAAATGAAGATTCTTTCCCCTTGTGTTTGAAGAATAGATTGTTGTAGCAAAGCTTTACTTTGTATTTTCTCTTTGCCCCCCTCTTTTGTTTCCAGAGGGGATGAGGAAACTGTACAGAAGAATAATGCACTGAAACTGATACGAGAATTACAAGCTCAAATTGCAGAGTTACAAGAAGACCTTGAATCAGAAAAGGCATCACGGAACAAGGCAGAGAAGCAGAAGAGAGACCTGAGTGAGGAACTAGAAGCATTGAAGACAGAGTTGGAAGATACCTTGGATACCACTGCAGCTCAGCAAGAACTCAGGTAAGAAAACATTAGGAGTGTACATTAGGGATGTGGTTATAGTGGCATGATTTCCTAAAAGCAGTATAGTCTCATAAATGGAAGGAGGTACCTATTGCTTCAGGGGCAATGGTGGCTTAGTGGTTAAGATGCTGATTTGACTATCAGAAGGTCAGCAGTTTGAGACCCAAGTGTTGCATGACAGGTGGGCTCCCGCTGTCTGTCCCAGCTTCTGCCAACCTAGCAAAAGCAAGAAATTGCAAGTAGGAAAGGTAACTGCGTTATGTGCCTGTTACATGGCCATGGAAACGTCTGCAAACACAGACAACACTGGCACTTTGGCTGTAAATGGAGATGAACACCGCCTCCTAGAGTCAGACACAAATAACTTTCAAGCAAGGGAGACTTTTACCTTACCTATCACAGGAGTCTTTCTCCTGTGCCAAGGCATTCTGTGAGGGACTAAGACATACACCTAAAATTGGATTATTCTATCCAAACTGAATTCTGTTTGCTACTGTTTCACAGTAATGCTTCCTGTGTTTTAAAGGTGACCTTACATTCCTCTCCTCCTTAAAAATATTGTGGAAGTTGAGCACTTGACAAATTTTGCATTCCTGGCTGTTTCCTAGAACAAAGCGTGAGCAGGAGGTTGCTGAGCTGAAAAAAGCACTTGAAGAAGAAACAAAGAATCATGAAGCTCAGATTCAGGAGATTAGACAGAGACATGCCACTGCCTTGGAAGAGCTCTCAGAACAACTTGAACAGGCCAAAAGAGTGAGTGAAAAATATATTTGAATATGAGGGCTTTCCTATGGATGGAATATTCTTTGGTTGAGTTCTACTGAAGGCACGATATTAGTGGGGAAATGTTCTGATGATAATACAGTCCTTTTGTAATGATGTGCATTGATGAAGTAGGATACAGTCCACAAGAGCATATTGCCCCCACCCTACCCCAGATAAACCTTAACTTACCAGAAACTTGTTTGTTGTTTCTTTTGCAACAGATTATTATGTACCCCAAACCATTTCAGAATAAAACTGCACATCATATTTGTTTACATCCAGTTGGTTGATCTAGCATTTGTTTAGGCAAATGCATTATTCGTTTTTTGAATGAAACTGTATTAGTTTGCTAAAATGCCATTATACCTGCTTCAGAATTCTACATACACATTAGAATTAACTCTTAGATACCAGTCTATTAGGCATTTGCCTTGCAATTTGTATTGAGCAATTTCATGTATTGTATGAAAATACAGTGGAACTCTGCTTTACGGATGGCTCACTTAACGGAAAACTCACTTTACGGAAGGAAACCTTGCCAGGAAAAGAATCGCTAGACTGAAAGTTGTTTTGGGTGTTCCAACGCTTCCCATGGTGTTTGGAGCATTTCTGCTCCATTTTTGAAAGTTTTCATCGCTTTTTGGGAACCCCCAGAAGCTCTCCCTGCAACCAGGAAGTACTGAAACCCACCCACCCGGTCCCCTCATCAGCTGTTTGGCAGGTACTTTTCCTGCAATTACCAGGGCTGGCCACTAGATAGTGGTGTCGGAAATGTGCCAAATATACATTGCAAACCAAAATAATAAGTTCCCAAACTCAGAAAAAAGCCAAAAGCTGTTCAAAAGTGCACTTTTATTTTATTTTTATTTTTTTGCTTTGTTTTCACCATGTTAGAAGAAGTTTTGAACATAAAAAATACTTTTTGGGGGCTTTTTTTCTAACCTCTGGAATGGAAATACAGTGATACCTCATACAACGTCCAAACTTGGTTCCACAAGTTTGGACTTTGTATGAGGCATGCAAAATCCTAGCTGCGATGCCTCATACAACGTCCAAATCCTTGTAGCGATGCCTCGTACAACGTCGTTTCCATAGAGATACATTGTACTGTAACAGCACAGACTTCAGGGCAAAGTCAAGGAAACAGACAGGAAACTGACAGAACTTTAAGAAATCATTGTCTACAGGCTAAATACATTACAAAAACATGTCAAACAACCCTGATTGTCCAAGAACCTGAAGAATGCTGCAAATATCCCAGGAATGCTTCTAAAAACTCTGACGAAAAAAAATATCCAAAATCACGCTCAAAACCACTCCTAAACACTATTTGCCTCATGCAAAACCCACAAGAGCAATACACACATGTGTCATGCCTTTTATACTGCCCAGGCACAATGCAACCTGGGAAAAACTGAATGCAACTTCATACAAAGTCAAGCGGCTTTGTATGAGGTAACTTTTTTCAAGAAATTAGGCAATGTTGTATGAATTCGATGTTGTATGAAGCGGACTTTGTATGAGGTATTACTGTATTGGTTTTCAATTGCTATAAGGAAAACCTCATGGAACAGATTAATTCCGTAAAGGGGGGGGGGCGGTTTCACTGTAATAGATTTGCTGTTGAGTGTACATCCTATGTACAGTAGCAGGCAGTGTTGAATACTCGAAAAATGTTCCTGCACAACATATCATTTGTCACTTCTGCATTTTCTACTTTTTAGTTGAACACATAAACTTCTAATATTAAGAAAATGGAAGGGGAGAAGAAAGAGAAAAGACAAAATAATGTGGTACATTGAAGACTAACAGATTTATTTCCATGTTAGAATTTGTGGATCATTCACAATAAACCTCTTCACATGTAAGGAATTCAAAAACATGTCCTTCATATTTGCTCATATCCCTGTACTGGTGAGAGTCATGACCAGGTGAACAGATAAGAACTACAGTGAAAATGCTTCATTAATAAATTATGTTCCATTCTTAATGTAGCACTCTCATTTTTCCTGTCACTTTGTATCTTTAGGAATACAGTGGAACCTCATACAACAATCATCCTGTATAGCAATGAAATCGTATAACAATTAGGTTTTGGGGGGAAATGGCGTCCCGCATAAAAATTTTCCCTATGGGAAAAAATTGTACAACAATTTTTCAATGGGAAAAACCACTTAGCGAAAAAAATCGTTGTACGATGCATCCCATAGGGAAAATCGCTATACAATCCATGCATCGTATAGCAATATGATGCATGTATCGTATAGCAATTGTTTCGTACAACAACGAGCCCCATGGAACAGATTAAAATCGTTGTATGAGGTACCACTGTATATGTAAATTCAGAGGACATCTACTTGCATTCCTTGTGTCTGAAGCTATTAGTTTTGATCCACAAAAGCAAACACAGAAATTAATTGGTTAGTCTTCCAATTGGCAGTCTTTTGTTTTTCTCCTCCCCCCCCCTCCCCCTTTATGCCAACAAGCTGAGACAGACTGATATGCCTACTTACTTGGAAAATCAGGTCTTAATAGCATGATTTCTTCATCCTAGATGTATCGGAGAATACCTGGTAAATGAGATAACACCAGCGACACTTACTTTCTGGTTTTGATCGCTATGATGAATGTTATTTGCACTGGTTATAGTTATACTACATCTTGCTGAAATATGAAATTCATGAATCTGTCATAATCCTGCTGGCAAATAAATTGACACATTTACAATTTGTGCAATATATGATCAGGTCTACTTGTTCACATTGCAAAAAAAAAATTAAAAATTCCTAATGAATAAAATCATGGGGGAACCATTAGATCAACCCTGTGTAACAATTGTTGAATTCTGGCTAAAATCATACAAAGAGCATTTCTGCTGTTTCTAGTGAAGTTTGGATAAGGTGTGATGATTAGCATTTCTTGCTTCTGTGTAGTTCAAAGCAAATCTTGAAAAGAACAAGCAGTGCTTGGAAACGGATAACAAAGAGTTGGCCTGTGAGGTCAAGGTGTTGCAGCAAGTTAGAGCCGAATCAGAACACAAGAGGAAGAAGCTGGATGCTCAAGTGCAAGAGTTTCAAGCCAAGGTTGCGGAAGGCGAGAGACTGAGGACAGAACTGGCAGAAAAAACCAATAAACTGCAGGTAAAATGTGAATGTGCAGCCTGTAAGATAACCTAATGAACTGAGTAGGACATAAGTGTGTGTGTGTGTGTGTGTGTGTGTGTGTGTGTGTGTGTGTGTGTGTGTGTGTGTGTGTGTGTGTGTGTGTGTGTGTGTGTGTGTGTGTGTGTGTGTGTGTGTGTGTGTGTGTGTGTGTGTGTGTGTGTGTGTGTGTGTGTGTGTACCTTTCTAAACTGCCTGTCTTTGATGCGTTATATAATATAATATTTTTAAAACAGTAGTGAGCTACTGATCCTAGAACAAAGAAGATGGAGGTAAAAAAATTATTTGTTGCAAGTTTCAGCTATTGAGCCAATGCCATGTTTGGGTTCTTGTGTGCAAGTATTTGAAGGCAACTGAATCTTACATGAGTATTATTTAGTTATAATAATTTCATTCCATCAAGTTTATTACAATTTATGGCAACCCTTCTCAGCATTTCTTGGATTTAAAGTATTCAGAAATAGTTTGCCATTTCTTTCTTCTGAGGGTTAGTGGAGCTTGCTCAAGGCTGTACAGCCTGGATTTTCTCCCAAAAGGGAGAAAACTCTTAATGCCACAGACAGGTACGTCTTCTCACTGAGCTATCCAATCAACAGGTATTATTTAACCTGCCATAATAAGGAGGCTTAAAGGTCCAGTGATGTGGACTTTTGCCTGTTCTTAATCGCCCCCTTTTGAGTCTCATACTGCCTCTAATTCTAATTGTCATTTACAGAAAATATTTTTAAATGCCACCGAAATGAAAATGCTGCTTAATTCTAATGCCTGCAGATGTCAGTAGGGTTAAACTGTGGAATTATATATTTAAATCCAACATGATAAAAGAGTCTCAAAATAATAACATTTCAATGACAGGTTTAGTTTCCTGCTTTCTTTCTGAAAATTTTCAAAAGAAGATAGAAGGAAATATTCAAGCAAGTTCATAAGTAGTGCAAATTATAATAGCTGGTGCTCTGTAAAAATACAGAAAGACCGGCACTTTGTATTCTGCCTGAATAGTGACAGTATTGAGAGTTGCAGGTAATGGCTGTGCCATATTTTCTGGACAAACCAGTGCATGGTGAATGTGGGAGAGCAGGAGCTTGCTATCAAATACATCATGTGTCAACAGGTAATCTTTTCCTGATTTAGCTTTAAGAAAAATCCAGTTGCTGTTTTGAGTTTGAATTTTTTAGTTTATTGACATAAACCATCTAGATTTCAGAGACTGCTTGAAATACTGCATTCTGGCTAATTCTAGGTTACCATAATTGGTTAAGAATGTAGGGTTAGCTAGAGACCTAGAAATGGTATGCATAAACAAAAAGATGGCACTGCACTGTTAGTAGAAAATTGTACATGAAATAAATGTTTCAAAAAGATGGGCGCTTCCACTTCATCCTTACTGGATAATTGTAAGAATCATGCTAAGGACTCAAGGGGTCAAATGTCATGACAAACTGCAAATAACAAAAGACTCCTTTATCATAGATTAGTTTCCCTAGTCTGTAAATTTTAATCTTGAATGCATTAGGGAATAAAGTGAATAGTTCCCTCAGAGTTCCTCTTAGATTGCTGCCACTATGCACTTCCCTCTCCCAAATGAGACTCCTGTGTGCTACATCTGAGTTATTTGCTTTATAGAATGAGCTGGACAATGTCTCAAGTCTCCTGGAAGAAGCAGAGAAAAAAGGCATAAAATTTGCCAAAGATGCTGCAAATTTGGAGTCTCAGCTACAAGATACACAGGTATGACTGAAATATTAGAATATATGCTTGCTTGTTTGAAGTATTTATATTCTGCTTCCAGCCCCACGAGGAACCCTTGTTCTGGCATCCAACAGCTGTGTTAAAGGACAATATCCTGGCCAAACAAAAATGAAATCACAGTCAGTCACTGGGAACTTAAATCAGGCCATGGTTTAGGAAATGTTCTGCCGGTCTATTAATTTAGATCGAAGGACTGGGAAGAAAGGTCTTCTCAAGTTGTAAGAAGGAATCGGAAAATGCTGGAGCCAGTCAGGCTTCCAGGTAGTGTTTGAGAATGTCGTCTTTTTTCTTATTACAATTTATGTAGTGAAAGTGTAGTTAGAAGTTTGCATAGGATTTCAGGGCTGCATTTAGTCAATTTGCATTTCCTTATTAGCTTCTAAGATAACACTTTCATACAACATGCACATAATAGTTTTCTTTCATCTGTTTGATCTATATTCCATGCCAAAAGTTTGGTTTTATACTGAACTTTGTAATTTCCACAATGGTATACAAGTCACTGCAGTGGCTCAAGTGGCTTAGACACTGACTGGGAGGCAGAAGGTCAGCAGTTCGATTCCCGAGTACTGCAGGAGCTCCTGTCTTTGTCCCAGCTCCTGCCAACCTAGCAGTTCGAAAGCAAGAAATTGCAAGTAGATAAATAAGGACCACTTCGGAGGGAAGGTAACAGCGTTCCGTGCACTCCGGTGTCTAGTCATGCCTGCCACATGACCATGGAAACGTCTGCAGAAGCAGACAGCGCTGGCTCTTCGGCTTTGAAACAGAGATAACTGAACCCTAGAGTCCGATACGACTGGCTTTCGAGCAAGGGAAACCTTTACCTTTACCTATACAAGTCAGTGCTACATAAACACCCTACTTGTCTGGAATATTGTTTCCAAAAGAACTCAAGAACAATACTCAGCCCTAGCTTACCAGTAGTATAACCAGGTGGAAATGTGAAGCAGCAGCAATAACACACTGCTCTCTGGGGATTATTTCTTTCTTTATTCATGTCAGATGCACCACCAGCATATAATAAACATACAAAGCTAAAATTAACACATCTAAAACCAAAGTAAAATTAAAAAGGGCTAGATGACCACATCAACAGCATTTCCTCGTGCTGACATACAGTCCTCCTTAGTGCACTTTATTCTCTGGGAATGAAAGTAACCCAAGTCACTAGTAGTTCTGAAAATAAACAGACCAGTTTTTCAGTTAGTTGGTCATGTATAAAGATAAAGTTTTAGGTTCTCTCTGCAATGGTTTGCTCAAATCTATAGCAGAATTCCTGACACTAAGATCTTTCTTGCTCTACCTTTTTCATGCTTACACTTAACATGTTGCTTTAAAGAAGTGCTGAATCTTTGATAGATAAGTGTAGTAAATATAATGTCCAGCTTCTGTAATGTATGAACAAAGCTTGACTGTATTTTATGTTGCCCTTTTATCTTTTATGTAGTCCTTGCTATTAGAAAAATTAATCTCATACTGTTAATTAGAGACCAGGTACTGGGGATCCATTTCTTAGATGCCCTTTTTAGATGTGGTCTTTTCATTTAATGAACTGTTTCATTAAATGATCCAGAATGCTGCCTCATCAAATTACACCATGATGAATTGATCTATTCAGATCAACCATCAGTAACTCTTGTGTGTTTGCTTACCTGGCCCAAATTGTTGCTCAGTACACAAACATTGTTATTGAATATTTCTGAAGGGTGTCAAACTTAGCCTGTAAGTATCTGGTTAAATTAAAGCATTTTCAGGCCAAATAATCAAATGCAAGCATATCGTGTGTTCCCGGAACAGGAGCTTTTGCAAGAGGAGACGCGCCAGAAACTGAACTTGAGTAGCAGGATTCGGCAGCTAGAGGAAGAAAAGAACAATCTGCAAGAGCAGCAAGAAGAAGAGGAAGAGGCCAGGAAGAATTTGGAGAAACATCTGATAGCGCTTCAGTCTCAGGTGAGAAGCCACACCATATGCTGACCACTGCCATTTTCTGTCTTCCCCAGTCAAATTTACCTAACAACTGTTTCAATCTTTAATGGCTCTCCTTTAATTTTCTCTCCTGTTCTTTCAGTATAGTAGGTAGAGTAGCATTGAAAAGCCAACTGAGAATTTGACACAAAGATGTTTTAATAAAAAAAACTTAATTAAAAACCTTACAGCATTGTTTCTTTTCAAAGTGTAGTAATAGTAGACACCCACCAGTAATGCAGTACAATTTGTAAGTATGTATGGTGGTGCTAGTTTGTGCCTTCATGTGAACCTATAGAATGGACCACGCTGCACTGCAGATGAGCAACTCCCTGAATACAGGTCTGATTCTTTGTACCATGTGAATGGAAAATATTTATTGCATGAGAACTGGAATGTCACAAGGGATGGTTCCAACCTAGCCAATTGCTAATTTTCTACATACAGGTAGTATTTTTTTATTAATTAAAATACAGGGGGGAAATCACAATAAAAACAAAAACCTAAACAAAAATATAATACAATATAGCTTCTACATGCATCCATGTTGGGACTTACAAACCTTCTCCATTAAATATTCTTGATATCATTAAATTTTTATATTCGTCTCCTTGTTCCAAAAAGATAATACAATACACCTTACTCTGGTTTTATTCCTTTCCCCTTCACCAATATATAATTTTAAAAATCTCCCAATATATCTCTAAAATCAGTTTGTTTATTTTTTGCTAATCCCTTTTTTACTTTTAAGTCACATGTTAATTTATCATTTATAGCTATTTTCCATATCTCTTTATACCAATCTTCCAATTCAAATTCCCAATGTACTTTCTATTTTTTAACAATGTTCACTCTCAATGCCGTTACTAGTACAGTATAACAATCACCTCTTCCTTTTTCAATTTTATCTGCATATTTCCAAAATCTATTAATAATGTTATTTTAGGACAAATCTCCAAATTTATAGACAATATTTAATTAATCATTTCCTTCACATTCTTACATTCCCACCATAATTGAAAATACGTTCCAAGGTTTTTTTTACAAAATATTTTGAATATTTTGAATCGTAATAACTTAAATGTACTGGAGCCATATACCATCTCCATATTGTTTTGAAACAATTCTAATTGACATATTTTCCCTAATTATTTGTTTCCTTATTCTAAACCCATTCTTCCTCTTTGATATTATCTCCTAAATCCATTTCCCAACTTATCCTTAAAGCTTGTTGTTCAGCTGCAGGTAATATTTGTATGGTGAATATTTATTCATATGGACCACAACTTACAGTTTGAAGGAAGCAGTCCAAGCATAGGTTTAACATTGCATTGAGAATTAAGAAATTATATACATGTGTAAACCATGACATATTCCTCTTTTCAGTCACAGAAATTTTGTAACAAGTGTATTTTATGCTTTTTATTTAGCTGGCTGATGCCAAAAAGAAGATTGATGATGATTTAGGGACCATCGAAGGTTTGGAGGAGAGTAAGAAGAAATTATTGAAAGACATGGAAATTCTGAACCAGCGTCTCGAAGAAAAGGTGATGGCTTACGACAAACTTGAGAAGACCAAGAACCGACTTCAGCAGGAGCTGGATGACTTAATGGTGGACCTTGATCATCAGCGCCAGATTGTTTCCAACTTAGAGAAGAAACAGAAGAAATTTGATCAGGTATTTCCCCCATAGATAATTTTGACACAGAATAATTCATAGAAAGCCACTTTGACAATGGGCTCCTATGAGTGACATATCTGGCAAGTATTTTTTATTGTCTGTCTGTTAATGATGAGAATATATCACCTAAAGCAGAGGTTCTCAACCTTTTTGTGCCACGGGTTGGACCATGCCTGCTCAAATAAATGAGCAGGCTGGACACGTGCCCCCCCCCCTGCTGTAAATGCTGCCGCAAACAGGGTGTGTGGGTGCACATGTGTGGGTGCACATGTATGGACACGTTTATGGCTGTCGTAAACCCATCTGCCTCCGCCTCCAAGGTCATCACCACGGGCTTGATGATTTGCCTCTGCAGGCTGTAGGTTGTAAACCCCTGACCTAAAGTATGGTTCACACCCTCATCCTGGTGGGGTGTTTTAATTGATACTGAGGAATAAAAATAGGTGCAGGGCTGCCCCTTTTCAACTATTGGTTACTTTTTTGCGGCAGGTCACTTTTTTGTTACTTTTTTTGGTTTTGGTCACTTAAAGTTACTGATTTGGTACCCTTGACAATTTTTACTTTCTCGCTTCCTCAAGTAGAGAAAGTGGTATTCGTGTCAAAAATCGATTTCAAGATTTTTTTCACATGTTTTCGAGTTGTGTTTTTTGTCATAGTTTTCATCCTGCAAAAAATACAGCATTTTAAATATCGGTGTTTAATAGGGGTTTTAGGTAGCTGTCAGTTTTACTGAATATTAATTTGTGTGTCAACAAATTTTTTTAAAAAAAAAATTTGCTCTATTTGCAGCCTAAGGAGAAAAACTCAGTTCGCAGTTGCAATTATCTGGTAAAGGTTGCTCAAGCACTTCCCACACAAATATCAACTGACATCATTCAAGATGAATGGAAAGCACTTCAGTTAGAGAAAATAGAAATTGAAACGAAAGATGAAAATAAAGTACCAGTGGATGAGTTCTGGCGAAATTTCATAAACATGAAAAATCGTGATGGAACTTCAAAATTCCCAACAGTGGCAAAAGTTGTGAAAATGTGCTTAACATTATCACATGGAAGTGCAGATATAGAAAGGGGTTTTTCCCAATCAGGGAGAATACTAACTGAAGACAAGGGGTCAATGTCACTAAGGATGTTGAATGCACGAAGAAATATTAAAGATCAATTAAAATGTTATGAAGACAGACCAGAATTAATTCCAATATCAAAAGAAATCCTAGCCTTCACCATGGCTGCGAACGCAGCTTACCAATCATACTTTGAAAAGAAAAAAATGGAGAAGTTGTCCATGTTAAAAAAGGAAGAAGAACGATTGAGGGTTGAAAAAAGAGACTAATGAAGACATGAGAAAGAGAAAAAGTGAAATTGACAAAATACAAAGCGAACTTAAGAAATTAAAAAAAGATGAAGATGAAAAGAGAAAAACGAATGAAAAGTTGTTTGAAGTTGCCCAATCAAAACCAAAGAAAGCTTTAGAGCAAAACAAGAAAAGTCTCTCCACACAGAAGTTGAAAATGTGCAAAATTAGTTGGACAAGAAGGCAGCAGTTATTACAAACTTTTTAAAGAAAAAGTAGAATACAATTAAGTGTAGGCCTACATAGTTATATCGATGGTTACAGTGTGTGTGTGTGTGTGTCAGTATTCTGTATTGCTAAATAAAACTGATTGTTGAAATTGAAATAGCTCATTTTAATTTCTTAAATCTTAAACCTTATAGCTGTATTTACACCTGTATCTCAGGTTGAGTTGAGACACACCCATGGTCACTATTTGGTTTATTTTTTCATAATTTTGATCACTTTTTTTACAATTTTTGTCACTTTTTCAACTATTTTGGACTAAGTTGGTTGGTGGGAGCCCTGTAGGTGTCATGGAACACTGGGTGCATTCACTGTTGCTGCCCCCAAAGGAAGTCACTTGACTGGGTTAAATGATGAGTAGGAAGCCCCAGTGATAATTGAGATATAAAGAGCTTAAAGTCCTGATCTGTAGAGGCTATAAATCCTGTTCCATATTTTCACGTTGCAATGTGCAGATGCTAGCAGAAGAGAAGAATGTATCTGCTCGTTATGCAGAGGAAAGGGACCGTGCAGAAGCTGAGGCAAGAGAAAAAGAGACAAAAGCACTCTCCTTGGCAAGAGCCTTGGAGGAAGCTTTGGAGGCCAAGGAAGAATTTGAGAGGCAGAACAAGCAGCTCCGAACAGACATGGAGGACCTGATGAGTTCGAAAGATGATGTGGGGAAAAATGTGAGTTGTGCTCTTCCTGTGGTTGAAAAATAATGCAGTGCCACTTTGAACAGTATTTTAATTTTGCATACTGAACTTTGAAGAGTTGGGGGGAAATTCTAATATTGTACATGGCCTTACAAATTCTACACATTTCATGTCTTGCTGTGTTGTTCTATATATCTTATATTCAAAGGGATATACAAAACAGCATTTACATTCTATTATATTTATGGCATTGTTCATTTGGATGCTTTTCCAAGACACAGAATACAAGTGTGGTGAGTGTGTGTTCTTGCTGTGTTCTTGTTTGTATTCTCACAGTTTTTCTCATAGGAACTGCACTCTCTTGAGTTCATATCTTGCACTCTTTTGGTTGCTATTATCAGGATAACTCTTAAGGATGGAATGTCTTCCTTTCATGATTGCTGTAGGTTCATGAGCTGGAAAAATCCAAGCGCACCTTGGAGCAGCAAGTGGAGGAGATGCGAACACAGCTGGAAGAGCTAGAAGATGAGCTGCAAGCCACAGAAGATGCCAAATTACGCCTAGAAGTAAACATGCAAGCCATGAAGGCACAATTTGAGAGAGATCTGCAGGCCAAGGATGAACAGAATGAGGAGAAGAAGCGGCTGTTGGTAAAACAGGTATAAATAGATTTTAATAACCAAGAGCAGTCATGCTGTCCAGGGGTTCCATTCTACAGACAAAGGGTATGTTGTTCAACACGGTTAACCCTCAGAGCTGGAATATTATCCATCAAAATTACTTTTTCCTTTTTAGGACCAAGGGTAAAATGTTGGCTGCCTGCTTATCCCTTTGAAGTGGCAATAAATAAAATCCTTCCCAAACATCAGATCATGTCAAGTGTGTATCTTGTCTTATGCAAAGGAAGAGATATCAAAAAGCTGTTAGTGGGCCTTGTGATACCAGAAGTTCTGTGGCATATCGAAAAAGGAGCTTGTGGTCACGAGCTTGATTGCTTTTCTTCTGCTGATGCAGTTAAGATAAAGAAGTGGGGAGAGCCACGGATTTGGAAGCAGTGATAGAACAGCTTTTTTGCATTAACAGCAGCACAAAATGAAAGGACTGATGGCCATTTTGGTATGCAGGATGTCTGTTTGTTTGACACTTGATAGGTAGATCAGATGATTATGCCCAGCAAGTGTCTTTGTGCTGCAGCAGCCTAGATGTTATAGATAGGAGGAGTAAGTTTCATTAGACTGTTATTTTGCATCTCCCTGTACAGGCCTCTGATCCACTAATCTAGTTTCTGGTGTGCCTGTCAATACAGTACATGAGACTGGATTGGGATTCTGTTACAGATCCCATCTTCTGATCCTGGTGGAGGTTCTGAAATTTGATAACTGTTTTGGATTAAAAGGGACAAACAAACTATCTTAAAGCAAACAACATGACAGTTATCTTGATCGGGGAGTCCAGTAATGTTGGACTGGATGTATATCCTCTTTTGTTTTATTTCCTTTGAAGTGCTAATTATGCTACTCATTTTGGGGATGTTTCTAGATCTAGCCCTGCTTTAGGATCTCCAAGTAGCCTGGAGTATCCTCTCACCAATTTATAATGTCACCTGTCTTTTTCTGGAGAAATTGGACCATGTTTTAATCTTTCTGCACATGTCTCTAATTTGTTTTAGATGTCCTGTAGTTTATCTAAGGCTTTAGTGTCTATAGTTTAATTTGCTTTAATAGCCTTTAGTTCAAGAAAGTCTAGAAATGTTGCTTTAGAATATCTTTAGAATAACACTGCCAGGTTTTGATGGGAGATGTCAGATTAAATCATAAACACTGCCAACTGCAGGCTTACAGTCTCTCTGTGGGTTCAATTAATGGTGGTGGTTAAGCCTTGAACAATTTGTCCTAAAGGGCCTTAAGAATTGTATTCTACTTCTGAGGCTCTTTTCCAGCCCAAATTCTCAAATACTGTGAGTGAAAACTAGAGAAGGATACATGCACAAAGATATACTTTGGTTGCATTCCAAACTTGGTTGCAACTTTTTGTGTTAGATTATTGGCTGCATTTCCCATAGAAATGGTTTTTTAACAAATACTTTAAGAAACTGGCTTTTGAGTTCTGATTCAAGAAATACACCAAAGTCTTGGATGATTTTTAATATATACTGCGGCAAAGCATATTATTAAGTCATTACCAACTCTTTGCTGTTTCTTTGCATAGCAGTTTGTAAATTACTTTTCATTTTTCTTTGAAGAATTAATGAGATGATACAAGGCCTTATTGTCTTCATTTGGCGAGTGCCATTTGTTAACCTCAGTATGAGGTTAACAATTATGGGTAATGGTTTTTGCCAAATAATAGTTTAATAAACTGCAAGATTAGCTTATGCACAAGAATTATGGATCAAGGGAGAAGTAGCTTCCAATGAAACATGGCCCATAAAATGTCTGCATAGGGGAAACCTTGATAATTTTAACCTTCACCATTCTATGAGATTGTGCCTTACGTTATTTTTGCTTGGCTTTTCATTAGACTAAAGTACTGTCTCTGGAAGAGCTAATGAGTATTGTCATAGGGTTTTCCTTATGGCTTCCAGATAAGGGAATAGTGATCCTATGTTTCTCTTCAGTTAAATAGGAGGAATCTATTAAGCAGGAAATGAAGGATCCCTCATTTCAGCTAGCTTCATAATTTGCTAGAGGGATTTTCTGATGCCCGATTGTATTGCTTGTTTTTCTTAATTCTGAAGGTTCGAGAGCTAGAAGCTGAATTGGAAGACGAGAGGAAGCAGCGAGCTTTGGCTGTAGCATCCAAGAAGAAAATGGAGGCAGATCTGAAAGACCTGGAAGCTCAGATTGAAGCTGCAAATAAGGCTCGGGATGAAGCAATCAAGCAGTTACGTAAACTGCAGGTGTGCAAAATTACCTGACAAATCTTGATAGATATTAAATCCTGCACCACCTATACTATTTTTATGCTATATATTTCCCCCCAAAGCTTTTAGTTACCTTCAGACAGACTGAAAGAAGAGAATTGGTTCACACTTCATAATGTTGTAGCATATGGAACAGGATTTCTGGATAGTCTGGATCTGTAGAATGGACTATAGCATATTTCAGTTTTTAAAAAAATATCTTTTATAATTCTAGTCTCAAATGAAAGATTATCAGCGTGAACTAGAAGAGGCCCGGGCATCTAGAGATGAAATTTTTGCTCAGTCAAAGGAAAATGAAAAAAAGCTCAAAAGTTTAGAAGCAGAAATTCTTCAACTGCAAGAGGTATGGTGCGGTGAACTTCATGGCTGTTCATGCTAGTACCAGATTAATGTGATATACTGAAGTTTAACGTTAAAACTGTAACATTTAAAAACATTTTTAGAAATTTTATACCTTGAACTGTTCATAGTGACAGTAATTAAGAAAGTACAGTGGTACCTCGCTTAAAGAGCATAATGCGTTCCACAGGATTGCTCTTTAAGCAAAACACCATTGTAAGTGACCAGTTGTGACTTCTTGGGGGTGGGGGGAATTGTGAACTCTGATTTAGTCGTTAAGTGAGTTTTTGGTCGGTTTTAGTTAAGTGAGGTGACCATTTAGAGAAAATTCTGCTCTTTAAGCAAGTTAGTCTAAGCGAGGTGCTCTTTATACGAGGTTTTACTGTAGTTGTTTTTTATAAACACTCTTATGATAGAGTTAAACATCAGATCTCTCCCCAACTCATCTTCTATTAAAGACAAAAGGATAGTTTTGTCCAAGAGGTAGTTATGCAGTAGGAAAGGGGAGCAGTGTATCTATCCTTAAAGGAATTAATTTGTGTAATTAGTAATTACTGAATATGCTGGTGTGGCTCTTTATCAAATGTTGGAAAACATTGTTTCTTGCCCAGGCCAGTGAGATACCACTAAATTGTCTTTTCAGGAGCTTGCTGCCTCAGAGAGAGCAAGACGTCATGCAGAGCAAGAGCGAGATGAGTTGGCTGATGAAATTTCCAACAGTGCCTCGGGAAAGTAAGTTGCACAAGAGATCTTTTTTCGCCTAGAGCAGAGGCATATGATGCAGTGTGTAAAGTTTCAGTGTCAACAGGGGCTGCAGTGCTAGCACTGCCTATGGTGAGAGAGCCTGGTTACCCAAAGTGCTTGGGCTCCTTTTCTGTAGATCTGCCTTGCTTGATGAGAAACGCCGCCTGGAAGCCCGCATTGCACAGCTGGAGGAGGAACTTGAAGAAGAGCAGAGCAACATGGAGCTCCTCAATGACCGCTTTCGTAAAACCACTTTGCAGGTAACCCGTACGGCACATAATGAGCTTTCATTTACACCCCTAGTGAATAGATACAGTCTGACCAGGTTATCCTGCTATGGTAATAGAGACCATACTGCCAGCGACTCAACGCTGAATGTCAGGCAGCCAGTAACTAACCTGCCAACCATGAGGACTCATGGCCTTGGGTGCCAAAGTCCACAGGGAAGGGTGATGGCCCCCAAGTGTATTAAATCCCACTTGAATCCATCTTGATGGAGGGCAGCAGCTTCATCAGTATTGGCCTGGGGCTGAGGAGGACTTTGCATGCCACAAGGGCTCAGGGCCAGAATGTAACTGGATCAGTGGTACAGGTGTCATGCTGTGATGGGGAATGCAAATGGAAGGCCACTGCATTATATTCTCAGGACAGTCTTCATGGCTATTGCCATGATGTTCACATATATTCGGATTCAGATATGGCAGAAGAAGAAGTGAATAGAGATCATCTTCTAAACAACTGTCTCTTTCCTTCCTGCAGGTTGACACACTGAACTCTGAGCTGGCTGCAGAGCGAAGTGCTGCCCAAAAGAGTGAGAATGCACGTCAGCAGCTAGAGCGGCACAACAAAGAGCTGAAAGCCAAGCTGCAAGAGTTGGAGGGGTCAGTAAAATCCAAGTTCAAAGCAACCATTTCAGCTTTGGAAGCCAAGATTGGACAGCTAGAAGAACAGCTGGAACAGGAGGCAAAGTAAGCAAGTCTTACATTAAACTGTTTTTCACAATAGTGAATTCTGATCTAATTCCGGGAAAGTAGTTTCCTAATCTGTTGTTGTTGTTCAGTTGCACAGTCGATTCTGACCCATTGCGAGCCCATGGACCATTGACCTCCAGGCACCCCTGTCGTCCACCATCCTCTTCAGCCCGCCCAGCTCTGTGCCCATTGTGTCTACAATACCATCTAGCCATCTCATCTTTGGCCTCCCCCTTCTTCTTTTGCCCTCCACCTTTCCCAGCATCAAGGCCTTCTCAAGTGAATCCTCCCTTCTCATTTGATGTCTAAAGTACTTCATCTTCATCTTTACTATTTGACCTTCCAGTGAGCAGTCAGGGTTGATTTCTTCTAAGATTGACCTATTTGTTCTCCTCGCTGTCCAGGGGACTCTCAAAACTCTCCTCCAATACCACATTTCAAAGGCATCTATTCTTCTGCGCTCAGCTTTCCTAATGGTCCAGCTCTCACAACCATACATTACCACCGGGAATACCATTGCTTTGACTGTGCGAATTTTTGTTTTCAAGGTGATGTCTCTGCTTTTCACTATATTCCCCAGGTTTCTCATAGCTTGTCTCCCCATAATCAGTCGACTTTTTATTTCGTGGCTGCAGTCGCCATCTGCAGTGATCTTAGATCCTAAGAAAGTAAAATCTGTCATTGCTTCTACTTCTTCCCCGTCTATTTTCCAGGAACTGATGGGGCATGTTGTCATCATCTTGGTTTTCTTGATAATTGAGTCTTAAGCCAGCTTTTGCACTCTCCTCCTTCAGCCCAATCAAGAGGTTCTTTAGGTCTTCCTCACTTTCTGCCATTAGGGTGGTGTCGTCTGCATATCTCAGATTGTTGATGTTTCTCCCAGCAATTTTAATCCCATATTGTGATTCCTCCATCCCTGCATTGCACATTATGTGCTCTGTGTATAAGTTGAATAAGCAGGGTGATAAAATGCAGCCTTGTCTTACTTTACTCCTTTTCCTATTCCAAACAACTCTGTCATTCCGTACTCTGTCCTAACTGTTGCTTCTTGATTCATGTACAGATTTCTCATGAGGCATATGAGGTGCTCTGGTATTCCCATCTCTTTAATTACTTGCCACATTTTGTTGTGGTTGACACAGTCAAATGCCTTGGTGTAGTCAATAAAACAGAAGTAGACTTGTTTCTGGTATTCCCTTGTTTTCTCCATGATCCAATGTATGTTGGCAATGTGGTCTCTGATCCCCCTGCCTCTTCTGAAACCAGCCTGCACCTCTGGTAGTTCTCTCTCCACATGCTGCTGCACTCTATCCTGTATTATCTTGAGCATCACCTTGCTAGCATGAGCGCAATTGTTCGATAATTTGAACATTCTTTAGCATTATCCTTTTTTTGGGATTGGAACGTACACTGATCTTTTCCAATCCTGTGGCCACTGTTTTGTTTTCCAAATTTGCTGGCATATTGAATGCAGTAGTTTGATTCCATCATCTTTTAGGGCTTTGAAAAATTCAACTGGGATACCATCATTTCCACTAGCTTTGTTGTTTGCAGTGCTCTTTAGGGCCTTTATGACCACTCTCTAGGATGTCTGGCTCAAGTTCAATTTCTGCGTCATTGTTATTTTCCGGGGTGTTGAGATCGTTTTTGTAGAGTTCCTCTGTGTACTCTTTCCATCTTTTCTTAATCTCTTCTGCATCAGCTAACTCCTTTCCATCTTTGTCCCTTTTCATGGTCATTTTTTCTTTTATTGTTTCCCCAATTTTTTTGAAAAGATCTCTAGTCCTGCCTCTTTTGTTGTTTTCCTCCATTTCTTTGCACTGTTCATTTAGGTTGTTTTCCTTATCTCTCCTTGCTTTTCTTTGAAAATCTGTATTCAAATGATTGTATTTTTCCTTTCTTCTTTGGCTTTTGCGTTCCTTCTTTCCTCTGCTATTTTAAGAGCCTCATCAGACAACCACTTTGCTTTCTTATGCTTCTTTACTTTTGGTATGGTTTCCCTTGTTGCTTCCTGCATGATGTCCTGCATCTCTGTCCATAATTCTTCTGGTACTCTGTCTATCCGGTCCAAGCCGTAAAATCTGTTCCTCACCTCCACAGTGAATTCATTAGGGATGTTGTCTAGGTCATATCTGTCTGGCCTAATTGTTTTCCCTATATTCTCCAGTCTCAGCCTGAATTTTGCGATCAGTAGGTTGTGATCTGAGCCACAGTCTGCTCCAGGTCTTGTTTTCTGCTGACTGTATGGAGGTTCTCCATCTTTGGCTGCAGAGTATGTAATCAATCTGGTTTCGATGCTGGCCATCTGGTGATGTCCATGTGTAAAGTCGCCTCTTGTGTTGCTGGAAGAGAGTGTTTGCTATGGCTAGTGTGTTCTCTTGCACAAAGGCAGAACTCTTAAAGTTAGATTTCCAGCAATAGTGAAGAGAACTGGCAGATCTGGTGATGGCAGTCCATCCCGTGCTTTTCTGAAATGGTCTACAAAAGGTCTTGCATAAAATCTGAGGAAAAATAGTAGCTTCATCCTTCTTATTCTGTTTTGGCCAAGATGTCCCTATTCTCAGAGTTAGAGTTTGTCTGACTTAAGCATAACCATGGTTCCGTCTCAGCATAACATACGTACTAGTGCAAGGGTAAGATCCACCATGATCAGCTATAGATGCATGAAAGCTGTTCAATAGAGCTTCTTAAAATAAGGATACTCAAGTAAGGTCATAAATACCCATCTCTTGTCCCCATAAAAATGATCATGTACAGGTCACCCTATTCATAGGTTCAGTGCCTGCTGTTTCATTTATTTATGGGCCTAAAAATATTCAATAAAAATCACTGAAATATATAATGCTGTACTGTATATCTGTATTTCTATGGCCCATTACTAAAGCTGGCCACTAGAGACCACTGTTTGCAATGCAATGGTTACAAGGAACTGAGGCAGATATTTTGATAGCTCTCTTGTAGAATGATGGAAACATCTGAAACCCCTCCCCTGCTTTTATGATTCAGGCATATGTGTTAAGTATAGGGTTTGTTGTTATCTACAATTACAAGCATTGGTGAATGTGTGTGTGTGTGTGTGTGTGTGTGTGTGTGTGCGTGCGTGCGCGTGCGTGCGTGCGTGCTTGCGCGCACACACACAAGCAGATACAAAGTAGTTCACTGGGACTTACATCCTGTATATACAGTTGCAATACACATACATTTGGATTCAAATTCCTAAGTTAAGGCAGCAGGATGTGGGATCACAGGCCTACAGATGTTTGTTTTATTGCAGCTTCCATCAGCTGTAGCATGGTGATGCAGTGGTGGGGTTGTTTGGAGATCCAGTGAAACAAGATTTGGAGGGTTACTAATTCCCTATCTCTGGTACAGAGTCTTACATCTTTCTGGTGTTGGAGTGCATGAGTTGTCTGTGTTGAATTTCCTTAGGGAAAGGGCAGCAGCCAATAAGCTAGTACGTCGCACAGAGAAGAAGCTCAAAGAAGTATTCATGCAGGTGGAAGATGAGCGCCGACATGCAGACCAGTACAAGGAACAGGTGAGGAATTGCCTGCTCTGCTTCCCTGTTTTAACCAGTGAATCTTCAAGAGGCTTCAAGTGGTATCCTACTAGTAAATGCAGTAATTTTTGTTGAACTCCTTTTCCCATTCTGTACAAGGGGAGCCTGAAAAGTTAGATCCAAATACTTTGCAATCAAGAAAGTTATTAAAGCAGTCTGCCACAAATATCAGTCGTGGGGACACTATGCAGCTGTTCTGTTGCTATGAGTTGAGTTCAGTTATACCTAGAGCTGTGGAAGCCTGTGCAAACTAATTCCTCTCACTATTGGCATTCATCCTACTGTGCATATCTGCAACACTTGCAGATGTTTAGCATTCTGAATAAAGATGAGTGTTTCTACAGCATGCAGTTATCCTCGAAGCAGGGCTATTTCTTTTTGTTATTGTGAGAAGTGTTCCACCAAGGTTTTGTTCTGCCCTCACTGAGATCAGGAACACAGCCTAGTTTATCAGCACTAATTGTCTCATGAAGGTAGACAAATCCTTGAAAACAGCTTGGTGTGTATGCCTTGGTGGATGTAGTCTGAATGTCTTATATCTTGAGAAAGAGACCCTACATTGATTAAATCAGAGCAGAGAACTGACCAAAGTCCTGATCTTGTCTGGTTTGTCTTAATGATGTTTCCTTGTTTGGGCCTTGTATCTGGTGATGTTCCTTAGATGGAGAAGGCCAATGCTAGAATGAAACAGCTGAAACGCCAATTGGAAGAGGCAGAGGAGGAGGCTACTCGTGCTAATGCTTCACGTCGTAAGCTCCAGCGTGAACTGGATGATGCCACTGAAGCCAATGAGGGCCTTAGCAGGGAGGTCAGCACACTGAAGAATAGATTAAGGTGAGTAACATGACAGGAGGAAAGTGTGAGCAAGTATCACCATTGCCTTTAGGATAGCCAAGTCAGGAGTGGGAGTGGTGAAGGATTCCCTTGATCTGTATGTTCTAGTTACTCCTCTCTCCTTTCCTTGATTCCTGACAGCTCGCCTCTAACGTGCTTAAGAAATTAACGAGAGGGTATTCATTAACCAATCAGAAACATCATGGCTACGGGGTCAAGAGTGTTATGTAATGTTGTTGCTGCATGTGCTGTCAAGAGTGGGTTACTTAAAGAAATCTACACTGTGTGGAATATAAAGGACTACTGAGTATTCCAAGAATTATTTCTTACATGCTTTTACAGGAGGGGTGGTCCAATTACCTTTTCATCCAGCCGATCTGGAAGGCGCCAACTGCACATTGAAGGAGCTTCCCTGGAGCTTTCAGATGATGATGCAGAGAGTAAAGGCAGTGATATCACTGAGCCTCCTCAAGCTGCGCAAACAGAGTAGAGTGCTTCATCGTGTTGTATATCTGGCATTTCTACCAGTGTGACTTTCCTTCCATGCATTTGAAAGAGAAGATGATGACCTTATTAGCCACCAAATTGCCTTGTGGCTGTAGACTTGTCTTGGGCAAAACTGGGACAGTAATAAGTCATACATTGCTTGCCAGTCTCTGAATATGGCTGGCTGGCTTTGCCATGTTGTAACCTGCTTTGGATATAGGTACCACTGCTTCTTATATGTATCAAAACGTCTGTTAAGTGCTTTTTTGTTATGAGGTATTCATTGTAAAACTCCTTTCTAAGGCACTGGGTGATCGAAGGGTGCTTCATTTTGTTCCTTCTACTATGCTGTGCTCGGCAGAAGTTCCTGGCAGCCGCCTCAGACCTTTTTCTATGCATGCTTAGTTGTAAAGCAGTGTGATACTCCATTTCTTTTTGTCTTCTCTATCCTGCACATTTGCAGGGCCTGGCTGCTCCTTTTTCCTGTCATTTTGTGACAGACTTTAAATCAACTAATTGACTGTGGAAAAAGTCCTGGGGGAAACCTGTGGATTAAAAGAGCAACACTACTAGTATCACACAAGCCAATTCTTGATGCTAGTTACTGAACACTTTCCAGCCTGCCCCATTCCAAGGCAGTCCCCTGTCCTTCAGCTCCCAGGCTTGGTGATTACGAAGACCTTGGCAGAGGGGCCAGATAGGCTATTAACTACTTTCTACCTGCTCACAATGCTTAGTGGGAACAGGATAGCCTCAGCATGGAAATGGGATTAACCTCTTCCCTCACACCAGCATCAACTGGGGACAGGGGTGCTGAGTTTAGAGAGTCGAAGCTATCGCTGTCTATCTGTGTATCTACCAAATGGTAGCATGTTGACACTACCTGTAAAATGGACACACCAATGGAGTTATCCTCTCCCTGTTTTCAGCTTTCATTTGGGCAGTGTTAACTATCTAACTAGCATCCTTCTGTTTCCTAGCTAAGAACTGTCATTTACGGAAAGTGCCTTAGATACTACAGTACTAAGACAATGTTACATATATTTGCCTATAACAATGGTTTAATGTATTTTTTCCTCATATCATGTTACACCTCTTCTAATCTAAGTGGTATTATTGATATTCAGTGATAAGGATGAATCAGTGTTACGTATGAAATCTTGATCTCTTTCAACATGCTTGAAAAAAATATTTTTCCCTTTGGTTATAAGCTTTAACATATGTTGCAAAGCTTTTGTTTTTGTGCATTTGGGTATTTCATAATCACAACTGGCTGTTGACCACCAGGCATCAGGCTGCAAATATCTTGATTCTTTGTACCCATATTTCTAGATAATGATTTTTGTAAGACAATAAATTTATTCATTCTATAGACTCACTCATGCTTGTGCTGCTTACTTGGAGAGAGGTGTTTTTTCCTGCATTCAAGTAGAAATTACCAAATGAAATGCCCAAGTTTTTACTTCACTGGAGAACTATAGAACTTACTCAACACTGAGTTGCACTGAAGTCTTTTATTGTTAAATTAAAGGCTTTTATGATTTCAGTTAAACATTTCACTGGCTACTATATGTGTTGCCATTTGATCAAAACCAGGTGTACTGAGCTACTGAGATTCAATGCATGTTTGAGTTGTAAAATGGTAGTACAGTAAAACCCCTATTTACGGGGAAAAAGTCCGTTCCGTAGGCTTTTGCTTAAATCGTTTTTTTATATAGATTGAAGCAAACCCATAGGAAATTGTGTAAATCGAGACATGGTTTTAGCACAAAATCATTAAGTCGAACTTTATGTAACTCGAGGCATATGTAAGTCGGGGTTTTACTGAACACATAATGGAAACAATTCATGTCAAACTCGCTGTCAATTACCGGTTTTCATGCACGTGATGCATCTTATAAAGTCCAAAACCGCTAAAAAATGGACGTTATCCAAGGTATTTGGCATAGGAACCTCGGATAAAGTCCATTTTTGACGTTATCCGATGCATCGCCCATTTGATTCAGATAAAGTCCAAACTTGTGGAACGGAGTTTGGACTTTATCCAACGTTCTACTGTGTTTTAATCAAGATAAAGACATGCTGTTCTTTGGTAAGGAGTATTTATTAACTTATTTTAAAATCTTCTAAATTTGCTGCTGTTAGATTACTATAGTAATTCTCTGTGCATGTGTATAGCATAGATCTCCAGATTGGTTCAGCATATATTTCAACTATTTTTAAAATTTCATCTTCACACCATTATTAGACAGGATAAATTAAATTCAGAAGTTGGAAGTTATCAGTTCTTTTTTGTGGTCCCTGTAAAGCCACACTAATGGGTTAACTCTGCGCATGCGCAGTTAGGTTTGGAATCTTCCAGAGCTTTTTTGGTTATAGACTCCCGCCTCGCCCTGGCAGTTCTGCCTCAAATCTTCCCCAGTTCTTTTCGCTGCCGCAGTTTGGTCTTCTTGTGAGTGCTCCCCATGTCCCCAAGGGCTGATCTAACTAACTTCACATCAAACACTGACACAGATGCTAGGCACACACACATCCTTCTACATCAAGGGAGAAGAGGGCTCTAGAAGCTGATCTCCAGCAGCTGTCCCCGACAACTCCACAAACGGAGATCAAGCCACCCACATCACCACTGCCTCTTTGCTTCCTCAGTCTCCTATTCAGTCTGAAAGCCACCACGGCAGAACCAAGAGGACTTGGAAATCGTAACACTGTCTTCAGGATTCCTCCGATTTGTCCTCTACCTCACTTTCGGCTAAAAGGAAGAAGAAATCACATAAGCGGGACTATTAACCTACTCAGGATGTTTTTCTCTCCACACCTGCCTTATGTTCTGGACTATTATGATGAACAGGATTGACAGAGGAGTCTATATATTCTGCGCCAACAGGCATTTGAGCCCTATAGAATGTAACCTTTTGCTTCCCTCCATGATACCAGACACCGTGGAAATCAGTACCATAGGAAGACTCCCCTATTGGGAGCAGTCTTCATTGACTTCGACGTCTGAGGACTCTTCCCCCTCTACAGATGAACGTCGTTCTCAACCTGGCCACAGCACATACAGTAAAACCTCAGAGAGCAGAAATTCTCGCTTAAAGAGCAGAATTTTCTCTGAACGATCACCTCGCTTAACAACTAAACTGGGGTTTGCAATCCCAGAAGTCACAATTGGTCACTTACAATGGTGTTTCGCTTAAAGAGCAATCCCATGGAACGCATTATACTCTAAGCGAGGTACCCCTGTATTTGGTTCTCCATTGTGAGAGCTGGGTACAGTATAACACGTAGATCAGGGATCTGATCTTTCAGGGGGAGTGTAACATGAAACAGTAAGGCTTGGTTAGCCACCAATTTGTCCAGAGACGCTTCCAAAAGCATTTTCTTCTTGTGTGGATTTAATTTCAGTTTGTTGGCCCTTGCCCAGTCCATTATGACAGCCAGGCAGTATTCCAGTACTTGAACAGCATATGCTGATGAGAGCTGCATGTCATCTGCATATTAGAAAAATGAACTCAATCGCCTGATGACCTCATGGTTTTATGTAGATCAGTGGTTCCCAACATGGGGTACATGCCCCACAGGGTGACTTCAGTTGCCAGAAGTCCAAAAACCAAAGGTTGGGAAACATGATGTAGATGATAAAGAGTATGGGGAGATGAGTCAATTCTGTGGGACTCCCCATCCCTGGACCAAAGGGGTCAAAAGAGCTTCCTCTTGCTGAACTGTCCAGACATGGTCATCAAGGAAGAAGACTCCCAATCTCCAACCCTACTAAATGGTCCAGGAGCATATTATGGTTGATGGTATCAAAAGCCACTGAAAGATCCAAGAGAACTAAGAGGGTCACATGCCTCAACTGCCTCCCTTAAAAGATCAGCAAGCAGAGCAACCAGTGTTGTCAGATCCATTTTTTAGGGATGGGCCACACAATCATCTTCAAGCAGAAAGGCATGTTTATACCTGTAGGAGTACATAGTAAACAACAATTTTGAGTTAATGTGTGACAGGCTATCACACTCTTTGGTATTAAGGAACCAGAAGTTGCCTAAGTAGTCAATGTAGTAGTAGTACATAGGCAAATTAGGACGCTGGTTGGTTTATGAACCTTAAACTAGCCTGACTGTGATTCACCTGACAGGTGAAGGGCAACATTAGTGTTTCAGGCTTCAGCACCTTAAGGCAGTAAAGACCTCTGTATACCAAGGGTATGGGATTTAGAAACTTGGAAGAAAAATGTAGTTCTACTAACATACACAATTGTAAAGGAAATTATTCCTGCATCATCTTTCAATCATCTATCAAACCATGAAGTAAAATATGTTTTACACTTTCTGAGACACAACACATGTGACACTATACTATTCATCCTTCAGTAGATGGTTGTAATATGAAAATTCTTGAAAGTGGCTCAGACGCTGGCTGGGATTTTTGAAGGAATTGCAATTGTAGCCCAAGAATTTGGACAGCTCATATTTATTGGGATGATAGGGATACAGTTCTCGCTCTGAAAAATGAGCAGTCCTGCACAGGCATTTCTCCTCGTGGCATTTTAACAGCAGATGGCAATTTCATCTTAGACTAGAGGGAAGCAGAAGCAATGGCAAGTTGTCTTTATTGCTTACAGAAGTGTTCCCCAACGTTTGGTGTTTGGACTGCAATTCCCAGAAGCCTAAGTCAGTACATTGGCTGATCAGTGCTTTGGGGAAATTGACTTAGGCTTCTGGGAATGGAAGCCCAAAATCCAAAAGTTGGGGAACACTCTTGTAAAGGACCCAGATAAATTGGAGGAAAGCTTACAGGACCACTTTCTCTCTGATCCCTTCCAGACTACCAAGGTACTGTTTGAGACTTGTCCTTTCCCACATGTCACCTGAACCAGAGCGCATTTGAAGAAGATAAACTTAGTTTATTAGCCAATCCTTCATTCCAAACGACGGAAGAAAAATATTGCCATGAGAAACCAGCTTCAATACTACTGATAAAACAGAAAAGGAACCCCTTAAGGTCCATATCAAAATGGTTGCTGTTGAATTTAGGTACAATTCATACAGAAGCAGCTCAACCTATGTATAACATTAGATGCTAGTAAATACATAATGCACAGAGATAAACATGCCTATTTCCAAATGTTTCTGCATAGTAAGTGGCTCATTAAAAGTACTTTATTAATTTTGACTCAGCTTGTATGCTATTAGAGTACTAGCTTTGCTATCAAAGACACCAATTAACTTTGTAGGTGGAACTAAAGGAGTGGCTTAGCTCATTACATCTGACAGATGAATGTAACATCATGGTAAGCAGCTGTTTTGAAAAGGCAGAAACTGCCGAGAGCTACACTCAGATTCTGCAGGTGAATATAATGGATTGAAAGGCCTTGCAATAAAGTTTGAAATGCTAAAACATATTTTGCAAATCATACATCTGTGCCACTTCCAGTATGAACCCTTGAGTCTTCCACTCAAAAGCAGGTGACCCCTTGCTGGGGGGGGGGGGGGGAGATCGGATCATGATGAAGGGTACGATTTGAATGCTACCCTTCTCCCCACGCACACAAGCAGCACAGCCCCAGCTGCTGGGGCGGATCAGATTGGAGAGAAAGAAGCGGTGATTCTTCTTCAAATCCTTCCTTCTGTCCACCAACTGGGGAGATAAAGGGGGATTCTTAGAATCTCTTTTTCCCATCACTCGTTAAGAAATTGGGTGGGTGGGGGGGAAACAGCAGCCAATGGTCAGCTGTTTGGCGGCAGTCTCTCTTCCCCACCACCACCACCCTGCCGCTTTTAAGATGTTGAAACGTGCCAAAAAAGCAGCGAAAAATGCTCTTGCCCTCCCATGGCAGCTGGAGGGTATGAAGAGCATTTCTGCTCCGGTTTTGGAATTTTTTGCTGCTTTTAAGCTGCTGAAACCCTGGGGAAACATTTCATATCTTGAAAAAAAGTATTAAAAAATGAGTATCTGAAAGCTGATCTCCCCAGAGATTTCCATTCGTATCACGAGTTTTTCATAAGTCGAGCTGTTCATATCTCAAAGTTTCACTGTATTCATATCTGTGAAAGAAATTCTAGTTGCATTCTTGCCACTAATTCATTGGCTTAAGAAGATGTGAGCAGTTGAATTCTTCTTTTAGTGACATTACCATACCAGTGAAAAATTAGCAAATAAAGCACAAAACCATGTGTAAAGCAGAGGCAGAAGCATATTTTCTGCAAAAGCAAATGTGTCCACATTAAAAGATCTTTATTTTTGGACCATCTGTCTTATTAAACCACAAGATGGCAGTCACCACAGAAATCTGACACACAGTCCTAGGGAAAACATGCCTCTGAGATTCTGAATAAATAAAGCTACATCGCCTAAGTTATGTACAAATATCTTAGGCAAAGATATTATGATTACAAACTTATTATGTACAGTAAAACAAATGTAAACAGTCAATGCAGCAAGGGGCACACTGGAAAAGGGCTAACCAAACTCAAACTTTGAGTGGAAATCTGTTTCAGCCCTAGATCTGCTTTCCCTTCCTTTTTCATACCTCTTAGGCAATTCTCACTAAGCAGACAGCCCTGAACCACAGCTTTATTCCAATAACTGACAAAACCAGCTACACAGAATTAAGCTGACTGGGAAGAAAACTGCTAAGCAGGGCTGTATTTTCAATCAGAAATAGTCAGTTGTGAACAGACACAACTGGACCAAACACCGTTCTTGTGCTCAGCAGAAGAGACACAACATCTTGATAGTTTCCATGGCCCAATTCCCAGATCTTTAGCAGGGGTACTCTGTTAAATGCCAAGACCCCTTGTATGTAACATCGTATGGAAGATTCCTGCAAGCTCATCTTGTATCCTTAGTCCACTGGCTAACCAGAGGCATACTTGGCCCTTCCCTGTATATTAATGGACTCATCTATAAAATAAAAAGCACAGGGATCTTCTGTGCTTATTTAGATGTTTTGGAGAAACGGTAAGAGTACAAAAATGTGGGGGAGTTGCCAAGGAGTAATCCAGCATCAAACCAAATGCATCTTGGGAAGATTTGTGGAGTGGGGAAAGGAAGGTGAGTTGAGTAAGTGCATCTCCAGCATCCCGTGTGGCAAATTTCAGCGGTGACCAAGTTAAAGAACGCCCACGATGGAAACCGAAGAAAATAGACTGTATTGACATAAGGAGTGCTCTGTATGTGCTGGGTTCTCCTCCAGGCAGCATCTGGTGGCTGCAGCAACTACACAGCCTCCAGCAAGGGGCACTAACAGGAAAGTATTGCAAGCAGCTCTTCTTGTTCTTTCAATCATTCATTTGCAGTCTCGCTGTGGCCTTGCAACCCATTCATACACTGAGAGGGAGCATGCCTGGTGCCGATGATGGTCTGGACCCTCCTAGACCTGGAGGTGGGCCTTGGTCAAAGCCGTTGACTGCCCTATAGAAAAAGAAATGCAAATAGTTAACAAGGGGAAATGGTACTGACAAGCAAAACTACGGATAGGTAATTGCAGAAAAGCATATAAATAGAAGCCTCTTACTAGGACTGTTGCCAGGTGACAACAGTCAGCAGATCCAAAACAGTGATAAATGTGTCAGTCGAATGCTGGCATCACCACACAACTTAAGATTCTGAGCCTACAAGCCTTCTCTGGACAGCACAAGAGGCATTATGATCAGTCCAAACAGTACTCCATCCAGAGAGGAGTGTGCCCTTTTCTCCACACAACTGCTTGTCACACATGCACATGCTTCTTCCTCCATTGCCCTGTGTAACACAAGGATTGCCCTGAAGTCTAGTGCTAGGATATATGGCAATGCGGTGCTTTCTCCTGCTGCTTCCCAGAACAAAAGCAAATATGAATTACAAATACACTAACTAGATAGCCCATAGAGACACCCAGTTCTTTTCTTGATGTTTTTGTGAGCTGTCTTTAAATAGTATCAGGATTTCATTCAGGGCTGCTAAAATGTAATACTGAAAATGCTGCAAAAGAAGTGATACACAGTGAAGAATAGAATAAAAACCCCAATTAATTGACTATCTTTCCAATTCCTTTAATAAGGCAAAACCAGAATGATCTGTATGATGGTAATGGATTGTAAACAAACTGGTAGCATGGAATGGAAAAGTCACAAAGGAGTGCTAAGAGCAAGCGGCAATGACTAGTTAGTATATACCTTGTATGCACTACTGTCTGTGGCATGTGTCAGGGTTGATGTCTTTAGTAAATTTTTGTCAAAATCCTTTTGTATAAATTTCCACCAGCCGAAGATGACATCATCATCATCATCATCTGGTGCTTCTACATTTAATTTAAACAAAATGCTTAAGAAAGCCATTGGGCTAGATGCTCATCATCTGTGGTATATTACTTTAGTTAAAAAGGAGACATAATAGCATTCAGGATATTCTAAGTACCTGCCCATGTTCTCAAATGACGGAGAGAGGAAATAAGCTTCTTTCCTCCCCTATCTACAGTAAACCCCCGACTTACATATGCCCTGAGTTACATTTTTCCTATGGGTTTGCTTCGAGTTACGTAAAAATAATTTTCCCTATGGGTTTGCTTCAAGTTAAATAAAAAAACGATTTAAGCAAAAGCCTATGGAACGAACTTTTTACATATATAGGGGTTTTACTGTATTTCTTTCAGTGGGGAAAATAGCCATTTGAAGAAAAACTGAAAACTAGAATGATTTCTACTTCACAACTATATAACCTAAAGTATTATTCTACTTGTACCTCACTCCCTAAATATACTTTATAATATATTAAGCATTTTACAAGTCTTATTCTGCAGACATGTAAAACTCTCAAAGCCCAATGTAGACCCCCACCCCAGTCTCCGTCTTAAAAAACAAGATTCAAAAGAGGTTAGAAATATACACAGCAAATCAAGAAACAGGCCAACATGCAAATGAATATGTAAGTTTTGTTTTTATTCCTATGAACATTTAGTTCAATGAGGGGGGTGGAGTGGAATTCAGGATCCCAATCTAGCAATCTTTTTAAAAATTCTGTTCCAATAGGGGTATTTTTATCGTTCAAATTGAATTTGATGTGTTATCTTATGGTTACGTCTTCCCGAGTTTCCATGGTACTTAATGTGTGTAAGATAATGACTAAACAGCTCAGTGTCAAGATTTATGGATAATCCTTAACATGGATTTATTAAGATAGAAACACTCATTACTTCTTCTTCTTTTTAATATGAGTTGGAAACCGAATGAAGGAACACTATGTGTGGTGTGTTCAAGTCATTCGAGTGTCACGTCCTGGTGTTGCTGGTGATTTGCACTGTTTTTGGATGATGATATTAACAGGAAATAGTTTCACAGTCCAAAACTTCCTTTTTATTATTACCAAGTTTAAAGCAAATTCTGCTTTAAACTATGTTTCGCTTGTTTTTAACTGGCAAAATATGCTTAAATAATCCTATTAAAGATTAGTCACTCCACCACTGTGTTTCATACAAATATCAAAGAGTAAGGTTTTAAGTCTTAACAACCATTTCATGCCATTAAACTGAGATTAGAACTGATCACTGTATTTCTATTTTTCCTGTGACCCATTTGGGGGGGGGGGGGGGCAGCAAAGCTTTCTTCCACAATTCCCAAATTTCCAGAAACTGTAGATCTCTATTTAGCACACATCTCACTTCTGACACATGTCATTTGTTCTACTCAAGTGGCATGCATTGAAGAGGACTAACTCCAATGGAAGGATAATGTTCCTGTTACATGATACCTATGAATCTACTTAAATGGCCAAAATAACCACTATAAAACAGACATAAGATTAGTATCTCAGCCCCATACCCATGATAGGCAACACAAACTCATCTCCAAGCATCAAGCAAATTTATTGTATCAAACAGTTGCAGTTACCCATGAAATACGCAGAGAATCCGACCTATCCAGAGAGGAGAAATGAAAACAATTTTTACTTTAAAAATCCCCATAAGTTGCATGAGAAGCATCTTCTAAAGTTAAAAATGATATTGAAGCTACTAGTGCTGTGATGGGGAACCTTGGCACTCCAGCTGTTCTTGAACTTCAATTCCCAGAAGCCCAAGTCTCTGTGAACCCACACGAATGGGTTTACTGCACATATGTGCAGTAAACCCATTCATGTGGATTCAGAGACTTGGGTTTCTGGGAATTAAAATCCAAGAGCAGCTGGGGTGCCAAGGTTCCCCATCACAGTACTAGTGAATCCTTAGAGCCAATATATAAACAAACACAGATGTTTTTGCTAACATTGTTCTTTGAAGGACCATTTGTGCCCTTGCAATAATCGGGCTGCACCTGGGCAGAGTAATCCCTTTTGAACCTTGTAGATGGAAGGCATGTTGACAATAGCACCTCCAATGGACACACAGTACTCTGATGAAAAAGCAGCAAAAATCAGGTAACCAGAAGGTGCCAAAAGGAGGGAGGAGGGTATGCTGTGTAAATGCACAGATGACCTCTCACAGGACAAACGATTACCAAAAGCAACATGTTTTTCTTTATCATGGTCTCTATGCATTGACACTAACATGCGAAGATTAGCAAGCTTGCCTCTAGAAATTAAAAAAAAAAGGCAGGAGGGAACGCTTCGCCCTACAGAGGAAACAGTCACAAAAAGCCACATCCTTTGTGTCCAGTGTGACATAAAGTGGACAGCTGAGACCACTTTGCAGCTCAGCATAATTCAGGTAAGTAAACTCATCATAAAAAAGATAACCATAGCTCTGGTGAAATGGCTTTTAGGGACAGTAGGCAGAGATCTCTTAGCCATATGATAACCTGGTGTCATTGATTTCATGGTCCACTTAGCATACCTCTGAAAAGAAATGGCCAACACTTTTCAATTTGTGACCAATCTCACATACAGAAAGTCTCTCAAAAAGATGAGGGTGCACTTCCTATTTGTCAATATCTATGTTCTTTGTTTAAAAGGTTGGCCAAGTGATTTCTTTCTTTTGGAACATGCCCTAAAATAAGGAATGTATTGTGGGTGCACCAGTAACACAGGGAAAGAACACAGTACACCAGTTTTTAGATCTGTGGGCATCCTTTTCATGCACCATTCCACGTGGACCTGCCGAAGGGGCCATCTACTTTGCCAACCTAGAATAGTTCCAAAAATATCATGTGACATTTTGCTTCCTTGGCCATCCATCTTCCCAGTATACATGACTGATTGCCGCCGGTGTGTTGAAGCACTTGGCTAGTCTAACAGTTTAGAGTGGAATGAGGAGTCCTCTGACAGTAAAAGCAGATCACTGGATCAGGTGGCAATGACTGTTGTCACTCTGCAGATGAAATAGATCCTACCACACCATCATCTAATTTAGTGCTGGACCCAGAATGCTAAAATGAAGGCTGGTCACCTACAGTCTTTCTTCCTACAGCATGGAAAAGGGCACAGCAAATGCAAGGGTCTTTCTGGAGAATTTGAAGCCATTTGAGTAAGGAATGATTTCAGCTCTCTTTGGATCACTGTACATACCTGGATGGGAACGGTAAATGATACAATGTTATGTGTATGTTGAACACAGTTCATTCTACACCCGAGGTAGGAGTAATTGGTGTAGGCAGAAGTAGAAGCTGTTGTAATTTTCAGGGTTGTTGACAATACCAATAGGGCAATACACTGGTATTGAGGTATTGTGTCCAGTCTTTCATTTTAGTAGTAATGAAAAGACTGCCTTGGCAAACACAGTACGAGGACCTAAAGTAGTATGTAATGTTGAGTAGCCTCACTAATCGTAATGTGGTAATCTTGAACAGTGCTAGTAATGAGAACCTTCATACTCAAAAGTAAACTGATTCCTTTGACCTTTTAGAAGAGTAGGAATAAGATGGCACAATTAATTGCTCAAGGTTATGGGAGGCAATGGGCAGGCCATATGGGGGCTTTTCAGAAATTGATCCAAAATTCTCAGATACGTATGTATGGCTCTACACAGCTAACTGTCGTATCTTCTCTCTGAAACAGAGTCCTGTGCTGAAGCAGCAGGGAGCATAACATTGGTGGCTGAAGGAAGTTGTGTACAGTACTTACAGATTTCCTCACATGTGTCACTGGAAACCACCTGCTCCTCTACAATGTCTGTTTGGATTGTAATGCTTTTGCTTTCTAGGTTTGTCTGATGACTTAGTAGTTTTCAGTTTGCAACATTTTAGCTTTAGGACTGAGTGACGAGGTCAATACTGAGGAGGGTAGGCAAATCAGCATCAGAAGTGAAGCCTGGTCTCTTGAGTTAGCTCACAGAAATACAGTGCATTAGCGACAGTCATGACAGTGTTGACTTGAGACATCAAGACTTTCAGACCCTTGAGGACTTGCAGACGGAGAGCTCTCAAACCGAGTGTGTCTTCTTTAAAAGAAATCACTTTAGTGTAGTACGGTGCTGCAGTTTCTCATACTCATAGTGGAGGAGGTTACATGGTCCTCCCCCAAACAAGAAAGATACATGTGGTGGTGGGTCAGAAAGGAGCATGTTCTTTTTACTTTTGGCATATCTGAAAAAGTCTTTTTTGAGTCAAGAAGCTTTGAGCATAAAAAACGCACAGTTACCATTGATTAGGGGCACCAATTCTGTGCATTAAAAAAAATCCATGTTCTGGCTCAGCCTGTATCTATGACTGCAATTTCTTTGTCTCCCTGCAGGTGGCTGGCAGACAGACCAGATCCGGTGCTGTGCTGTCACTGGCACTCTGGCTGCCCACCTTTTAGCCTGCCTCCACCACTGTGGTTGTGCCATAGAAGCCTGGCTGTCCCAGCAGTAGGCACTCTAGCAGCTGGGGGGTGCCGGGATGAGGAAATTTTGTTAATTTTTTACCCTCTGAGCTTGCTAGGTGGCTGCTGCAGTGCAACAGCAGTCATCTAGGGAATACAGGAAAAATCTGCATATAAGCAGATCTGTGGAACTAAAACCCATGCTGTTGAAGGGTCACATGTAATGTGTTCTCTAGAAGAAATCAGATTTAAAAACAAAGACTGCAATAACTAATTTTAAAACTGTACAATTAAAACAAAACACCAGGTATGGAAAGGAAAAAAACAAGATTGTTTTCAATTACTTCTACCTAACTGTTTCTCACACAGGAGATGACATTCTATCATGGTGGGAAGAACATAATTGAAGGGTTGCATACCAATGCATGAGCTATAGATGGAAGAGGTAAAACTTCCTCCATCCAAAAGTCTTCAAAGGAGTGTATCTGCACAGGTGCAGATCCATTAGGGTGGATGATGTATATCAGTGGTTCCCAAAGTGGGCTCCACGCCCCACATGGGGACTTCAATTCCCAGAAGCATAAGGCAGTATATTGGCTGATCAGTGCTTTGAGGAATTGACTTAGGCTTCTGGGAAATGGAGTCCAAAAACCAAAGTTTGGGAAACACTGATGTATATGGACCACATGGAACAACCAGTCCTAAACTCAAAATACAGGTAACTGGTGTGGAGGGGGAGGCTGCTTTCTAAAAGTAAACCAAAACCCACTGTAACAGCAGGAGTAATTACCTAGATTCAGTCCAGTTTACCATTTAACATAGTTGTATTGCTCTGGGAATATATTATTAACTAAAAGTTACCTGCCCCAAATCTTTTTCATACACTCAGAGTTCCTTGTCTATATTTCTGATATTGCTGGTCTGAAACAGGCTTACCAGAAACTAGCCACATCTACTAGAAAGTCATTAAGACTGCTGTGTCTCAAACAGTATTTGAAGAAGTGATACATTAATGCCAAGCTAATGCAAAGTTCAAAGCAGAAATCATGCACTTCTACCTTGATTGATGGCCCTGCAATTATGCAACAGAACTGCACGCACTTAAATTTGCAGTGAACCACACTCAAAACATGAAACACATCCAAAAGTATTTTTTAGACAATGACATTTAAAATAAGAACTCAGTGTCATCATGGCCATTCCTCGTTCATCGACTTGAAGCGTTCATCTCATTCAATAAATTTATTCTAGATCCAGACCAAGTTATCACGACTACCTAAGTTCTGTATGCTCCAACTTTCAGTAACTTTGATATTACATTGGCTTCACTAAGCTTCCTGCATAATCAGCATTTTCAAGTTGGATCTTGTAAGTCAGCAGCAGTGTTTCACAACCTATCAGTTTGGTGACTTCTCAGATTCAATGCATCTTAGAGACAACAGTGCATATAATGCAACTAGAATAGCAACAAAGGCAGCAATACAGCAGTGAGTTACCTCAGTCAGTCCCACCACCCAACCACAGGCCGTTCACAAGGCGGCGGCGGCAGCAGCAGCAGATTGGATTGGGTCCATAAACATACGTGGCTGTTTCAGGATCCAGCGACAATTTTGGGCAGGGAGAAGACTACAGGGACTAAAGAGAGAAAGAAAGACAGGGGAGGAAAAGAAAGTGCATGCCTGAGCTCACTTTCCTTGATATGATAAGCTGCAGCCCAGCCCCAGCCTACGTGGCTATAAGTTGGCCGTAGACAACTCATAACTGAATGCTCAGCTATATGAAGATAGCTGAGATTTGGAGTTAACTGGGGAGAGAAGAGAAGAGAAGAAGAAAACAAGAGGAAGCAGTACAAGAGGAAGACTACGATAGCACAGAACAAGCACTAGGAGCAGAAGCAACTGAGAAAAGAACAACCTTTGATGTTCTTGGTCTCTTGTATGACTTTACAGCCCCCAAACCATCTATATACTTCATGACCATATTGCTCCATCAAAAAAACCCACTGTCCTATCTCTTGATTACCTCATACTACACTAGAGATAGTCCTAGCACTGCTGTTTTTATATTCAACATTGCTTCAAATGTGTGCTTATAGGAAGTGTTGCTTAATTAACGTCATGTGGGATATTAAAAAATGGACAGAGAGGCCATGGACTTACAAATGAATATTGAGAATCAAATAGATGGGCTTCTTATGGGTTCAAAAAGTGCAGGTCAGGTGAGAATGCACTGTGAAAAACTTTGCTGAACAGGAAATTTTGGGAAGTGGAGAGCAAGGGAAAGTGCAACAGAAACTGGATCAGCATGAGTTTATGGAGAATATAAAGGACATGATAGAAGGGAGGGACTACAGTTAATGTAGCAACAAAACATTAATAATTTTGGTGGATTGGTGATATCATGTATGGTGGAGCAGCAGCATGGGACAGTTTTCTTTGTGATTGCACCAAAGCTTTGACACAAACTGTGGGGATGTTCACCTTGTTTGTGCTATTATGAATTTTAAAAAAGATAGGAATATGGCTGACAGTATTCTACTCAGAACCTTATAAATAAAGGCTGGCACAGGCCCTAAATCTCCCCTGTATAACAGTGTCTAACTGAATGCTAACAAAAGATATGGGAAGACAAGGAGTGAACACCCCACGGGTTTCACTGATGGTAGCTGAAGACTCTACTCTTGAGAAGAAAACAAAGCATGTGATGCAACAAGCCAAACAATTCTGGCACAAAAAGCCCAGCAAACAACTATCATGCAAACATGACAAAGACTTTTTTTGCCTTACAATCTGTTTAGTGTTCACAGCATGGTTCAAGAAAGTAAGCATAGGTTTTAAGAAGCTTGCCTTGGGATTTGAGATCACGAAAACAAGTAGCAACCATAACAAGCTTTTTCTTGCTACAGTGCTCACCTGCAAGTTGCGCAAAGGCAAATAGTGCCATTGTTATTAATGGCTTCTGCAAGCTATCTTCAACCCTATCTGTGCAAATTGCCAAGGTGTAAGTCGCTCTAAATAAAATAACTTTTATTCAGTCAACTGAGCTTTTATCCAGATTTTTCAAGGCCACAAGTTCTAATGTGGACTTTACTTCAGATGTCTTACCCATGGTTAGTCATGCCTTAGCCACATCTAGAGATTAAACCAATAGTTCCCAACCTTTTTTTGGCCAAGCCCCACCTAAGCATCTTTAAAATGCTGACCAACCCCCCCTCCCCGTGACATACAATTCTTATTATTCAAAAAGTGAGCTCCAATCATGTGGAGGATGCCTAAAAGGCAATTCACTATTAATAACTCATTCTCGAATTGCCTCCCCTTAAAAAAAATCAAACTGCCCCATGTTGGAAATCATGGGGGTTAAACTGATGTTACATGATCCATGAGGGTTTGAAAATGTATAGAAATCCTAACTGAATCAAAATGCTAGTGTAACCGCAGAGAGAAAAAAATACCCCAGTTTTGAAGAGACTTAATTAATCCACTCCAAATTCATTCTGGGAGGAAATTTAAAGTACTGGTTTTGATGTTCATTAAAGCAGGCCTCTCAAAGCTGGTGCCCTCCAAGTGTTTTTGATTTCAGCATAGCTCATCACAAAGGTGTTTGGAACTGTCCTCTAAACATCTAGAAGAATCTATACAGACCCAGCTGGAGATATTTTACGAGCCTCACCATTTCACTTTGGCAAGGGTAACCCTTATTTTTAGTATGGTGGAGAAGCAACATGGGACAGTTTTCTTTGTAATTGCACCAAAGTTTCGAAACAACCTGTGGGGATGTTCACCTTGTTTGTGCTATTATGAGTAACAAAACACAAAAAAGGGATAGGAATATGGCTGACAGTATTCTACTCAGAACCTTATAAATAAAGGCTGGCACAGGCCCTAAATCTCCCCAGTATGTGTCTAACTGAATGCTAACAAAAGATACAAGAAGACAAGGAGTGAACACCCCACAGGTTTCACTGATGGTAGCTGAAGACTCTACTCTTGAGAATAAAACAAAGCATGTAATGCAACAAGCCAAACAATTTTGGCCTATCCATATCCTGATTATTTTTGAGTGATTCAGCTCTATTTGCTAGCAACAATTTCTCCAGCATACACATAATGCTTTAGTTGACACAATATAATTTTTCCCATTCTCAAAGGAAAAGATAGCCTATTACCTGGCTTAATACAGGTGTATGGATCACATGCTTCACTAAACTGTAGCCTCCACTCACAGGAATTATATGTATGGACCAAAGGCACAAGCATTTATTCATGAGGCTACATCTTACAAACTGCCCTTCTGAAAACTCAAGCACAAACCAAACTTACGCTTTGTCGTAGAACGTCGTATGCCCCGAATGACAGAACTTCATGCCATTACTGTTGATCATGCTGCTATTTATGTTCCCTGAAACGTAAGATTTCCGTGATGCCTGGTCCTTGGCAAAGTTTCTACAAGCAGCTAATTTGGATTCCAAGGCCTGGTAAAACAATGAATAGGAAAAGCTTTTTAATAAAGCAATTAGGCTTGATAAAGAAGCAGAGAAAGTAGAATCAACATCAGCAGAATCAATGCAATAAAAAGCTTGAGTGATGGTTCTGGACAAAACTATTTGCATTTAAACATTACCTGCCACTTTTACCATATTATAAGTAATAGACACTTAATTCAGAAATAATGTCCTTGAGCAGTAAATAAGTTTGCAAATATAAATACTAAGAATCTATATGACAGAATGGTTCCTAAATAGCCTCCAGTCACTGTGGTTCTTCTAAACCTACAGAACAGTAATGAAAACTGTAATATCTCTTTAAGATGGTAAAGGTCTTACCCCCACTTTCCTTAGGAGATCACCCACAATGTTGAGAGCAGATATCCTGGCGGACGGAGTAAGCGGACTTGTACCAAAGCCATTGGGAATAGCTGTTTAAAATGTAAAAGGAGACATGAGTTGAGACACACACTCAGATTCATTCATTTGCCACTTTTCTCCTCACAAGGGAGCTTTCTAGAAGAATAAAGCCACCGTTGTGCAAAATCTATGTGTTACAATATACCAACAATCTAAATTATCTAATTGGCTCTATAGACACTGTGCTACTTTAAAATATTTTCTTCATGACATGCACACATTTACGTTCTACCTTTTGGAGAAGGAAAACTGTTCTCACAGCCTTTCCCAACAGGCGTTGCTGGCAGTGATAGTGAAGCCTGGACAGCAGAATCCATCTTTTCACAATCCAAGGTTGGTGAACTAGGAGCCGACTTCCTTGTTACTTCCTGTTGCCTTTCACGTACCGCTAACTCTTGTCTTAAATCTGTAGGCCAGAAGAATCAAGTACTGTGAACAAGCCTATTTTCACACATTAAACATACTTCTCCCAATGCATTCTTCTGCTCTACTTATTCTGTAAATATTTCCATACTTCAGGTCAGGCTTCCAAAGCCAAATGAGACAAATAGATCATTGGTTGAAACTGCACGTCTCCATCTCAAAGCCAAGTCGTATTTTCTATATCAAAGCCTTTATTTTTCTGTTAAAGCATAGTCTGACAGTCAACCCTAAGGGACAAAGACTAGCTACTTGTATCTGTGGGTATACATTTCTCTGAAGAGTGTGTCAAGTTCAATTTATAAGGCAAATTACATAAAGTATTAAAACTGAACATATTAGACACCATTTTGAAATACTGCCTTCTGCACTCTACGATAATGCAGTTCAACTTCAGAAATATTCCATAAACTAGAAATTTCCCAGGATCACCAAAGAAAAAGTAATTTGAGAAAAAGTAATTTGGGAGGAGATTGAGATGAAAGATTATAGGGACATAGGTAAAATGATCTTTTTGGGAGGTAATGTTGGAAAGACAGATACTAATAATACAATGATGAAGGGAGTTATGAATGTGTGGAAAAGATTAAAGAACGATTTGGCCCCAAATATCTCTCCAATCTTGGAATTAGCAGATATGGCTTGTTTTCCGTTAAAAATAGATAAAGAAATAAAGGAAATATTGGATAAAAATGAAGTTTCCTTGGTGAAAGACTGGTTGCGGATCTACAGAGATGAAGGAAGGAAGAAAAAGTTGTTTGAACAGTTGAAAATGAATTGGTTTCAGATATTGAAGGTTAATAATTGGAATGGTAAATATTTGAGAGAATTAGATTTAGACAGAGAAAAGACGGAATTTGAAGAATTGGTTTTAAAAATTAGAAAAGGAGATAGAAATATTAAGGGCCTAGTTAGCAAACTCTATGCTTTAATAAACAGGGAGGGTGATCCACAAGAGGATTTGAAATTGAAGTGGGAACAGGATTTGAATATAAAGATAGAAAAAGATGTATGGAGAAATAAGTGGAAAAGGAGGATAATGAGTACTATGTCAGTTAGAATTAAAGAGCATAATTATAAAATGTTGTGGAGATGGTATCTGACACCAGTGAGGTCACATCAGATTGATAACAAAAAGGATAATTTATGTTGGAAATGTAAAGACACTATAGGAACTTATAAACATATGTGGTGGGGTTGTAAGAGGATAAAGGATTTTTGGAGAAGAATAGAAAAAGAGATCAGTGAAATATTGGGTAAGAAAATTAAACTGGCGTCAGGTACCATTATGCTAACAGATGTGGATGGTATAAATTTAAACAAGGAGGAAAAAGAGTTACTAGAAATAATGTTAGCAACGGGTAGACAATGTATTACTAGAAATTGGAAAAATGATGTAATTATACAGACTGAAGAATGGTACAAAGAAATGTGGAATTTAGCATTGAATGACAAACTGACATGGGAGATAAAAGAAAAAAGGGATAAGTTGAAAGAGAATAGATTTTGGAATATTTGAAAGCCCTTTGTGGATCATTCATTTATGGGCCCAGAAAGAAGTAGACCTGTACCGGATCAAAGCAGTTTCTGGAAGTAAAATAATGAGGCACTCTGAGCTTTCCAGGGCGATGTAAATAAACACAATGTGTAATGTGGATTTCGATAGTTGTATCTAAAACAAAATATTATTGAATTGTTCAATGGGAATGGATTTAGTGGTATTAATAAATAAAGAGTTTTGGGAAGAATTTTTGAAATGGGTTAGATGTTAACTACTAAATCATAATTAAATGTCAATTTTTTAAGGGATGTTTTACTGTAAAGATAGGTATAAAATGTATTGGATAAATTATTGGATATGTCAATTATTTTTTGTGTAATATATGTATTTTTATAAAGTATTGTTTGGTATGTTTGTATATCTTTGAAAAAAATTAATAAAAATTTATAAAAACAAAAGGATCACCAAAGAACCATGGAGTTTTAAAGTTACTTCCACATCAAGTCCTCTTTTGCTCACAGAGAATTAACATAGTAGGGCACACTGGTGAAATTTATTATATTTGATTTGATGGTCAATAGATGATAAAATCTGTACCCTATTTAGGGCACCATGCCCTTCATGTAAATTTAGAGAGAAGCTTAACTAAAGTTCTGTGAAAATGATTCTTGTAACTCTGGTGTGGCTATTTCAATGACACATTTACAAAAATATTGAGATCTTTCTTTATTCATGTCACAGTCCCCACAAGCATATAACATATAAAGCTAAAATTAACATATCTAAAGCAGGAATTAGATGACATCCACCCAATATCAGGCCACATCAACAGCATTTCTTCTTGCCAACATAAGGTCCTCCTCAGTGCATGTTGAGGGGATTAAATGTATTGATGTGTTTATTCTTGTTTACAGATTATATGCCTTAGATTTCATCCTATAAGGCCTTATTTATCCCACCACATCTGCAACCTTCAACACTCAGACACTGTCTTCATTAAGAATATAAGCAACATCCGTAGACAAAGCAGTACCTCTTGCTTCATCCTTCAACCTTTGCACAGAAACAAGCAGGGATTCCTTGTCATCCAGCTCACTTTCCAAAAAGGCATTTCTCTCTATGGCCTGATTCAGCCTTTGTTCAAAGTCTTCCAAGGAAACAATTGTTGCCCTAGGCAAAAATACAGAGGATACGGCTCCTCAGTACAGTTACAAACATCCCAGTATTTCAGAACAAGGAGGAACAAATAGCAAAACAAACATGTTTATGACGGCTCCAGCAGCTAGCAGTGGATACTGATCAAGTCAGTGCAAAAAGAAACAGCAGTTCTCCACGGTGGTGATAATAATGCACAATGAATTCGCACAGGCTCTAATCCAGCAGTGCAATTATGAATTAAACAAATCAAAATGTTATTCCAAATTAGTAGTTTATTAGACCCATTTGGACCCAAAGCATGAATGGTGAAAGGAGAACAATGGTGAAATTGTCACATATCACTACAAGTAGAAAGACTACAATACTTTTACACAAAATAGTTTATAAGACAGCAAGGACATAGCAAGCAGTCATGCTGGTGGAAGCGGGCGGCGTGGTGGTAGTAAATTTATGACAACAAATGTTTTTATCAAGCCATTCAATTACAAAAAATTTTATCTAAAGGATATGCTGTACTGTTTTATCACTTTTTCTATTGTTAACAAAGTGTGAAACCTTTTTCTATTGTAAAGGCTGGTCAAAGACCATAATAACAATAAAGTGAGAATCACTTGAGCTGTGCATTGGTCACATAGGCCCCCTCTATCACCTGGGTGTGAAGCAAGCAACTCAATCACTGAGCTAGGCAACTACCTAGAAGGCCCATCACCCATGATTCATCACAAGATACACACACCCATTAGGCAAGCAAGTGCCCCCCCCCCACACACACACACACACGCTTCTAAGGCCATGATAAACGGGCACAAAGCCCAAATTTTGTCCTGCCTGCATGTCCTTGAGCTATTTGTTCACATCTGGTACAAAAAGATGCACACTCCTATATTACAACAGGTCTTTCTGAATCTATGAAATGGCTTACTGATTCTTGCAAAAATCAGAAATGCCACAGCAACATAGTTTATTCAATTTGTTCTAGAATGGCTCACCCATTCTATTCTCACAAAAGTTGTGGCAGCAGAGTAGCATGGGCATAGAAATCTGAAGCCTTTTTAGGAGGCCTGGTAGCAAAGTGGTCATGCAACACTGAATATTTGACTCTTCTTCTTTTCTCCTCCTTAAAGAACATCACAGCTTCATACAGTTACATGTTAAATACAACTTGCAACTTTATTTTGTACTGACATGGAAGAATATCTCAAATTACTGAGAAGACTTCATTGACAAATATTCACCTCATTCCACCCTACTTAGTAACGTGCAATTCTGGCCAATATGCTCCTAGGAACTCCCCGTGCAAAACCCTTTGATTACGTTGTCCATAACACATTCTGAACGCCAGGGCACACCTGTTCAACATCAGCCACAGGCACAGCACCACTACACATGTACAGGATATGTCAGGCCTTGTTTTGCAAGAACTGCAGAGAGGAGTTTCCCTGGTATGAAGACTGGGATTTAGTCAAAGGAAGAAATATGATTTTTGTCATCCTTCTTTTCAAAGCATAACTTCTGAAAGAGGTTCCAAATGTAAGCCATATTTCCTGTTTACTTGTGAGACTACCAGCGAAAGACATTTATGAAATCCAATAATAACTTCAGCTTTTCGTACACAACTGTATCAGTATCATGTTGCTATTTATGGCACACAAGTTTCCTTAGTAGCTACTGCAACAACAATCTGAATGACAAGGCAATATTTGGAGAAGCATTTGCCTGAAGTTGGGATATGACTGTCATCAACACCTTACCTTTTAGCACGCTCAAGGTCGTCATTGGCTTGCTCTAGCTCTCTCACGTATTTATGCAGCTGGTCTTTAATTGCCCGGGTTTGACTTAAGTCGTCTTCCAACATTGATACTTGCTTGTAATTCTGTGCATACTGGAGCTCAAGTTTCTCCTGAAAACACAAAAATTAGTGAAGAACTTTGTTAATCTGAAATTAGATGAAGAGACTCAGGAAGTACATCTATACTACTTCAATCCAACATTCATAATTCTGGTTACATTTAATATTTGTTGTGTGTTGTTGTTCAGTCGCACAGTTGATTCCGACTCTTTGCGACCCCATGGACCATTGCCCTCCAAGGCACCTCTATACTCTACCATCCTCCTCATCCCACCCAGCCCTGTGCCTACAAGTGTCCACGCCATCTAGCCATCTCATCTTTGGCCTCCCCCTTCTTCTTTTGCACTCCGCCTTTTCCAGCATCAAGACCTTCTCAAGTGAATCCTCCCTTCTCATTTGATGTCCAAAGTACTTCATCTTTGTTATTTGTCCTTCTAAGGAGCATTCAGGGCTAATCTCTTCTAATATTGACCTATTTGTTCTCCTCGCTGTCCAGGGGACTATCAAAACTCTCCTCCAGCACCACATCTCAAAGGCATCTATTCTTCTGCGCTCCGCCTTTCTAATGGTCCAGCTCTCACAACCATACATTACTACCAGGAATACCATTGCTTTGACTATGCGGACTTTTGTTTGCAATGAGATGTCTCTACTTTTAACTATGTTCCCCCACGGTTCTCATAGCTTGTCTCCCAAGAATCAGTCTCCTTTTTATTTCATGACTGCAATCCCCATCTGCGGTTATCTTTGCTACTAGGAAAGTAAAATCTGTCACCACTTCTACTTCTTCCCCATCTATTTTCCAGGGACTGATAGGGCCTGTTGCCATTATCTTGGTTTTCTTGATATTGAGCCTCAAACCAGCTTTTGCACTCTCCTTTTTCAACCTAATCAGGAGCTTCTTTAGGTCTTCCTCACTTTCTGCCATTAGGGTGGTATCATCTGCATATCTCAAATTGTTGATGTTTCTCCCCACAATTTTGATCCCATATTGTGATTCCTCCATCCCTGCATTGCGCATTATGTGCTCTGTGTATAAGTTGAACAAGCAGAGTGACAAAATGCAGCCTTGTCTTACTCCTTTTCCTATTCCAAACCACTCCATCATTACATACTCTCTCCTAACTGTTGCTTCTTGATTCATCTACAGATTTCTCATGAGGCATATAAGGTGTTCTGGTATTCCCATCTCCCTAATCACTTGCCACATCTTGTTGTGGTCCACATAGTCAAAGGCCTTGGTGTAGTCAATGAAGCAGAAGTAGACTTGTTTCTGAAATTCCTTTGTTTTCTCCATGATCCAACGTATGTTTGCAATGTGGTCTATAGTCCCCCTTCCTCTTCTGAAACCAGCCTGCACCTCTGGTAGTTCTCTCTTTACATGCTGCTGCAGTCTATCCTGTATTATCTTGAGCATCACCTTGCTAGCTTGTGGGATGAGCGCAATTGTTCAATAATTTGAACATTCTTTGGCATTACCCTTTTTTTGGGATTGGAACATTTACCGATCTTTTCCAATCCTGTGTCCACTGTTTTGTTTTCCAGATCTGCTGGCATATAGCATGCAATAGTTTGACTCCATCATCTTTTAGGGCTTTGAAAAATTCAACTGGGATACCATCATCTCCACTGGCTTTGTTGTTTGCAGTGCTTTTTAGAGCCTTTCTGACTTCACTCTCTAGGACGTCTGATTCAAGTTCAAATTCCCCGTCATTTTTATTTTCAGAGGTGTTAAGGTCTTTTTTGTAGAGTTCCTCTGTGTGTTCTTTCCATCTTTTCTTGATCTTCTCTGCATCCGCTAACTCCTTGCCATCTTTGTCGTGTGGTCAAGTCAATTTTGACTTGTGATGAGCCTTTTCAGAGTTTTCTAGGTAGAGAATACACACAACTTTCCCAAGGCCACATAGGCTGGTTCTTCCCCAAGGAGGTTACAGTGGAAAATCAAACTCCCAAGCTCTGGCTTAGCAGCCAAGTACCTAAACTGCTGAGCTAACCAGCCAGCCCAATTCCATTTAGTGACTGACTCAACCATGAGAAACTGCACTTTACAGAGGTTCCCCATTAGCCCTGCAATGGTCTCCAAATACGTCTCATCATAAGCCTTGGCTAATTGTATACAGAGGGGGTCTGTTGTACGCATATTTTGCCTTTTAACATGGCCAGTCTTTTAAGCAGTGGGCCTTCTCTCACACCATAACCATCTGTTGCAGTAAGAATCAAGTGTTTTATCAGTTATTGGCAAAAGTACCAGTGCTACAGAAAGTCCAAGTAATGGTACCTTTTGTTTTCTGAGGGGAAATGCCATTATTCAAAGGCACACATAACTCAAAGAAAAAAAGCAGTTGATGGTTTTCCCTCTTTTTAAAGCTCATTTCAGTTGAATACTTCTGCAGCTAGACACTTGCAAAGATCAATATGGATACTCTTCAAGACAACTTCTGACCTGAGTAATACTTTGTTTTAATATTAAAAGCTACAATTGAGGTGAGCATTCACGTTCTCCAGAACTTTATCAGGCACCAGTGGCAAGGAATTAAAAAAAACCTAAAGCAAATAGTCCAAAAACTGAGCCAGATATGTCAAACCAGGGATACCAATATCACCTCATCTTAGAATACACTGGGAGTGTTGAGTTCTCTCATTTTATAGCCATGAGACTTCACTGTCAAAAGCTTTTAAAACACAGTTCTCTCAATTTTAAGAAACCTGTTAATACTCTTGGCTTTTGATAATGTAGAATCTAAGTGACAATCTAGCAGGCTAAGTGTGAAAACAACTAAAGGGCAGGTAGCTCATAATTAACTAGTTTTGCAACCTTATTGTAGATTTCAGGACAAAGGTGGGTAACATGAGCCAAATTCAGATATACCTAAGGGATGCATTCCAATTGCAGAAGGGGTTAAAATGGGGTGTGGGGAACCTGGTGCCAAATAACCAACATATTTCAACTTGAAGTTATTACTACCAATGACTAAATGTTAGAAATCTATTTCAGCCTTGTAGAAAACACCCCCACAAAAGCTGGGAAACCACTAAGGAAAGAGGAGTGGAGCTGGGGCATGGCCTTTGCATTCAGCACTAGACTCTAATGTTGAAGTGACAATGCTGAGGTCAAACAGCAAGATATATCCCACTCCAGGCTTACGTACACCACAACAAATGACATTGCTATACTGTACCTTTAAAGTTTCCACTTCCTGCTTCAATCTTTGGTTGTCTGCTTGCAAATCCCGATTCCTCTGTTCTGCCTGTACCAACTGAGCCTCTAGCTCTGCTTCCAGTTCTCTGCTGCCCTCCTGAAATTCTGCCAGCTCCTCACGGGCCTCCTGAAAACTGAAAAACAAACAGTGGCAATGAGAGGGGCATTACTCTCATTTCATTCAGTCTTTTCAATGTATTAGCAAGCCTATCGCGCATTATTGCTATAGCATCTTAATAAATTGTTCCCATTATCCATATGCATTTCTTGTCTGAGTTAAAAATGAAGCCCCCCCCCCCCCCAAAAAAAAAAAAACAACAACCAAAAACCTCACACTTTATCATTTGAAAATGAACATCCAAAATTTAACATCACTGAGATGGTGTATTGTCAGAGATTAAAGGGGAAAATACAAAGTTCTCTAGAAGAAACAAATCTACTCTCCTGCAAGACTAAAATGAAGCGTTGTTTAGAAACAATGCTCGTCATGACCTTCAGTCTGGCTACACATATTATTTTGGGATGGAAAACATTGCCCAACTGGTGACCTACAAAAGAAAACATGGCTTCACTGACCTTCACAGTTATATTTAACATTGTCTATGAAAACATACCTCTAGTTCTCCTTGTATGCTTTTATTTTAATGTACTAAACAGATAAAAACATAGTAATCCCAGATCACAAAAATTAAAATGCCTGAGTTAATAAAAAAAAGCCTTACCTTGGCACACAAAAGCAATCAATTTAACAAGGAATCCTCCTTCAGAAGAACATTTCCTAAAATACACTACAGATGAAAATATGTACTACTGTATCTCCTTTCCTTATATATCTTTAATTGAAGTAGGAAAATTGCACAGAAAATAGCAGTGGCAGATCAAGTGCAACAATACTGATACAGAAGTAGGTAGGGAGTTACGGTAAGAAATTAGATCAGCTCCTATTTGTCAAGGAAGCTGAGGAACTGCCATGATATAATCAGCCATCTATTTAAGAAGTTAAATTTAATGCATATAAATATTTGGATTTTATACACCAATATAGTTAGAGGAAAGTACAGCTAGGCTTTCAACTGGGCTTGTTGGCAGCCTAGGGGAAATAAAGCGGTATACAGTACATTAATTTACAGGTTTTGAAACCTATTAAACCACCATGAGGAACAACAGTGTATACTTCACCTATCAGTCGAACAGTGGATATGTATTTGATGTAACTGTCATGAGTCTTTCAGTATTAACTGCTACCTACAGTATTTCCATATGGTTACTGGGAACAATGCCTTGCAAGTAACTGATTTTAACAGAAGGATGCTTCAAACATCCTAATATGGTTCTTCAATGTTCACTGGGTACTATATCTACTTATTTGCATGGACTGAACTATACCATGCTAGGCTAGTATATTTATCTTTACATTAGTATAGGGTGAGGTTTGTAGTTTTTACTGCTTGTGTGTGCTCCAGCTAGTTTCTGATAGTTTTTGAAGAATACTGCTTTTAGTGGAGAATTTTTTTGCTTTATATGTTGGTAGTGCTTTGTATTGGACATGTTTTTTTTAAAATGGCATTGTTCTAGAGTCTAGATTCAATGCCACTTTTGAAAAACACATCAAATCTAGACTTTTAGCAATAGCTAAGAGATTACGTAAATACCATACCACAAGTACAGACAATGAAATCACTATATTAAACACGGGAGTGGGTGTCTTTCTCCTGATCTAAAATGGTTGTCTATGACTTTCAGCCCACATAAGACATAATCTGCATTCAAGCAGTTAACTGATTTTATTCAAATAATGTATATGATGGGATATATTCAGAAAGGAACAGCTTAAAATAGCATCCTAGTCATAATTTGGCTGGACACAGGTTCCAAAAGTAGACAATCAGTAAACCTCCATGAAAAAGAAATTTAAAGAGAGATCCTCCAAACTGAGTTCGATATCACATTAAACAGGGAGTAATGAGTCAGAACCTGCCAAGGCAAAGATTAACAGCATTCCTGAGATAAACAATGCAAGGCTACCTTCAAAAGAGGTATCCAGTTTCTACATACTACCTAGAACATATATCTCATAGCCATGCTGAAGCCGTGTAGCTTCTAGCTACAACTGGCTATCTCAAATAAAATAATGTCAATGCATTTATAATATACCAAAATAAAATCAACCATAGGGCACTTATAGTAGCATACCTTTTTTTGTATTTCAAAGACAGACTCTTCCAGTATGCAACTTCTTCCTCTAGATTTAAAAACTTAGGAATTTGTTCAGATTCCATGATCAGAATCACCTGCAAATTTCAAGTCAGAATATGTTAAATTTTGTGACCTTTACAGCATGTCGCTGAGATGTCCTCTTATTTCTAGTTAAACAAGCCCCCCACCTAGCAGCTTTCCTATAAGCAAGTACTAGACCTTTAGACTTACACCTCATGCTCTGGTCTACCCTCTCTCTCTCTCTAAAGCAGAGATGTCCCGTTGTGGGTCCTGAATGCAAATCCACACCCCTGTAGTTTCCACGAGCAAACTCCACACACTTACCTGGCGCGTCAGAGAAGGTCAACGTCAGGGTCTGGAGGGCAATGGGGGGCCTTGCGCCCCACAAAATGGGACCAAAACAAAAAACTTCAATTCCCAGAAGCCACTGAGGCACGCTGCAGCCAATCACGGGAGCCGGAACAAGCAAGGAAGAAGCGGGGCAATGGTTGTGCGGCTGCTGAACCAACAGCCACCACACACTAAGAACATGGCCGTGAGATCCTGTGCCCCAAGCAGGAGTGCAGGGCCGCAGCAAGAGGCCCATCAGCATTGCCCTCGGTGGGGAGAGAGGGGCCGACCCACCAGCCATGACGGAGCAGCTTGGGCATCCAGGAAGCCCCACTACGGGGCACGGTGACTCCATGAAATCAGCCTGACCCGGCCCTTCCGTCGCTCAGGTGGAGGCACAGGACAGACATGGCCACCTCCATCGCAGCCAGGCCTGCACTGCGGTTGTCGCCAGCGCCTCCTCCTGAGTAACGGAAGGGCCAGACCAGGCCACATCCGCAGAGCTGTCACAACCCAAAATGGGGCTTCCCGAACACCCAAGCCACTCCACCAGACATGATGGAGCGGCTTGGGTGGACAGGAAGCCCCACTACGGGGCGCGGTGAATCCGCGGACTCAGCCTGGCCTGGCCCTTCCATCGCTCACGCGGAGACACGGATGGAGGCCACAAGGCGGGCCTCACCGTGGGGGAAGCAGCCATGGAAATGACAACAGCCACAGCGGGCCTCCAGGAACAGCGACAGAGCTCTTCCACCAGTGGGTCGCCAATGGGTGAGCCATGTATGGAGGACTGGGAGGAAAAGAGGAGCGCTGGGTGTGTTTCTGTGTGTAAGTGTATCTGTGTGTGCGGGGTGGATGGAAAGGGGGTACAGGAAGGGCAAGATGAAGGTGTGTGTCTGTGTGCACGTGGGGTGCAAAAGAAAGGGGCATGGGGCAGAGAAGTGTGTGTGTGTGTGAGTCTGTGTGTGTGTGTGTGTGAGAGAGAGAGAGAGAGAGAGAGAGGGAGGTGACGGGCAAAAGAGAATGGCTGGGACAGGAGATGTAGAGAAGGACGAGGAGGGGTAAGAGAACAGGAAAATGAACAGGAGAAGGGAGGAAGCAAAAAAGAAGAGGATGAGGCATAAGACAAGAATGATGGAAGAGAGGTGGCAGAGGAGGGGGATGGAACGAGCAGAAGTCGGGAGGAAGATGAGAGGAAATGAGAGAGGTAGGGGGAGGGAGAGAAGGTGAGAGGAAGAAAAGGAAAAAGAAGGAGGGAGGGCAGAAGGGGGCCTGGGTGGAAGAAGAGATGTGGAGGAGGAAGAGGGGGAAAGAGAAGGATACTGAGGACACGCCCAGGCCCGGCCAACCCACCACCACCCCCAAGCACCCACCACCACAAGGAAAGCCTCCAATACCGGCAAAACCACCCCCAGCAGGCCCACAGCATCAACCACTGCACGCTGGAGTACCCAAGGCTAGCAGAGCCAACGCAGACCCCCCTCCGAGTGAAGCTGGGTACCAAGCTAGTCAATATATATATATATATATATATATATATATATATATATATATATATATATATATATATATATATATATATATATATATATATATATATATATATATATATATATATATATATATATACACACACACACACACACACACACACACACACACACACACACACACACACACACACACACACACACACACACACACACACACACACACACACACACACAGAGGTGGTCTTGTTTGTTCTCTATACAAATCCACACCCCTGCACCGATCACGCTGTACCTTGGCACACAACTTCCTTGCGTGTGCCAGTTCATCAAGGCCGATTTCGGGATATGCACACCCAAAAATGGGTCGCAAACGGGGCACCCCCACCAGCGGTACGAAACACACCAGGAAAGGCAGCAATGCAAGCATGGAAGCCCACACACGCACAGAAGGCTGCACGTGCGACCAGCAGCCTAACCGCCATGCGCACGAGTATACATCCGCGCCCCCCAGCAGCCTGGCTGCCGTACCAGCGTGACGACGGATGAGGCATCGCCATTGGCGGGAGAGGCGCCAACATGCGGGGCAGCGTTCATGGCGACGCACAACCATACGTCCACATGCCCCAGCAGCCTACCCACCGTACAGACACAACAGCAGACAAGGCATGGCCATTGGCGGGAGTGGTGGCAAGTCGTGAAGGGGGTACACCTACCAACGGGACAGGAAACACCAGGAAGGGCGGCTGTGCGCTGAAGACCGAGCGGACGCCTAGCGGCCTGAATGCCGTTCGAGGCCACATTCACGGCGGTGCGGAGGGGCGGGCAGGCGGGACCGGCTGCGCCACCACCATGGTACATCACCATGTGTCTGTGAGTGTGTGAACGACCCCGGGCAAGGCCGGATAATTGGCTAGTCCACAATAAACTCAGGTGACCTATTTTATTAGTTACTAGCATAGCTTGCCCGGCCTTGCCGGGCATTTTTAATGTGTGTGTTGGTGGTTTGGAGTGGTTTTGGTTTTGCACAATCACCACTCCTAGGGAAAAAAAACACTCCAACCACCAACTCACACATTAAAAAAATTATTATGGCAGGAGTGGTGTGTATGTGTGTGTGTGTAGTCCACCAGAGGGTGCTATTTTTAGTTAATATTTTTGTTAACTAAAAATAGCACCCTCTCGTGGACTACATTCACTAATGTTCAGGGCGGAGGAGACGTTCGTGCAGGGAGGACGTCTTTCTTGGTTGTTCCCTGTAGGTTAGTTTTTGTTGTTTTGGGGTGTGTATTAGTGCGAGTGGGGGGGGGATTGGGGAGGTTTAACGTGGCCTGGTCACCAAGGCGTTAAATCCTTGCGTTGGGGTGGGGAGATTCTTTTATTTATTTATGTTTTTTTACAGGGGGGCTGGCCAGTGCCTTGCCGTAGCCTGGGTTTTTTGGGGGGAGAGGGGGTAACCCCTCCCCCCCCAAGCTACAGGCCAGCTTGGGCAGGCCTCCCAGGCTGTGAGGCCCTGTTGCCTCGCCGAAGCATGGGTCCGGGGGGGGGGAAGAGAGGGGTATCCTCTTTCCCCATCCCCCATGCTACGGTGGTAGCTTGTCCCAGCCTCCGAGGCTGTGGAGGAATTTTTTTTTCCCCTGCTGTCTTTCCGAAGCTTGGGGGGAGAGGGATTTCCCCCCCAGGCTATGGGGCGGTTCTGGGAGACAGAACAGTGCTCCATGCTAGGCCTTTGTCTCCCGTTTTTAAGGTGTTCGTCTTCCTTGGAAGACGGGGGCCGAATCTTTTGGCCTCCGTCCTCCTAGGAAGACAAATCGGTTCCCTCTGGGAAACACTTTCCCTCGCGTTGCAGCCTTCTGCATAGGGAGAAGCACCGGACTGTCCTTAGCCACATCGCCCGCAGAGACGAAGGACAGTCCGGTGCTTCTCCCTACGCAGAAGGCCGTGATGGGAGGGAAAGACTTTCAGCTGTTATTGCAGCTGTTTTCAAAGAGATAGGCATGTTATTTTGATTCACTATACAAAAGCAAAATAATTTTTTTAAAAAATAAAAACAAAAAAGTTGGCTCTTTGATAATTGAAAAAAGGGATTATACTCCATAAAAACTCATAATGCAATAAATCTTACTTTTTAAAATACCAAAAACATTTGTTTTTGTTTCTACAAAATTTAAAAAAGCATTTTCTGTACAAAAGTGAAAATCATCCAGCATCCCCAAGTACTACATTTTGCCACCATCACAGCTTTTTCTGCTATGAACACAAACATCACACCCAGTCTGAGTTTGATACATCATGATTTCAAGCAACATTTCGGCTTAAATTAATTTTTATATAATTAAATCAATCATATAACAAAACAAAACAATTATCTCCTTGTAGAGGTTTCCACCAGCCATCAACCCTATGAAAAACTATCATTATGGTCAACATCATGGTTCCACTACAACATAGTCCATTTTGGGTACATGCACACCATGCCTTTTGTGAACTCTCTCACTCTTCAAATCCTGAGAACACTGCTGGTTTCTGACTTCTGTCAATAGCCATTTATGTCCCTCCAGGCACAAAAACTGACAATCTCACAGTGCTGTGACCCACATTTATGATTTGAGCATTCAAAGCACACATATTAAGCACTCTAACACACATGCTTTTCTTTACTGAGAAATGATAAAGGAAATGCCATAAAAATCAAGGTGTAGCATAATGGTATGATATAGCAGTAGCAGCATAGAAATGCTGATTTATCATTCATTATAATCTAATATCCTTGCCATCTCTCTACATATATACCATTCAATCCACTGGCTATATGACCTGCCCAACTAATACAATGTATTGGCTTCATGAATCAGGCCCAGATTCTTTACACATAAGCCTACACCATCATGGGGAGTATTTTAAGGGCATGATTTAATGGCTGAGTAGCATATTCAGAGTCTGGAAGTCTTGCCTCCCTCATAATGTGGTAATATTAAACGCCTGCTGCAAAGTACTACTTAAAAGTTTGTCCTATTTTATGAATAAAATATTTATAAATATCTCCTATGGATTTTGCATAAATTATATCTTAAAGTTACAACATGCAGCAGCTAGGCTATTAACAGGTACAGTGGTACCTCGCATAACGAACGCATCGCAAAAAATTTGTATAACAAAGTGTTTATTATGCCAGGGCGATACCGCGCCTAACAAAACAAATGGTTCCTTATGCAGGGTTTTTGGTAGCCGGGGTATAGCCACTCAATGGGAACCCCGGTTAACAAACTTTTTTTCCATTATGCGGGGTATCATAGGGAACCGCATAATAGGAAAAAACTCATTGCAAAGAGCTCCCCCGTAGAATGGAGTTTTTTCATTATGCGGGGTTCTACTGTACTTCCTGTTCATATGACGCTTTTTTTGCACCAACCACATTGGCCGCCAGTAATTTTCCAGTTTCAATTTCAAGTGTTAGTTATTGGTTTTAAAATTCTACATGGCATGGAACCCACATATCTGCTGGAATGCCTCTACCCGTATGTTCCAGTTGAGGTCATTCACTACTTCACATCTAAAGGTGCCAACTGTTAAAGTTGTCTGCTTGAAATATATTTTAAAAAGCTCTTTTCCTGTTTCTGTCATTCTGCTTTGAAATTCTTTTCCTAAGCCCCAGCGAAGTATGACGTATGTATATAGGATATACATATCTCAAAACCCATAGCTATCCTATACCATCTACACAACTTCTGATCCCTATTTTTGCAGAACACAAGGACTCTGTAGAAACACAAGACAGAAGGTACATTCTCTCTTAAAGAAAGTATATAAGTAACATTCATTGTTTGGTCCTCCAAATGTCTGTTGCAAGGTGGATTTGATTTAAATCACTAGTCAGTAAGGATCGATTTAAATCATGATTTTCTACATAAAGACTCTTTTTTGCTCGAGTTGTTTTAATCTTAATATTTACAACCAGATAAAGGTTTCATTTTTAGAATAACTTTTCAGATTACAGTAGTTTTACAGTTATATCAGAAAATTAATGATTTGGTGGTTATATACCATTAGAAATGCATAGATAGATAATTATGAAATTACTGCAAGGTGAGCTATCTCCAGTTTAATAGGTTAATCATTCATATTTGGACAACTGTTCTGTTGAACTTTATTGGAAGGAGAAAAACAATAATTACCTTAACATTTAAATAGTTTTATTTAACCAAAACAATAACACTATATAGGAACTTCATTAAAATATTTCCAAACTAGGTCTCTTTTCACTTTTATTTTACTGCTTGCCCCTCGTTCCTCAAACTTTGCTCCTTGTGCTATTCCATTCCAAACAACCTTCTATTCATTGAACTTCTTGAAATGTAGCAGCACTTAAAAGGTAAGGGGGTTGATTCTGTGTACATAGATTTGCAGAGGAACAATGGGATTAAGGTCTTTTTCTCAATTCTAAAGTTTATTTTATAACTTTTTTGCTATGAATGAAGGAGGCATGTTATCATAGCAGATCCAAATGCACAGTTTTGAAAACATCAAAACCAAGCATTTGATTTGATAATATCTTCTAAATAGAAAAATTGCCCCAAATAATCAGAACCTCTGGGAGAGCATGACATTGTAAATGGATTAATACAGACTTATGCCACATAATTAAAAAATAATTTCATGATGAATAACATTTGGACTATAATGTATCTTAACTAGAACACAATCTTTAGAGATTTTTCCTCAAAAAGCATTTAAATCAAAAAAATCCAATTTAAATCAAAAAAATCCGATTTAAATTTTTTAAAATCCGATTTAAATCAAAAAAATCTGATTTTTTTTATTTTTTTAAAAAATCATTGATTTTTATCCACCCTGGTTTGTTGTTCCCTTTAACAAGCATCTTGACTAATGACAATTTACTTTAAGAGCAAGAATTCACTTCCTGAATGCAAACTGCTAACCAAACTAAAAGAATAAGAATGGCAGAGTAAGGAATCAGCTGGTTTTTACAGTCTGAGTTAGTACACAAGGCTCCTCAGAATTCAGTAATATGCTGTAATAGTAATAAGTGGGTGTCATCGAGTCAACTCTGACTTATGGTGACCATTTTCAGGTTTTCTAATTAGATAGTACAGGTCACCCTTATATCTCTGGTATATACTGAGGATATCAGTATCCACAGTTTCAGTTATCCATGAGTCTAAATGTATTCAATACAAATCCTGAAATACATAATGTATATGTATTTCAATAGTAAATTACCAGAACTGGCCACTAAAGGCCACTGTCAGAAATGTAAATAATGTATATTTGTATTTGCTTTTGCACTTTGCATTGGTGTAACTGTTTAATGAACTGTATTGAATATATTGTAATGTATTGTGATATATTGTATTTTTTTTGTGGGATTGTTATGCTGTATTACTGTGTTGTATTCCTATCTTGTAAACCGCATTGAGTCGGTCCTTGGGCTGAGAATTGCGGTATATAAATTTAATAAATAAATAAATAATAAAAATAAATAAATAAATAAAACATGGGGTTTGTTATTCAAGGCTTCAGGTATCCATAGTAGGTCTCAAAACGTATTTACTGCAGATAAGGGAGACATATACTCAGAAGTGTTTACCAATCCCTTCATCTGCGGTGTCGTGCGACTGTGCATCTCTTAATTCAAGAGATGCCACCCTGTGTACAAATCATATTTGATATTGTATATCTTGTATTTTCACTGATCTTGTATTTTATTCATACCAGCAAACTAAGCTCTATAGTTTATCCAGTTCTCACATTAAAACACACATTATGGGCACTTAACCTTGCCTCGTAATAGTTATTCAAAGCAATTAGTGATTCTAGTTTTACTTTCAGTAAGAGTTGGGTAACATGCATATTCCTACTCAAAAAGATGTCTCAGTTTGGTCAGTTTGATTTACTTCCCAATAAACTTATAAAAGAATGTAATCTTAATCTTCTGAGTAAATGATGTAGATTTGTACTCTTGCATGATGTGAAAAGAATAAAACTCAAGCCTCTAAGCACATATAAATCTTCTGTGAAAGCAAGTTGTGTAAGTGATATATTTCAATTATCAATATTTTATTAATATAATTGTGAAATAGTTTGTCTAATGAGCAATGGTGTAACCAACAGTAAAATGGGCAGGCAAAAGTTTAGATGTCACTCATACCACATCTCTCCTGATTTAATTTTTGGATCTTTCTATGATTATTTATTTATTTATTTATTTAAATTTCTATAAGTAAGATGAGTAAGACTGCGAAAGATGTACTGATAATTTTTAAGTTTCATCAGGAAGCACAAGCAAAGCAAGTTGTAAAAAGATAGAACTATATTCTTCTCTGAATCAATTCTTCTTTTGTGTCCTGATCAGACCCTGGACTGCCAAAAATGAAGCCACTTTCTTCACTTTGTCATTGCCCAAATGCAAGTCCTCATCGGTGCAGCAGATAGGCCAGGCTCTGTGTACCTCCATATTCACACAGTGTGATGTTGTCCACCAACAGCCCCCACTTGAGCATGTTGGTCTTGCATCTAGGGACTCCAACTCTCAGCCTATTCAGGGTCTTCCAGATGACGTAGTGGAGATTGAGATCTTCAGCTATATCCACCTTTAATTATGTTCCTTTCACAATGAGCTTCTTCTTCCATCTTCTAATTTGGTTTTGCTCTTGTGTACCCTCAAAAATGTTTGTCCTTGCCATAAAGCATTTCCCGGAACTGAGCTGGCGGACTTGAAGCTCATATCCATTCAGAGGGTGTCAAGGGTCATTCTCTTGCTTAGTTCTCTCACCATCTGTCGCTAGTTCTTTCCTGATCTTAGGTGGAGCAATACCAACAAGGGGGTATATCTTCTCAACTGGTGTAGGTTTAAGGCATCCTGTCACTATTCGCATGGCTTCATTGACAGCAATGCCAACTTCTTTTTTGTGTGTGGATGCGTTCCATACTGGAGCAGCATACTCTACTGCAGAGACGCTCAGGGCCAGAGCTGATGTGCACAATGTGGATGGTTGAGTTCCCCATTTATAGTTTGTTTATAGTTTCTTGATGTTGTTGTTCCTTGTACTAACTTTGATTTTGGTATTCAGGCAGTGCTGCTTAAAAGAGAGTGTCCGGTCAGGCACCACAACAAGGTATTTTGGTGTTGAACAGTGCTGTAATCGATTCCCTTGCCATGTAACATTCAACTTAACCAATGACTCTCGGTTTCGAAGGTGGAAAGTACATACTTGAGTCTTGCTTGGATTACGTTTCAAATGGATGATGTTGTAATACTGTCCTAATTCTTCAAGTGCTCCAGTAAGTTTTCCAGCTACCTCATCAAAGCTTGATCCTTGGCCATTGCTGTGTCATCTGCATAGATGAAGTTTTGTATTGTCAGGAATTGGCTGATCATTTGTATATATATTATACAGTGTTGGAGACAATGCACTTCCTTGAGGCAGACCATTCTTCTGAAGCAATAGGACTGAAATCCTAGAATATACCCATTGATTCAGCAGGGATTTGGAATCAACTTCTCCATAAGTCCACTGATGTAATGGTTAACCACCAAAGCCCCCACACGTGGGAAATCAGCAGAAACTAATAGGGATGTGGCATCCTTTTTTTAAAAAAATTCCAATTCCCAAAATTCTTTCGGGAGTTCCACCCAACAGACCCAAATCTATGGGCATCTATATTTCATTGTGTACTTGGAGAATGGCCTAGCTCCTAGGCATCATGGCCTAACTCCAACCGTGCTCAAGCAGCCTTGGCCCTTCTCCAGTAAGCAAAACTATAAGTGTCTGTAGGCATAGCGCTGTGGACTGGACCTCCCAGAATTTTGACTGTGGAATTCTTGGATAATTATAGATGAAGCCCCCCCCCAAAAAAAAAAACCAACACCCCCCAAAAAATAAACTGAACTTCCTTAGAATGAATTCAGCATTTATACCATTTCATATACTTCAACATAATGTCCAAATTATTAAGCCTGTTGCCTTCTTGCTTAGCAAAGTAATTCTGTACAAAAGAACTAAATCTAGTGGAAACCATCATGTTATTAACCTACACAACAAATTAAATCATTTTTCTTGTTGCCATATGCCAGGAGTACAGTGGACAAGCTTTTTTCGCCGCAGACCTGACCACAAATCCCAGACAGCTGAGCGGGCCGGGCTGGACCACGCTCCCAGAAGCGAGTACATTTACAGCTGACGTAAATGCACCCACTTCTGCATTTACAACACTTGTAGGCACATCTTATAGATGATGTAAATACGCCTGCTTCCACTTCTTATTTACTCATATGCCAAAGGGTAAATACGTTTAAATATACCTAACAAAGCATGTGTTTTATTCATGATGCAACTTCAGCCAGCGTTTAAATGTTCTCAGAGCTGCTGAGTTTTACTTTTTCCAGGGTAAAAGTCAGATGTTGAGTCAGTCTACTTCTCCTTTGCTTTAATTGTTCCCAAACTGCAAATCTTCTGAGCAGACTTCTGGGTTATGATTCCGCATGAATGACAAATGACTGCACTTTTAAAGAGAAGGTATCCTAAATCAAGTCCTAACAAGATCTTGAGGGCAAAATACACATACCACAAAATTAAGTGTAATCTTCCTACTTTTATTTTTAAGTTGAAGATCAGTGAACAGTTCACTGGCAGTTGTAATAAGGAATGGATAAACTGGGGATCGGGAGTTTAATTCACTGCTGTGCCGGGGACGGGGGGGAGAGAGTTAGCCTCTGCAGCTTTGGGGTAAATACATGATTCCAAGGCACCACCAGAAAGACAGGTGAACTTTTATGATTTTTTTTACAGTGACAGAAGGCCACATCTTAAATATCAATCTCCAAGTCTTCCATAAACCTCAGAAAGAAGAGGTAGTGTCCTAGGCTATTTTTCTTTCCAAAACCTGGGCTATTCTTCTTTCAAAAACAGCCACATCACCCCTTCCCAAAAAGTCTACATAATAGTCAAAGATCAAGACATCCTGTTCTGACCAATTAAGGCTTTGGTTGAAGAAACAAGGAGACCCAGGGCTTGTTTGAGTTTAATGTTTTGGAGAAAGCATGTGGAGAACGAATAAATACAACACGGAGTGTTGTCACCTAGAATACCAACAATTTTGACATATATTTCATGGGCCATTATCTATTTTATCACATGTAACCAAGGTTTTTATACTTCTACAGTACTTTCCACCTGCAAGCGATTAAGTCATTTTAGAAAAAAGCACCAAAACTATCCGACTTTTGTAAAGCACAACCAGTCTTCCACCTCCCTATTATCCTATATCAGAAGAACTGAACTCTCGGTGAGGAGTACCGTATTTGCCAGCGTATAAGACGTATCAGAGTATAAGACACACCCCGTCATTACCAAAGTCATCATCATCATAGCTTTATTTGTATCCCACTTCCCTCAGCCCGAAGGCGACTCGAAGCGGCAAACAATAATAGCAAAAACAATACAATATGTATCAATATACAAAATAAATACACAATAGTACAAAAATACCGCAATACAATATAATCAATACAATATCAATAACGAGAGCACAGAAAAGACAAAAATACAATGTAATATAACAAAATTCAATCACCCCTCAATGAACCGTCAACAAAACCTGGGATCCTATAGCCCACTCTAGGCCACACTATATACAGAAGAAGACACACTCCGCTTTTCCAGTTTATTTTAAGGGGGGGGGCAAAGTGGGTCTTATATGCCAGCAAATACAGTACTTTTATAGCTGACTCCTTTATCTACCAGCCAAAGTACATATTCATATATTGTCCTGCAAAGATTAATACCATAACCACTGTTGAAACATCATAGCTTTGATAGCTCAATATGCCTAAAATTCAACCAGGCAAAAAAGATGCTACCATTCATGCACAATACTGTACATACATATTTAGTCCTAGCAAGACAATGTGGAATGTGAACAACATCAACAGTGGATTTTATCAACATTCTTCTCCTGAAATCAAGCATTGCTATGCTACCAACTAGCAAGTACTGCTACCCGCAGTAGATTTTCCAGATGTACAAGCTCTTTGGTGGAAAATGTTGCCCCAAATATTTTGATTTGTTTCAAATACTGTTTTTGTTTTGACTGTATTTACTACAAATACTTATGATACAATACGAATTTATATCTCTACTTCAGAACATCAGCATCTGTTCTCATACCTGCCAATTTTTCCACGAGCAACAAAAAATACATTCGATGACTCATGGAAACTAAATACTCTGATATCATCAGTGTATCCTAGCAACCATCTGACAGCTAAATATCATTCTGCAAACTAAAACATTAGTAGCTAAAAAGGTTCTCCAGCAAAATATACACATTAACAAACTAGAAGCTGTTGTCATAAACTCATTTTTAAATAATAAGTTCCAATGCATGTGGTATGTACAGGCTAATTAACAAGACAACCAAACGCTGCCCCCAAAGCTTCTACTCTAAAAATATGACACAGGAGGAGGTTACAGAGGCGGTGGAGAAACATGTATGTAAGAGTTAAAGAGAACATATATTCAGTTTAGTTGCATTTGATGGGAACAACTACATCTGGAATTCTCTGCCTCATTCACATAGAGCAGAGCATGAAGGTGGAATGTACATTTGACACAGGATAGCACAGATGAGAAAAGACCCCCCCCCCCCATCTACTCATATTTCATCACTGCTAGCTCTCTCCCAAAACCCACATAAGTCTACTGTTGGCAGGCAAACATCAGTACGAATGTCAGCTCACCTATCCTGAACTCCTTTCCAATATAAATATGAAGAACACACATGACACTGATACATAAACAAAGCAAAACTGTGAACAAGTAAATGTGGCTGTCCCCATCAGATCTACTTTGCTGCTAACAGTTTAATACAGGGGGTTCTCAACCTTTTCAAGTCGGGGGCTGGGTCACGTTCCCTCAAACAGTTGGCGGACCGGACTGGTGGTCCAGCCGCCACCACGGCCACAATCTGCCATGGACTCATTTACATGAGTCCGTAACCATCGTAAACTCATTTACAACAGCCGCAAATGAGTCTGCAGCTGTTGTAAAAGCGCTTACAATGGCTGTAAATGAGTCCACGGCTGATTCTGCCAGCAGTGGTAGTGACAGCTGGAGCAAGGACTGGATTACTTGGTGCCAAGGGCTGGATCCGGCCCACGGCCTGCAGGTTGAGAACTCCTGGCTTAATTACTTCTTATCACGTAGACAGCCTTCAACACTGATAGGAATATAAATCATGTAAAGGTTTATACAGCACAGGTATAGAAATAAAACTTTTCTTCATGCGAGACACTGTTAAACTATGGTGTTTACTAACAAAAGATGCAGTTCTGGACAGCAACTAGAAATGCTTTAGAACAAGGTTAGATAAATTAATGAGAGATAAAGTTTAACCGTGGCTAATATTTATATTACCTAAAACTTATATACTACCTTCAGTATCAGAGGTTGCTTGTTCCTGTATTTGTTACTAGGAAGCCCAAATTGTGGGTTTTCCATAGGCATCTGGTTGGCCACTCCAGGAACAGAATGATGAACTAGGCAGAACTGTAGTCTCATACAGAGTGACTATTAAAAATAATTGTGTGCCATCAAGTGAATTTTGACTTACATCAACCATTTTCACAGTTTTCTAGGTAGAGAACACTCAGAAGTGGTTTCCCATTCCCTTCTTCTGGGGATCCACGGGGACTCTGCAACTTGTCCAAGGCTATACATGTGGACTCTTCCTCCAGCCAGCACAGTGAGAAAATGAATTCTCAACCCCAACTCTGCAGCCAGAAACCTCAACCAGAGTGGCTATTATGTTCTGGCAAAGCTTGCTAGAGAGTGAAAGAAACTACTGTATAATCCTGAATGGCTACAAGGGTAGCTGAGGTGTGCAATTAGTCTGGGTGCTGAGATGACATGCTTTGGTAGTTCAACCTCTGCTGCCTGCTTGCTGCCAGTTACTGTAATAAGCAGCAAGGGACAAACCAGCCTGTTAAGAGTTATGTGTACCCCACCGAGAGTGGGAACTTTCCCAACGGGAAGGTATACAAATGCAATTAATAAATAAATCTACAGGTTGCTCGGGTACAATCTAGAAAAATGAGCTTCCTGCAAAAGCAACTTCTTCCTGCCAGGTCTGAAAGATGCCATTTTTTTAAAAAAAACCTTGAAATCCTTTGTTCCGCTTACAAGCCAGCTGAATGACACTTCACTTTGAATCATCATCATCATCATCATCACAATAGCACTTAGTGTACTCTCTGGGCGGCTCACAAGGTAATTAGCATTTCGCCTCCAACCTGCTGGGTAACTCATTTTACCAACCTCGGAAGGATGGAAGGCTCAAGGTTGGGTGACCCGTCAGGATCGAAATCACAACGTTTTGGCTGCAGTATAGCAGTTTAACCACTGCGCCACCAGCCAGGGCTCTTGTGTACTACAACTACAACTCCTGTGTGCTGGATCATCACGTACCCCAACTCTTACAAACTTAACTTGCCAACTGTGCCATGTGCCCAAGGGGTTCCTACTTATTCCCAGCTACAGGCCAGAAACGGTATCAAAAGCTAAGGCTGAACTGGTTTGGGGTCAGGTGGGGGGTGGCGGTGTCGCTGGGCAGACACCGGGCGAGGTAAACAAGATGCCCAAAGCCCAGGCCGGCAGGAACCACTTACCGCCTAAGGGGCCACGAGGCGAGTCATCCTCAGGGCCGCCGAGCCCTCGGGGCACTCACTAGTCACTGGGGTGGGCAGGGGAGGGGGTCACAGAGCGGTACTAAGGACGTGACAGGAGAGAGCGCAGCGCAGCTGCCGGCCCCAAGGTGAAGCGACAGGCGCCGGCCTTCTCTCCCCAGGCGCCGGCCTACTCCCCCCACCCACCTGGCCCGGCCCAACGGTCACGCCAAAAGGACGCGCAACGGGCCCTCTACGCACGCACGCACGCACGCAGTCCCTCTCAGGGAGGAGGGAGGGAGCCCCGCCCGGTCCGACTCGGCCGGCCCCGCCCGTGCCGACGCCCTGCTCGATAATTGGCACCGCCTCAGCCACTCACAGCGCGTCGTGGCTCCCATTCCAGCTCGCGAGGGCGGGACCTGCCCTGTTGTCAGCTCCCGACCAATCAGGATGAGCTCGCAGAGAAGGGAGTCCAACGGTAGTTGGGTTTTTTTAATGGTTTTTTTTGGGGGGGGCTCTTGTGGGGAGGGAGCCACACTCGGCGCCGTCAGCCCTTCAGCCCCCCCCCCAAGGTCCTCACGCGCACGTCCTCCTTAAAACACTCCCCCGCCTCCACACCTCCCTCGAGTGGCGCTCCTTACCCTTCTGGCGCTTCCCGTCTCTCACGGGCGCTAACGCCTCACAGCTACCGCATCTCCTCTCCCTCAGCCGCTGACACTCCGAAAAACCCTACCTCATCCGGGTGATCGCCGTCAAGACGACGACGTCACAGAAAGGGGAGGGGCCGTCCCCCACCATCTGGCAGTTGTTCAACCCCCTTTGAGGGGGCGGAGCTACGACGCTTGAACGACCCCGCACGAGACACAGGGGGCGGCCACGCATATGAGGCGTCCATCCGTGTCTCCTGCTTGGCGGGTGGCTTTAACCCTCCCTCTTCCGACTGCCGTCTTGGAGGATTGGCTGGCTTCGCGCGAGGGTCGTGACGTCTCAACGTTCGGATGGCATAAATAGGCGGTCAAGGGCGTGGCGTGTCACATGTGCGCGCAGTCGGTCAGGTGTGTGCGTGGCTTGGTGGTGAGGGAATGCCTCTCTCCCAGCTAAGGAGCCTTTGGCCGGTCTCTTTGTAACATATCCGATTAGGGGCCCAATAAATCTGTCAGTCCTCAAGGTACTGCTTTCGCTGCGGCAAACCTCGTTGCCCGCCCTCTGGGTGTCCCTGGTGAAATGGATATCCAGTACAGTAAAACCCCCTACTTATTTAAAAAGTCTGTTCCGTAGGCTTTTATGTGCATCGGTTTTTTTTACTTAGCTCGAAACAAACCCATAGGAAAATGATATTTATGTAAATCCAAGCAACCCCATAGGAAAAACGATATTTTTTTTACTTAACTCAAACCTGCAAACCCATAGGAAATTGTGTTATGTAAATCGGAACATTTATGTAAATCGGGACATGGTTTTAGTGCAAAAATCATGTAAGTAAAATTTTATGTAACTCAAGGCATATGTAAGTCGGGGTTTTACTGTACACTCTTGCATCTGTACTCATAAAACCCACAGTCTGGCTGGGACTCTCGGTGACTGACGAAAGCAAGGGAACGAGTACGCTGGGTGATAAATTGTTGTTTTGTTGTTCCAGTCGCACAGTCGATTCTGACCCTTTGCAACCACATGGACAGTTGCCCTCCAGGCAGCCCTGTCCACCATCCTCCTCAACCCACCCAGCTCTGTGCCCATTGCATCTACAATAGCATCTAGCCATCTCAATTTTGGCTGCCCCCTTCTTTTGCCCTCCACCTTTCCCAGCATCAAGGCTTTCTCAAGTGAATCCTCTCTCCTCATTTGCTGTCCAAAGTACTTTAGTTTCATGTTTACTATTTGACCTAAGTAGCAGTCAGGGCTGATCTATACCTATAATTCCAAGGGTTAACCATTGGAACTTGCTATACGTTTCTGCACCCGTCCATCCTATCCCGTACCGAGCCTCCTGCACTCGCCCGAACCTGGTCCGGAGGTTACTGCAGGGTTGAGAAACACGCCAGTGGGGCAAGAGTCCCACGAACGCGAACAAAGGGAAACAACTTCAATTCCCAACGTTCTCAGCCAATCAGGCTGAGAGGCGCAAGCAAAAAGAATGTTGGGAGGCACGGCCAATTAAAATCAAACTGCAGGGAAAAACCGCCACACGAACGCAAACCACAAACGCAAAACTACAAGTCCCAGCGACCTGCATGCCGTAAGCGCAGAACGCTGAGAAAGCCGGTGTGTGAAAAAATTACAAAACGCAACGGGAACACAAGTCTGCCGCAGGCGGACGCAGCACCTCAACAGCCACATGCAGCGCCTCAACAGCCAATGCAAAACAAAAAGCCACAAAACACCACGAGACACCCACCAGCCTTCTTTCCCGGAGCAACGGGGAGAAGAGGGACTCCCTCTCCTCCACGCTACCCCGCCAAAGACACGGTGAGACCACCACTGGCCTCAAGGAAAGTTGAGCCGGGGTGGGGAAAAAACCCCAAAACAGGCAGCAGTTCGTCAGGGAAAGCACCCTCCCTGGCGAATGACTGGCTAATGCCTTTGTACTTCCGACAGAGGTAATACAAAAGCAGCAGCCAGCAATCCACAAGGAAGAGCACCACCACTTACGGATCGTTGCCTGCTGATCTCCGGTTAGGTAAGCCAGGAGAGAAAGGAGACAGAAAGAGAACCATCGTCAGGCAGAGATAGCTCTTCTCTGCCTCCTTCTCCCCCGACCTACCTAACGAACCTTACCAGCCAGGGGAAGAACGGGCTGACTGCCTCCTCCTCCTTTCCCTCATTGCTGCATCGAAACCAAAATTCAAAGCAGCAATGGGAAAAGAGGAACCGACAGGCAGCCCGTTCTTCACGCTAAAGTAAACACCAAAAACAAACACCAAAATTAATAAAAAATAATAAAACAAAAATAAATCAATAATTAAAAAAACATTAATAAACAAAAAAGTAAACCACAAAATATATAAACAAAAACATCCACAATACCACAGAAGCACATACAAAACACCTAACTACAACACAAAAATACCTCTCTAACAACACAACAACCACAAATAATACAAATAAACAACAATGAAATCACAGAAATTAAACAAAACCAGAAATAACCAAACCAATTAAACACACCTAAAACTCAACCGAAACAAAAAAGAACAAACAGAAACACCTCCCAGCCCACCACCACAAAAACAAAACAAAGAAAACCAGAGAACTCACCAGCACGTCCTCCCTCCACGACGACCAGAACATAAATGAAGAAACAAAGACTACTTACTGGAAGAAGCCCCACCCAGAGGCCAGGAGAGAAAAAACCTATCAGATGAAAACAAAACCACTAACAGCCCCACCTGCAGGGCGGAATAGTAAAAACAACTCTAAAACACAACAGCCCCGTCTAGAGGCCACAAGAGTAAAAACAAGTCAAAAACATAACAATTAATCAAAAATTTACACAAATAACAAACATATGTTAAATAAATAAAATAAAATAATTTATAGCATCCTCTGTTGATTTTTTAACTCAAAACCCCCCAAAAAAGCAAAACACAATTTAAAACAGGCCAGCATCACCGGGCAAACTATGCTAGTTTCTTCTAAGATCAACCTATTTGTTCTCCTCGCTGTCCAGGGTACTCTCAAAACTCCTCCAACACCACATTTCAAAAGCATCTATTCTTCTGTGCTCAGCTTTCCTAATGGTCCAGCTCTCACAACCATACATTACCACCGGGAATACAATTGTTTTGACTATGCAAATTTTTGTTTGCAAGGTGATGTCTCTACTTTTAACTATGTTCCCCAGGTTTCTCATAGCTTGTCTCTCAAGAATCGAGTCGCCTTTTTATTTTATGACTGCAATCACCATTTGCAGTGATCTTAGATCCTAAAAAAGTAAAGTCTGTCACTGCTACTTCTTCCCCATCTATTTTCCAGGGACTGATAGGGCCTGTTGCCATTTTCTTGGTTTTCTTGATGATCAGAGCCTTGATGGCAAAGATTTTCCAAAATTACAGTAAAACCTCGACTTATATATGTCTTGAATTACATAAAATTTGACTTACATAATGATTTTTGCACTAAAACCATGTCCCGATTTACATAAATGTCCCGATTTACATAACACAATTTCCTATGGGGTTGCTTCGAGTTATGTAAAAAATCATTTTTCCTATACGGTTGCTTCGATTTACATGAATATCATTTTCCTATGGGTTTGCTTCAATTTGTGTAAAAATTCATTTTTCCTATGGGGTTGTTTCGAGTTAAGTAAAAAACCGATTTACATAAAAGCCTACAGAACAGACTTTTTATGTAAGTAGTGATTTTACTGTAGTGTTTGTACAGGGCAGGGTTTTTTCTTCATAGAGAACAATGAGATATATTAAAAGAGGGAGATGATGCTCCATTTCCAGGCTCCATCACTGGCTATCTTTAATTAAAAGCAACAACAATTTAAAACTTTCTTATTCAAGGAGGCCTTTCAAGATGTTGTTCCTTTAGCTATAAATTAGCCAGTAAGTTGCTCCTCTGCGCCCTCAGACACCTTTTATTTTGGGATGTATTTGATTGGTCTGTTTTTGATTTGTTGTTTGTTTTGTTATGTTATTTGATATTTGTATGTACACCACCCAGAGTGGGAAATTTTCCAAATGGGTGGTATAAAAATGTACTAAGTAAATAAAATTTCAGCTTTAGAACAGATTTAAATAATAACCGGGGTTTTTCTTTAATTGCTAGTTGTAAAAAGCTACAATGTTACTTTTCTGTTGGGCTGGTCAACCATTGTGTACCTCTGTACCTGACTGTGTATAAATCAATACCACGAGGTCTTACTCTTATGTCTGATGAAGAGGAATTGATCCACGAAAGCTCACATTAAAATACAGGGGTTAGTCTTTAAAGTGCCACCATGTTTTTTGTCTTTTTTTTTTTGTTTGCTCTCTAATAAACTCTAATATGGCATCTGGTCTGCAAGTTGACAGTTCAAGACCGAAGTACTGCATGACGGAACATAAGAACATAAGAATAGCCTTGCTGGAACAGGCCACAGCCCATCCAGTCCAGCATTCTGTCTCACACAGTGGCTTCAGGGTATTATTCCCAAGCAGATGCCTTCACCTGCTTAGGATTCCTTGGAAATGGCATTGAGAGATATCCTGCCTATCTCTCCAACCCCGAGGTTGTCCTTAAGTATCCATAATTATAGCCATTGATACCCTTGAACTCCATGAACTTGTCCAATCCTTTCTTAAAGCTTCAAGACTGACAGCTGTCACCACTTCTTCTGGCAGGGAGTTCCATAGACCAGTAATCCTCTGGGTGAAAAAGTACTTTATCTTATTTGTTTGAGAACTAGTACCCAAAAATCTCATGGAGTGCCCACTAGTTCTAGTGTTATGCGATAGGGAAAACAGTTTTTCCTTATCTACTTTGTCCACACCGTGCATGATTTTATAAACTTCAATCAGGTCACCTCTTAGACGTCGTCGTTCAAGAGTGAAGAGGCCCAACCGTTGCAGCCTCAGATGGTAAGGAAGGTGTTCCAGTCCCCTAATCATTCTGGTTGCCCTCCTCTGCACTTTTTCCAGCTCCATAATATCCTTCTGGAGGTATGGCGACCAGAACTGTACACAGTATTCCAGATGGGGCCTCACCATAGATTTATAAAGAGGCAAAATGACACTTGCTGACTTATTTTCTATACCCTTCCTAATGATCCCTAGCATTGAGTTTGCTTTTTTCACTGCTGAGGCACACTGGGTTGACACCTTCATTGAGCTGTCCACCAGGACACCAAGGTCCCTTTCCTGGTTTGTTGCAGAGAGTTCAGAGAGTTCAGACCCCATCAGTTTATAAATGTAATTGGGTTTTTTTGCCCCAACATGCATCACTCTGCACTTACTAACGTTGAAGCTCATTTGCCACTGTTTTGCCCACTCCCCCAGTGTCAAGAGATCCCTCTGGAGCGCCTCACAGTCTCTCACAGTTTTCACTACCCTGTATAATTTAATGTTGTCAGCAAATTTGGCTACCTTGCTATTTACTCCTACTTCTAGATCATTTATGAAGAGGTTGAAAAGCAAGGGGTCCCAGTACTGAACCTTGGGGGACCCCACTCTTTACTTCCCTCCACTTGGAGAAGTGTCCATTTAGTGCTACCCTCAATTTCCAGTTGCTTTGACAAGACCTGTCCCTTTATTCCATGACTGGTAAGTTTATTCAAGAGCCTTTGGTGTGGGACCTTGTCAAAAGCCTTCTGAAAGTCCAGATAAACAATGTCAACTGGATCCCCCTTATCCACATGCTTGTTGACACCCTGAATGAGCGCCAGTCTCTGTCCCAGCTCCTACCAACCTAGCAATTCGAAAGCAAGAAATTGCAAGTAGATAAATATGGACCACTTTGGTGGGAAAAGATCTAGGGGACATGAAAGGAGCCTCATCTGGGCGTCCCATGAGCAGAGTTCTTCCAGCAAAAATCCTTTCAACTGAGGAAGCTTCTGACATAATTTTTAAAAATGTGACATAGTCTTTTGAGAAGATACGGTATGGTCCTATTGAGAATTTAATAACAGAAAATCAGATTAGATCAGGCCAATATCCTATCTTACTTGCCACTTGTTTTTAGTCCCTTCCTGAAGTTTTACAAACTCCCTTAGTTGCTATTTTTATTTCAGAAACACACAAAAGTTTGTCTCACAAAGATCTAGGATGTAACAAGGAACTTGTAGAGACAGAAAAACACATACATGAAGTAATTTTCCCTTCCTTTCTTAACTTCCTGCTTTTCATTTCCTGCAAACAAGACTGACTCTGTCAAGCTATTCAACATGAGCCACAGTCCTTTTTGGTTGACTCAGTGCTTAATGATGCAACCTCTTGCATAGAATGCTTTCTCCACAAATCCTCAGACTTTTGTAAGAAGATACATCTTTATGCCCCAGTTTCCTACAGCTGGAGGAAATTATTTCACATGAGATGTTACTTGAGGAGGAGGAAAAATTAGTAAAAAAAAGAAACAAGGAGAAAAGAAACAATTAAAACATAGAAAATGCATTTAGAAGCACAATGATGAAGATTTAATAAGAATCCCCCTTCTTACTCCCAAGTAAATATTTATTTGTTACATTTACTGTATATGACCACTTGTCTCCTGCAAACTCCAAGCACCATTTATCCTCTGTGTTTTATCTTCAAAACAATCACCCTGAGGGAGGTCAGACTGAGCATGAGTTTCATGGCTGAGTAGACTCAAAGTAGAGTTTCCCAGGTTCCAGTTCAACACTCAATTCAACTAGGCTTCTAGGAATTGAAGTCCCCCTATGGGATTGGGAACCACACTCTTGACTTATTTATTTATTTATTTATTGTTAAATTTGTATACTGCCCACTCAGCCAAAGCCGACTCCGGGCGGTTCACAACAGTGGGTAAAAACAGATAAAAACAAATAAAACAGATAAAAACTTCTCTGTGTGTAATTAATTTTCCTTCACCTTGTGTTTCAGGACCAACTTTCATAACAAATTCTTTCCTGAATTGCCTTGCCTATCCTTGTGGATCTCTTACTGCATATCCATTCTCATCAATCCCATCCTCCACCATTCCCATCATGTTCAATTAGTGCAGATATTTTATTAGCTACTACACCTGACACAAGTAGTTAAAGGCCACCCTTGCTTGAAAGCCAGTAGTATCTGACTCTAGGATGTGGTGCTCATTTCCATTTACAGCCAAAGAGATAGCACTGTACATCTGTAGACATTTCCATGAACATGTGGCAGGTATGCCTAGACACCAGAGTGCACGGAATGCTGTTTACTTTCCTACTGAAGTGGTATCTATTTATCTACTTGCAATTTCTTGCTTTCGAACTGCTAGGTTGGCAGGAGCAGGGACAGAGATGGGAGCTCACTCTGATTTACAGTACTCAGGTCTCGAACTGCTGACCTGCCAACCTTCCAGTCATCAAGTTCAGCATCTTAACCACTTAAGCCACCACAGTCCCTAACAAGTAGGTAGATGGCACTAATAAACAGGGGGCATTTTATTATTTTAGATCAAGGGTACCCTTGGCCTTCCATCTATTATTGGACTCTTAACTCCAGCCAGTAATGTAGGGGAGCTGCAATTTGGGGTATGCAAAGATCATACAGTTCCCACCTGGCTTTAGCTTTGACTGATTCCTCATGGATTAAAAAAAATGGTCCAGATTAAGTTAGTTGCACTTGGGACAAATTGAAATGGATGTGACAAAGTAGCCATGATTCAAGTCCCAGTTATATCAGAAGGGTCTAAGTACACCTAACTAAATCTGGAGCTGATCTGATCATCAATGTTCCTTGTGGTGAAACTAAGTTGTGCATTTTTTTGTTAATGTGTGACTCAAACAGCATGCAATTATTTAGTCACATCCAATTTGTTACCTTGGTATCCTACTTCCTAATCTCTCAATTTTCTGCATATCCAAAATGTCAAATATATCTTCTTGTTCCTCATCTCCTGGAAGTCAGACATTAGCCTGGCTATCTTGCCTCTGGGTGCAGCAGCTTTAGACAATGCTGTCGTGTTTGTGTTGCATACAAATCAGACCTCAAGGTACTTCATCACCTGTAATTCCAAAGCATTTGCTCTGCTGACTATAGCTGATGGTTAAAGTTAAATAAAAATTTGGAGAGATTCCTATGGTTCCATGTATCCAAAAAGAGTGCTGCCTAGGGAACAGAAGTGGATTGTTCATAAAATCCCTAAAGATCACTGTAGCGTTCCTGCATTCTTGTCAACACACTCTTCGGCATTTAACTATTCTCCGGGCCAGAGCTGAGATTGCATGAATGTAAGATCACACTCAAAGAATGTGGGTGTAGAATGAGCTATGTGTAAGGGATGGGTGGACTAACTCCAGTGAGCTTATATTCCTTTATTTTCCCTGCATTCCTCTTGTTTAGCTGCTACAGCTGACACAAGGCAATGCTCCTTGAAAATCTGTCTTTGTCCCAAACTAACAGGGATTAACAAAGAGACTGTGAGGAGGCCCTTGTTTCCAAACTTGCACCATAGGGTTTGCCTGTCTAGCTACCCCTGATTTAAAGTCAATGTTTGTTTTGAGAGGTTTTTTGCATGCATTCTGTTGTAATCTGCAGTTGTTCCCACAGATTCAGGATGGGCTTAGAGCCCTTGCATTCACAAAGGCACAGTCGTTTAGCATTAATTCTTTCCAGTGTTCCCCTTGAGCTGTGATAGGGCTGCACTTCCCAGGCAGGACCAAGTCAACCATTCAAAAGTAGACCAAAGAAAAGGGAGGAATAATGGATTCTATTGAAGAGAGATCCATCCCCGGGGTTGGGAGGTGGGAGGGTGGAGGGGCCTGAAAGCAGAGATGGAGCCGTTTCATGAAATTTGGGGTCAGGAAGTTGGACAAGCCCTTCATTCTCTCTGTTTTGGTCACATGGGAATACACATGAGGCAGTTATTGTACATGAAGAACTTGATCTGGGAATGTCACGCCAGATGTCTTTCAGAAGCTGCTACTACTTCCACGGCAGCAATTCAGCCAGCTCTACTACAGAGCTCTTAAACATACACTTTCAGACTACAGATCTCAAAGTCCCCAATTAATGGGGTCCCCCCCCCCCCCGGTATTAGCAGTCAAAAAATAATTTCCTAAACTGTATCAGACAAGAAATAAAACAAAAGTAAAAAACAAAAACAATTAATGAAGACCATAACATTGTGGCACCAAACTAACTACTATATTTTAATGTGAGCTTTTGTGGATCAAGCCCACTTCCTCACAACTTGAATTCAGACTTGATCCATGAAAGTTCACATTAAAATATAGCAGTTAGTCTTTAAGGTGCCACACTGTTTTTGTATGCTTTATTTTAAAATTTTGTTTTATTTGTTGTCTGATATGTCTGCACAGACAAAAACGACTACCATTTTGAAACTACTTTTGAAACTATGAACCGAAATATGGTGGCATTTTAAAAGTAGAATCTTGGCATGACAGTAAGCACAGTGATAATTAAAAAGTGATTTATAGCTTCCAAGCAATAATCTGTTTTGAATTTATTGCTTGCAAAATTCTTTACCTGGGTAGATCATCCAGATTCCTGGGAGCTATTTATAGGTATAACTTTCACAGTCACATAAACCTCTTTGTCATGTAAAACAAATGAATTTGTTTTTCTGCCAATCCTCAAGGGTATATGAGTATGCCAGATAGAGAGTAACATACTTGCATGATAGGGACTGACTTTGAATACTAATAGATTGTAGTGAACATAATTTTTAAGGATAGAATCCTGTGGTGTGGTTACATAGTTTCCCCTGCCCTCGCCCCCAACTCCCTTTAGGATTACAGATCCCAAAATATCAATCATAGACATGCTTGTTACTCCAAGTTGGAATCCTATGTTGCATTCTAAAGGCATGACAAAGCAACAACAATACCTCCTCCTACTCGGTCAAAGCAATAATTTTCAAGTTCTGATTCCCAGACCTCAAATGATGGCAGGCAATTTATAAGAGAGCCTCATCTGATGATACGGTGGCTGCTAGCATTTATTGGCACAATCTCAGACAAATCTGCTCAAAGTTCAAATAATCAAAACTAGAACATATTTGTATATTCTAGAGGAGGGGTGGCCAACCCCTAATGGTCCTAAGACGATTTATGTGGAACAGAGGTAAATACTCTAGAACAGGGGTGGCCAACCTTGGCACTCTAGGTGTTCTTGGACTTTAATTATCAGAAGCCCAAGTCAGCACACCAGCTGATCAGGGCTTCTGGGAATTGAAATTCAAGAACACCTGGAGCACCAAGGCTGGCCACCCCTGTTCTAGAGTATTTACCGCTGTTCCACATAAATCATCTTATGACCATTAGTCTTCTGCTCACACTATGGGACTTGCCTTTCCTCCTCTTATGACATCCTTTCATATCTCCAAATCCTCTCCTGCAGTCCCTGCACCTACTCAGAGCAGACTGGGACGGACCTATACAGGTAGAGCGAATCTGTTGTGCCTATCTATGTTCTCCATTCTGCTGGTTTGTATCATTGGGTACAAACAGAGAGACAATCCAGGTTCTCTTAATTATGTGTGTTTATTTCAAAAGCAAGACATTGCAAGTAGATAAATAGGTGCCACTATGGTGGGAAAGTAAACAACATCCCATGTGATCCAGTGTCTAGTCATGCCTGCCACATGTCCATGGAAACGTCTGCAGATGCAGACAGCACTGGCTCTTTGGCTATAAACAGAGATGAGCACTAAACCCTAGAATTGAATACGACTGGCTTTTGAGCAAGGGTGACCTTTACCTTATTTCATGGACTACTATTGCAGAATAGCATGGTATTCATTTTGTTAAGTGTAGAGATTTGATCAAATTTGTTTCTGATGGAGCTAGCAGCAGTTTTTGATACAATTGCCCTTACTTTCTTTCTGATCCACCTCTCTAGAATGGGACTTTTTGGCACTGTTTTCTGATGGCTCTGGTCCTTCCTGGAGTGAAGACCTCAGAAAATGGTACTAGGAGATTTCTGTCCAATGCCCTGACCATTGGCCTACAGCACTGATGGCAAACCTTTTAGAGACTGAGTGCCCAAACAGAGGGGCAGGGTGAACTCTGTGCTGGGGAGGGAGGAAGTGCTTCTGTTGGGCTGCTGAGCAGAGGGGTGGGCAAAGTCTGTACTTGGGGGAGGAAGGAAACACTCCCATTGGGCAGCAGGGCAGAGGGGTAGGCGAACTCTGTGCTAGTGGGAGGGAGGAAGCGCTCCCATTGGGCAGTTGTGCAGAGGGGTGGGCAAACTCTGTGCTGGGGGAGGGAGGAAACACTCCCATTGGGCCACTGGGCAAAGGAGTGGAGTGAACTCTGTGCTGGGATGCCAGCAGATAGGCCTGGGTGTGCCACATTTGGATGTATGCCATAGGTTCGCTACCACTGACCTATATTGTCTGTCAGGGTTTTATTCCCACCCACCCTTGCTGTTTAACATCTACATGACATTTCTGGGAGCGATTATCTGGAAAAGGGTTTCTCATCCTTGGGCTCCCAGGTATTCTTGAATTTCAGTTCCCAGAAGTCCAAGTCAGTAAACCTGCTGAGCAATGTTTCTGGTAATTGGCAACTGTATCTTGTCTTTCCATCTAAACCTAAGGAAAAGCTGATTTGGTTATAGATTGGTCTCTTATATCAGTAATGAGTATGGGTGAATAAGCTGAAACTAGTGTGTCAGCTGAGTCTGTTCCTGTAGATGTCTGGTCTGGCCACAATGACACCTGCCTTAGTTACATCCTGGTTGGATTACTGTAGAGTGCTCTATATTGCAGCCAGAATGTTAATTGGGGCTGGTTATAGGAATCATACAACTCCTCTGTTACATCATTTCGAACGGACGTCAGTCCATTTCCAGGAACAATTGAAAGTGCTATTTTTAACCTATAAAGCTCTAAACAGCTTGGTTACAAGCTGTCCCAAAGACCGTATCTCTTTCTAAGAGACTGCCCATCTTTTTAGATGTTTGGAGGTGCCTTTTTCTAGGTCCTACTATCCTCACAGATGTGTGATAGGGACACAGGAAAGGGCCTTCTCTGCCTCTGCTCCCAGACTCTGGATTCTCCTTCCCATGGGAGGTCAGGCTGCCCCACGCCCTTTCCTATCCTTCCACAAATAGTCTAAGTCTTTCTCTTTAGGCAGGCTTCTTCTTAGTGATTGGCTATTTAAGATATATAAACATATAATATGATATACAATAACACACTTATGTTATTGCTGTTTGCTATTTTTAATGTTTTGCTATGTATTTTATGTAATCGTTTTAATATTGTATTAGTTTAAATCTTTTTTAACATTGGAATTTTTTTGTTGTTTTAGCTTTCAATATTGTTTCTTTTATTTCTGTAAGATGGCTTGGATCATTTTTCTAAGGAGAAAGACAACATATAAATGGAGGTGGGGAGCATGCAGATGTTGCAAGGATGCAGGAAGTTCAGACAGCTAAAAGCATAAAGACATCGGCTACATTCAGAGACTCTTTCTTTCCAAGGAAAATCAGGAATGAACAGCCGTGGCACTTGGGCTTTTCTCCTCCGCCTTCCCGTCTCTTGTGCTCAAGACAATGAGATTAAATGTGTTGGCTTCTTATTAACAGCCTACCATAGCATTACTTTGCCTACAAAGCAGGATTGCAAACCAGGTCAATTGTTAAATGATGCACTCAGAGCGAAACCAAAATACATGCTTAAATAAATATTCTTAGTTCAGAGCAACTGGATGAGTTTGAACCGGGTAAAGCCCATGTTTCCATTTTGCGGTGGTGCTATTTTGTTCTGTTTCAAAAATTGTGGTTGTACTGAAAACCAGACTTGAACAACATTCAGATTTAAGAGTCTGGATGCCAAACTTTGTGCTCTCTTTCAATTGGCTTCACTTCAAAGTCCTTCTGGAAACAGAGACACTTTCTCATGTTTGCACTAGCCCTGTTTTTAAAGAGCTACTAGATAGCTCAGGGAGTTACAATTCTGCCTGTTGGGAGTCCAATTACCCACTATGCCTTCCAAAAGAAATGCCAGCCTGTCCACCCTTGGGCAAGCTGCACAATCCCAGAAAAAGGATGTGGTACACCACTTCTGAGCACTCTGTACCAAGAAAGCCCTGGAAAGGGTTATTGTAAGTCAGAATTAACTTGACAACACATAATTATTAATTTATCACGGCTAGGATTTTGCATGCCTCAAACAAAGTCCAAATTCGTATAAAGTCCAAACTTGTGGAACCAAGTTTGGACGTTGTATGAGGTATCACTGTATATTGCAGCCAGAATGTTAATTGGGGCTGGTTATAGGAATCATGCAACTCCTCTGTTACATCATTTCGAACGGAGCAGCATTTGTGGAAATAATGCAAGTGCATGACGTGTATCAATAGTTAACCTTCTCTACAAAACAAAGGTAAGGTATCCTAAGCTTTCTCTTGCAGCCTGCATATAGTCACGCTTAAAACTATTTTAATTTGAAAACTAGGAATCTATGCATATGCATAATTATGTAGTAATAATACCGTAATAATATTTTTCGTCAGAAATTATTCTGGGTTGAAAGGATTGTTGCAGAAGAAACTCTGCTCAGGGAGTGCCCAAATGAGCCTCCTTTCATGTCCCCAAGAGCTGGGACAGAGACAGGTGCTCAATCCATCATGCAGTACCTGGGTCTCAAACTGCCAACTTGCCAGCCTTCCAACTAACATGGCAAGCTTCTTAACGACTGAGCCACTGCAACCCCACAATGATGTACTGTGTGATTTGTATAAAAGTGCTTGTACTGGCAAGTCTAACAAAAACATTTATTATCACATGCCATCAAGTCAATTCTGACATGGTGACCCTTTCCCGGGTTTTTAAGGTACAGAATATTCAGAGGTGATTTTCTGTTCCTTTCTAGGTCATGCATGGTACTGTGCAGCTTGTCCATGGTTACACAGGGTGGTTCTCCCAAAAGGCACAATGGAAAATTAACCTCCCAATCTCTGACTCTGCAGTAAAGATACCTAAACCACTGAGCTTTCCAGCCAGCCAAATCACATAATAAAGAGCACGTTTTGGGCACAGTTAAGATGTAATTCTATATTCTCTTACCTCCGAGAGTAAGCTACTGTATTCTGAACTCAATATAATTTATGTCTGAGTAGTCATGCACAGGGTTACACTGCTAATTAAGGATTACGGCCAATTTCACACCGTGTGCCCTGCTTCTGCCATAGCCAATTGTCTCCCATGACTTTGTCTGTGTTTTACAATGGACAAGGAAGGCTGCCGATTTCTCAATGCCACTGGCTGAGTGCTTAGTTAATGCCTGCATGTGCAGCCAAAAGAGAGAGGAGGCCAGTGTACACACACCCTCCGATGCATTGCTATGTCATAAATGAATAGCCCACAAATAACTAGTTGTGTATCTTCTGGTGTGGTTCCTGTGCCACCATATGGTAGAAGTGTTGCTGGCTTATAAGGCCAGAGAATGGGCCAGCTAAGGATTTGCATCATGCCAGTTCCCAGGCGCTAGTTTGACAAAGGGCCCCTATACATAATGGATTCAAAGCCATTGATATTTCAGCAGTGGAAGGGAAGGAAGCTCACTTTTCACATGCAAATTCTCCCTATAGGAATGTCCGTGGGATAGTGCCAGAGAGATGAGTCTCCCTGTTGCTGGGTAACAATTTTCTTTTAAGAGCATGGGAGAGCAGAGTGGCTGTCTGCATTGGGGGGGGGGGGGGGGCAGCAATCAAGCATAAGCTGCCTGTATGTGCAGGATTACTCACAAGAGATCTGTGAAGAGCCCTGATCAGCTTTTCCAACTTTTGGCACCTTCTAAATGTGTTAGACTATGCCTCTATCATCTCCAGCCATCCTGATCATTGACTTTGCTGCCTGTGGATGATGGGAGTTGCAGTTTAAATATGTATTGAAGATGTCATATGGGGAGAGGCTAAGCCCATGGAAGTGAGCATATAGCATGTGTGCCAGAAGAGGCACGCATAGGCCTTTCTGCTGGCATGTGCACCATTGAGGGGAAGACCTGCCCCACCCAGCCTGGCCGGCACCACTTCCCCATCCAACCCTCTCCCTCTGCCAACGGGGAGGCAAGACAGGAGGCCGGGAGGTGGCAGCTGGGATTTTGCCGGAGGTGCGCTGGCAACGTCACATAGGTGTGTGGGCATGCGTGGTGCTTGCCTCCTCCTCCTCCTTGGGCACTCAGTCTCTAAAAGGTTTACCATCAGTGGGCTAAGCCCATGAGTAGAGAAACTGAAAAAATTTCACAGCTGGAAGCAAGGCACCTTGTTGAAGGACAATCACATATGGTTAGTGCATGCAAGATTGCTGTTTTCTCTACAATAGGTTGATAATTATGGAATTTTGAGTACATTTGGACCTGCATCTCCTAGTCATCTATGGCTACCAGGGTAGAGCTTAAATAGATATTATTATTCTTTGCTTCCTCTTTTACCCCTTCAGGTGTTGAAGGGGTACATAAAATACATATGTTTTCTAAATTTTAAAAAGGAAAGATGGCTGGATCTTTTAGCTTTTTTATTATAACCAGCTTTATGTAATTTTACTATATGAGGACTCAGAACAATTATTTGCTAAGAAAAACAGAGTACTGCAGAAGCCAGAGCTTTGAACTGGGACTTGGAGGATCCAGATTCTTGTCTTCAGTGAGCCATGAAATGCACTGGAAATCCTTGGGCTAGTCTTCCTCTGTCCCTCTCTCCCAGTCTGACCTACCACAAAGGGGTGTTGTGGGACTGAAAGTGCAGAGGAAAAAGATACCTCAGAATTCTTGGAGGAAAGCAAAGTAGATACACATAGACATAGTTAATAAATAAAATTAATAAAATGTGCTCACCCAGGTGTCACTGTGTGGCAGGCTGCTGAACATGGACATTGAAATGAAACACATGTGTGCACCCTGCCTAGCAAGGAGGAAGGAATGAGAAAAAATGGCTATTGTGTTTCTAGGTCTAAAAAAAGACTTAAGACCTGCATGCATGGTCACTAAAGGGTGCATTCTGTGCAGAAAACTCATCCACAGCCAACAAGAATAATCTGATTTGTTCCTGTGCTCTAAAGAGGTGGTGCTGGCAGGAGAGTTTTCATCAGGGTTCAACTGGATACCAATTTAAGTAGGAATTACATCTCCTGGGATTATAATCACAGATTAGGCCACCTAAATCTTGGGAGGGAATAAATTATTTTTATTGGACATTCTCAAGAAAATGACATCTATGCACAAATGCTGACTCTGTCCAGCTCCTTCTAACATTGCCAGCCTGGTTGCTGCTGAGCTGGCACGTGGCTGTAGATTATGAGAGCAAATTAACCCCCTTATCTGCTTTGCCTGTCAGTGGGAAGCATATGCTTGGTGCAGGGTGAGGGGGTGAGGTACTCTCAGTTATCTTGTTGTTGTGGGGGTAGAAGCAGGATGCCTTCTTGTCTTCACTTCTGGTTACAACAAGGCACACAATGGACGTAGACCTGTGTGGGCTGTGGAGAATGATAGAGGAGCCTGACGTGCAATGGTCCATGGGGTCGCCAAGGGTTGGACTCAACTGTGCAACTGAACAACAACAACCCCTCTACCCTTTTCCTTCAAGGCCTGAATAAGAGAAGACTTTAGTTGATCTTAATAATGAGGTGAAAAGAAGGGTGGGGGAGCTCAATGAGAAAATAAAGGAATTAGGTATCCCTTTCCTTTTCCTTCCACTTCTCCAAAGCACAGAGAATATCACCTCCATTCTTCTTATATCTTCCTCCCCAAGGCCATTATCTCCCTGTTGTGTATTGAATGTATTTGTAACCATACGAATGAGTGGATGTAACAATCTCCAATAGTAACACTGTAACCTTCTGTATGAGGACGTGAGCTAGTGGCCACCGGGGGCAGTAGCGAGCGCCCAGCTCACATGGTACACATTCCTCAAATGCCTTCAGCTGCGCTGGAAAGATTCCCGCTCTCACCTCACCTGGACAAGAAAGGCGTGACCAAGGATGACGTCACTTGGACAGTAGCCAATGCCTGTTGAAGAGCCATATTTAATTGTATAGCCACCGCATAAAAGGAGCTGTTTGTCCGCCATTACCACATGTTCGTACTGTACTCCATGCAATAAAGATGTGCTAGGCTAGCTTACAGCACTAAACTCCCGGAGCTGATTGTTGACTATCTAAACCAGAAACTACTACTGAGGTCCAAATTATAACATCGTTTGTTCCTGAGAGGTGAGCTTTACGGAACTTTGTGCCACAGAAACCAGACGTCAATGGTGTGTATGTTTACCTCCTGAAGACCAATCAGAAAACAAGCTGATTTACGAGTAATTCTTGTGCTGCTACTGTCAGGTGTTTTTCAGCACTTATAGTTCATCTTTTCTCTTGGTCAATATGCTTGTTGTAACATATACGTCACTTTTGACTTCTGCAGTTACAAGAGATGCTCAACGTGGTTACCACCAGTGTCTAGCGTCTAGACACTTCTGATTATGGCAAACTACTGATTGAGCAAACTTTCCACTTGTATTGCTGTGCACACCTTTTCAGTTCCTTCCCAAAGTACCACCACTGTAGCTGGTTTTTTGTGGTACACCAGATTCTTTAAGGTCCCCCGTAAGTAGAAGTCAAGGGGTGTTAAGTTAAGAGAACGTGGGGGAAACTCAATTGCACCTCTTTGTCCTGGCAAATTCTCATTGAGGTAAGCTCTCATGTCTCCTGTTTCTTTGACTGTCTTGCCTGTCGCATGGTGACTCTAGCATTAATTCTTTTGAGGGAATGTCATACTGCACATTGCTACCATAATTCAATTCAACTTCAAAAAGTAAGATGTAGACAGCATCTCTTAAAATGTGTATACATTTTGGCACCCTCTGTTTTATTTTGCTCTCAGATCATCCAAGCTGGCTTAGTATAAAATTTGGAAATCCCATACTGTCAAAGATTGTTTATGGTTGCTCAGAGTCTCAACCATAGGAAGGGAGTTGTTATTTGGATACCTGAGGAAATGGATGCTATCATCATTGACCCATATAAACATACAGTGTGGAACCAAGTTTGGACTTTATACGAATTTGGACTTTGTATGAGGCATGCAAAATCCTAGCCACGATGCCTCATACAACATCCAAATCCTTGCCGCGATGCCTCGTACAACGTCATTTCCATAGAGATACATTGTATTGTAACAGCACAGACTTCAGGGCAAAGTCGGAAACAGACAGGAAACTGACAGAACTTTAAGAAATCATTGTCTAAAGGCTAAATACATTACAAGTACATGCAAACAACCCTGATTGTCCAAGAACCTGAAGAATGCTGCAAAAATCCCAGGAATGCTTCTAAAAATTCTGACGAAATAATTCAAAAAAATCCAAAATCTCACTCAAAACCACTACTAAACACTCTTTGCCCCGTGCAAAGCCTACAAGAGCAATGCACCATGTATCCTGCCTTTTATACTGCCCAGGCACAATGCAACCTGGGAAAAACCCCAATGCCTCATACAAAGTCCTGCGACTTTGTATGAGGCAACTTTTTTCAAGGAATTAGGCGATGTTGTATGAATTCGATGTTGTACGAAGCGGACTTTGTATGAGGTATTACTGTAATTGCCTTTCAAGAGAGTTGTATAGCTAGCCTTAGGCAGAGTAAGGCTATTACCACAGGTGGCAAGTTCTTGTGGGATATGAGGTGGCAAATAGTAGCAAGGTGTTAGATGACAGAACTGTTGTGTGCCTGCTCTGCCATGTGCCATGCATTCACCTAAGCTGGCCTGCTGGGGTACATAGAAAGTGCCTCCATGAATATTGTGGTTTTTTTTTTTTAAACACAACCAGACGTACCCTGGTAATGGCCACCTTGTGTTGCCAGCTAATCTTTCTCACACTAGGTCAGGTGAAAGGAACTGCAGAATGGACTTACCAAAAAGTACCTTCATTTTGGGAGTTTCACATCTGGCCTAGACACGTCTGGCCCCACTGCCAATTCTGCAGTAAGATTCAACAACCAGTCCTGGCAGCTTCCCTTCATGCAATGGAGGGGAAGAGTGGATTTTGTTTGCTCCAGGCAGTGACTTGCTTAGGGCCAGCCCTATCTTGGAAGATCATGCATTGCTTTGGCATGTCTTGGCATGTCTTTGTTTTTGCCCAACCAGGTCCTTCTCTCTCCCAGCATTCTCTCCTAAAAAATAAGAGCAAAATCAGATGAGCGCCTGCCTTCTTCATCCAGTGATAGTCAGGCATGTTGCCCTGTGGTGATCTACAAACTTCAAACAAGTCACATATTGATATAAGGCAAGTAGTCATTCTTACTCAGTCTAGGGCACCAAATGCTGATCGATTAAGTAATTAAATATTCTTACTCCTAATTTGCACTCTTCCTTGGAAGATATTGACCAAGTCAATACAAATCTCAGTGGCAGTCACAAGTTAAGGAGTGTAGGCAAGTTTCACAATTCATTCACAGGAAGAAATGACTAACTTCTTAATTTGCAGGAATTTACTGCTGAGTTTTATGCTAACTGCATTACACTGGCAGTTTTAACCAACAGGATTTAGCCAATGTTTGGCCAGCTGTCATGTGTCTGTGCCTGTCTGCCTGTCTAAAACCACTTACTCTACTTGGTAGCCTGCCATAACCGTAATGCTGCACTTTCAAATCTATTCTGACTTGAGATAACCCTTCCCAGAGGGGTTTAGGTAATAATAATTTCATGTCAGAGCTTCCTCTGGGTTGAAAGGATTTTTGCTGGAAAAACTCTACTCAGGGGAGGCTCCCTTCATGTCCCCATGTGCAGCTCTCGGGCATTGAAACCCGACCTTCCAGTCTCCAGCTCAGCATCTTAACCACTAAGCCACTGGGGGAGCTGCAAAATAACATTAGGAGATTCCATGCCCAATCTTCTCTGGCTTGTGTAGTAGCCCAAGTATAAAAACCATTCCCCCACCCCTGTCCTATGGCGAAGCATTCAATTGCTTAAACTCCCATGGCAATTAGCTAAAACAGAGGTCTGAAGCTTCAGCGAGAAGTAGTCCATAATCTAAAGCAGTGGCTCCCAACGTGGGACCCATGCCCCACAGTGGGACTTCAATTCCCAGAAGCCTAAGTCAGTACATGGCTGATCAGTGCTAATCCAAAAACCAAAGGTTGGGAAACACTGCTCTAAACACTTCCTACCTCCTGGAGCATCAGAATTCATTGTTCTAGCTGCATCAAAAAGTTCATACTGCTGTGTTCTACAGAACTTGTGTATTTATTTTTGGGCTAAGAGATTGGTTTATGGACTGTTGGGGATGTAAGTCTTCGCCTTGTGTCCCAACTAGGTTGCAAGGCATATTGTCCCTGTGGTGCTTTAAGATTTTGCTGCAGAAGCACACAGGTGTTGTCAACCGTGGCTCCAGACAATCCGGGACCTGTGCACAAAGGTTCTGCGCAAGTCGCGTTCTATGCATGCGTAGAAGGCTTTCACGCTTGTGTAGAAACCTTTTACGCTTGCGTAGCCTTCTACGCAAGCGTAGAAGGTTTCTATGCAAGCATAAAAGCCTTCTATGCATGCGTAGAAAATGACTTGCGCAGAAGGGATGCGCAGTACCTCTTTCCCCCCGCTGCCAATTCCGGGGTTTTGGCAGCTGCGGGCAGGAAATGGTGCAAATCGGCGCTGAAAATTGGGAAATCCCGGCCAATCCGGGAAGGTTGACAGGTATGTTCTAGAGAGATCTGTGGTCAGTGTATTTATGCCTGAGCAAAGTCACAGCTCTCAGCTCTAATGCTCATCCTGGCTTCAATTCTCAACCTGGGCTGGAGCTCTGCTTCAGCCTCTGCTTCAATGTTTCACTTTCTGCCAAAAGCCTAGACTAAGAATTCTGCAAGTCTGAGAGCATACTGCAAGAACTGAATCTCCGCTCTGCTCCGAGGAAAGGCATTTGCCTGACTTGTCTGTTTGCTACAAGGAAAGACTACTCGGGGGTAAGCTGTAAGCTGTCTGACTCTACTTGAAGCCACAGCTTACTTTTGGACTGCTTCTAAGCTGTGTAGAGACTTGTACATATCTTTTGCACAGTCGTAGTTTTTCAGTGGAGCTAACTGAGAAACCCAAGAAACTGTATTTGCTTTCTGTTACTGCACTGTTTATATTTCTGCATCACCTACTTCAGAGTAAACCTGTTTGAGTTGTTCACCAAAATCAAGACCTGTCTGCCTTTTTCGTTTTCACAAGAAAGGGAGACATTTCCCCAGGTGTGAATCTTCTGCTCAGCCACTGTGCGCCACTCTGCTGTCCGCGGCTCACCCCACAGACACCATCATGGACAAGCAAAGAAGGACTCTCAAAAGTGGATGAATTAGCAGTGTTTTCCATGAGCAACCAAAGGCACTAATTCTTCAGAGAAACCTTTGAAAGGTTTGTGAAACACAACCTCATTGCAAATCTTCTGTGGCTGATCACAAAGTTCTCATTAGCCTTTGGGAAGTGGATAACTTTGCTGTTAACCCCATAGGTTTGGCCTGCATACAAGGACAACTTGGACCTATTGGCATGGGTTAGGTATCAATTCTTGCTTTGTAGTTCTCACTGTGAAGGACCCTCTGGACACATAATACATAGCATGGCATGTGTGAACTCATCAGGAGCCTGCCTATGCCAGTCTTGCACTGAGTGTTGCAGGGATGACACCAGACCTTGACATGTTGCTTTGCAGCTATTCTATTAAGCAAGAACTAGGGACTGCAGAAGAAAAAGGAGTAGGCAAAGATCATTGGTGCCTAAAGAAACAGATGTCTGCACCAGTTTTCCCATGTATGACCTGCATCAGCATGGAGATACCCTGGCGTTCCCTCTTCTTGCCAGTTTCAAGTGCCAGCTGGCATCAGCAGAAAGCTGTGGTAGGAAGAAGAGAGATGCCTCATTGAGATAAGGTTGTTATTTCCTAAGCAATTCAGCTATTTTTTGCTTGGAGACAACAATCTTCAAATTGATGCTCTTCAGATGTCCTGGTTTACATCTGTCATTATTCCCAGATAACATATCCATTGACCACACAGGGCAGGGGTATTTGGTGCTGCAAAGCAAAGCGAAAGCAATCACACTTATATACTACCCCATAGCACTTAGTGCACTCTTTGGGCAGTTCACAAGTTAATTAGCACACACTGGGCCGGGGGAGATTGCTCTAAGACAATGATGGCAAACCTTTTAGAGACTGAGTGCCCAAACTAAAACCCAAACCCCACTTATTTACCTGTCTTTAAATTGCTTATCACCTTTTCAATTTCCATCTCTGTTATTTGTTCTTCCATCTTTTTCATATGTTCTTCTATTATATTATCCCCAGTTTCTCAATTCTTATTTCCTTTTTATTATATACATTTTGGTAAAATCGTTCTACTATTTTTAATTTATCACTAGTTTTATTGTACCTCCTCCCATCCATATCTACCAATGTGCCTATCTCTCTTTTTTCTTTCTTCTCTCTTAGCTGTCCTTGCCAGCATTTTTGAATTTCTATTACTGACTCAGAATATTCTCTTTTTAAGTATACCAAATTATTCTTAACTTTTTCCATATCTTTTCCTATTATTTCCTTTTTTAACATCTGAATTTCTTCCCACACCTTTTTTCCCTTTGTCCTAGCATGTTCATTTTGAAGCCTTCTTAAGTGATTCTCAATTTGAGTTTGTTTATCCTTTAGTTGCTTATACTTAACACTTGCCAATTTAATACCAGGGGAAGATGGCCTGCCAGCAGAATTTTAAAAGAAATTCAAAGACATAATGGTTTCAAAATTGAAGAAATTGTATAATTACATATTGGATGGAGGAGAAATACCAAATTCATGGCATGAAACCATAATTATCTTAATACCAAAGCCAGGAAAATATTTGGAAAATATTGGATCGTATAGACCAATTTCTTTAATCAACCAAAACGCTAAGATCTTTACTACAATTTTGGCTAATAGGTTCAACAGCATTATGATAAATTACATTGATAAGGATCAAGTTGCCTTTTAAAAAGGAAGATACATGGTAGATTTAACAAGAAGAGTAATAGATTTGTTGGAAGTAGTGAATCAAAACAAAGCAAAAATTATGTTGTTATCATTAGACATATTTAAAGCTTTTGATTCATTACAGTGGATTACAATAAAGACAATGATAGGGAAAATTGGGTTTGGAGAAAAAATTTAAAATGTAATAGATCAAATGTATAAGAAAGGATATGCTAAAGTGACACCCAATAAAAAGTTTAGTAAAAGTGCAAAAACATCTTAATGAATTTGAGGAGGTGATAGGTTTGAAGATAAATTGGGGGAAATCGGAGGAAATCTGTTGTAACATAAGCAGCTAGGAGGAAAATGAGACAAAAAGTAAGTAGACTGCAGTGGCTCAAGTGGCTAAGACGCTGACTTGGAGGCGGAAGGTCAGCAGTTCGATTCCTGAGTACTGCAGGATGGAATGAGCTCCTGTCTGTGTCCCAGCTCCTGCCAACCTAGCAGTTCGAAAGCAAGGAATTGCAAGTAGATAAATAGGGACCACTTTGGTGGAAAGGTAACAGCGTTCCATGTGCTCCGGTGTCTAGTCATGCCTGCCACATGACCACGGAAACATTTGCAGAAGCAGACAGCCCTGGCTCTTCGGCTTTGAAACAGAGATGAGCGCTGCATCCTAGAGTTAGATTTATCGTTAGATCTTGATAAATTAAACTTTGGACCAATACAAAAAATTGAATATATCTTGGTTTGGTAGAATTGCAATATGTAAGATGAAGTTATTGCCAAAATTGAACTTTTTACTTGAAGCTCTACCAATCCAACAGAAAGAAAAGGATTTATATTTTCTTCAAAACATGTTAAATAATTATTGAAATGGGAGTAAAAAGGTGAGGATATCAAAGACCCTGTGGTGTAAACCACAAAAAGAAGGGGGATTGGGAATCCCAAATATAAAAAATTACTACAGGGCCTTTCAACTCAAAGCCATTACAAAAATTATGGCCAAAAAAACCCAAACAATTTGGAGAGGGTTAGTCACGAAAGAGCTTCAACAGTGTGGAAATGGTCTTTTTTTAGACAGAGAAATTCCTAAAATAAAAGTTAAGAATGATTTGATAAAAGCGATGATGACAACATGGAGTGCATTGAAACAAAAATTGGTACCTAACTATTCTCCAAGAATACAAATGTTAGATTTAAAATCATTTCCAATTAAAAGTGACAAACTGAAAAAGGTCTTACAAAAATATGGGATATGCTTGCTTAAAGAATGGTTTAAAATTATGAGAAAAATGAAAAGAAGTTGGAAATTTATAAAGAACTGAAGCTGAACTGGTTACAGGTACTTGTAGTGAACAATAGGAATTAAAAATACTTCAATATGACTTAAATAGACAATTGACAGAGTTTGAAAAGTTAATTGATGAGATAAGAGATGAATCGTTCCAGAGGGAGTGGTAGCATCTGCACCATCTCCTCACAGCAATGAGAGGACCTGTTTGTGCTCACTAACACCTGACATTGGGGCACAGAGAGCAGAGCTTTTTTCCCAGTCTGTTGAGAGCGTGGAACTTTGGGCTCTGTGGAAACTGTAAGGACACAACCTTTATGGGATTGTGATAATTGTGCTGATTTTTTTTTTATTATGTGTATATTATTTGCCGCCGCCAGCCCTGAACAGAACACCTGCGCTGGCGGCAGACATAAAGGGGCTGGCGTGCTCTGCCCACCAGCCTCGGCATCCTCCTCCATGGAGTTGGAGGAGGAGGAGAAGAGACCCCATGCTGCCGCCAGCCCTGAACAGAACACCTGCGCTGGCGGCAGACATAAAGGGGCTGGCGTGCTCTGCCCTCCAGCCTCAGCATCCTCCTCCATGAAGTTGGAGGGGGAGGAGAAGAGACTCCGTGCTGCCACCGCCAGCCCTGAATGGAACACCTGCGCTGGTGGCAAGCATAAAGGGGCTGGCATGCTCTGCCCACCAGCCTCGGTGTCCTCCTTTGTGGATTCGGACTGTTGGGGGTGGGGGGGGGGGAAGATGCCTGGCCGCCTGAGGCATTTACCATCAACTGGGTGGCCAGATGTGCCTTCAATGGCCCCGTTGCCTTTGCCGCAGGACCTGGCCTCGTCCTCCCGCATGGGGGTGAGAGAAGGAGGCAACTTGCTGTGGGGTGGCTTACCATTTTTGCTGCCAGAACCAAGGGGGGATTGTGGGTGGGGTAGGAAGAGAGGGAGCTGGTCCTGCCAGCCAGGAAGGAGGGGCAGCATTCCATCTAGGGGGGTTCCAGGGACTCATATAGGTGTTGTGACGGGCATGGGGCGGTATGGCGGGTACCGAGGGGCGGGCCACACTTGGGGAATGCGGGTCTGATGTTTAAGTGCAGTCCCTCGTTCCAGCCCCACAGGTACATCACTGGGCCCTGAGCAGCAGATCCAGAGTGACCCCGCCCTTAGGCTGCTGCTGGTGAATGCCAGATCGGTCTGTAATAAGGCCCCCCTGATCCAAGATTCTATCCAGGAGGGGCGGGCCGACATGGCATCCATCAACGAAACCTGGCTGACACCTGAGGATGGAGTACCTCTTTCAGACATGTGTCCAGCCGGGTTCGGTATTTGGCACCAGCCTAGAGGGGAGGGGAGGTGGGTGGTGTCGCCATTGTTGCCAGGGAGTCATTGGGAGTTGCTAGGGCCACTGCTCCACAAGTGTCTGGTTGTGAGGCCCTGCTTCTACGGTTGGGCCCTAAGGCTCAGTTGGGGGATCTTACTCCTGTACCTGCCCCCTTGCAGGGTAAGGGATGCACTGCCTGAGCTCCTCGAGGCCACCTCAGTGTTGGTGTTGGAGTTCCCGAGGCTTATGGTTCTGGGGGACTTCAATTTGCCATCATTGGGGATGGCTTCTGAGGTGGCAAGGGAGTTCATGGCTTCCATGGCAGCCATGGGCCTGACTCAGGTAGTTCGGGGTCTGACCAGGGGCAGTGGTCCCATGCCAGACTTAGTTTTCTTGTCGGAGCAGTGGCAGAGTGATCTGAGATTACAGGATTTAGTCATCTCACCTGTGCCATGGTGACTCTTGACTTTCTGGGGGCGATGCTTCATCATAGGGAGGCAGGGCCTATTAAAATGGTCCACCCTCGGCAACTAATGGATCCAGATGGATTCCAGAGGGAACTGAGGGATGTTCCTCTGGATCGGATACATGATTCACCCGAGGCGCTTGTCGACCTGTGGAACAGGACGGCAACAGCAGCCTTGGATGAAATTGCACCACTGTGGCCTCTCCACGCCCGTGGGGCTAGGTCATCCCCGTGGTTCACGGATGAACTGTGGGAACTCAAACGGGCAAAGAGATGCCTAGAGCTTCGCTGGGTGAAGACCAAGGATGACTTCGATTGGACACTAGCTAGAGCTGCTATTAGGGCCTACCTAGTGGCGATGGGGGTGGTGAGGCTGCAGTACTTCACCACCCTTATTGCCTCTGCTGATAATTGCCCAGCCGCCCTGTTTCGGGTAACCAGGTCCCTCCTCGGTAGAGGGAGATCGGTGCCCGGTTGGCAGGGTTCGGCTGAGGACTTTGCTGACCATCTGGTGGAGAAAATCGATCGGATTCGTTCAGGGCTGAATCCCGGCATGGATGGGGAGGGTCGGGGGGGGGGGGAGGAGCACTGTCTTGCTGTACGATCTGGGATCGGTTTGATCCTGTTGTCCCTGATGAAGTGGACAGGCTCCTTGCAGCTGTGCATGCCACTACATGTCCTTTGGACCCCTGTCCCACCTGGTTGGTAAAAGCCTCCAAAGAGGTGACAGGTGGCTGGGTCGGGGCGATAATAAATGCATCATTACGGGAGGGGGTATTTCCGGCAGCACTAAAACATGCTTTGGTGCACCCCCTCCTGAAGAAAATATCCCTTGACCCAGCTGTCCTTAACAACTACAGGCCAGTTTCCAACCTTCCCTTTCTGGGTAAGGTTTTGGAGAAGGCGGTGGCATGCCAGCTGCAGAGTGTCCTGGAGGAAGCGGATTATCTGGACCCCTTTCAATCAGGATTCAGGCCCGGGTATGGTATGGAGACTGCATTGGTTGCACTGATGGATGATCTCTGGCGGGAGCGGGACAGGGGTTATCCATCCGTCCTTGCTCTTCTTGACCTCTCAGCGGCCTTCGATACTGTCGACCACGGTATCCTTCTGGAACGGCTCAAAGGACTGGGGATCCAGGGCACCGTGTTGTCCTGGTTTTCCTCTTTTCTGGAGGGCCATACCCAGTCGGTATGGTTCGAGAGTGAGAGGTCCAGCCCTAGGCTCCTCAAGTATGGGGTGCCTCAGGGTTCGGTGCTCTCTCCTCTCCTATTTAACATCTACATGAAGCCACTGGGTGAGATCATTCGTTCCCACGGGGTGCGGTACCATCAGTACACGGATGACACCCAATTGTATATCTCAGCCCGTGGGGACCCCAGTGATGCTGTTGGAATCCTATCCGGATGCCTGGAGGCCATTGGGGTCTGGATGGGGGCCAATGGGCTTCGGCTGAATCCCAGCAAAACAGAGTGGCTATGGATAAGGGGGCCCATGTTATCCAGGGAGCTACCATCTTTGGTACTGGATGGGGCTGTTTTGCCCCAGACAGACCCAGTGCTCAACTTGGGGGTCCTTCTGGACTCACGGCTGCTGCTAGAAGAACAGGTAGCGGCTGTGGCCAGGAGGGCTTTTGCCCAACTTTGGGTGATTCGCCAGTTGCGCATGCTCCTGGACCGGGGCTCCTTGCTTATGGTCACCCACGCTCTGGTCACTTCCCGACTAGATTATTGTAATGCGCTCTACATGGGGCTGCCCTTGACGACCATTCAGAGGCTGCAGCTGGTCCAGAATGAGGCAGCCCGGGTGGTAATGGGATGTGGACGATATGCCCGCACCTCACCGCTACTTCGGGAGCTGCACTGGTTACCAGTTTGTCTCTGGGTGCAATTCAAGGTGCTGGTTTTGACCTTTAAAACCCTATATGGCAGTGGGCCAGGATACCTTAGAGACCACATTGTCCCAAGAGTGTCTGCCCATCCAACCAGAGTGGATCGGAGGGGCTCTCTAATAGTGCCATCAGCTAGGGGTGCACATCTATCCAGCACCCGAAGAAGGGCCTTCTCCGTGTCCGCACCAACTCTCTGGAACCTCCTGCCAAACAGATCTAAGACTTCAAAGAGAATTGCTGCCCTTCAGGAAAGGATTGAAGACCTGGATGGCAGGGCAGGTGTGGGGCCCTAATGGGAACACGGTCCCCGCCTGCTGGCTTATGTAAACAATTAAGAATTCTCTCTTCTTCTTTTGATAGTGAGTGGGATTGGTGGGTGGGATATGGGTCTTTTAAAAGTGTTTTTATGTGTTTTTAGAACTTGTTGTAATGCCGCCCTGAGTCGGGTTCTGCCTGAGTGGGCGGCATATATAAATTTGACTGTTAAATTAAATTAAATTAAATCAATTGGAATAAAGGACTTGGTAAAAAGACTATACAAAATTTTGAGTAAGGAAAATAAGTCATGTAATACATTAAAGGAAATGTGGGAATCGGATCTGAAAATAAAAATTACAGAAGAAAATTGGCAGAAGAAATGGACAACTAGAATTATGAAATGTCTGTCAGTAAAAGGTATGGTGGAAATGGTTCCAAAGGGCCTTTTCCGTGTTCACTCCGGCCCTTTGGAACCTCCTGCCCATACCTGTCAAGTTCCCCGTATTGCGAAGGAGGAAGGGAACCACCCACAGGCGAAATTCCCAGAAGAATGGGCCAAGCACAATGAGATAAAAATGCAAAAGTGTTTAATAAAAGTGGATTAATCAATATGCGAGGACTGGTGGGCGGGACAAAACAAATCCTATAAGACCATTGACCAAAAACTGTTGAAAATACTACTACTATAAACTCAAGTCCTATTGGTAAGACAATAACCATATGGTCTCGTGAACTGAATAAGTATGTACTGAAGACTAACATGCATAAAAGTACACATCCCAACAGTTCAAGCAATAACTGGGTGACCAATATAACATATAAGGTACTAGGAAAGAAGCATAGGTATAGTCCTGGTCGTAACAAAGTGGAGGAAAAATCCTGGGAACAATATCCAATAAGCGAATCCATAATGCAATCCTGGTCACAACAAAGTGGGGAACAATCTTAAGACTGAGTAGTTCACAATACACAGTTTACACAGTCCAGGTCATAACGAAGTTGAAGACAATCCTAGAAATAAGTAGTTCATGAATCCCAGTTAGTTGACGAAATCCAAGAAATAAGTTCACAATTCACAGTAAGTTTTATATCCAAGAATGAGAAGTACACAATTCACAGTTTGTTCACAGTTCGTTAATATCCATCCGGTAAAACTAGATATTTCGTGCAATTCTTCATCAGAAATTGTAACATCATACACAAAGCTAAACGTGCTCAGTAACCTCCTACGGAAATTTTTATCAGGCAGTTCCCCGTATTGGCCGGGATTACCCCATAATTCCACGCCGATTTTCTCCATTTCCCGCCCAGAGCTGCCACTAACCCGTAATTTGGCAGCAGAGGGAAAGGAGTTACTGCGCATCCCTTCTGAGGAGGTCCTTTCTACGCATGCATAGAACCCTTCTACGCATGCATAGAACCCTTCTACGCATGTGTAGGAGGCTTCTGTGCAGAAGGTTCTGCGCAGGTCTGTTCTACGCATGCGTAAAAGCCTTCTACGCATGCATAGAAGTGACCTGCACTGAACGTTTCTGCACAGGTTGCTTCTATGCATGCGTAGAAGGCTTTTACACATGGGTAGAATGGACCTGTGCAGAAACGTTCTGCGCAGGTCCCATAATCTCTAGAGCTGCGCTTGACAGGTATGCTCCTGCCATTTGAGCTCCGGTTGCAGACGGAGCTGCTGCCCTTCAGGAAAGAACTTAAGACCTGGCTGGAGGGGCAGGTGTAGAGCCCTGAGAGCAATGTGGCTCCTGCTCGCTGGCTTCTACCATGAGATGCACCCTCTCTCTGTTTCTCGGGGTGGGTGGGATTTTTAAAGTGGGTGGGGGTTTTAACTGCTTTTATTATATGGGGTTTTAGATTATGTAAGCCGCCCTGAGTCGGGGTCCCTGAGTGTGCGGCGAACAAATTGAAATATTAAATTCAATTATATTAAATTACCTGACACCAGTTCAGCTAAATCAAATTGATAGTAGTAAATCTAAAAACTGTTGGAGATGCCATCAAGAAATGGGGACATAACATATTTGGTGAGATTGTCAGCTTGTCTCAGAATATTGGAAAAAATAGAAAAAGAAACTAGAAACATAATGGATGAAAATTTAAAGTTGGATGCACAAATGATTTTGTTAATGGATTTGAACCAACTAAAACGAGGTTCTAATAGAAAAGACCTGTTGTCCATTTTCATATCAACTGCAAGACAGCAAATTGCAAAAAACGAAAAATAATGTAAGATTGGGAGTGGACATCTGGTATGAAGCATTATGGGAGATAGCTCTAAATGACAAGCTGACATGTGAACTAAATATAAGAAAAGGAGTAATGAAGGAAAATAATTTTTGGAATATATGGAAGCCATTCCTAGAACATACATTAAAAAATAATAAGGGCAAGACACCAGCAGCTGATTTAATGGGTTTTTGGAAGAAGTAAAGAAATTGAAGGGGCAAACGCCAGGCTAACTCCTCAGACATTGTAAATATCTCAGGGTGATATATGTTTATATTAGTTTTATTCTGTTAATGTTACACCCATCAAGCGCGGCTCCTGAAAATATGGGAACTGCTCCGGCCCGGGTGTGCATGCGCCAGAACAACTCATTGGTGCATGCGCAGAACCTCTCTGTGCATGCGCAGAGCCCATTTGCAACGGGTGCGCAGTAACCCTTTCCCCGTTGTTCAAATACGGGACGGTGGTGGGAAAGGGGAGGAACGAGCGGAGAAATACGGGAAATCCTGGCCAACCTGGGATACTTGACAGGTATATATATATACACACACACACACACACACATAAGGTACTAGAAAAATGATGTAAAAGATATATAAGGTAGTGAAAATATTATACAATAAATTAAGTAAGTAGGAACCTTATACGAATACAATAAGATGTTTAAACAAATTAAGTAGTCCCCCATCAATCACTCAATGTGTATTTTGCTTTACTTAATATCGCATGTTATTTTTTCTCTTTTCTTTATTTTTTCAATTTATTGTTTTGTTCAGTTTATTTGATTTATACACATGTATTATATTGGAAAATTCAATAAAAATTATTCAACACCCTCCCCCCCCCCCCACACACACACTTATTTATCACAAAGTGCCAACACAGCAACAGGGGAGGAAGGAAACACTCCCATTGGGCTGCTGGGCAGAGGGGTGGGGTGCTCTGTACTGGAGTGACTGCATGGGCACCCACAGAGAGGGCTTCAAGTGCCACCTCTGGCACACGTGCCATAGGTTCACCACCACTGCTCTAAGATATCGTGATGTCCAGCCTCTTATATGACAAGAAGTTGAGCACTTTGATGCTAGTTCCATAGAAATACCAACAGGCTTCAGTATGGTTTAGAAGCTGTTGTCCCTGTTGAACTATTGTAGAACATGGCATAGCAGTCCTCCGGCCAGGACTGCGAAAGGCCGGTGAGGCAGTAGAACTTTTGTGATCTGTATTTTCATCAACTGGGGGTTAGAAATTATTGTAGTTTTGCTTTATATTGCCTATATTGTGTTTTGTATTTATTGTACCATGTAATAGAGAATTTGCCATGTTGTGGAGATTTCTATTGTAATTATAATTTATTTGTATTTACATTGTATTTTTGCCTTTTGTTATTTAAATGTTGTAAACCGCTTTGAGTCTCCCATTGGGATGAGAAAAGCGGTATAGAAATAAAACTAATAATAATGTGACAGTTAACTCTCTGGTAATACAGTAATTTATCCTGATAATACAGTAATTTATCCAAAGATGAGATGGATAGATGGTATTGTGGACACAATGGACACAGTGCTGGGTGGGCTGAGGAGAATGGTGGAGGACAGAGGTGCCTGGAGGAAAATGGTTTATGCGGTCGCAAAGGGTCGGAATCGACTGTGCGACTGAACAACTGAACAACAACAAAATCATGTCATACTCAACAGCGAACAAAGCCAGTTTATTAAAAAATCCCGATTATGAGCTTACTTTCCTGAATATTTATAACAACCTTTACTGCTATTGGCTATAAAGTCCAAATTTATTTCATGATTTCCACTAGGAATCTAAAATTGCACAAAATCTCAATATATCACTCTGGATGAAGGTATCACTGCCGATTTTCAATCCTCAGAGTGGCCAGAGTTCAAGTGGGCAAGACACTGTGAAACCAAGACCCATTGATATATTAGAATAGCTGAGCTATTTTTTGTTAGTTAGTAAGCCTCATATTGGTACAACTGAAAATAAAGGGTGTTTTCTACTGCCCCTCTGCTGAAAGTATGTACAAGAGACTGAAGTTCATTCTGCCTGCTCACTTTTTGAATATGGCTGACAAAGCACTTGTGTATATGACATTTATGGGTGTCCATGTATCCTTAAGTGAGACACATATTTCTCCAAGTAAACATTTCTTATAGGTGGCACCATTATAAAGTACAGTATTGTATTAACTATTCTTTACCAATTTCATCTGAATAAAGTGCCTGAAAATTAGTTCAAAGCTGTTTGGCCAAAATAAAATAAAAATAGGTTGTTGTTCCAAATTCTTGCTGTTGTTTGGCAACTGAAATGGAACCAAGCCAGATACTTAAATATGCTGATAAATCTGAATAGAACCTGTATCCAAATCTGTATAGAGAAGCACACATTTAATTACTCACCCCAGACATTCCACTTGTAGCATCTTCATTATCATGCAGAAGAGATATAGCACAGTCAGGACCTCTAGTGTCAAAAGGAAGAATCACAAAAATCCTTCCTTCATTTTCTCTGTCTCACTTCACCTTATTCTATACAATCTATTGGGCTATTCAATAAACTATACTGACAGATTAAGAAAGTGGATGAGCCACCCACTAGTATTGACCTACTAACACGAAAGCTCAAGTTCTAGCATGTCAGCATAAGAGAAAAGCTGAAATGCAAAAATGCTCTAAATTGTCCATGTTGCCAAAGTGCATAAATATGCAAATCAGCAGATGCAAAATATATCAAAATACATCAAAGCCATTGGGCAACACTCAGGATAAATAATTATTTGGGTAAAGACTACCTTACAGACTCCATCCTGTATAGGCTTTATCCTATTTTATTTTATTCCATCGTCAATAGGGTTTTTTTTGTTTCTGGTATATATATTTCAATGTGTGTGTGTTTTTTATGTTTGTGTTTTGTGTTGTTAGCCACTCAGAGTGGAAAAATTTAGAAGGGTGGGGTATAAATGTAATAAATAAATAAATAAATAACCCATATTGAATTTTGCAGTGCAGTCCAAATTGTGCTTCCAGGTTTACCGTGTCCTTAGTTCTCATGCTGCTTGGTAATGCCAAATCAAAGTCATATTTCACTGACTTCTTTTTGGAACAAGTGACATCAAACTGGAAAGGAGGAAAAACATACAGTAAAACCTCGTATAAAGAGCGCCTCGCTTAGAGACTAACTAACTTAAAGAGCAGCATTTTCTCTGAATGGTTGCCTCACTTAACAAGTAAAACCAACCAAAAACTCACTTAACAACTAAATTGGGGTTCACAACCCCCCCTGCCAAAAGTCACAATTGGTCACTTACAATGGTGTTTCACTTAAAGAGCAAACTCACTTAAAGAGCAATCCCATGGAACACATTATGCTCTTTAAGTGAGGTACTACTGTACAGTACTTGCAAGCTGATTGAAGAAAGATGTGGTGTTGTGGTTAGTATCCAATTTAGAAAACTTTGAAAAAAGGCTAATAGTCTGTTTTTCTTTTCCTTAGACTGCTGCAGAGCATATGCTCAACAAGCTCTGATAAATTGAGTTTAACTTGGTATTCCTACCAGTTCAGTAGCACTCAAGACCAGTGCTCATCTTCAAGGTCATCCTTTAAAGCCAGAAGACTTATCTCATAGCTGAAATTAGGGTAATCAGATGTAGAGGATGTGTTAGAAGGAAACCAATGAGAAAACCAAGCCCGAGAAGACTTAAAAAAAAAGCAGTTGCAGCAAACATTGGGGGCCTAGATTGGGGGCCTAGAAAGGTAACACCCCCATGTAACTCCAGAATTATTACCATCATTCCAGCAGTGCAGTAACAGAGGGATTGGTCTAAACTTCAGCTCAGTATCTCTTTGGCAGCTCAGAGCTCCCTTCTTTTCACCCTTCTCAGGAAAAGGAAGTAAGTTCTAGCACATGTCTTGTTCAAGCCTTGCAGGGCCAGATCTGCTGTCAACGTAATCAGTCTCTGTTAGTGACTCATGAACCCAGTCGGCGAGGAAGATCCCTATAAAGTCGTACTGATCCAGCTATATTTGCTGGATTAGCAAAGTGCTTGCTGGACAGCTCCCCTGCTGTTTGTGGCCACCTGTTCTGTCCTGGGTCTTTATCGTCTATTGCCCTTCTATGCAGTGGTAGAAATGAAAAGGACATTGTGTTTTCTTCATCTTTCCAGTATCAATTAAATCCTGTTCTCTCTTTCACATTGCTTCAATGATATTTGTGGATATGCATTTTTATTTTAGCTATATATTGTAACTGTTATTTAATCTCAGAATTATTTCTTAAAACCATGTTGGGAATATTGGTGAAAAGTGCCCTTTTAAAATACAGAGTACTTTTATAACAGAAAATTAGAGACTTCACAGTTCACATACTTTCCCCTGACACTGTCAGAGCCCATTGCTCCAGGGCTGGTTGCTCCACAAATGATATTCCATAGTGCCATCTTGTGGGCATTTAACATGATGGTATTGAGACTCTCCTGTACTACAGTATTCTTCTTCTTCCCTGTCTAGGCCAGACATGAAACTGCCAAGACAAAGCCACCCTTTGGTGAGTTTATTCTGATGTTGCCTTCACCTGACCTAGTGTGAGAAAGATTAGCTGGCAACACAATGCTGTTGTTACCAAGTATGCTCGATTGTGGTTCAAAAACACAATCTTCGAGGAGGCTCTTTCTGTGTACCCCTCCTCTACTATGATATTCCCAATTTCTATGTACATATGTAAAAGCAGGATGGTGAAGCTATCCTGCTGCTTCTGCTTCTGTTTCTACTACTTCTGCTACTGCTACAGAATGTTATAAATTGAAGTTGGATGGCTGACTAGATCTGACATCTGACAGAATGGATCTGTGTGGAGTGTTTAGAAATGGATCACCTATATTCTTAGTATAGCATTGAGCTATAGTCTCTGTGAATCCACATGAATGGGATTACTGTGTGTACATTGTGTGGATTCAGAGACTTGGGCTTCTGGCAATTGAAGTCCAAGAACAGCTGGAGTGCCAAGGTTTGCCAACACAGAGCTATAGGCCTGGGACCCGTCGCCTGGGACCCACCTGTGGCTGGGATGGAGGGCTCAGGACCACCCACTTCACCGGCGTCCTGGCCCCACCCCTGGCTGGGGTCTCAAGAGGAGCGGCCATGGCAGGACTTTCGCCATCGCCCGGGACCCACCTGCGGCTGGGATGGAGGGCTTGGGACCACCAAATCTACCTGCATCCTAGCCCCACCCCTGGCCGGGGTCTCAAGAGGAGCGGCCGTGGCAGGACTTTCGCCATCACCTGGGACCCACCTGTGGCTGGGATGGAGGGCTTGGGACTGCCAAATCTACCTGTGTCCTGGCCCCACCCCTGGCCGGGGTCTCAAGAGGAGCGGCCAGGGCAGGACTTTCACTGTCGCCCGGGACCCACCTTCGGCTGGGATGGAGGGCTCGGGACCGCCCACTCCACCGGCATCCTGGCCCCACCCCTGGCTGGGGTCCCAAGAGGAGCGGCTGCAGTAGGACTTTCGCCGTCGCCCAGGACCTTGCTGATGCTGAGGCGCAGAACTCCTTCCCCCGGCCTGGCGGGGGGGAGGGGAAGCTCTGGCGCCAGCACATCGCGTCTGTAAGGAATTTGCTGCTGCTGAGGTCATTGCCAAGGCGCGGAGCTCCTTTTCCCTTGTTGGCGGGGGAAGTAGAAACACCTGTGTCAGCACCCCGCAGCCATAAGGACTTTGTTTGTTGCCGGCCGCCACCCGGAATTCCGCTACATTGTATTTTTGTCTTCTCAGTGTTCGTATTATTGATTGTTTTGTATTATTGTATATTATATTGTACTTTTGCTTTGCTCCTATTATTGATATTGCATTGATTATATTGTATTGTGTTATTTTTGTACCATTGTGTATTTATTTATTTTGTATACTTCTTGTATTGTTGCTGTTATTGTTGTTTGCCGCTTCGAGTTGCCTTCAGGCTGAGGGAAGCAGGATACAAATAAAAGTTATCTATCTAACTAATAAAAAATTAGATCAGGATTGTAGCTTGTTTGTCACCTGCCACTGTTAGCTGCCACTGAAGTGGGTGATTTAGGCTTATGTATAAAACATGTTTAAAAGGATTCTTCCCAATTTATAATGGCTTTGCCATTTTCATCATTGTGTTTATAGCCCCAAATGTTGCTATTGTTGTTGAAATCTCCAACTAGAAAGTGAGTGTTTTGGTTTTCCATATTAGATCACTTCTTAAAGCAGAATGGTATAATAGGTGGTTTATAAACCGATTTTACTATGCACACAGCCAGTTTAACTGTCAAGATTTCTTTATTGTCTTCTTTAGTATAATCTGTTGTGGGGACTATAATACCTGGTCTTAAAGTGGCACTTCCATATTGCCTCTCAGCAACTGGACACATCCCAGGAACCTTTGGTCAATGCTTATCAGTTCCGCTGTGATTTTCTTAGATGCAGAAGATATTATTTTTCCTTTTGCTACAAAGTGAAGCCAAGAGTTCCTCTTTGCAGGAAGAGATGCTCTCTATATTAATAGAAATTCTTGTATTTTATGCTCCTAAAAAGACCATTGGGTCATTATTTTTATGGTGCAACTCTCCTGGACAAGAAAGATGTGTTGGCAGCATGCCATTGTTCAGGGGATACCTGAATGTACTCATAATATTTTCCACTCTTCAGGGAGGCTCCTCTTGTGTCTCCCATAAGTGGAAAATGTGAATCATATGAGGAGAGATCTTTCCATATGAGGAAAATTGTGAGCCTCAACATCTGAGGAAACCCCAGCAGATCTGGTACAGCCCAAATATTACAAGTTTGTTCTCTTGCTTGCTGTTCATAGTAGGTAACTGAAACAACAGCTGCCAGTGTTCAGCTTATCTGCTGTCAGCTGCTGTCTGAGGCCAAGCTACTCTTGACTGATAACATCATTATAATTGAAATCATGTTAGTGTTCAAGAGATAGGACTTAGGCAGTTTTTTTCATGATAGAGAAATCAGACTTGGGAAGAAAGAATGTAGTTATTGCCTCAAGCCAGAGCACAAAGCAAAGCAAATTAATTTGCAAATTACAAGAGGAGGGGAGAGCTCCTGCTGTGACAATCACATGTAAACAACACTTACAGAGTTTTCTTTTTTTTCTTGCTCTAATTTGAGAACCATGAATGATTTTTAATTCACCAGGGGCACCCATTAAGCTCCCTAGCTGCATTGGAAATATTTCATTTCATTTCATTTTGTTTAAGATGCAATGGATTCTGTGACATACTTTAGAGTTCCACTGACACTTGAGACTGGTATAAGGAGATCTCCAACTGTTTCGAAAGATAACTAATTTGAGAGTCTCTCACAAACTTTTTGAAATGGTAGCCGTGTTAGTCTTAATCTACAGAAGCTAACATTAAACTATGGCAGTTAGTCTTTCGGTGCCACGTTTTTTTCTTTTTGTTTTATTATATAAATCCATTATATTTTTTGACTACTCTAACTATTCAATAACTAATTATTCATTATTGACACTTATATCCCACTTTTCCTCCAGTGAGCTTTAGCTCTCTTTATCTTATCCCCACAATAATCCTCTAAGGTGGAGTTGGGTTGGGTTTCCTTTTTAAGAGCTGTAGTGACAAGATCCATTGTGTGGAATACTGCAATCCAGTATGTAAGACTATGCTAAACGTTGCACTTCATAAAATATTTCAGAAGAAAGATGGAGTCCATCTTGAATTCTATTGGAGCTTTCTCTCAGCACCCAAACTTTTCTGCTTGCTTAATTTCATTGCATCATTCAGATCTTTAAATGTATGTTCTAGAAAAGAGGTAGGGCATTCACACACACATTACAGGTGAATGAGAACACACCGCCCAGATGAGTCAGATGAAGCAAGGAGATGAACAACTGACCTACCAAAGCATCTCATTTTCCATTGTGACCAGAGCCCCAGGAGCTGACTTACCTGCTCAGCCAGTGTCTATATATAGCAACAAAGGTGAGCTTACTGTTTTTCTGTGGCCTACCTGTAGTTCTCATTGAACTTCAAAATGCAGGTGAAGTCAACGCTATTTAATGATGTTTGTCAGCCAAAACAATAGCAGAAACAATAGCAGCAGTAGCAGCAGCAAGAAAAGCATCTCTATCTTGACCAAAGAGAGGAAGGGACCTGTCAAGTCTTTTTTCTACTGCGTATTTTTCATGAGACCAAATGGGGGTGGGAAGCCACCACCAGGACTTCCTGCCATTTCTATGTTGGTTTCAAACATCTGTGCCTAATTGTTTGTGTTGTTTGAAGTAGGGGGGGAAACAGTAGTCAGAAGGAGTTAAGTTCCCTTTTCTTTTCTTATACTTATGAGCTAATTTTATATCCTGTCCTTCCTTCAGTGAACTCAAGGGAATCTCAATAGCTCTCTTCCTTCCTTCCACTCCACTTCTTCTCACAATGAGCCTGTGGTGCAGGCCAGGTTGAGAAAGAAAGACGAATCCATGATCAATCATGAATTTCAAAGCACAATGGAGCCTCATGCCTGAATCACCCAAGCAGGGCCACCATCAGAAATTTCTGGGCCCCATACTGAACAATCCTATTGGGCCCACACACACACAGTTATGGCCGGTGGCGGTAGGGCCCTGTCAGCTCTGGGTCCTATACGGCAGTACTGGTAGTACTACCCTGATGGCAGCCCTGCACCCAAGTACTGGGTCAGCACAGTAACCATACCAACCCTCTCAGCTCTGGTCCAAAATGGTTCACCTCTGTGGTTGCCAAACAAAATAACCTCAGGAGGTCCCTTGCCCAATCTTCTTTGGTTTGTGTAGTGGCCCAAGGTATAAATCCACCCCCTCCATCCCATGGTGAAGCATCCCATTGTTTAAACTCCCATGACAATTAGCTAAGACAGAGGTCTGAAGCTTCAGTGAAAAGTAGCCCATAATCTAGAGCAGTGGTTCCCAACATGGGGCATACACCCCACAGGGGGAACTGAAATTCCCAGAAGCCTAAGTCAGTATATTGGCTGATTAACACTTTGGGAAATTGATTTAGGCTTCTGGGAATTCAAGTCCAAAAACCAAAGTTGGGGAAACACTGATCGAGAGAAAGAAATCAATGTTGGTTGTGAGAACAGTGTTGCTCAAGTCCTATATTCACAGTAGGAAATAAGGAATATCTCAAATCCATAAATATGCTACATGGTTAGAATCGGTTGCTTTTGCATCCTCTGCGAGTTTCTACATGATTAAAAACATCAATGAGTTGTGGCATATACCATCTTTTGGAGATGGATTAAGCAAGACAGTTTGCTATCTGAAATAGACTAACAAATTATACCTGTACAAAGTCTAGGTGCCTAGTACACAAAGCCAGATGACTTTGGCACCGGCAGGCAGGCAGGCAGATAGATATAGAATTCCTCAAGCAATGTTCCACATTTCTAGTAGCAACAATACAGTAATAGCCATTTAAATTAATTGCAATTTTGTTTTATTTCACAGCATCCAGAATTTCCTGCCTGGGAAGCTGCCTAACGGTGGAACTGACTCTCTTAGATGCGAATGTGCTGAGAGCAGTGCAGGAAGTCTGACACACTTCTTTCTTCTCTGCATTTTGATTTCCTGAACTGTAAATGGGGTCAAGAATGATGAAGAATGTACTCATTTGAGCACCTCAAGGGAAGTAGAACTGTAAGAGACAAATTGCCCTGTTAATAAATTTAGTTCAGGGACAGCACTTTCCAGCTAGCAATCTTCAGGCTGCGGAGGAAAATCTAGATGCCTGCCAGTAGAACAAATGTGTCTGTATTTTGAAAGTTAACAGGCCAAGGGGAAGAGTTCTCCTTGACCTTCTATGTTTTCCATGTGGTTTTTTTTTTAATCTGGGGCCATCTATAAAATATAAGAGACCTCTGAAGTTGACTAAACAAAAGGCAAAGCGATCATAGCAGTCATAAAAGGGCAGCAATTTTATTTATTTATTTCAGATTGTTTTATTTTATTATCACTACCAGGGATGGGAGAGTGGCGTTGTGGGATTTTCATTTGCATGTGGGGAAAAAGCATGTATGGCTTCAGCCATTATGCATCTTGACACAGGTGGTGGGGGAGGAGGGATAGGCCACTTGGTGATCTACTTCAAGACATACCATATTTGCCAGCATATAAAATGCACCCCCCCTTAAAATACACTTGAAAATTGAGTGTGTCTTGTGTGCCGGTAACTAAAATTATCTTGTTGATCAGCAGCAGCTGGAGCTGGGTGAAGGTTAACTTCCATATGAGCCCTTTTCCCCCACCAATACTACCCTCCCTGGCTCCTGGCTGTCAGCGGCAGTGGGATTGGTGGGGGAATGGGCTTCTAAAGGTTCTGAGCATGTGCAAGGGTTACACATGCTTTGTTACTTCATGATCACCTGTGTCTTCCCCAGTAGGTGCTGGCCCATGCAGGAGTTGGAATCAGGATGAATCACAGCATAGTCAAGATAATGTCAGTGGTGGTGGGCTTCAATTTTTTTTTGCTACCACAATGTGGGTGTGGCCTACTCTGTGGGCATAGCCAGGTGACTGAGTGGGCTTGGCCATGTGACTCAGTGAGCGTGGCCAGATGTTGACCATGTGACTTGCTGGGTGTGGCCATGTGACTGGGTGGGTGATCTAGTCTTGCCTGCCACATGACCATGAAAATGTCTGCAAACAGACAGCACTGGCTCTTTGGCTGTAAATGGAGATGAGCACTGCACCCTAGAGTTGGATACGACTGGCCTTAGAGTAAGGGAGACCTTGACTTTTTCCTTACTGCCCCCATAGCACTAAGAAGAGCCTCACAGGTTAATTAACATTTTGCCCCCAACATGCTGGAGACTCATTTGACCAACCTCAAAGGGATGGGAAAGGCTGAGTCATCCTGGATCCTCATCAGGATCAAACTCACATCTTTTTGGCTTCAGTATAGCAGTTTAACCACTGCGCCACCACACACACACACACACACACACACACACACACACACACACACACACACACACACACACACACACACACACACACACACACACACACACACACACACACACACACACACACACACACACACACACACACACACACCAGACCCAAGCATCCTTCCTTCACCCATATTCTCCTGCCTGCCACCCCCACCACCCCTTGGGCAGCCACTAATCCCCCAATTTGTCTTCCTAAAGAAGAACACAAGCCACCGATGTCACAAGCAAGCAAGCAAGCTAGGTGGATCGGATACACTTCCTCTGACTCCACAACAGAGAATCCCAAGATGGAATGGGAGGCAGGGGTTTTTCCTTTTTGTGTGTTTTTAAAAATCAACTACAATTCCTAGACAGCAAAGCATTTGGAGCGCTTCTTTCTGAGGTGGAAGCGACCCTCTCCCCCTCATCCCTGTCCCAGATCAGGCTTGGGCGGTGGCCAACCTTTGAGCCACCCCCCCCCCCAGCACAGAGCCAAAGCTCCTCCCACCAAAACACTGCCCACCCTGGAGTGCCACCCGAGGCGCCGTACTTCTGAAGGCCACTTTGGCAGTGCAGTCGCTTCTGCCTTGCCGGTCAGAGACCCTCTTCAGGTGCACTGTCAGGGCCATGGCAGGCAGCGGCAGCTGCGGGCAGTAGCCTCACCTAGTGGTTGGAGCTGGCCCTGGGAGAGGCTCTATCGTAACCATGGCTCCTAAACTCAAGCCGCCCGCACACTCTCCTCTTTCGGCTGGCTCACAAACACCACGAGCAGAGCACCCTGATTGGCTTGGAGGGAAGAGAAGGGGCAGAGCCTGGAGAGGAAATGAGGGGGAAGTCTTCAGACCTCAATTCCAAGAAGCCCTTATGATTGGGTGTGCTGACTTGGGCTTCTGGGATTTGAAGTCTGAGAGCAGCTGGAGAGCCAAGGTAAGTTTGTATAAAATTAAATTAAAATTTAAAAAATATAAATTCTGCCTGCACCCGGTAGGCCAGCACATGTCTGCCTCCCCCCTCCTGGGACAATGGCGGAGGCTCGGTGGCAAAAGAAGCACGCCCGGAGTGGCGTGAGAGGAGGAGGAGGTGGTGGGTGGGGCGGGGAGGTGGGTGGGGCAGGGTGGGGCAGGGAGGTGGGCATGGTCAGCCAGTTTTACTACCCCCGGCCCAATCCAGTGTGAACCAGTTGGTGCCCACCACTGGATAATGTCCTATTATGAACACTTAGAAACTTTTGTACATGGACATGGATTATTCCGTATAGGAATCCATAGTAGGAAGACTGTTTTTGTCCATGCCCTTGTGACACAGCAAAACATATTCTGGCCTTTCCCCAGAGCAAAGGATACAGAAAAGTTCCATAGAAGTTTAGGAAGTGTTCCCATTGAGTGTGTTGGGTAAGGAAACCCTAGAAGAATGATCAGTCACTGAAACAGAGGAGGGGGTTGCTCTGCAGATGCAATAATGTCCAAATCAACCAAGAATTATGTGGCACCTTAAACTGAGCAAGTTTTATTTCACAGAGGCTGTTGTGGCTTGCTGCCCACTTTAGCAGATGCATCTGGAGAAGTGGATTACAACCTATGAATCCAAGAGTTAACCATTGGAACTTGCTATACGTTTCTGCACCCATCCATCCTATCTCATACCGAACCTCCTGCACTCACCCAAACCCAGTCCGGAGGTTAACGCAGGGTTGAGAAACACACCAGTGGGGCAAGAGCCCCACAAACATGAACAAAGGGAAAGAACTATAATTCACAACGTTCTTTGCGCTGCGCCGTGCCACAGCCAATCAGGCTGAGAGGCGCGAGCAAAAAGAACATTGGGAAATGCGGCATGGCCAATTAAAATCGAGCTGCAGGGAAAAAACCGCCGCACGAACGCAAACCACAAACGCAAAACTACAAGTCCCAGCATCCTGCGTGCCGTGAGCATGCAGAACACTGAGAAAGCCGGCACATGAAAATAAAATTACAAAATTACAAAATTACAAACAGGAGTGCATGTCCGCTGCAGACGGACGCAGCGCCTCTCAGCCTCGCAAAACAAAAAGCCACAAAACTCCACCGCGAGACACCTGCCGGCCTTCTTTCCTGGAGCAACGGGGAGAAAAGGGACTCCCTCTCCTCCACGCTACCCCTCTGAAGACACGGCGAGACCACCACCAGCCTCAAGGAAAGTTGAGCCGGGGTGGAAAACCCCTCCAAAAACAGGCAGCAGTTCATCAGGGGAAGCACCTTCCCTGGCGGATGACTGGCTGATGGCTTTGTACTTCCAAATACAAAAGAAGCAGCCAGCAATCCACAAGGAAGAGCACCACTCCTTACGGATCACTGCCTGCCGATCTCCAGTTAGGTAAGCTAGGAGAAAAAGGAGACAGAGAGGAGACAACCATCGTTAGGCAGAGATAGCTCTTCTCTGCCTCCTCCTTCTCCCCCGACCTACATAACGAACCTTCCCGGGAGAAGAACGGGCTGACTGCCTCCTCCTCCTTTCCCCCATTGCTGCATCGAAACCAAAATTCGAAGCAGCAATGGGGAAAAGAGGAACCGATAGGCAGCCTGTTCTTCACGTGAAAGTAAACACCAAAAACAAACATCAAAATTAATAAAAATAATAAAACAAAAGTAAATCAATAATTAAAAAAAATAATAAACAAAAAAGTAAACCACAAAATACAGAAACAAAAACATCCACAATACCACAAAAGCACATACAAAACAGCTAACTACAACACGAAAATACCACAAATACCACAAATAAACAACAATGAATTACACAAATAAACAACAACAAAATAAGAAAAATTAAACAAAACCAGAAATAACCAAACCAATTAAACAAACCTAAAACTCAACCAAAAAACAAAGCCAAACCAGAAACACCTCCCAGCCCACCACCACAAAAACAAAACAAAGAAAAACTCCAGAAAAAAAGAGAACCAGAGAACTCACCAGCACATCCTCCCTTCACGACTCCGGAACAGAAATGAAGAAACAAAGACTACTTACCGGAAGAAGCCCCACCTAGAGGCCAGGAGAGAAAAAACACGTGAAACGAAACCAAAACCACTAACAGCCCCACCTGCAGGGCAGAATAGTAAAAACAATTCAAAAACACAACAGCCCCACTTAGAGGCCACAAGAGTAAAAACAAGTCAAAAACATAACAATAAATCAAAAGTTTACACAAATAACAAAATGTTAAATAAATAAAATAAAAAGATTTATAACATCCTATGTTGAGTTTTAACTCAAATAAAAACCCAAAACATCTAAACACAGTTTAAAAACATTGAATGTAAAAAAACATATACTTTCACATTTTTAAAAATATTACCTACGGTACAACTGTTAACAAAAAAAAATCACAAACTAAAACATTATTTGGTTAAATAAAACAATTTGAAACAATTATATCATCCTTTGTTCTTTTTTTAATCCACAAAAAAAACCCCAAAAAGCTGATCACAGTTTATAACAGCCCGGCAACGCTGGGCAAATTATGCTAGTAATTTATAAAATAACTAGCTAATTACCTGGCCTTACTTGGGTTTTTATTTTGCTTTAAATCAAGGATGACACGGCTTGACTGCAGTGTCAATTGTCTGCCCGGCACCGTCCCCGGCCCATAAACGTAAAGTTCTGTCAAGCCATGGCTTCCTTTCATCAGTTCGGGTTGTTTTTAAGTTTGCCTGTCTCCCCCTCCCCTTCCCACTCTTGTCAGTTAATATAAATTTCGTGTCAGTTAAAGACCCATGATATGAATAAAGAATAGGCCAGGGCAAGAGTAGGAAGGGTCTGCTAGGAGAGGCTGCTAGAGGTACTCGTGGCCTTCCAGACTCCCCTTGGAGCCCTTGTAAGGATAGGAGCGGCCAGGAACAGTAAGGGTACTTTAGCCCCTACTTTTCCCACCTGTTACAACCAAAAACGGCATGGAGGGGTTAGTTCAGGGATGGAGGAGTTGAGGAAGAAAATCGGGAGGGGGGCCTCCCCCACCACGGCACCCTAAGGATCAATAAGGAGACTCTTGCTATATCCCCACCCGCTCCTGACAGGATTAACCCAAGAAGAGAGAGAGAAAGAGAGAGAGATGATGGTGGGGCCTCAGCCGTTTGTCGGTCAGTCAGTCAGTCAGTCAGTCAGTCAGTCAGTCAGTCAGTCAAGACCAGTGGGCCATTTCCTCCTTCTTTTCCCAGCCATCGTACCGTGACTTGGAGCCCAGCTGCTCGGTGGTGCCGCCTCCCCCTCCCTGCACCGCCATGGCAGACAGTGGCCTCTTCAGCCCTCAGCACCATTCCCAACTACCACCGCTGCCGGCACCACAGCACAGCAAAATGATGCCATCTCAGAACAGCGACGTAAGAAGCCACTCCTCTCTCTCAATTCCCACAGAACAGCGCGCGCACCCGTGGAGAAGGGCGGGGGGAGTGAGAGCCAACGTTCGCACTCATCCACGCTCTCTGTCGCTTGCCCGCACCCATGCAGCCGTTGCTCTCTGGCCGACAGTTGGGAGGGTGAGGGTGAGAGACCGCTGGCACTTGTGCTCTCTCTGTCATGCATGTGCACTTTAAGGAGGCTATGGTGCACATGCACAGTTCTGCTGTTCCATTTTTTTTGCCTGTAGGTGGGGTGCCCCCTTTGCATCCCAATTTAGGGGGGGCATAGACCCCCAAATGGGCTTCAGCCCCCCCCCAGTGTTGATCTCGCAAAGCCAAGGTATGTATGTGCCAAATTTCAGCAAGATTGGTCCAGGGGTGTGGGAGCCTTTCAAGCACATACAAACCCAGACCTCTGTTTTATATATATAGATATAACTCTTAGTCTTTAAGATACCACAAGACTCTTTGTTGTTTTTGTTGCAGTAGTAGACTATCCCTCCACATGTTTTACATACAGTGTCCAGTATATGATGCAAGAAATTTGGGTGTTTATCCAAGTAGGGTTTAAACAGCTTTGGGAATGGGCAAAATAGTACAGGAAAAGGCCTAACTATCTCTTCCATCATCACTACTGATCAGATCAAACTAATAGCCCATCTCCATTCTGTAATTCTTTCAAGGAAAAAAAACCCCATCAGACAGTGCCATAGTGGATCTCCTAACTGACATACGCTTTGGTCACAGGGCATAGTTAGAGGGAACAGAATATTGTGTTCTCAAATCATGTCTCTAACATGACTTAACTCATGCATACCCTGCTAACTGCTCACCTTGGAAAGAAGCCCACCTGTCATTTGTCGGTTTTGCTATCCACAAAGAAGAACATGTTGGCCTTTGCAGTATACATCTTCTGATCCACCACATTTATGGGATGTGAATCTACTGCCGAAGCCAGCATGCATTGGCTTTCTCTTGTTTTCAGCAGTGTGACACCAAGGTATGTATGTGTCTCTTTAGAGACGCTGTGCCAGTTCAAGGAGATCCCCCAAAAGCTTAAGTAGGGGTAGTGATTCACTACAGACAAGCACCAGAAAAGATTTATACCTTCTGCTTTATTTTTCCATCATTAAATAATGTCATAGGACTTTTTGTGGTTCTCATTTAAGCATATGAGGTTCTCATGGGCATCTTCAATTTCTGAGTCATGTTTAGAAGTTCCGGCAATGATGCAATGCTGCTAAGAAGACCATTGCCATACAGATTCAAAACAGGGCATAGAACATAACTCTCTTTTCAAAGTTGTTAGTTAAAAATAACAAGCTCCTAGCAATACTGGCTGGAGAATCCTGGAGCTGAAGTCCAAAAAGTCACCCTTGCTTGAAAGTCAATTGTATCTGACTCTGGGGTTCGGTGCTCATCTCTGTTTACAGCCAAAGAATCAGCACTGTCGTTGTCTGCAGACATTTCCATAGTCATGTGGCAGGCGTGACTAGATACTGGAGCACACAGAATGGTGTTGCCTTCCCGCCGAAGTGGTACCTATATAGCTACTTGCAATTTCTTGCTTTTGAACTGCTAGGTTGGCAGGAGCTGGGACAGAGACGGGAGCTCACTCCATCAAGTGGTACTTGTGTCTCAAACTGCTGACCTGCCGACCCTCCAGTCATCCACTTCAGTGTTTTAACCACTAAGCCACCACAGTCCCCAATATCTGCCCTGGTGGTGCAGTGGTTAAAACTCCTGTACTGCAGACAAAATATTGTGAGTTCAATCCTGATGGGGATCAAGGCTGACTCTGCCTTCCATACGTCCGAGGTTGGTAAAATGTTGGGGACAAAATGCTAATTACCTGTTGGATTGGGGCCGCGGGGCGGCCGTGAGGTCCTGGAGGAGACTGGTCAAGGAATGACACGAGACAAGATGGAGCGAAGACCAGTGGTTTATTGAGGGAAAAGCATCATCATATATAGGAATTCAAGGCAGCGTGTGATAGAATCGTCATCTGACAGAAAATCACATCACCCATTTATCCGGGTTAATTGGGAACTTCTCCTGGGGAAGTTGATTAACTAAGGCAAATACTGACAGGGGAAAACCATTGTTCCTGGCTTGCTCAAGAATAAACATGGCCACTATTTGCACTAAAGCTTGGGCTCATCTGCGAGTGAGTAATTGCCTAATGCCTAACGGGAGTTAGTGATTTAGCTTCCCTCAGCAGAACTGCCGGTCAGGTCAGATGTGGGTGAATCAATCCTATGATTATTAATCCGCTCCCCAATTTCCATACTGGCAAGGGCCAGTGACCAGGGGTCTTCCTCATCCGGTGTAACATTTGCCAAGGGCCGTATTATGCCAATTGTGCTCACGGATCCTGCACTCCCCCTTTTTCTGTTATTTTTGGACCTGACAGACGGCCCTGCACAAGAGGGGCATCAGCTGGTGTGTAGGGATGACGTTTCGAGGTTCTCTCCACGGGGGATATCTCGATAGCAGTGAGGGAATACATTGCATGAAACAACACACTGTTGTGCCCAGTATTATCACCCCCACAATCACTTTGAGCGTTGTCTGGAGCCATCCCCATGGGAGCCACGACCACAACGAATCCCACCACCCCCATGAAGAATCCTCCTTGATGTTCTTGACTAGGGTGTGGAGGTCCGTGAGCTGGCTCTGCACTTTACGGGTATTGTCTGTGAGATTAAAGCAACACATGCTGTGGACAGATTCGCAACCCAAATGATGTAACAACAGAAGGTAGTCTATAGCTGCTCGATTGTCTAGGATGGCATGGCGAAGTTCTGCCTGCTCCTGGTTGAGCAGCGCTATCGCTGAGGAGGTATGGTTAATGGCCTTTGCTAATCCGCAAGCCAATTGACCAATTCTCCGAGCATTGCCGACGGCTAAGCCTGGCACGCCGAGTATGCTGACTGCCAACAAGACGTACTCAGCTGGACTCAGAACCCTAATGTTGCTATCACATGAGCTGTCTAACTGGGTGGCGCGAGTGCTCCGTATGGGTGTGGTAACATTTGTGCTTGGAACAATCATATCCCTAGTGGGGAGTAACAGTGTCAAGCGACTGATACAACATATGGAATCTGATACATTTGCGGGGATGTAATTCCAAGTGTACTGATTGCATGTAAAGAACCAACCTAAAGGTAGGGTAACATGAGCATACATAGAACCAAGTGTCTCTGGGTTATTACAAGTCCAGTTGCCGCTGCCAGTGCCAAGGCAGTGGCGCCGAATCCGGCCGACTGCGGAGCAGCCGGTCATTTGAGCACAAGTAGAGTTCGGGCTGACCGCCACTCGGGGTGTGTGGAGAGTGGCTGCATCAGCCGGCAAAGTCATGGTCAGCTGCATTCCCCAGCGAGCGTATGCTGAGAAACTTGTTGGGAGAAATGGACCGAAAATCCGCCTCACCAGCCAGTCGCCATCCCTGGTGTGCGCGTCTGGAGTGTGGCACACTGGGATGAGACAGGTGCTCAGAATCGAGGCAGAACCAATGTCCTGCTTCAGGCAAAAATCGGACTGGTTGACGAGACCCGCCAACCTTTCCCATAGGTTGTAGTGCATCCGGGCAGAGAGGTCTCTCCCTGGCTTCAGATCGCTGGCTTTTAGTGAGGCTGTCTGAACGCCTCCCCCCGCAAGTAGGGAGAGGATCAGGATGATGATGACTGCCACGGAGTTGGCGGTGATCAGGGCAAAGACGGCAGACACGATGTTCTCCGGTGTGGGTTCCCCGCCCTCGTGTTGGACGAGGTCCTTGGCCTCACTGCAAAGGGTCTTGACCATCCCCCAGGTGACCTTCGGCGCTGCCAGCTGCTGTCGCCGCTTCCTCCGCCGGGTTTCCTCGGTCAGGGTGAGGTCCTCCATCTCCGGGATCGGACTCGGGTTGGTCTGGGTCCACGCCATGTGGCTCCAAGTGAGGCTTAACGCACCGGGCTGGAATCCAGATGACACCTGTAGGAGACATAACTGCAGCATACCCTCTTCCCCAGGTTACGAGTGGCGCCGGACCCCTCCAAGAAGGATCTGGTGGCACTCGGTAACGGACCAGCGGCCGCGGGAGAGCTTCCGAGCGGCGGAAGTGTTTCTCCTGCGGCGTGCAATCCGAAAAAACATTAAGGTGATTGTAGGTGAACAACACCTTGTTCAGACAATGCTGTGCCTGACCCTGTGACTTGGGGAGGGCTGGTAGCTCCCCCCTTTCTGTTTGTCTGTCAATGTAGGACTTGAGCGTCCGATTGACTCGTTTCACAATCGCTTGCCCCTGCGGATTGTATGGAACGCCAAAGGTATGCTTGATATCCCAGGTGGCCATGAAGTTGGCCAGCTGCCTAGAGCTGTAGGACGGGGCGTTATCGGTTTTCACGTGCTGTGGTTTGCCCATCGCCGCGAAGCAGGCAAGAAGATGCTGCTCCATGTGGGAAGCTGTCTCCCCTTTTTGCGCTGTCGCCCAAACGAATTGTGAAAAAGTATCAATGCAAACGTGCATGTACTGCCATCTGCCAAACTGTGGGACATGTGTGACGTCCATTTGCCACACCTGATTAGCCTCTGTCCCTCGTGGGTTGACCCCCCACGAGGCCCCCCGGTGCCCCTGCACAATGCTGGCAAGAGCAAACTATGCCTTGGGCTTGAGAAAGTGGCAGGTTAAACTGTCTGGCGAGTGCTTTGGCATTCTGATGGAAGAATGCATGACTCTGAATTGGAGTAGTGAAAACACCTAACACTGACCGTTGCTGAATTTCCTTTGCGGCCGCATCCGCTCTGCTATTGCCCGCGGAAATCGGACCTGGTAGGTCCTGGTGACTTCGGATGTGGGCGATATAGAGCACTTCCATGCGGTTTCGCAAGTGAAATTGAGCTGTGAGAAACAAACTCAGCAAATTTTTGTCTATCGCGGGAGTGATGTATGCTCCCGGTAGACTGTGAAGCAAATTCCTAACGTACTGGCTGTCAGTAATGATGTTGAGGCGCTCTTTGGCGAAGGTGCGCAAAGCAAGGTTCACTGCTGCCAACTCTGCCCGCTGCGCGGACTTCTGTGGAAGAGTTAGCAGCGTGCGCCAAGCCTGGCCTTCCTGCCAAGTTAAGACACCGTATGTGCGACCCCCATCAGTAAAGACTGTTCTGGCCCCCTGAAGTGGAACCAGCGAGAGCAATTCGTACAAGCTGACTGTCTGCGTTTGAAGTGAGACGAGTCTGGGGTCCTTTGGCAAGTGGTATGCCAAGCATCCGGTGAATCCCTCCAAGGCAATTGGAAGCGAGTCACCGAGCTGCATCAGCTGCTGAACCTGCTCTTTGGTGAATGGGATCACGATTTTTGCTAAGTCGTGCCCTGAAATGTCCCTTGCTCTCAGCCTTCCGCGGTAAACCACCACGGAGACCAACTCTTGGGGAGGAATGATGTTTCGGGAAGAGGTGTTCGGTAAATACACCCATTCCACGATACTCGCCCCTTTCTCGGAGTCCACTCCTAGGGCTCCGGTGAACATGGATCCGGCCCGAACGATGTATAAGTTCAGGATCGGGGCATATGGCCCCTGAGTAATCCTGTCCACCCACCGTCGGCTGAGAATTTGGTTGACTTTCTCGAGAGTCAAACGTGCCTCTCGAGGAATTTGTATCTGGTCTGCCGGCTGCTTACCTAGTGTTAGCAGCAAGAAGAGCGGCTTTAGAAGATCCGTATCCAATCTGAAGTACGGTCTGGCCCAATTAATGTTACCTAAAACCTGCTGCAATTCTACCAAGGTGACCGAGTCTTTTAAATTGATCTGGGGCAAAACTGGTGCTGCGAAAGAGCGGAGAAGCCGATGACCCAAGTATGAGAATGGCTTGGTTCTCTGCACTTTCTCCGGGGCAATGAGTAACCCTTTTTCCCCCAGGCTGGCCTGGAGGTCCTTAAACATTTCGCTGCCAAGTTGCGGCGCTGCGACCAAGATATCGTCCATGAAATGGCATACTAAAGCTGTGGGGTGAAGGTTTCGAAACTTTGCCAGTGCGTTGTGAACATAAATTTGGCACAGGGTGGGCGAATTGAGCATCCCCTGTGGCAAATACTTCCACGCGTAACACTGCGTGGGCTCGCCGTGGTTCACAACCGGCACCATAAAGGCGAACCTTTCCCGGTCCCTCGGATCTAGGGGAATGGTATAAAAACAATCCTTAAGGTCTACGACCAGGATCTCCCAACCCTCGGGAATCATATTTGGATTCGGAATGCCGCATTGAAGTGGACACATTGGCTGTATACATTTATTGATCTCTCTGAGATCGTGGAGGAGTCGCCACTTCCCCGACTTCTTCTTGATGACAAAAATGGGCGAATTCCAAGGACTAGTGGACTGCTCTATATGTCCTGCGTCTAGCTGTTCTTTAACCAGTTGTTTTAGGGCGACTAACTTCTCCCCCACTACCGGCCATTGTTCCACCCAGACTGGCGTGTTGGTAAGCCATTTAAGTGGCAAAGCCATTACCCAAAGGTAAGAGTGGCACGGTATTGCTGTAAAATGTCTCGCCCCCAAAGGTTGATGTGCACGTCCAGAATGTGCGGCCAAATGACCGCTGTGCCGTCAGCCTTAGGGATCGTGACTTCCACCCACTCCCGGCTCCTAAACGCTTCTTGGATGCCGCCTACCCCCCACACATCGGAGACCGGCTCAATGGCCCACTCTCGTGGCCACTGGCTTCGGCTGACCACGCTGACGTCAGCTCCGGTATCCAGCAACCCTGAGAACGATTTTTTATTCAAAAATACCTCAATCACTGGCCGCTGTTTCCATTCTATGTTGGTCTCCACTGTCGCTAAGACCTGGTATCCTTGCACTGCCTCACTTGCGCTCGAGTGGTCTTCTGACCCGGACCCTGCGCTGTCCCTGAGCCTTCCCTGGCTATCTGCTGGCGAGTTACAAGGAACCATAATCAGTTGTGCTAGTGTGTCTCCCTTGTGAATGGTTTGGGGTAGGTGCATCCAGAGTTGAACTTGGAGAACACCCGAAAAATTGGAGTCAATGACTCCCGGAATTACAAGAATTCCGCATGCTCCTGCTACACTACGAGGCAAAACTAAGCCTATGAAGCCTTTGGGCAGGGGTCCCATGTACTGGGAATCCACCAGATAGACTGTGCCTGGCAAGTCGCATGTGACGTCCACCTGGCAAGTCAATTCTAGCCCTGTACTACCCTTGGGGCTGGCCTGCGCCTTCGTTATGTCCAGAATGTGATTGGAATCTAATCCAGCTCTGGCTTGCCCAGAGCGAGGGAAGCCTCTGTTTGGACCGGGGCCAGAGACGTGCCCGCGTTCCGGTTTCCCGAATTCGGACAGAATCTGGACCAATGGAAGCCTTTATTACACTTCGGACACGGGGTAGTTGGAGCCTTGGAACGGCCGGAATGTTGTCCGCCGCTCTTGGATCAGCACTCCCTAGCGAAGTGACTGACCTTGCCACAATTGTGACATGCCCCTTGGTTTTTGTTCTTGGGTTTCCTACCCCCTTGCACCGCCGCTGCCAGCAGACCCATTTTGTAAGAGTCCATGCCAACGTCGGCGCAAGCTCTAATCATGTCCGTGAGAGTCAAGTCGGGACGATTTCCCAGGGACTGCAAGATTTTACGGCAGTCGAGATTGGCGTTGTCTTTGGCCAATTTCATCATGAGCTCTTGTTGGGCTTGCTCATTATCGATCTGTCTACTAATCGCTTCCTCTAAGCGATTGATAAAGTCCATGTAGGACTCCTGGGCGCCCTGTTTGACTGCGGTGTAATTTTTGGCCGCTTTGCCAGTTGCTTGGACCTTGAGAAAAGCCCTGAAGGCCGTCTCAGCTGACAACTGAAGGGTGGCGAGCGGCAGGGCGGTCTGCGCATCGATGGATTCGAAGGCACCTGAACCATATAACTGGTCAGGAATTATTGCCCCCCCCCCCATCCTGGCAGCCCTTGCCTGAGCCTCGAGGTGATACTCGCTGTCCCATAACAAATACTGGCTGGGGTTGAGCATCATCCGCATGACGGCTTTCCAGTCGTGCGGTATGAACATTGTGTTCTCGCACACTTGCTGAAGCGTGCCCCTAGTGAAGCGACTCTGTAGTCCTGTCTCTGAAATGGCCTTCCGTATAGCCATGAGGAGCTTATACGGGACTGGTGAATGAACTACCTGCTGCTGCCCTGTGAGGGCATCTATCTCCAAGCGAATTGGACAAATCTGACTAAGCTCAGCTAGTTCTTCTGCTGGCAATTCCCCCTTCTTGATCTCTTCCTCAACTGTACGCTGAAGGGCACTCTTGGTAGTTCGGGAACCTGTAGCTATCAGAGAAGCGCCAGCGCTCCTCATTCCATGCATTCCACCGGTGACGTCTGCAGCTGTCACCAAGGGAAAGCTCCCTACACTACTCTGCTTAAACTGAAATGACGGATAGAGCGCCGTGGGCGCCGATGGCTCTGCTGATGCTGGGGGTTGTTTGGCTTCTACCCGGACTGGGTCTACCTCTGCTAAAAGTTTCCTACATTTGCTCCATGTGCGAATTACGCCTTCTGGAGCTTTCGGGGGTTGCTGAATGCAGACTCCTATCTGATCCCAGAGCTGAAGGGATAACGTACCTACTTCTGGGTAAAGCAGGCAGTGTTCCCTCAAGAACACCAAAAGCCGCGCTAGTTCTCCACTGTGAAAGCTTATCTGATATACCCTGGCCAGGATTTTGAATTCATCCTCATGAATTCTTTGACTAGCGGACGGACGTTGCCGCTGAGGACAAGTCCCCATATTACCTGCGGGGTCCTTTGAAGTCTCCTTCTCGGGATGATTCGACGCGTCTGTAGTTCAGGCAATAGGTTTTGCGTGACAAATCTCTGGGTAGAGCTCGGAGCGTGGACTGCCACCATGGGCCCTCGGTGGCCTCTGCGCTGTCAGGGGTTCACAGCCGACCCTGAGCGGAACGCGTTTTTCCGTGCTGCAAGCCGCCGCTAAAGCCGGAGCAAGCTGTGGGATGCCTCTCTGAAACGCCTCGTTGCGGAGCTGTCTTCCCGATCGGCTGGCTTTCCGACTGGGCTGCCGCGCTGTCCTCCGGGATGATCGGACACGGTTCTAGCGTAGAACCGGACTGCGTTGATCGCTTACTCTCGGGTAGGATCACGTCTCGGGGTCACCAGATGTTGGATTGGGGCCGCGGGGCGGCCGTGAGGTCCCGGAGGAGACTGGTCAAGGAACAACACGAGGCAAGATGGAGCGAAGACCAGTGGTTTATTGAGGGAAAAGCATCATCATATATAAGAATTCAAGGCAGCGTGTGATAGAATTGTCATCTGACAGAAAATCACATCACCCATTTACCCGGGTTAATTGGGAACTTCTCCTGGGGAAGTTGATTAACTAAGGCAAATACTGACAGGGGAAAACCATTGTTCCTGGCTTGCTCAAGAATAAACATGGCCACTATTTGCATTAAAGCTTGGGCCCATCTGCGAGTGAGTAATCGCCTAATGCCTAACGGGAGTTAGTGATTTAGCTTCCCTCAGCAGAACTGCCGGTCAGGTCAGATGTGGGTGAATCAATCCTATGATTATTAATCCGCTCCCCAATTTCCATACTGGCAAGGGCCAGTGACCAGGGGTCTTCCTCATCCGGTGTAACCTTTGCCAGGGGCCGCATTATGCCAATTGTGCTCGCGGATCCCGCAATTACCTTGTGAATTGCCCAGAGAGTGCACTATGCACTATAGGGCAGTATATACTGTAAGTGTAATTGCTGTTGCTATTGCTAAGAGTCATGTAGTACTGAATATCAATAATGTTTTGTATTTGTTATTGTTTGTACATTGTTTTTTGTTTTCTTTTAAGATTTTATTTGTATTCTGTATACCGTATTTGAGATGTAACTTGTTCTTTTTTACTTTTATGTCTTGTTATCTTTATTTATGTTTTTGAAATTTTAATAAACATTAATTTAAAAAAAGAGTCACGTGAATTTTTTTTAGTTCAAAAGGATCTCCCTCTCAGTTTCAATATCCCACTCAATCTGCTGTCCTTCAAATTTCAATGGATAACATCACGTGGCACACAAAAAGGTTCCTGTTGTACAGTGGTGGGCATCAGCAAGTTCGCACCAGTTCGCCAGAACCGGCAGCAAAAATTCTGGTTGGCCCCGCCAGCCCAGGTTTTGAAATAAAGTAGTCCTAATTTGGGTGCAACACAGGGCTTTCCCCCGGCCACACCCACCATACCCACAGTGTGGTAGCAATTTTTTTGGAGCCCACCACTGCTGTTGTATCTTGGAGACAACACAATTCAAACTTTCTGTCATGGTAACTCCTCCCCAAGTCCCAAATCTGGAAGGAGATGGAAGGCTTCATTTCACAAACAAGTTTCTCCACATTCACTCCTTGGGAGCCGCCCTCCAGCCTGTTGGTATTTCTGGAGGCCTGACGCAATGAGAAGGCATGGAGACATTGTGTGTCACCCATCCAACACCCCTTTTTATATATAGGCAGGGCTTGTTAATAGCATGCCTGGGAAGGAAGGTCAGACTCAGAAACCTTGAGTGTATGGATAAGCTTTGGGCTTTGGGAAGATGTGTGGTGTTTGAAAGGACAGTGGTAGGATGCTTGGAGAACATCTCTTGGAAAGCTCAGGAGTCTAAGAAAACAAGGTGTGCATCACACTGCCTCCATGGATGAGGAGTATCTTCCAATCCCCTGCCAGTATGTATCTCTCTGGTTAACACTTGCTGTTTTGATTAGACAATGATACAATTAAGGGCGATTGTTTGGGGTAGAGTGCGGTGGGGCGTAAACTTTTGGATTTTATATTGTAAATGGTTTTCTTTTTGTTTCTAGAGGTACAGGTATTGACATTTTTTAGAATTTGGGGAAAGACTCGGTTTGATAGCTTACTTTTGTTGGACTACAAAACCCATAATCCCTTAGCCTGATTGGCCAATGTAGTAGACCCTCAAAAGCAACCTTCCTAAGTGCTTGTATTGTTGTACCCTTGGATTGTCAGATGCCCTAAATACTGGCTGAAACAGGCTATGTAATCCCAGTGATCTGTCCATCTGCATATCTGTAACCAGAAAGACATGTATATGCAGTTGTATATAAATCTAAATGTATAATCAGGCACTCCATGAGGGAAAGGTATCTTATTTTTTTTAAAGGATATAAATGTGCTGAAGTCAAAATGTTAAAATGGATTCACTCTTCATAGGGGTTTTCCCTTGGAGAAGGGAAGGTTTCTTTTACATGTGGAAAAATGTATCTGTTTGAAAAAGTCTGAAATTCAGAAGGCATTCTAATCTGAAAGGGATCAAAGTCTGAAGGGATCAGAGTCTGAAACGCAGAAGGGATCATAATCAGTGATTATACAGCATGCATAATTAAAGTGCAAAGGAATTTGTGCAGCAATGTCTGTCAACCAGACAGATTTTAAAGGGGATTAGACAGAGTCTATGAAACAGCATGGTCAATTGGCCACTAAGGGAACAAAATGCTAACCTAGATCTTCTTTGTTCTTCTAAGCATGAGAGCAGGGCTCTTCCTATCTCCTTACAGTAAAACCTCTACATACTATTTCCCCCGTTCCACAAGGTTATTTGTATGTTGAAAAATTTGCATGTCGAAAACACATTGCATTACCAGGAGAGGCCATTACCAGGAGAGGCCACATTGCATTACCAGGAGATGTTGCTGTATTTTTCTTTGTATGTCAAATTTTTCCTATTAAAAATTTGTATGTTGAATATATATTTTTAAAGCCAGGATTTCTATTTATAAGTCAATTTTTTTGTAAGTCGAATTTTTGTATGTAGCGGTTCCACTGTACAATTAACTCTCATCAAAGTTTTTGGTTTTTTAACATGAAGGTTTTTAGTTCTGCTACCACCAGTCTCATCTAAATGGTCCATCTTGTCTGTCTGCATATAACAGTTAGTCTTCAAAGTGCTACAGTGTTTTTGTTTAATTTTTTTATTCTCTGATATGCTTAAGAAAACAAGGTGTTTTCTGGAGAGAGTGGCGGGAGTCTCTCTCTAAAGACTGAGATCTCAACCGTTCTTGCTGAGATTCTTAATTTCTCTTCTTTGCTTTGCAGCCCATAGGCTTATTGTGAACACTTACGTTCTCCTTTTCTTATTCCAGTTTGCTGCCACGTATGTGATCAAGAGGGCAGGGATGTCTCAAAGCAAATCTGGCAAGGAAATCCATCCCGCGGCCTCCTCTGAATGCCCAGTGTGTTATGAGGCATTTCAGTCACCAAAGGTGTCACGCCGGAAGTTGAGCTGTGGGCACACTTTCTGCCATGACTGTTTGGTCAAGTGCCTGCTGGCCTCGCAGGATGAAGGCCGGCTCCAGAACACCCTCACATGTCCCATTTGTCGCTTTGTGACCTTTCTCTGCAAGACAAGGGCTTGCTGGCCATCCAAGCCAGCCCTGCATGTTCCATCTCGAGAGTTACCATTGTCACCCTCCTCATTGCCCTGTGGAGTATCATTGGGGCCATCAAACTCTTTAGTGGTGCCCAGCCATTTTGTCATGCCATTCCATAGTTATGAGAACCAGCAGAGTGTGTACAGTTGCCCTAGCATGATGCAAACTGGTGGCTTTGATCGGGAATCCCACATTTTTATTATCACAAAGTGTGGAATGCCACTGACAGAAGAGAGCTATAGCATGGAAACTCAAAACCATGAGGTGGAAGCCCCAGGATCAGTGGCATCTTCAAGGTCTTTGGGAATAAAGAGCTGTTTCCATTCACCGATTATGCTGGCGATTTTCCTAGTCTCCGCTGTTGCTTTGTTGGGGGCTGTGCTTCCCTGGCTGCTACTTGTGAGAGAGAATAAATAATCATTGTGGACTCCCTAAATGTCTCCCTTGCTTGAAAGCCAATCATGGCCATCTCTAGGGGTCAGTGTTCATCTCGGTTTACAGCCAAAGAGCAGTCTGTGTCTGCAGACATTTCCATGGTCATGTGGCAGCCATGACTAGACACCGGAGCACACAGAATGCTGCTACCTTTCCCACTGAGGTAGTACCTATTTATCTACTTGCAAGTTCTTGCTTTTGGTCTGCTAGGTTGGCAGGAGCTGGGACGGACAATGAGAGCTCATGCCACCATGCAGTACTGTATTTGGGTCTTGAACTGCTTAACTGCCTCTACAAAAAGCTTGGTTGATGAACTTCTCTAGAGACCTAATATGAAGATAGTACACAGTTTTTACAGGCCTAATATCCAAGATGCCTCTCATGTGGTGCTACCTCATGAATAAAGTTGTCCATTGCTACTTCTGCAATTACAGTAAAAGCCCAAGGATTTGCTGAGTTCAAACGGACTGGAGATCTGTGAAGAGAACTGGCTCTTGCAGGAGATCAACTTTATAGTAATCTTCCTTTATTCCAGAGATGTTCCTTTAACCCCAAGGATGATTCAGAGCATCAGAGAGGATCTTCAAGGGGGGTGGGGAATCTAATCATTCTTGTAAGGATATTATTTCATTCCATTTATTTGCTACAGGAATATCTGTCTTTCCTCCAAGGATCTCAGCAAAACTTTGTCATTATTCCACAACCCCCCTGAGAGGTCAATGTGACCAGAGAGAGGAAAGCCAGTCAGTGAGTTCCACAATTGATCCAGGTTATGGACACAAAGTCAACCCTTTTGCCACCTCTAGAGGAAAAAAGTGTATTTCTAGAGACAGAATGGTATTGATAAAGACATTTTTCTTGCCCTGCTCAGAATAATAAACTAAACTACAGTCTTTGAGAGACGACTATGGCAGCCTGGATGGTTTACCACTATGGAAATGCCAACCCAGGCTAATGCCAACTTTTCTGTTTCATTGTTCTGCATGGCTAACACAGGACTGCCATCCTCTCCACCAAAGGTGGCTGCCCTCCTCATACCCATCAAGCGTGGCTCTGGAAAATACGGGACCTGCTCTGGCCCAGGTGCGCATGTGCAGCAACAACTCATTTGCACATGCACAGAACCCCTTTGTGCATGCACAAAACTGCCTCTAATGGGTGCACATGCACAGTAACCCCTTTCCCCCAATTCAAAATACGGGACAGCGGCAGGAAAGGGGAGGAACAAATGAGCACTGAAATACGGGAAATCCAGGCCAATACGGGATACTTGACAAGTATGCATGGACTGAGGCCTATGCTAGATAGTCCCTAGCTGAGAGGAAGTTTGGTTTCTATAATTCCAGCATTTTGTATATTGTTATTGATCTCCATCATATGCTTCAACGAGTCATCTGTTACTGTACTCCACGTGCCAAAAATATCTATTGCTGGTGGGCTGTTTTAGAAGTGGTTTAAATTTTTTTGTATCTTCTGTACTTTTTTCTACTTTTTAATACTGTTGTTATAACCTACAATTAAAATGAATTAAACATTGCAGCCCTTAAGAAATTGCCTTTCTCAAATTCTTCTCGACCTTCTTTGTTCTATTCCCAAGCCTGACAGTTCTCAGAATCTGCCTTTCTTTCTTTTGTAAGGGGTATTCAAGCATCTTGCTGTTGACAGGAACAGATAAGCAGCTTCTTGGTTCAGTTAGGAGAACATATAGTTTGTAGCCTCCAAGGGCAGTAACCACCATTCTGGTATCTTCCAGATGCCGGCTGAGAGATATTTGAAGTTGTAGTCCAGCACACAGGCAAATGCTCAGTTATGGGAAGGATAGCCAACATATAGTGGCAGTGAAGGATAAGTGGAAAATTAAACTAAATGTGAGTAGAAACATCATCATTATTTCTCCACATGAGGTCATATGGCAGACATACAGATGACTAGGAGGTGAGTAACAGTTATTGCAGGTCAAATGTCACAGGTCAGAGGTTTTTAGTTCATTTTTAAAGACAACATTTTTCAATGGAAGCAATTCACACAGATGAGTGTGATACCAAGCAAAGAGAAGTATAAGAAAAAGAAAAAAATATGATTTATTTTTAAAAAGAAAGTTCTGTGTAAGTGTGAATCAAATATGAGAGAATTCTGATTTCCTACATATTTGCTTTGAGTTTTATTTACAGATATTCTGAAAAGTGTTTTCAGGAATCATAACATGTTGTAAGTTTCTAGTTTGCTTCAGTTTGTAAGCAAGCACAATGTGTTATTAAATAAATTTATGAGATAGATTACAAGGGTTGGCTTGAGAAATCTGCATACTTAGTGTTGCAGTTGACCTTTCATGGAAAGCCAAACTGGACCTGATGCAGGAAGTCAGCAATTCAGATCTCCTTTGGGTGTTTAGAAACATATACTTAAAACTAATCAGCAGTATCACATGGGTCTGACTGAAGCTGAAGCAGCAGCATTCTGGGAGAAAGTATTTGATGCTTTCCTCTGATTATCTTCTTTCATCTTTGGAAATCAATCAAATACAAATGCGCCTGTGGGAAGAGAAAAAGAAACTGATAGAGAAATCTGTAAAAAGAAAGAGAAACAACAGGCAAAATGTTCTGTGTGGTTTTTAAACTCTCCAGAATTCTGGCTTCTGGTTGAAAGACCTCAACATTTCCAAAATGCTGAACCTGACTGCTGTCCTTCCATATTATTTATTTATTTATTTATTTTGCTCAAATTTATATAGCCGCCCTGCTCGCCGGAACGACTCTGGGCGGTTCACAATGCTAATATCCCAATACTCAGAAAATTACAAACTCTTAAAACTTTAAAAATTACAGATATCATTAGAGCATAAAACCATTAAAATCTATTGCTAAAAATACCCCCACTAAATAAAAATTAAGATCAAACCTAAAAGTACAAGCGACCATCATTGTATGAGCCAGCAAGAGAGGGTTATCATATCACCAGTGCTCCATATCATATTTTTAGGTCTTTCCTGAAGTGCAGCATCTCTGTCTAGAGATGTAATTCAGTTGGCAGGAGGTTTCATAGGGCCAGAGCAGATACAGAAAAGGCCCTCCTTCTTGTGCCAGAGAGGGATGGACAGATGTCCTCAGGATGATGCGGTCTCTTACGTATCCTGGACCACTACCATTTAGGGCTTTAAAGGTCATCACCAGCACCTTGAATTGCACCCGGAGGAACACTTGCAACCAATACAGCTCCCACAATAGGGGCGAGGCATGGACATAACGCCGACACCCCATCACCATATGGATAGCTGCATTCTAGACCAGCTGTAGCCTCCGAATGGTCATCAAGGGCAGCCCCCATGTAGAGTGCATTGCAATAATCTAGTCTGAAGGTGACCAGAGCATGTGTGACCATAAGTAAGGAGTTCCGGTCCAGGCGTGGGCAAAATTGGCAGATGACATAAAGTTGTGCAAAAGCCCTCCTGGCCACAACTGCCACCTGCCCATCAAGCAGGAGTCATGAGTCCAGGAGGACCCCCAAATTATGCACCGGTTCTGTCTGAGGCAAAAGAGCCCCATCCAGAACTAAAGATGGTAACTCTCTGGATAACGCAGGGCCCCTGACCCACAGTCACTCGGTCTTTCCGGGATTCAGTTGTAGCCCATTGTCCCCCATTCAGACCCTAACAGCCTCCAGACACCTGGATAAGACATCAGCTGCATCACTAGGATCACTAAGGGCTGTCATGTATAGTTGAGTATCATCTGCATATTGATGATACTTCGCGCCATGGGAACAGATGATCTCACACAGTGGTTTCGTGTAACTCAGCCACTGCCCTTGTGCATGGTTGTATGGTGGAGAAATTTCCCGGGGACCTTTCCAGGACAGCACATGCTATTTTTTTTCAAAAAAAGGAAAAAAGTTGTGTTTTTTATAAAAACTCCTATAACTTACAAATTTAATTTAGAATTGACCCATTAGAACTGGGATATGCTCTTGCAGAGCACAAACCATTGTTGTATTCTATGTTTTAAGTATTGTAAGCTGCCCTGAGTGGTGCTTGCAACAAAAGAGTGGGGGATAAATGTAGATAGATAGATAGATAGATAGATAGATAGATAGATAGATAGATAGATAGATAGATAGATAGATAGACAGAGTAAAACCCCGACTTACAAATGCCTCGAGTTACATAAAATTAGACTTACATAATGATTTTATGCTAAAACCATGTCCCGATTTACACAATTTCCTATGGGTTTGCTTCGAGTTACATAAAGATTCTTTTTCTTATGGGTTTGCTTCGAGTTACGTAAAATTCATTTCCCTATGGGTTTGCTTCGATTTACATAAATAAATTCATTTTTCCTATGGGTTTGCTTCGAGTTACGTAATTTCCCCCCCCCCCCTATGTGTTTGTTTCGAGTTACAAAAAATAATAATGGATTTAAGCAAAAGCCTATGGAATGGACTTTTCTTGTAAGTAAGGGTTTTTACTGTAGATAGATAGATACAAAAAGGCCACAGAAACAGAATTGTTGAAGCTTTAGCTGGATTGCCATCTCTCATGTTCCCTTCAAAGTCAATTCAAAAGGAGAATTTTTCTTTTCTCTATTGTCCTGGAACATATTTTTAAAATGCGTCAGTTCTTAGAAAATCAATAAACCAGAGGCTTCTATCAGATGCAAGATATTTATTTGATCACACCTTGAACAAGAGCACAGCAAAGCCCACCCTCTATAGATTTAATGGTTTTCAAATTAATGGTTGAAATCCTCGTCATCATTGTATAACATACTTGTGCTGGGCCTTACAAGGTAACGAGGCTTGTGCAAGTTAGTTGAGCAATTGGTTTTACAACACACATGTGGAAGAGGTTAGTGAACAGCATTTCCACATGCTGCAAGTTTCTATTCTGGTTCCTCAGTTTCACATTGGAAACATGGAGCTGTGCAGCGGAATACCAGTCCTTCTATGCAAGGCTAGACCTCAGGTCTGCTAAATCCAGATTTTCCTTTCTTCTAGATAATGTCCTTTTCTGTCCATAAAGGTTTCTTGTAATAATGTTCACATTGTCTGCTTTTGGCCAAGTTTCATGTTTTTTTTGTTTGAGTAGGTGACTCCCAAGCACATAGTGGATCATCTACAATTTGCCTTCATCTTGCTCTAAAGCAGAGGTTCCCAACCTTTTCAAGCTGAGGGCTAGGTCACACTCTCTCAGTCAGCTCCGAGAGCCAGATTGCCATTTTGCCCTGTCTGCGTGATGGGGGTGGCCATTTTGTCCCAACAGCATCAAAGGGGTGGGCATTTTGTTTCTCAAATGCCCTTGGAGGGGTGTGTGGGGGCACATGAAATGCTCCCATGGGCCAGTTCTGGCCCATGGGCCTTAGGTTGGGAACCCCTGCTCTAAAGCATTTTTTTCCTGTACATAGGCCAAGCATGAAAGTAGGTAGCACAGACCACTGATGAATTACAGGTGCACATGTGCTTGCATGCATGTGTGTTTGTGTGTAGAATTCCACAGTCTGATAGTTGTATAATAAACCTTTACTTTAAAGAGCTAATTCCATCAGCTGGTCCAAATTTGAGAAGCCCCAGTGAATGTGTGAGATTGATACATGCATTGGCTTACCATTCAGTGGTTGATTGTAGAGTTATGGAATAACTCAATTAGAAGACGCCTATAAGACTATTGAGTCCAATCCTCTGCTCGATGGAGGAATCCAAATCAGAGCAGGTCTGACAGATGGTGGCAGGCGCATGCTGGTATATTGGGCAATCAGGCTTTGTCCCACCCCGCCCTCGCCTCTGGTGTCCTGGGGCGCCAATAGCAATGTATGGGACCCCCCCCCCAACCTCCCCCCAATAGGCACCCCCACTACTCCCTGTCCAGCGCCTTCCCATGGTGCTCTGCACACCCCTGGATGGTGGTCCATCTGAATACCTCCAATGGTGGAGGGCCCACCACCTCTAGTGATTGGTACCATTGTTGTGCTGCTTTAACACTTAAGATGTTTTTCCTGATATTCAGCCTATATCATCTTTCCTGTAGCTTGACCTAGGTATTAAGTGCCCTACACTCTAGGATGACTGAGAACAGATCATGCCCCTTCCTTTTATGATTATCTTTCAATTATTTGAAAAATGCTATAATATTCTCTCTCATTCTCCTTTTCTCAAGGCTTAAAATTCCCAGTTCTTTCAAACTTTCCTCATAGGGTTTGGTTTCCAATCAGCTGATCATCCTTGTTACCCTCCTCTGAACTTGTTCCGGATTGTTAGCATCTTTCTTAAAGTCTGGTATCCAGAACAGGACACAGTACTCTATGTGTGGTCTGACTTGTGCCAAATAGAGGGGAACTAGTACCTCATGGGGTTTGAAGACTATAATTCTGTTTATGCAGCCTAAAATAGCATTAGCCTTTTTTGAATCCATACTGTTGGCTTATATTTACCTTGCAATCTGCAACAATTCCAAGATCCTTCTCACTTGTAGTATTACTGAACCAAGTATTCCCCCATCTTGTAACTGTGTGTATTTGTTTTCTCTCTCTTTAGGTGTAGAACTTTGCACTTATTCCTGTTAAATTTCATTCTGTAGTTTTCAGTCCAGTGCTCAAGCCTACCGAGACCTTTTTGAATTTTGTTCCTGGCTTTCAACATAATAGCTATTCCACTCAGTTTTGTCTCACCTGCAAATTTGATAAATGTTCCCTGCACCTAAGTCATTCATGAAAATATTGAAGAGCACTGAGGCCAGGACTGAGCCTAGTGGTACCCCACTTGTTACCTTCTTCCAGTTTGAGCAGGGCTGTAGCCAGAGTGGGGCCAGTGTGTGTGTGTGTGGGGGGGACTCTATGCCGCCAGGTGTTATAAGAAAGCTGTAGAGATTGCGCAGGATAGTACGCACCCCGGAAATGATCTCTTTCAGCTTCTGCCTTCTAGAAGAAGGTGCAGTCAACCTTCACATAACAACGCATTTGGATAGCATCATTTTCGCTTAACAACGCGTCATTATGCACCACGTGTTCCCCTGCATAACAACGTTATTAGTGTCATTGTCCGGACAACAACACTAAAATAACCGTCATTATCCAGACAAAACATCGTTATGCGGGAAACTCCATAGAAACCCGCATAACAACAAAAATCGCTTAGCAACGCTACTTGGGGAACCAAGTAATGTCGTTATGTGAGGGTCTACTGTATAGGGTCATAAAGACCAGGGCCAGCCGCTTGAGAAATAGTTTCTACCCAAAAGCGGTTCTGGCTTTGAATGCAGTGAAATGCAGTCTATGAGGGAGCTTCTGTATATAGTTTTTAGAGTTTTATAGTCTTAGAGTTTTATAGCTTTTTAGGGGTAAAATATGTATATGTGGGGTGGGAGTATGTTGATAATTTTGTATAGTTGTATTTTGTTTAGGTTTTGTTGGGTCGATAAGTGGTTTTTCAATCTCATTGTTCTGTGCACGACAATGACAGTAAATATTTATCTACCTATCTATCTAACAGGCCCCCTGCAACCCACCCCTGGTGCCAATGTTATATATGTGAGTGTGACATTGTTGCCCCTCCTGAATTTTTTTTTGCACCTCCTGGCTATGGCCCTGAGTTTGAGAAAGAGCTTTTTGAGCTATAACCATGCATCCACCTGACACTTATGCTATCCAATGTACACCTAGTTAGCTTTCTAATCAGAATGTCATGGGGCGTTTTGGCCAAAGCTTTACATGTACAATATTTTCCATCATCTACCAAGGAAGGTACCCAGTCAAAAAATGAAGTAAGATTGGTCTGGTAGGATTTATTCTTCATAAACTCATGTTGGCTTCTAGTTACTACTGCATTGTTTTCAAGCTACTTGCAGTGACCTCTTCATAATCTGGTTCAGAATTTTCCCTGGGATAGATATCAGGCTGACTCTAGCTGGAAGTACCAGTTGGATTTACACCTAAATGTTATAATTGAATGTTATGTATTTCAGTGCTCCCCCTCCCCTCCTACTTCTGTAACACACTGCTTTAAATTACCACTATAAATACAGTAAGTGGTATAGTAATAATAATTGTGTATCATCAGTCAATTCTGATTATGTTGATCTTTTCCAGAGTTTTCTAGGTAGAGAGTACTCAGAAGTGGTTTACCACTCCCTTCTTCTGAGGGGTGTCCTGGAACAGTGCAGCGTGCCCATGACTCCATAGGCTGGCTCTTCTTCCTGGAGGCACAGTAGCAAATCGAATTTCCAACCTCTGGCTTTGCAGCAAATTGAAAGAACATAACACGATATATTAGTAATAATTACTACTGTTACTGAAAACGTTTGGCAGAGTATGGGAGACAGACACCTGGTTTTTGAACATAGAATATGAATGCAATCCGAGTTCTCTGATATGAGGAACTATTTGTGATTTTTTTAAAAAAGCTTCTTAAAAACGATAGCCCAAAACAGGGTTGTAGTGGGGGCGGGGGGGGGGGAAAAAACTCTCCTGAGCTAACAGCCCGCGACCCCACCCCACCCCGTGGTGCCAATGTTATATATGTGAGTGTGACATTGTCGGCCCTCCTGAAAAATCCCCACCCCCCAAAAAATAATAATCTAGAATCCTGGCCCAAAACCTGCCTTTCTGACACTTGTCTCGTTCAGAACCACATGATTCTAAGCCCAAGCTGGGGAAGAATCACATTCTTCAAATAGCTAAAGTTCCTAACACAAGTGGACAGAAACAGACATCTCATATTTGTATTTTGCTGCACTCAAATCACAACCTTCACCTGCTTGGAAAAAGGGCTGCCTCTAACTAGAGAAATTTTACCTTGAGAGCAAACATTTGGCTCCTAGGCAATAAGTGAGTAAGCTTAGTGGTGGAAAAATACTTCGTGATCCACCGCCAGATGGCTGAAACAATAACACTGAGCTAGCAGGACAGGTGCTCTAACCTGGTATAAGGCAGCTTCCTGCACGGTGCACCCTTATTATCTGCTTGTGGTACATTTTGGGGGCACTTCTGTGGTTTAGGGTCAGGAATTTGGCTGCTATGAAAAGAAGCAAGTATGCACCCTGGTGGTGCAATGGTTAAACTGCTGTACTGCAACCAAAAGGTTGTGAGTTCAATCCTGACCAGGGATTAAGGTTGACTCAGCCTTCCATCCTTCCGAGGTCGGTAAAATTAGTGCCCAGCATGTTGTGGGGGAAATGCTACATAACTTGTGAACTGCCCAGAGAGTGCAGTAAGTGCTATAGAGTGGTATATAAATGTGATTGCTAAGGATGGAACCTGTCTCCTGCTCTCATTACTCTAACAAAAGACAACGACAAATGGAAGACTGCAATGAACACTGTTATCTCTGAAAGTACAGCGCAGGATGATAACTATGGCCTGGTAGGCAAAACATATGAATCCACCAGGGCCATAGCCAGGATTCTAGATGTGGGTGGGCAAATATTTTTTCAGGGTGTGCAACAAAGCCTCTTTATTGCATTCCTATGGGAAACCATGCCTTGCAAGGGTGAGCAAACTGCTAACTCAGGGTGGGCAAAGCCCCCCCTGCCCCCCTCTGGCTATGGCCCTGGAATCCACTGCATATTGGCATGCAGCCAATGCTAAATTAGCCCCCAGAATTGCACCCCATGGAGGATAATAACATATCAGTCATCTTCTAATTGATGTAACCTATCTTGTCTTCTGAACGCAGGCCAAAGTCCCTGATTTGATAGTCAGATTAAATAGTGATATGTTTTCAGCATAATTGTTTCAACCTTGGAAAGTTACTTATAAGAAGAGAGAACATGGATGCTAAAGCCATCCATAACAGCAATGGGAGGAAGATACTCCAGCACCCCACACATTACGATACTACTTTTTCTTTCTTTTGTGTCCTGATCACACTCTGGACTGCCAAAATGAAGCACTTTTTTTGCTTTGTTGTTGCCGAAATGCAAGTCCTCATTGGTGCATGTCTCTGGCAGCAATCAGCAGACCAGTAAATGAGCCAGACTCTATGTCTCTCCACATTCACACTGTGTGTTGTTGTCTGCCAGCAGCCCCCACTTGAGCATGTTGGTCTTGCATTTAGGGACGCCAATTCTCAGCCTATTCAGGGTTCTCCAGGTGACGTAGGGGAGACTGAGATCTTCAGCTATATCCTCCTTTCCCAGTGAGCTTTCCTCTGTCTTCTAATTTGGTTTTGCTCTTGTGTACCTTCAAGAATGTTTGTTCTTGCCATAAAGCTCTCCCTGGATCTGAGCCAGTGGACTTGAGGCTCATATCTGTTCAGAGGGTGTCAAGGGTCATTCTCTTGCTTGGTTTTCTCAGCATCTGCTGCTACTTCTCTCCTGTTCTTAGGTGGAGCGATACCAACAAGAGGGTGTATTTTCTCAACTGGTGTATGTTTAAGGCATCCTGTCACTATCTGCATGGCTTCATTAACAGTGATGTCAACTTCTTTTGCGTGTGTGGAAGTGTTCCATACTGGAGCAGCATACTCTGCTGCAGAGACACTCAGGGCCAAAGCTGATGCGCACAGTGTGGATGGTTAAGTTCCTCATTTATAGTTTTAATAGATACCCCTGCTCAATTAGGAGTGGCTCCTATGGGCCATCTGATTTACTCAGGATGCCTTAAACCTACATCAGTTGAGAAAATACACCCTCTTGTTGGTATCGCTCCACCTAAGATCAGGAGAGAAGTAGCAGCAGATGCTGAGAAAACTAAGCAAGAGAATGACCCTTGACACTCTCTGAACAGATATGAGCCTGAAGTAGGGTCTCAGATTTTAATCTCTTAATAACCTCATAGAAATGATAGTTGTTTCCCACTTCTACTCTGTCCCTCACATCCAACCTTATTCTATCAGCTCTTTGCAAATGAATGTCTGCCTATACTCTTCATAGCCACAAGAGAGCGGCAGAACATGGCTTTGATAAGTCTACCAATTCTTCTAGTCTATGAAGTTTGCTTTCTTTCTTTATTCATGTCAGATGCATCACAATTAAAATAAACACTAAAACATAAGATTTAAATTTAAAATATAGCATTTACATTATTTAAGCGTCTGAATCAGACAGTTGTTGCCCCAAAGTGGGTAATACTGATTGCATTCTGTTGTGCTGTCACGAGGCCTTCTAGTGTACATTGAGCAGGGGACAAAGAGTAGGTGTACCTATGTGTGGTCGTCTTCACCTCTCCACAATCACAGAGGGCTGACATCACCAATTATTCCCATTTATTTAGAGCATCTCTAATCAGCGGTTCCCAATGTGGGGCCCACACCCCACAGGGGGACTTCAGTTCCCAGAAGCCTAAGTCAATAAATTGGCTGATCAGTGCTTTGGGGAATTGACTTAGGCTTCTGGGAATTGAAGTCCAAAAACCAAAGATTGGGAAACGCTGCTCTAGATCTTGCTGTGCCTGTGTGGTTTATTCCACGATTTCCAAACCTCCCATCTATTACCAAAGCCAAGTGCAAACTCCTCTGTTGGTTCCAGCCAATGTTGCTCTTTTATAGCCTATTCTACTTTTAAATTTGTCCAAATGTTCTGCTGATTTAAGAGAGCTTTTCCTGGATTTTAATCTCTTGGGGAGATGGTTGAAAGCCACAGAGAAGATGTCATTCAGAAATTCAAGATTTAAGCCTCCCTGTATTTGCTGCCACTTCTCTGTGGTCAGTGGGCGATGGTGGTGGTGGTAATACCAGCTAGATGATAGATGTTATCTTGGGACATAGATTTCCAACATCCTGTGATTATTCTACTGGTTTTGTTGAAAGCAATATCTACTTGACCGGCACGTGCCGATTTATACCAAACTGGGCAGGTGTATTCGCCAGCAGAGTAACAAAAGACTAATACTCTTGTTTTAAGGACCCTTTGATTGGCCCCCAGAGAAACTCATTAATTCCCCCCCAAAAAAACAACAACAACCCCCACACCCATTATTTCTTCTACTGACCTTTAGTCATAATGCTATTTATATGTTAGGACCCTGTCCAAAGTTATACCTAGGTATTTAGGATTGGCTTCAAATGCTTCAATAGCACTCATTTCCACGTCATTTGCAGCTTCCTAGTTTCCTCCTTATTACAAAAATGGCTGGCACATACCTGGGTTTTCACTAGATTTGGCTTTAATTGATTATTAGAGTAGTATTGATCCAGCTCTTGCAGGGCTTTCTTTAGACATTGTTCTACCTACTTAGATGTATTTTACTGTACAGCCAATGATCGATCATAGCTGTTAGTTCCAGCTGGGAGTGCTTGGTTGGTAGTATAGATATTAAAAGGAACAGGAGCCATCACACTTCCTTGTGATAGGCCATTTCTCTGGTTCCACCACGTATTTTGTCTTCCCTGAAACTCCACAACAAATTACAGTTCTTGAGTAAATTCCTCATGGTGTTTGTAAGCTTGAGATCTTCAGTTATAGCATATACTGTACTTTCTTTTTCAATATTCTAAGGTTTAATGGTGCCCTGTGTGTGTCTGTAAGGTCTATAAATACAGTTCCGATTAAGTTGCCCTTTTGAAAACCATCTTTGATGTATTGGGTTAGGTTAAGTATTTCTATGGTTTAGCTTCTTTTTTTAATTTTTTAAATTAAATTTTGATATAAACAGTGTACAAACAAATAAAATGTGTTTAAGCAAAAAAGAAAAAAATTAGAAAAAGAGAATATTTTAAAATTTCAACCTTCAATTACATACATATAACAATTTTCCATTTAAATCATTTCTTATTAACATACACAGTCAGAAACCTCTACAATCTCTTGCATTTTTCTGTAGGTCTCATCCCTAAATTATACTGTATGTGCATTCCACCATCCCCTTTCCTTAGTTATAAAAATATATAAAAAGAAAATATGTAAAAAGAAAAACAACTCACAGTGTGCTATATACATTACATTGTCCAAGAAATTCACCAAATATTTATCAACTTTTTTCTTCTATTGTGTATTTCTTTGGTGCAGGGCTCTACAGCTGTTGTGAGGCAATTTTGTATCATTCTTTCAAAGAATTTATAGGTATGACACAAGAGAGAAATTGGGTGATAACTCTTAGGATAATTAGCTTCTTTGTGGTATCCGCGAGCACAATTGGCATAACTGTCCCTGACAGAGGTTACACCGGATGAGGAAGACCCCTGGTCACTGACCTCTGTGAGTGCAGAAATTGGGGAGCAGATTAATAGTCATAAGATTGATTCACCCATATCTGACCTGACCGGCAGTTCTGCAGGAGGAAGTTGAATAACTAACTCACGTTAGGAATTAGGTAATTCCACACTTGCAGATCAGCCCAAGCCTTAGTGCAAATAGTGGCCATGTTTACTCTTGAGCAAGCCACGAACAATGGATTTCCCCTGTCAGTATTTGCCTTAGTTAATTAACTTCCTCAAGAGAAGTTCCCAATTAACCCGGGTAAATGGGTGATGTGATTTTCTGTCAGATGACGATTCTATCACACGCTGCCTTGAATTCCTATATATGATGATGGTTTTCCCTCAATAAACCACTGGTCTTCGCTCCATCTTGTCTCGTGTCGTTCCTTGACCAGTCTCCTCCGGGACCCTAAGGGCCGCTTCATGGCCCCAATCCAACATCTGGTGACCCGCGACGTGATTCTACTCATGAGTAAGCAATCTACGCGGTCCGGTTCTACGCTAGAACCGTGTCCGATTCGTCCCGGAGGGCAGCGCGGCAGCTCCGGTCGGAAAGCCATCCGGCCGGGGTGACAGCTATGCGGCGAGGCATTCCAGAGAGGCATCCTACGGCTTGCATCGCGGAAACGCGTTCCGCTCAGGGGCAGGCTGTGAACCCTGATTCCAGCGCAGAGGCCACCGAGGGCCCGTGGCAGGAGACCACGCTCCGAGCTCCATCCCAGAGATTCGTCACGCTGAGACCTATTGCCTAAAAGGACGCGTCGAATTCATCCCGAGAAGAAGCCCTTCGAAGGACCCGGCAGGTAATATGGGGACTTGTCCTCAGCGGCAATGTCCATCCGCTAACCAGAGAATTCATATAATGGAATTCAAGGCCCTGGCCAGGGTATATAAATTACGCCTTCACAGCAGGAAGTTAGCGGAACTCTTAGCGTACCTGGAGGCCAATTGTCCGCTTTACCCAGAAGCGGCCGTGCTTGACCTCACACTTTGGGATCGGATAGGAGCCTGCATTCGGCAAGCACCAAAAGCTCCAGACAGCATAATTGGCACATGGAGCAAATGTAGGAAGCTCTTAGCAGAGGATGACCCAGTCCGGATAGAGGCCCAGGAACCCCCAGCGCAGGCAGAGCCATCAGCCCCAACAGCTCTCTATCCGTCACTCCAGCTCAAGCAGGGTAGTGTAGGGAGCTTTCCCTCGGTGACAGCTGCAGACGTCACCGACGGAATGCATGAGATGGGAAGCGCTGGCGCTTCACTGAGAGTTACGGGTTCCCTAGCTACCAAGAGCGCGGTTCAGTACATGGCTGAGGCAGAGATCAGCAAGGGGGAATTGCCAGCAGAAGATCTAGCTGAGCGTAGGCAGCTATGCCCAGTTCGCATAGAGGTAGATGCCCTCATGGGCCAGCAGCAAGCAGTTCATTCACCAGTTCCGTATAAGCTACTCATGGCCATACGGAAAGCCATCACAAAGACAGGACTCCAGAGCCGATTCACTAGGGGCACGCTTCAGCAAGTGTGCGAGACCATGATGCTCATTCCGTACGACTGGAAAGCTGTCATGCGAATGATGCTCAACCCCAGCCAGTATCTGCTATGGGACAGCGAGTATCGTCTCGAAGCGCAGGCAAGGGCCGCCAGGATGGGCCGAGCGGTAATTCCTGACCAGCTATATGGTTCAGGTCCGTTCGAATCCGTTGACGCACAAGTCGCCCTGCCACTCACCACACTCCACATCGCAGCGGAGACAGCCTTCAAGGCTTATCTCAATGTCCCGGCAGCTGGCAAAGCAGCCAAGAATTACACAGCGGTCAAACAGGGATCCCAGGAGTCCTACATGGACTTTATCAATCGATTAGAGGAAGCGATCAGTAGACAGATCGATAATGAGCAGGCCCAACAAGAGCTCATGATGAAATTGGCCAAAGACAACGCCAATCTCGACTGCCGTAAGATCTTGCAGTCCCTGGGAAATCGTCCCGATCTGACACTCACAGATATGATTAGGGCATGCGCCGACGTGGGCACAGATTCCTACAAAATGGGTCTGTTGGCAGCGGCGGTGCAAGGAGGCAGGAGACCCCGGATCAAAGGAGCATGCCACAATTGTGGCAAGATCGGTCACTTCGCTAAAGAATGCCGATCCAGAGGCAGCGGCCAGCGCACCGGCTGTTCCAAGGCTCCAACCACCCCATGTCCGAAGTGCAATAAGGGCCTTCACTGGGCCAGGAATTGTCCAAATTCGGGAAACCGGAATGCGGGCATGTCTCTGGCCCCGGTCCAAACAGAGGCTTCCCTCGCTCTGGGCGCGCCAGAGCTGGATTAGATTCCAATCACATTCCAGGCATTGTGAAGGCGCAGGCCAGCCCCAAGGGTAGTACAGGGCTAGAATTGACTTGCCAGGCAGACGTCACATGCGACTTGCCAGGCACAGTCTATCTGGTGGATTCCCAGTACATGGGACCCCTACCCAAAGGCTTCATAGGCTTAGTTTTGCCTCGTAGTGTCGCAGGAGCATGCAGAATTCTTGTAATTCTGGGAGTCATTGACTCCAATTTTTTGGGTGTTCTCCAAGTTCAACTCTGGACGCACCTACCCCAGACCATTCACAAGGGAGACACGCTAGCGCAACTGATTATGGTTCCTTGTAACTCGCCAGGGAAGGCTCAGGGGCAGCTCAGAGCCCGGGTCGGCAGACTGCTCGAGCGCAAGTGAGGCAGTGCAATGATACCAGGTCTTAGCGACAGTGGAGACCAACATAGAATGGAAACAGCGGCCAGTTATTGAGGTATTTTTGAATAAAAAATCATTCTCAGGGTTGCTGGATACCGGAGCTGACGTCAGCGTTATCAGCCGAAGTCAGTGGCCGAAGGAATGGGCTATTGAGCCGGTCTCCGATGTGTGGGGGGTAGGCGGCATCCAAGAAGCGTTTAGAAGCCGGGAGTGGGTGGAAGTCACGATCCCTAAGGCTGACGGCATGGCGGTCATTCGGCCGCACATTTTGGACGTGCACATCAACCTTTGGGGGCAAGACATTTTGCAGCAATACTGTGCCACTCTTACCTTCGGGTAATGGCTCTGCCACTTAAATGGCTCACCAACACGCCAGTCTGGGTAGAGCAATGGCCGGTCGTGGGGGAGAAATTAGTCGCCCTAAAGCAACTGGTTAAAGAACAGCTAGACGCAGGACATATAGAGCAGTCCACTAGTCCTTGGAATTCGCCCATTTTTGTCATCAAGAAAAAGTCGGGGAAGTGGCGACTCCTCCACGATCTCAGAGAGATCAATAAATGTATACAGCCAATGGGTCCGCTTCAATGTGGCATTCCGAATCCAAATATGATTCCCGAGGGTTGGGAGATCCTGGTCGTAGACCTTAAGGATTGTTTTTATACCATTCCCCTAGATCCGAGGGACCGGGAAAGGTTCGCCTTTATGGTGCCGGTTGTGAACCACGGCGAGCCCACGCAGCGTTACGCGTGGAAGTATTTGCCACAGGGGATGCTCAATTCGCCCACCCTGTGCCAAATTTATGTTCACAATGCACTGGCAAAGTTTCGAAACCTTCACCCCACAGCTTTAGTATGCCATTTCATGGACGATATCTTGGTCGCAGCACCGCAACTTGGCAGCGAAATGTTTAAGGACCTCCAGGCCAGCCTGGGGGAAAAAGGGTTACTCATTGCCCCGGAGAAAGTGCAGAGAACCGAGCCATTCTCATACTTGGGTCATCGGCTTCTCCGCTCTTTCGCAGCACCAGTTTTGCCCCAGATCAATTTAAAAGACTCGGTCACCTTGGTAGAATTGCAGCAGGTTTTAGGTAACATTAATTGGGCCAGACCGTATTTCAGATTGGATACGGATCTTCTAAAGCCGCTCTTCTTGCTGCTAACGTTAGGTAAGCAGCCGGCAGACCGGATACAAATTCCTCGAGAGGCACGTCTGACTCTCGAGAAAGTCAACCAAATTCTCAGCCAAAGGTGGGTGGACAGGATTACTCAGGGGCCATATGCCCCGATCCTGAACTTGTACATAGTTCGGGCTGGATCCATGTTCACCGGAGCCCTAGGAGTGGACTCCGAGAGAGGAGCGAGTATCGTGGAATGGGTGTATTTACCGAACACCTCTTCCCGAAACATCGTTCCTCCCCAAGAGTTGGTCTCCGCGGTGGTCTACCGTGGAAGGCTGAGAGCAAGGGACATTTCAGGGCACGACTTAGCAAAAATTGTGATCCCATTCACCAAAGAGCAAGTTCAGCAGCTAATGCAGCTCGGTGACTCGCTTCCAATTGCCTTGGAAGGATTCACCGGATGCTTGGCATACCACTTGCCAAAGGACCCCAGACTTGTCTCGCTTCAAACGCAGACAATCACCTTGTATGAATTGATCTCGCTGGTTCCACTTCAGGGGGCCAGAACAGTCTTTACTGATGGGGGTTGCAATATGGTGTCTTAACTTGGCAGGAGGGCCAGGCTTGGCATACGCTGCTAACTCTTCCACAGAAGTCCGCACAGCGGGCAGAGTTGGCAGCGGTGAACCTTGCTTTGCGCACCTTCGCCAAAGAGCGCCTCAACATTATTACTGACAGTCAGTACATTAGGAATTTGCTTCACAGTCTACCGGGAGCATACATCACCCCCTCAATAGACAAAAATTTGCTGAGTCTGTTCCTCACAGCTCAATTTCACTTGCGGAACCACACGGAAGCGCTCTATATTGCCCACATCCGAAGTCACCAGGACCTACCTGGTCCGATTTCTGCGGGCAATAGCAGAGCGGATGCGGCCGCAAAGGAAATTCAGCAACGATCCGTTTTAGGTGTTTTCACAACTCCAATACAGAGTCATGCATTCTTTCATCAGAATGCCAAAGCACTCGCCAGGCAGTTTAATCTGCCACTTTCTCAAGCCCAAGGCATAGTTCGCTCTTGTCAGCATTGTGCAGGGGCACCGGGGGGGCCTCGTGGGGGGTCAACCCACGAGGGACAGAGGCTAACCAGGTGTGGCAAATGGACATCACACATGTCCCGCAGTTTGGCAGATGGCAGTACATGCACGTCTGCATCGATACTTTTTCACAATTTGTTTGGGCAATGGCACAAAAAGGGGAGACAGCTTCCAACGTGGAGCAGCATCTCCTTTCCTGCTTCGCTGCGATGGGCAAACCACGGCACATGAAAACCGATAACGCCCCGGCCTACAGCTCTAGGCAGCTGGCCGACTTCATGGCCACCTGGGATATCAAGCATACCTTTGGCGTTCCTTACAATCCACAGGGGCAAGCGATTGTGGAACGAGTCAATCGGACGCTCAAGTCCTACATTGACAAACAAACAGAAAGGGGGGAGCCACCAGCCCTCCCCAAGTCTCAGGGTCAGGCACAGCATTGTCTGAACAAGGTATTGTTCACGTACAATCACCTTAATGTTTTTTTCGGATTGCACGCCGCAGGAGAAACACTTCCGCCACTCGGAGGCGCTTCCGCGGCCGCTGGTCCGTTACCGAGTGCCACCAGATCCTTCTTGGAGGGGTCCGGCGCCACTCGTAACCTGGGGAAGAGGGTATGCTGCAGTTATGTCTCCTACAGGTGTCATCTGGATTCCAGCCCGGTGCGTCAAGCCTCACTTGGAGCCACATGGCGGGGACCCAGACCGACCCGATCCCGATCCCAGAGATGGAGGACCTCACCCTGACCGAGGGGACCCGCGGAGGAAGCGGCGACAGCAGATGGCAGCGCCGAAGGTCACCTGGGGGATGATCAAGACCCTTTGCTATGAGGCCAAGGACGTCGTCCAACGCGAGGGCGGGGAACCGACACCAGAGAACATCGTGTCTGCAGTCTTTGCCCTGATTACCGCCAACTCCGTGGCGGTCAACATCGTCCTGACCCTCTCCCTACTTGCGGGGGGAGGCGTTCAGGCAGCTTCACTGAAGGCCAGCGATCTGATGCCAGGCGGAGATCTCTCTGCCCGGATGCACTACAACCTATGGGAAAGGTTGGCGGGTCTCGTCAACCAGTCCGATTTTTGCCTGAAGCAGGACACCGGTTCTGCCTCAATTTTGAGCACCTGTCTCATCCCAGTGTGCCACACTCCAGACGCACACACCAGGGATGGCGACTGGCTGGTGAAGCGGATTTTCGGTCCATTTCTCCCAACAAGTTTCTCAGCATACGCTCGCTGGGGAATGCAGCTAACCATGACCTTGCCGGCTGATGCAGCCACTCTCCACACCCCTCGAGTGGCGGTCAGCCCGAACTCTACTTGTGCTCGAATGACCGGCTGCTCCGCAGTCGGCCGGATTCGGTGCCGCTGCCTCGACGCTGGCAGCGGCAACTGGACTTGTAATAACCCAGAGACACTTGGTTCAATGTATGCTCATGTTACCCTACCTTCGGGTTGGTTCTTCACATGCAATCAGTACACTTGGAATTACATTCCCGCAAATGTATCAGATTCCACATGTTGTATCAGTCGCTTGACATTGTTACTCCCCACTAGGGATATGATTGTTCCAAGCACAAATGTTTCCTCACCCATACGGCGCACTCGCGCCACCCAACTAGACAGCTCATGTGATAGTAACAAGAGGGTTCTGAGTCCAGCTGAGTACGTCTCGTTGGCAGTCAGCATACTTGGCGTGCCAGGCTTAGCCATCGGCAACGCTCGGAGAATTGGTCAATTGGCTTGCGGATTAGCAAAAGCCATTAACCACACCTCCTCAGCGATAGCGCTGCTCAACCAGGAGCAGGCGGAACTTCGCCATGCCATACTAGACAATCGAGCAGCTATAGACTACCTTCTGTTGTTACATCATTTGGGTTGTGAATCTGTCCACGGCATGTGTTGCTTTAATCTCACAGACAATACCCACAAAGTACAGAGCCAGCTCACGGACCTCCACACCCTGGTCAAGAACATCAAGGAGGATGCTTCATGGGGGTGGTGGGATTCGTTGTGGTCGTGGCTCCCATGGGGTTGGCTTCAGACGACACTCAAGGTGATCGTGGGGGTGATAATACTGAGCACAGCCGCGTTTTGTTTCGTGCAATGTATTCCCTCACTGATATCGAGATGTTCCCCCATGGAGGGAGCCCCGAAACGTTATCCCCCCACACCAGCTGATGCCCCTCCTACGCAGGGCCGTCTGTCAGGTCCACAACAAATAAAGGGGGACATGTGGTATCCGCGAGCACAATTGGCATAACTGTCCCTGACAGAGGTTACACCGGATGAGGAAGACCCCTGGTCACTGACCTCTGTGAGTGCAGAAACTGGGGAGCGGATTAATAGTCATAAGATTGATTCACCCATATCTGACCTGACCGGCAGTTCTGCAGGAGGAAGTTGAATAACTAACTCACATTAGGAATTAGGTAATTCCACACTTGCAGATCAGCCCAAGCCTTAGTGCAAATAGTGGCCATGTTTACTCTTGAGCAAGCCACGAACAATGGATTTCCCTTGTCAGTATTTGCCTTAGTTAATTAACTTCCTCAAGAGAAGTTCCCAATTAACCCGGGTAAATGGGTGATGTGATTTTCTGTCAGATGACGATTCTATCACACGCTGCCTTGAATTCCTATATATGATGATGTCTTTTCCTCAATAAACCACTGGTCTTCGCTCCATCTTGTCTCGTGTCGTTCCTTGACCAGTCTCCTCCGGGACCCTAAGGGCCGCTTCACAGCCCCAATCCAACACTTCTTTTCCTGGTTTTAGGACTGCTATAACCTTAGCCTTCCACTGGATACCAGGGATCTCACTCTTTTCCAAACATCCGTTGAACATTTCTAATAGCCGTTGTTGAGCTTTTAGCCCAAAATGTTTTAACTGCTCAATAAGGATATCGTCCAGTCCAATGGCTTTTCATTGGCTGGAATTTGCTGCACTTACTCTTTAGGCTGGTTTTGCTTGGACAACTCTTGTTTATCACCAATATCACTGTATATTTTAGGATAACCTAAATTTCTATAATAGATGCTACTTATTTTGGAATAGTCAGCTTAAAGTTTCTCAAAACACAACCATCTTCCTGGCCCCTACTACAGATGTAAGCGATGCAAACATTGGCAATGGGCCCAGCAGGTTCAGCTAATGTTCTTAACCTAAAAGGAGTGTGCTGTGGTGACTTAAGAATGGAGGGAGATTTAGGAAGACCAGGATGGCATTCTTAAGGGCTTCCCCTGCTAAGGAAAGTTGCATCCTGCTCAGGACCAGTGTGGCTGACCCTGAGATCTTAGCGAGCTGGCGCTCAGAGATGAGCAAATGAAGGGAACCCTTTGTTGCAGAGAAGCAATAAGAAAGGGCTGACTTGCAATAGGAAAACTGGATGCAATGGGCCTGATGGTAGCCATCCTTGCGAGGAGGATTGGAGAACTGAACCCATGCACGTAGTTTTCCTCAGTTATCATGTTAGTTATATTTGTTTTCTACTTCCCCCTAATAAATTGACTTTAGCGTATCTGTCTCTCTTCCACTCTAAATCAGGGCATTCAAAAAAACAAAATGGCCACCTCTTTGAAGCTGTTAGGAGAAAATGGCCACACCATTGGGCAGGCAGGGCAAAATGGCCATCTGGCCCTCAAAGTTGACTGAGAGAATGTGACCCGGCCCCCAGCTTGAAAAGGTTGGGAACCTCTGCTCATTTGCTTTGAGGTAATTGCAAATCCCACCCTCCACCTCTGCGTTCTACCACTCTAGTGCTGCATCTTCTGGCATGGGGCCAACACAAAGCATGTGTGCAAATGCAGGCATGTGCTTGGCTATGTGACAAAGCATGGGTATCATTAGAGCTCTAGCCCTGACAGCAGCTCATTAATCCCAGGAAATGACCTGGGGCTTATTTAGGGCCCATTCGTATAATATAACACAATTGATGAAACACTAGCTTATATACCAAAGTAAGGTAAAGTCATTAACCTTTTGGTAATTGCCTTTCCCAGACTAGCTGATTGGATTACCTGCCTTAATGTGAAATGTGGGTGGGGGACTGATTCGCTCTTTTCTCAGCTGATGCACACTCCAGTCTCTTCAAAAATCTTCTGCTCAGACAGACATAGTCCATACTTGGCAAACTGGCATAAGGATAGGCAACAGTGTCTACCAGAGGCAGTATTACCTGGTGTTCATATCCTGTGGAAAGGAGAGAGTTGTGATTCTTTAACTTCTAGTGATAGGCAGAGTAGTTTCATGTGGAGCAATACAGAAACAAACAGAAAACACCCCCCCTCCCAAATCCATTACAGTAAAGATGGGAAAGAATGGCCCTACATTGTTGGACAGCACTTCTCATCAATTGCAGTCAGGCGGCTGTGGTGACTCAGCAGGGCCGTGCTGGCCAGGGGGGACACTGGGAGTTATCCCGGTGCACCCCTATGTATAGGGAAAAGTAAAGGTTTTCCTTGCTTGAAAGCCAGTTGTATCTGACTCTAGGGTTCAGTGCTCATCTCTGTTTCAAAGCCAAAGAGTCAGTGCTGTCTGCTTCTGCAGTCATTTCTGTGGTAATGTGGCAGGCATGACTAGACATTGGAGTGCATGGAGTGCTGTTTATGTATAAAAACATATAAAATTAAATGGTGCCCTTCTGTGCTCGCTGCCGCTGTGCATGGTTCTCCATGTGGGGAGCTAAGCCTGAGGTTTTATGACCAGAGAAAGAAGCAGGAGGTGGCAGCAGGACCCGAGCTCATCTGCATGTATTCTCTTGTCATTCCTCGGGCATCAACCCAGCTACCTCTGAACATCCTCTTGGTGGCCGATTGGCTCCCAGCTGTGAGCGGAGGAAGCCCCATGCCTTTGGATTTGGCGAGCCACATGGGTTTGCAGGGGAGGAGACCCTGGGTGGTGGCAGCTTGATACAGCAATGGTGGCTTAGTGTTTAAGATGGTGGACTTGAAGACTGGAAGGTTGGAAACAGAGTTCGATACCTGAGTACTGCACGACAAAGTTTTCTTCCCAGGGAAGGAGAAATATGGGGGTAGAGGGAAGAGCCCGGAAGGAGTGGAATAGCTTTCTCCCCCCCCCCACACACACACACACCTGAAAGGGGCTCAGAAATTGTTGTTGGAGGAGGAAAAGATGGGGCAAACCCTTCATGGGTGGCGGCGGCAGAGTCTTCCTTCCTCATGAGGTGCGCAATGGGATCCCCCCCCCATGCACTAAATGCGCCCCTTGCAAGATCAGCTAGAGGAAGAATTTTTCTCAGAGTTAGAGAAGGGATCCCCTGGAGTCTCACAGTGGTAGGAGGGGAGGATTCCCCCCTCCCCATTCGTGTCACCCCATCCCCGTGTAAGATGAGTCCGAATGCCCCCAAAGAGAGCCCCATGGAAGAGACTTGTAAAGCGCTTCCCTTTGGTTGTGGGGAGGGAGGAGGGGGTGAGCCCTGAGGGGAGGTTGGTGGCCAGGCCTCAGACAGGAGAAACAGGTGAGGCACTTATCAGCTAACTTCAGAGGAGGGGGAGAAGAAGAGGAGGAAGGGCGGGGGAGGTCAGAGGTTTAATTAAGGCTCCCCACCTGTTGAAACTCCGCCTGTCCTAAAGTTTTTTCCTCGTGGCTGGGAAGAAAGAAGCAGCTGTGTGTAATGGAGTCTTATGTATAGGAAATGGGGGTACTTGGGGGGGGGGGTTCTTTCTCTTCAGCCCCAATCAAGGTAGGACCCCTTGCGAGGGGTGCTCTTCCCACCCCATATAATCTCTTTTAGGCCTCATGGGGGGTCTCCCCCACTATTTCTCCTTCCCTTGCTGATGCCCCTAAGATTGGGGCTGAAGGGAAGGAACTCTCCCAGGACCCTCATTTCCCATACATAGGACTCTTCTCCCTCCCCTTCTTCTTTCCTCCCAGCCATGAGGAAAAGACACCATGACAGATGGAGGTTCAACAGGCAAGGAGAAGAGGCATCCCAACTGCTCCCTCATCCGCCTGGAGCCTTAATTAAAATCTCTCACCTCACCTGGCCCACCCACCTCCACCCTCCTCTGAGGTTGGCTGAGAAGTGCCTTAGCTGTTTCTGCCACCTGAGGCCTGGCCAGCAACTTCCCCTTAGGACTCTCCTTCTCCCTCCTCACAACTGAAGGGAGGTACTTCACAACTCTCTTCCGTGGGGCTCTCTTTGGGAAACTTTTACTCTTCTTACACATCTCGGTCCCATCTCCTGCCAACTTAGCAGCTCAAAAGCAAGAAATTGCAAGTGGATAAATAGGGACCATTTCGTTGGGAAGGTAAACAGTGTTCCGTGCACTCAGGTGTTGAGGCATGCATGCCACATGTCCACAGAAACATCTGCAAAATGCAGACAGCACTGGCTCTTTGGCTATAAACAGAGATGAGCACTGAACCCTAGAGTCGGATATGACTGGCTTTCGAGCAAGGGGGACCTTTATCTTTACTAATGACACTTCTATACTGCCTCATGCCCAGATTTTGGGGACATGAAAGGAGCCTCATTTGTGCATTCCCTGAGCAGAGTTTCTCCAGCAAAAATCCTTTCAACCCTTTGAGTGGTTCTGACACGATTAAAAGAAGAAACGAATGCCTCTGCTTCACTGGTATTATGGTAGTTCTAGTGAGGAAAACTGTTTTCCAATTTCTCTGTCAAAGTCCTATCTGGGTGTCTGGAGGCTGTGGGGGTCTGGATGGGGGCCAATGGGTTACAAGTGAACCCCAGCAAGACTGAGTGGCTGTGGGTTCGGGGTCCTGTGCTATTCCAGGAGCTGCCATCCTTGGTCTTGGATGGGGCTACTCTGCCCCAGGCAGACCCAGTGCACAACTTGGGGGTCCTGCTGGACTCGCGATTGCTGCTAGAAGAGCAAGTGGCAGTCGTGGCCAGGAGGGCCTTTGCACAACTCTGTGTGATACACCAGTTGTGCCTGCTTCTGGATAGGGACTCTTTGCTTACGGTCACACATGCTCTGGTCACTTCCAGACTAGACTATTGTAATGCGCTCTACATGGGGCTGCCCTTGATGACCATTCAGAGGCTGCAGCTGGTCCAGAATGCAGTGGCCCATGTAGTGAAGGGGTGTGGGCATTATGTCCGTGCCTCGCCCCTGCTCCAGAAGCTGCACTGGTTACCAGTTTGCCTCCAAGTGCAATTCAAGGTGCTGGTTATGACCTTTAAAACCCTATATGGTAGTGGGCCAGGATACCTAAGAGACCACATTGCCCTAAGAACATCTGCACATCCAACCACAGTGGACCGGAGGGGCTCCCTAGTTGTTCCATCATCTAGGGAGGCTCTGGAACAAGGAAAAGGGCCTTTTCCGTGTCCGCACCGGCCATTTGGAACCTCCTGCCAGTAGAGCTACGGTTGCAGACGGAGCTGCTGCCGTTCAGGAAAGGACAAGACCTGGCTGGCAGGGCAGGTGTGGGGCCCTGAGGGCAATGTGGCCCCTGCCCATTGGTTTTTACCATAAGATGTACCCTCTCTCTGCTTTTTGGGGTGGGTGGGATTTTAATGGGGGTGGGGATTTTAACTGTTTTTATTGTGTGGGTTTTTAGTTTATGTAAGCCGCCCTGAGTCGGGCTTGCCTGAATGGGTGGCGAACAAGTTGAAAAATTAAATTAAAAATTAAATTAAATTCTCTGTGTGGCCCATAAATGTAAATAAATAAATGAACAAATCCCCGGACTCCCTTCCCCTGTTTGTTTGATATTGTTTTTTTGCTTTTTGGCAGTCCAGCATTTTCCCATAGTCTTCTGATTCCCAGCAGCTAAATGGAGGAAGGCTAGAGTTTTGTATGCTGAAATATGCAAGCCCACAGGCTCCAGTTGTAGGGACAGTGTACATGTACAACACATATAAAGCACAAATCAAGAAACTTACTACCAGTGGCTTCACAGCAGGGCTTGATTCCAAAATTTGAAAGAAACTGGAGGAAGAAAAGAGGGGTTGCTTTGTTCGGGAATTGCACGAAGGTCTGACGTTGCCTCCTGGCAACGTCAGGAGATTCTCCAAAGAGACGCAACCAGAATCCCTTGGCTTGCTCGACCCAACAGCTTTGCTGTGTAATAATTCAGCAAGAGCTCAGGAGACCCTCTGGCCCAACCACACAGTAAGTGTGTCCTTTTATAAGGACATCCTTTATTGCCTGCCTGCCTGATGAGATGCTTCCTGAAGAACCCCACCGAGGTTAGAAAAGTGCCATGGCCATTGGTGGAGGAAGAGACCTAAACATTTTGTGGCTCAATGATAGGCTCTCATCAGAAGCAATCCCTCTGGGATGTGCTGTGTAAAATCTTCTACTGGATTCAGGATTTTGATGGGAAGGAATGGAAAGGAGGCAACTCTTCTTAAAATCTCTTTTCTGTGAAATCATCTGGGGTGGGCTGGGTTAGAGAGGAGGTCTATTGGGGTCTACTGAAGAGCACATTTGATGCTGGCTTTCCAATCACTGTGCAATACAGAAATAAGAGAGTTACATATATAAACCTCACTGCTTGCAAAATGGAGGATCACAATCTGAGATGCCAATAATTCTACCAGAGTTACTCAGGAAAGACACATGGGTACATGAAACCAAAACAAAACACCATGTCCATACTTACTCTCCTAGCATGGCACAAATGAGGTATAATCCTGCTCAAGGGTTCACAGTCCCTTCTTCCTTTTAAATCAATATAGGAAAGAATTCAGGGTGTGGCACAAACTTGCAGGTCTCGTTCTGGCCAGAATGGTGTATTTCATACATTTTTGTTGTATGGGGCATTCTTTTTTCTTTCTTCCTTGTTTGAACTGGAGCCACATGCGTACCAGTCGTATCACTCTTTCAGTCACTCCCTGATTGTGAAAAGCCTGGCACTTACCTGCAGTCAAGTGACGAGTCCTAACATATTGTTTGCAAATGAACAGCAATTAGCTGTTGGCATTATTGCCTAAGCACCCATCTGGATCCCTACCAAGATGAGGGCTCTTGCTTTTCGCTTCCCTTGCAGAGAAGCAGCCCACCCTTCCCTAAGGACTCTGTTTGGTGATGAAAGATGCATGAGCACTGCGAAAGAGCAGTGATTACAGCTAGAAGACTGATGCTAACGAGGTACAGTCAGTGTATGCTGTGATGGCATGCAATTGCTCTGGTTTTACTTAGTCATCAGCTCAATGATCCTCTAGTAAAGGTTTCCCTTGCTCAAAAGCCAGTCATATCTGACTCTAGGGTTCAGTGCTCATCTCTGTTTCTAAGCCGAAGAGCCAGCGTTGTCTGCTTCTGCAGACGTTTCCGTGGTCATGTGGCAGGCATGACTAGACACCGGAGCACACAGAATGCTGTTACCTTCCCACCAAAGTGGTCCCTATTTATCTACTTGCAATTTCTTGCTTTCAAACTAAATAAAATGACACCACAAAGCTGACAACAGGGGAAAAGATTCTCAAAATTAGAACTGGTTTCTTTTTTTCTAATTTTTTTAAAAAAAGATTATTTATTACTTTAGGTGTTTATCATTTGAGAATATTCTGCTGCTGCTACCCAGTTTCGAGAATTGGAGAGTGCCATAAATCTGATGAAGCTTTAGAGCAGGGGTGCCCAAACTACAGCCTGTGGGCTGGATCCGGCCCCTAACACCAGTTCATCCAGCTCACAAAGCCCTCATCGCTCATGGAAGCGGAAGTAAAACACGCCCATACATGACCGGCCCACAGCCCAAAATGTTTAGAGAACCAGACACAGATTGGAGAGTAAGACAAGACATACCATCAAAGCGTGAACAGAAGTGTTCCACTGGATTCAAACTGAAAATAGTTTGTTTTAACTGTAGCTGGTTGGTATTCAAGCCAATACCGCCATGCTTTAGATTAGAATATTGCTGCTATCCTGTGGCTCTATAAGATGCTGAATTTCAAATCCAGTGGCAAATCCAGCCTCTACAGGACTTTGATGCCTGAAGAAAATAAGTGAGAAGGGTCCCATTCCCCTTGAGTGAAGGGAAAAAAGATAGACACTGCTTCTTCACCAAGCTCAGTTTCTATTACACCCTTCATCTGTGACTGTTGTGAGAACCAAGAGAAAATTATAAGCCAAGAAAAGTTCCTTTGTATAGGGCTGGACCCTACCCTCTTCCAGGCTTTGAAAAGATACCGTTGCCATGTGGATGATAGCTGGTCAGGAGTGGTTCAGAAACTGAGGGAGGCCTAGTTTCTTTTCACTCGAATTGATGTAGATTTCATATTTGTTTTGGACAGAAAGGGAAGGCTTGCCCTGGAGGACCATCCTGTCCTTCCAACGGAGGACAGTTTCTGTTGTGTATGTAACCCAATGTAATGTGATTGAATCGGATCTAGCGATCCTCCATTCCCCCCCTTCTTTTCCCCCTTTGTAAATACTGTGTATGTGTGTAAGTCTTCTGCCACTCCCCCATAGGATTCAGCAGCCAGTGATAGCGCAGCTGAATTGGCTCAGCTCACGTGGCCCCAATCACCCAATCAGTGGTTGGCACGGGAAACCTTCCCGCCACAGGTGAGCCATGCCAGGTATGCAGTACGTCAGAATGACATCACTGACAAGGTAACCAATGGGCGCCTTCGGGCGAAATTCAAATGTGTTGTACAGTATATAAGGAGCTGCGTCTCCACCATTACCTCATGTTCAGATTGACTACACTGCAATAAAGATGTGTTTGGCCCCCTGACTGCTGCCTACTTTGTATCAATCTGCAAACATCAAATTGGCGACGAAGGTGGGATTATGGCTTCCCACAGCATCAAGCTACCTCCGTTCAACCTCAAGGAACCAGAGAAATGGGCTCTGTACGAGTGCCAGTTCTGTCACACTATGGCTGCCGAGCGCATCGAAGATGAGGACTAAATGCATTCCTGTCTCCTTGCCCAATGCGGCCTTCCTACACTTGAGCTGGCAACACATCTGCTGCTTTCAAGGGACATCAATACTGTCCCCCTCAAAGAAATTTTGGCCGCGTTGCAGAACCACCTCCAGCCGACGGTATCCATCTACCTGGCCAGAGTTGCCTTCCACAGGCGGGAACAGCGACCGGGAGAGTCCGTGGTCGATTATGATGACGGCCTCAGGTTAGCAGCTGCCCCATGCTGTGGGACAACCTGGAGGAAGCCCCGAGGGACCGCCTGCTGTCCGGGTTGCGGACGAGGAGGTCCAGCGGAAGCTGATGGCCAGAGACTACCTCTCCTTCCACTCTGTCCTGCGAGAGGCTCTGGTGGTGGAAACAGCGAGGTCTGGGGTGAAGGCATTCAGGACAAAACCTGCTGCACCTGGAGGGTCTGGGTCTGCTGTGCAGGCCGCCTGACGTTCGCCCCCACATTTATCCAGCTCACCGTCATCTTCAGAGGTCTCCTCATCCTTGGGGTCTGGGTCCAGCGACGATGACAACAACATCCAGAAAGTCCGGAGAAAGTTGTCCCATAAGTCCTCCCGTGAGAAGGCCCACCGCCGATGCGACGGCTGCGGAGTGTCCCATGACCGAAAAAAGTGCCCCTTGTGGAAGGGTGAGTGCCACCACTGCGGACACCGGGGCCATGTTGCCATGGTTTGCAGGCATCACCGGAGACAGAACCAGGAGCCAGCCGAGCGCACCCGAGGAAAAAGAGTGGCCATTGGGAAGATCTACACGGAGGAGCCGACCGTAGGCTGTGTGTCCAATGCACACCGACATTTCTTTGTTGAGGTACTGTTACAGGGGGTCCCAGTTAGGATGGAGGTGGATTCTGGGTCATCCTACTCCATCGTGTCCCAGAAAGAGTTTCTGCGCATCCCCCCAAACGTGCGCTCAAAACTCAAGGCCCTCGAGATGTCCTTGCGAGACGTGCAGGGCAATCAGATTCCTGTTTTGGGGGTGGGGGATTTTAAAGTCAAATTCAAGAGGTTCATGGAGAAGCTACCTCTTTTGTTGTTGTTGTTGTTGTTCAGTCGCACAGTCGGTTCCGACCCTTTGCGACCCTATGGACCATTGTTCTCCAGGCATCTCTGTCCTCCACCATCCCCCTCAGCACTCCCAGTTCTGTGCCCATTGTGTCTACAATACCATCTAGCCATCTCATCTTTGGCCTCCCCCTTCTTCTTTTGCCCTCCACCTTTCCCAACATCAGGGCCTTCTCAAGTGAATCCTCCCTTCTCATTTGATGTCCAAAATACTTTAGCTTCGTCTTTACTATTAGCCCTTCCAATGAGCAGTCAATGTTGATTTCTTCTAAGATTGACCTATTTGTTCTCCTCGCTGTCCAGGGTACTCTCAAAACCCTCCTCCAACACCACATTTCAAAGGCATCTATTCTTCTGCGTTCAGCTTTCCTAATTGTCCAGCTCTCACATCCGTACATTACCACTGGGAATACCATTGCTTTGACTATTCTAATTTTTGTTTGCAATGTGATGTCTCTGCTTTTCACTATGTTCCCCAGGTTTCTCATGGCTTGTCTCCCAAGAATCAGTCGCCTTTTTATTTCATGGCTGCAATCCCCATCTGCCGTGATCTTTGATCCCAGGAAAGTAAAATCTGTCACTGCTTCTACTTCTTCCCCATCTATTTCCAGGAACTGATTGGGCCTGTTGCCATTACCTTGGTTTTCTTGATATTGAGTCTCAAACCAGCTTTTGCACTCTCCTCCTTCAGCCCAATCAAGAGGTTCTTTAGGTCTTCCTCACTTTCTGCCATTAGGGTGGTATCGTCTGCATATATCAGATTGTTTATGTTTCTCCCAGCAATTTTAATCCCATATTGTGATTCCTCCATCCCTGCATTTCGCATTATGTGCTCTGTGTATAGATTGAATAAGCAGGGTGATAAAATGCAGCCTTGTCTTACTCCTTTTCCTATTCCAAACCACTCTGTCATTCCATGTTCTGTCCTAACTGTTGCTTCTTGGTTCATGTACATGTCAAATTACTGCACTCAATATGCCAGCAAATCTGGATAACAAAACAGTGGCCACAGGATTGGAAAAGATCAGTATACGTCCCAATCCCAAAAAAGGGCAACGCCAAAGAATGCTCAAATTACCGAACAATTGCACTCATCCCACACGCCAGCAAGGTGATGCTCAAGATAATACAGGACAGACTTCAGCAACATGTGGAGAGAGAACTACCAGAGGTGCAGGCCGGTTTCAGAAGAGGCAGGGGGACTAGAGACCACATTGCCAACATACGTTGGATCATGGAGAAAACAAAGGAATACCAGAAACAAGTTTACTTTTGTTTCATTGATTACACTAAGGCATTTGACTGTGTGGACCACAACAAGATGTGGCAAGTAATTAAAGAGATGGGAATACCAGAGCACATCATATGCCTCCTGAGAAGCTACCTCTAGTGGTACTGAAATGGGGTTCCAGCTGCCTCCTGGGGAGCCAATGGTTTGCTCCATTAGGTATTGAACTGTCCGGCATCAACGCCGTAGAGACTGAGACTGACCCAGTGCAGGACATGTGCGATGCACACCCAGCAGTCTTCGAGAAGGGGCTTGGGAAGTATAGGGGGCCTCCAGTATCGTTCGACCTGGACCCAGAAATTCGTCCCATACGGCTCAAGCCAAGAAGAGTGCCCTTCGCCCTCAAAGACAAGATTGAGGCAGAACTGGACAAATTGGTGGGTCAGGGGATTTTAGTGCCGGTGGACTCCGCAGAATGGGAGACACCAATTGTTACTGCTTTAAAATCCAATGGCGAGGTTAGGATTTGCACGTACTATAAGTGTACGATTAACAAGGCTATTTGCCCAAATGCATACCTGGTGCCGGTAGTTAGCCATTTACTAGCCACTTTACACACCTCCAGTTCGGCGTGAACTCAGCCCCCAGGATTTTCCAATCTCTTGTAGAACGCCTCCTTAAGGGTCTCCCTGGGGTCCTCCCCTACTTTGACGACATTTTTATCACAGCCTGGAGTGAGTCAGAACTAGCAAAGAGGCTGGACAAAGTCTTAATGGTGTTCGAGAAGGCAGGGTTGAGTCTGAGATGAGATAAATGTATTTCTAGCGAGGGAAGTAGAGTTCCTAGGGTTCAAGGTGACCCCCGAGGGAATCAAGCCTTCCGACTCCAAGGTTGCCGCTGTTCGAAACGCCCCTCACCCCACCGCGAAACCAGAATTACAGTCCTTCTTGGGACTTCTCAATTTCTATCACTCCTTCTTGCCAAGGAAGGCTTCAGTAGCAGAACCTTTGCACCGTCTTTTAAAGAAAGACACAGTTTGGCAGTGGGGGGACAGCCAGGAAAAGGCTTTCAAAGAGTTAAAACAGCTCCTCTCCTCAGAGGCAATCTTGACCCATTTCAACCCAAGGAAACCCGTGGTGTTAGTTTGTGATGCGTCACCAGTGGAGGTGGGGGCGGTTCTATGCCACGTGTTAGAAAATGGGTGGGAAGCCCTGGTTGCCTTTTACTCAAGGTCCCTTTCAAAGGCAGAGCGCAATTATGTGCAAACAGACAGAGAGGCTCTTGTGATAGTCGCCAGAACCAAAAAATTCCACGATTTCCTCTACGGTCGGGATTTCACTATTGTGACCGACCACAAGCCACTACTGGGCATCTTCACCACGAGCAAGCCCACGCCCCAGATTCTGTTCCCCAGAATGCTACGGTGGGCCATATTTCTAAATACGTACCAGTTCACGCTGGTCCACCACCCAGGCAAAGAAATCAGCCATGCTGATGCGCTTTCCCGGTCTCTCCTTCTGGAACTAGGGGAACCCGAGTGCAAGGTTGAGCAAGATCACCAGGTACTGCTGATCGAGTCCCTCGACTCATCCCCAATTGTGCCCACAGATCTCGCCAAGGCTACGGCGAAGGACAAGGTTCTGTCCCTAGTACGTTCATGGGTAAAGAAGGGTTGGCCAGTGACTCTCCCCTGCCGAGGAGTTCAAAGCATACTTCCGAAAGAGGGTTGAGCTTTCGATAGAGAGGAGTTGCCTCCTGTGGGGCCAGAGGGTGGTCATTCCTGAGGTACTGCGGCCAAAGGTACTCAAATTGCTACACGTTAGCCACTCGGGAATCGTGCGCTCAAAGGCTTTGGCCAGGAGCTATTTCTGGTGGCCCCAGATAGATGCAGAGATTGAGCACATGGTAGGTACTTGCGAGAGTTGCCAGAGTTCTCAACCCAAAGAGTCCCAACTTCCTTCAAGAGAATGGGACACAGCCCGTAGACCATGGTCTCGATTGCACATCGACTTCGCTGGTCCATTCAGGGAGTCACTTTTTCTGTTAGTTGTCGACTCCTTTTTGAAATGGCTGGAGGTTATCCCAATGCCCAACACCTCCTCAGCCGCAACCATTAAGCAATTGCGGAGGCTGTTTAGTTGTTTTGGTTTGCCCAATGTGCTTGTCTCTGACAACGCCAGTACCTTCACGTCCGTCGAGTTCCAGGCATTCCTGGAGAGGAACGCAATTCGACACATAACGTCTGCCCCATTTCACCCCACAACGAATGGACAGATTGAGCGCCAAGTGCGAACTACTAAAGAGGCACTTCGGTGAATGGGCCATGGGGACCTAGAGTTACAATTGTGTCAGTTTCTCCTGTGCTACAGAATAACTCCCCTGGCATCTGGGCTCTCGCCTGCTGAGCTCCTTATGCGTAGGAGACCGGTCTCCCTGTTCAACCGGTTAGATTCAACCAGGGTGGAGGATAAGGGGAGGAATGTGGAAATTGCACACACCAAGGATTTTGCAATTGGGGAACCAGTACATTGTAGAAATTATGCAGCTGCCAGCCCAACATGGGTTCCAGGGGTGGTGATCGACCAAACAGGGCCAGTTTCCTACGAGGTGGAAACAAGCATGGGGTTACTGTGGCGGCAACATGCCAATCAGCTCAGGTGTCGGGTCAAGGACACCCAGGGGGTTGAAGACCAGGGTGATTCAACATTAGGGTTCTCTCCCACCTGCTCATCCCAAGACATGGCAGTTAGCCCACCAAGAGGTCCTGATTTCAGTTTCACCCATCCTTTACAGAAGGACTGGGATGAGTTCGAGATCCCTGAACTCGACAGTTTAAGTTTTGAGTTGCAGGACGGGGGGGGGGGAGTTTTCAGAGTGTTCCCCCACTCATCCAAGCGAGAAGCAGAGCTTTGATTTATCCCCAAAAAAACCCCGTCCTCTGGTTTTCAAGTCCGCCTCTACTCCCATGCGAACGAGGCAACATTCCATTGAGTCGCCCCCGACTCAGAGTAGCAGGTGGGGAGTTCCTTTAAGTCAGCCTCCCCCCTTCCAGGTTTCGAGATGCAGAGTCTCCTCCCGGGGTCCTCCTCCAAATTGGGACAGTGCTCCCGACACGCTGCTAACACTGCTCGTTTCTCCTCTGCAGGACGAGAAACTCCGGAACCCGGAACCTCCAGTTCCTCCGAGCCCAGCCAAGCTGCTGTGTGGCCCAAACGAACATGCAGGCCATCACTATGGTTGAGGAACTTTGTCCCAACCTAGGGGGGAGGGATGTTGTGTATGTAACCCAATATAATGTGATTGAATCGAATCTAGCGATCCTCCATTTCCCCCCTTCCTTTCTCCCATTGTAAATACTGTGTATGCGTGTAAGTCTTCTGCCACTCCCCCATAGGATTCAGCTGCCAGCGATAGCGCAGCTGAAGTAGCTCAGCTCACATGGCCCCAATCACCCAATCAGTGGTTGGCACGGGAAACCTTCCCGCCACAGGTGAGCCACGCCAGGTATGCAGTACGTCATAATGACATCACTGACAAGGTAACCAATGGGTGCCTTCGGGCGAAATTCAAATGTGTTGTACAGTATATAAGGAGCTGCGTCTCCGCCATTACCTCATGTTCAGATTGACTACACTGCAAAAAAGATGTGTTTGGCCCCCTGACTGCTGCTTACTTCGTATCATTCTGCAAGCATCAAAGTTTCAAAAGGATTTTCTTTGGGCGGTCCTTCAATTGGAAGACATGCAGCCAAAAAGAAGGGGGGACTGGGGGAGAGAGAAAGGTATTTGTATGCATACACATACAAATTCTGGGCAACAGTTAATGAAAGTTCATACATTTTAAAAAATAATGTTTCCAAAGTGACTTTAAAAGTGCTGCAGCAGACCAGTAGAGCTAATCCTTTGGTAATTATAAAAAGCATTATAGTGATAGTTGCTCCTACTATCTTTCCATCTGTCCCTTATCAACATAACATAATCAACACACTCCTGATCAAACTTTGCACCCATACACTCTTTATTGTTTGCAAGCTAAGCAACTAGCTTTTTAAAAAAGGCACCCAAGAATATTTCCAAGTCATGTTTTCAGTAACTACATTTTCCCAGAAAATAAACAAAACAAAAACGCTATAGCACTTTGAAAACTAACTATTATATTTTAATATTAGCTTTTGTGGATCAAGTCCACTTTGTCAGACATTTTTCCAGGTTGCCAATAAAATCTGATACTGCAGCTTTGCCTGTAGCTTTCACAAGAGAGACTAGTCCACCTGGCCAGGGAGCTACAGAGCACATGGTCCCAGTGGAAAATGAGGAGAACCAGGTGCAGCTTTGAAAATATCTCAGAATCTCTTTTATAATGCATGTTTTATGATGTGGGACATGAAAATGATACACTAATACCCTCCATGTGGTCCATCCTGAGTTGCTACCTGCTCCATTCTGGGACCTGTTCCCTGCCTATGTGCCATTTTGGCAATGAAGAGGTGGGTGGGTAGGGAGATATTTGGACTGCAGAAATGGTGTAAAGGCAAGGATTCCTGTTTGGACTATTGTAATGCGCTCTACATTGGGCTGCCCTTGATGACCATCCAGAGACTGCATTTGGTCCAGAATGGAGCAGCCCGCGCAGTGGTGGGGTGTTGTCATTTCACCCACGCCTCGCTGCTGCTGCGGGAGCTGCACTGGCTACCTATATGTCTCCGGGCTCCCACCTCCTGTAATTAATTTTTTAATGTTAAGGTTTTGTAGATTTTATACTTGTTTTTAGATAGTAAATGGCACAGTGGGGGATAATATTGCTATGTTTAAAGGGGTTTTAATGGTTTTATATTGGTTTTAACTTGTGTACACCACTCAGAGTCCATTGGATAGGGCGGTATATAAATCTATTAAATTAAATTCATTAAATTGATTCCCCTCCCTGAATCGATGCCTCATTCTAAGTCAACTCCATCCTTGCTGCCAGTATAATGTGAGAGAACCTGATCGCAGATAGTCCACATCACCATGTCTACTTTGGCCCTCAGATGATGGGGAGGGAATGCCAAAGGTGGATCTTTATCATGCTTACAAAATCATAAACGTACAATAACCCATGACTGTAACCTTGAATTGTGCTTGCCTGACAGCCTGGCAGGAATATGGTTTATGGGAAAAGACTGTGTGTGTGTGTGTGTGTGTGTGTGTGTGATGGGGGGGAATGGTTATCTGCATGCACTGCCCTCCCGGGAACAATCTTAGTTGCATAATGTACTGTCACACCAGGAGATGTGGTGTTCATTACCCCCACAACCAATTTCTCTAATGAGATAGATCCTGAAGACCTATCTCATTGTTTATCACTTTAAAAAGGGAAGAAAACAATACAACAATGTGTATGACAGTTCACATCTGTTGATTTGCATGTACAGTAATACCTCATACAAAGTCCGCTTCATACAACATCGGATTCATACAACATCGCCTAATTCCTTGAAAAAAGTTGCCTCATACAAAGTCGTGTGACTTTGTATGAGGCATTGGGGTTTTCCCAGGTTGCATTGTGCCTGGGCAGTATAAAAGGCAGGACACATGCGTGCATTGCTCTTGTCGGTTTTGCATGAGGCAAAGAGTGTTTAGGAGTGGTTTTGAGTGTGATTTTGGATTTGTTTGAATTTTTTCATCAGAATTTTTAGAAGCATTCCTGGGATTTTTGCAGCATTCTTCAGGTTCTTGGACAATCAGGGTTGTTTGACATGTTTTCTAATGTATTTAGCCTTTAGACAATGATTTCTTAAAGTTCTGTCAGTTTTCTGTCAGTTTCCTTGTCTTTGCCCTGAAGTCTGTGCTGTTACAGTACAATGTATCTCTATGGAAACGACGTTGTATTGCAGCAAGGATTTGGACGTTGTATGAGGCATCGCGGCTAGGATTTTGCATGCCTCATACAAAGTCCAAATCCGTATAAAGTCCAAACTTGTGGAACCAGGTTTGGATGTTGTATGAGGTATCACTGTATAGGAGTAAATTAAGGGAGAAATGCTAGAAATAGAAATGCAGGGCTTCTTACCATAGTGGGTAAGACAGCCACCAGCTTACCTGAATATTCAGCCTACTGGACAGGGGCTAATTCATAAACAGCAGGTGCAAGACCTTCTGTTACTCCCCATTTTTTTTGCTTTCAGGGCTTCTTTCCACTCCCATGAAAAGCTAATATTTACTTCTCAGATATGATCAAAAAGGAAAGCAGCCATTATACAAGACCATAAGACACAGCTGGCCTGACCCACAATGAAAACATAAATTTATTTGCACCAGATGTAATATGCAAAGGTTTATTTGAGTGTGGTAGAAAGGCAGCTTGCTGTGGAGATCCTTCAGTCCCATATGCTTGCATGAATCTCTAGGAAGAGACATTCTGCCTAAGTCGTGCCTTTCTGATCAATTTTATGGCTCACTGGAAAATTGTTTACATCATTAGGAAGTGACATCATTAGACTCGTGTTCTCATCATCCCTTACCATTTGAAATGCTGTCTGTGAATGACATAAGTTGTGGCCCCACACATTCTGAAGAACCATAAGATGCCCATCTCTGGGGTAGACCCATCTTTCATGCTAGAGGGACCTTGTATCAAACCTCTAGGCCAGAGGTAGGCAGCCTGTGGCCTGCGGTGCCAAATAATCTGGCCCCCACCTTCGCTCCAGCTGCCGCAGCCCCTGCCACTCCCACTGGAATCGGTCGTGGACTTGTTTATGGTTGTTGTAAACGCATTTATGAAAGCCACATACGAATGTATGGCAGCTGTAAATGGCGGGGGAACCACCAATCAGGTCTCCTCAACTGTCTGAGGGAGCATGACCCAGGCCCTGACTTTAAAAGGCTGGCAATCCCTGCTCTAGGCGCTACCAAACCTAAAATGAGCAAATGGATCCCTTAGTTATGGATCCCTTGGCATTGATACCTGAGCTTCTTTAACCTTTGAAACAATCTTATATTGAAGGCATAGTAGGAAGATGAAATACTTCTTAAATTCAGCTGTTGAATGGTATTCAGAAAATTGTGGGAGGGGAATGTTAAAAGCTTGCATAAATCACCAAAGCTACTTTGTCTCTTTTTATTGGCTGAAATCCTGTTGTGCAAAATGTATGCTGTGCAAGTCTGATGATATCATCAGTGGTAGTTTTTTAAGCAACCTAAAGGTTTCTGACTCTTTTTACCCATCAGCTGCCGCCACGCTCCTGGCCCCGGTGGGGGCGAAGAGGCCCTCCCGGCCACACCACCTGCCGGTGTTCCCGGGCCCTGCCCTCCCCCCTCGCCTTCGGACTCAAAAGGCGAGGAGGTGCCGGGCGAGCCGCTGCGCTCCTAGCCCCGGTGGGGGCGAAGAGGCCCTCCCGACCACACCATCTGCCGGCGTCCCCGGGCCCCGCCCTCCCCCCTCGCCTTTGGACTCAAAAGGCGAGGGGGTGCCGGGCGAGCCGCTGCCGCCGCGCTCCTGGCCCCGGTGGGGGCAAAGAGGCCCCTCCTGGCCACACCACCTGCCGGCGTTCCCGGGCCCCGCCCTCCCCCCTCGCCTTCGAACTCAAAAGGCCGTGCCGAAGCTCTCCTGGGCCCCCACCATCGGCCCAGGATGGGAGCCACCTGCGGTCACCGGCCCCGCCTCCCTCTGGCCCTGCCTTGACCGGAGGGATAAAAGGACGCCGCGCTGCAGCTGGGGATGCCGCGCTGAAGCTCTCCTGGGCCCCCGCCTTCGGCCCAGGATGCGAGCCACCTGCGGCTCTCTCCCTGGGCCAAGTCGGTCAGGGGAGATGGGAGCGTTGGCGCAGCTGTGCCTTATTCTCGGCGGGGACTTTGGAAGCTGCTGCCACCGAGACGCTGAAGCCGAAACACCACCTCGGCTCTCTCCCCTGGCTGTGGTGAGAGTGGGGGGGGGGGGCAGGGAGGGAGACAGAGGGACTGAGGCTGATGTTTGCCGCAGCTGGGGAAGTTGGGCTGGGCACTATATGGGATGTGAGCTGTGCTTCATCCCTTGGGGATTTTGTTAATATTGATTACTATTGATGCTTTGTACTTATGTATTATGTGATGTATTGATATTGTGTTTTCCCCCTGAATTTCTTTGATGTAATTGAACTGTATTATTATGTGTCATTGTATTATTATATTGTATTTATTGTCCGCCATGTAAACCGCCCTGAGTTGGGTTGCACCCGAGTGGGCGGTATATAAGCATGAAAATTAAATTAAATTAAATTAAATCAGCCCCAAGATTCCCTTTGGAAGAGTCTTTAATATCTGAAAATTACAACTGTTACTTGTGGTCTTTCCAGACCTGGTGGTTATTATTTTCAGATCCTCCATCCCACTGCCCAGCTAAGGGCTTCCATGGGATGAACAGGATCCCAAGGCAGGCTTGGAACCTTTGGATGGATAAAAAAAATAATAATAATTCATGGGATAAGGCTATTCTCAACCTTTTATGCCATAAAACTGCACAACAGAATCTCAGCCAGTCTGTTTTGAAATGTAGATCAGTTCAACCATCATTTGCTGAACTAACTAATTACAAGTAACTACATTACTTACAATTAGTTGCTTGCTAGCTGTGCTAAGATAATTGTATCATTCTAATCACTCAACAAACTCTTACTTTTCATGATGGCAGACAAGGATATGGATGAAACTTGACATCCCAAGCTTTGTTATCTTCCATTCAACTGAAATCTTATCTGTCTACCAGATTCTAGATGGGACAGGGCTATTTTTTCAGGAAGGGCAACAATATCTATCTGTCAGTCTGTCTGTCTGTCTGTCTGTCTCTCTCTCTCTCTCTCTCTCTCTCTCTCTCTCTCTCACACACACACACACACACACACACACACACACACACACACACAATATTGGAACTTTGCCTGGGGCAGGGTGGCGGGCGGTGGGCTGATCCCCCCTTGCTACTCCCTGGCTACAGCCCTGCTGTCAACACAATATCCTTTCTGGCTTCCAAAAGCATGTACTTGAATATGGATTTTTGGTTTTACATTGAGAAATTTCCAGAGGCAACTATCTCAGGCAGCAAATTTGAGGGTGAAGCAGCAAAATATTACTGTATTTTCTGGTGTATAAGACTACTTTTTAACCCCGAAAAAACTGTGCCAAAGTCGGGGGTCGTCTTATAGGACAGGTACTTAACTGCAGCTTGTTTCCCCTTGCTTCATATGTCCGCCGCATATGGTGGGGGGTGCCGCGGCCGAGTCCCTGCTCTGTGTGGGGAGTATGAAGCAAGGGGAAGCAAGCTGCACACATCTTCCTGTACCTCGAGGAGGAGAACGTGAGCGTGGATTGGCTCTCCACCAGAACCTGCCCATTCGACTCGGAGGGCTGCGCGTCTTCGGGTTGAGTGTGGGTTAATTTTTATTTGGTGTGCATTGGAAGAGAGGTAGTCTTATACGGCAAGTATATTCCAAACTCTATATTTTAACTGGAAAAGTTGGGGGTCGTCTTATACGCCCAGTCGTCTTATATGCCGGAAAATACGGTACCTGTTTCGCCTTTTACTAGCATGGATGGGCAAAGATATTCATTGAATTTTCTGCCCCATGGGCCAAAAATAAAAGAACCCAATTTGAATTGTGCCTTGATTTGAGTATGTAGTTGTCACTTATCACTCTTCCTTATAGGGGAAAAGTATCTTATGTTACCCAGAAAATACTTTGTGTTGAACTGTCCTCCGGCCAGGGCCGCCATCGGGTGGGGGGGGGGATAGCCAGGACTCCCATCCTGGGCCCGGAGCTGGCAGGGCCCCCCGATGGTGGGCCCCCCACAAAGCTCAGATTTGTGCATTTTTTAATTTTTAAAACTTTTAAAAACGCAGTGCGCAGGCCCGGCAGGTGGCACCAGTGCACATGCCCCGCCAGAGGGCTCCTGGCTTCGCCTCGACCTGGATATCCGGGTCAAGGCTTCAGCCCAGGAGGCGCACGTTGGTCTGGCAGAGCAGAGACGAGGTGGCTGCTGCTGCTGCTGCTGCTGCAGAGAAGGAAGAGGAGGCAACTGCCAGGCTCAGGAAGAGTCTCGGTTCGGATGTCCTCTGGACAAGGAGGAGTAGTCCCAGAGCAGTCAGGCATGCTCTCACCTTTGCACTTCCCATGCGCCTTCGGGCCAGGGTGGTGGGCGGAGTGGTGGGCTAGTGGCCTCCCCTTCCCAGCAGCATGGGCAAGTTGGGGCAACACTTCCCACGCACCTTGCCCACACACCCCCGAAGGCACATGGTAAGTTCGGAGGTGAGAGAGCGTGTCATGATGGTGAGCCTGGCTGCTAGGGACTTCTCCTCCTTGTCCAGAGGACAACCGAGGCTCTTCCTGAGCCTGGCGCAGCATCCCAGAGCAGCATGGTGAGAGGTCCTTTAAGTCATGCCACTCTGGGCAAGTGGAGGCGGCAGCCCCTCCTCCTATCTCTCCACTCCCCTGGTCCCCAGAGGAAGAGGGACGCACCTGGGCACTCTGCCACCTGCCTCCTCTGAGTAAGTCTGTCTTTTTGTTTTGTTTACTTTTGTTCGTTCGTGTGTGTGTGTGTAAAATGGGGGAATGGAGGGTGTGTGTGTGTGTGTGTAATGATGAGCTCCCATCTCAGTCCCAGCTCTTGCCAACCTAGCAGTTCGAAAGCAAGAAATTGCTAGTAGATATCTTTATTTATCTACTTGCAATTTCTTGCTTTCGAACTGCTAGGTTGGCAAGAGCTGGGAAGGATGATGGGAGCTCATCATTAGGAACGTAAATAGCGTTCCGTGCGCTCCGGTGTCTAGTCATGCCTGCCACATGTCCATGGAAACATCTGCAAATGCAGACATCGTTAGCTCTTTGGCTGTAATCAGAGATGAGCACTGAACTCTAAAGTTGGATACAACTGGCTTTCAAGCAAGGCTTAAATACTGACTGCTGTATTTCAATGTGAGCTTTTGTGGATCAAGGCCACTGGCTCTTTGGCTGTAATCAGAGATGAGCACTGAACTCTAAAGTTGGATACAACTGTTCATCGATTTCTTTTGGGAAATTGTGTATTCCAGCCGCTGCCGCCACCCCAATGCAAAGAGAGAAAAGTGTGTGTGTGTGTGGGGGGGCCCAATAGGATTGCTCAGTACCGGGCCCAGAAATTTCTGATGGCGACCCTGCCTCCGGCTGTAATGAGTGATCTGTTCTTCTAATTTCTCAGGTTGGCTGAGTTATTTTGATGCATGGTCTCACCAATTATGATGACCAGGCAGAACAGTGCATCCGGTGAGGCTGGTTATACAACTACCAAGCCAAGAATGTACAAGATGCTGCAATGCCCTGTTTTGCTTCATTCTCTTTTGAATGTCTGGAGGGCACGAAGACAAACAAGGAAAAACCTTGGTTCAAAGGTCACCACTCTCAGCTAGAAAGGGAACCAGACAGTAGAAAAATGATTTGGAAGAAGCCTCAGAGAGATTGGTGGGAACCAGGGTCTCTATGGCCCGAGCATCCTGCTCAGCTTCATTAGAAAGAACACTTTTAGGTTCACACAAGAGAAGCAAGCAAGGAAACAATATTCACCCATCTGGCATAATCTCTCCGCCACCTCTTACACTATAGCATGAAATGTTGACCTTACACTGCACACCACCATGGAGTTACAGCTGTCTACAAAGACGTTATCAGTACTTACGTATGCCTTACGTAATAAAATGTTTCCCCTGTTTTGATTATCATTATCCTTTCACTGCATTAAAAAATGGCAGAGAAAGAAATAATTCTCTATATATATTGTTTCACCACAATTCTGAGCTACAGTATATTTTGCATCAAAGGTCTACATATTGACTGTATATACTAGGGAGGTGCATTAGTATTGGAGAACAGTGTTTGAATGAGGTAAAGCAAGGATGTTTGTACATTTCCAGAACACTTGTAGGGTGATTCAAGAAGCTCCCCATCAGAGCTGGGTTGTTTTACATGTCCGTACAAATTACTCTGGCTTTTAGGTAAAGGTAAAGGTTTCCCTTGCTCGAAAGCCAGTTGGATCCGACTCTAGGATTCAGTGCTCATCTCTGTTTCAAAGCCGAAGAGCCAGTGCCATCTACTTCTGCAGACATTTCCATGGTCATGTGGCAGGCATGACTAGACACTGGAGCACATGGAATGCTGTTACCTTCTCACCGAAGTAGTCCCTATTTATCTACTTGCAATTTCTTGCTTTCAAACTGCTAGGTTGGCAGGAGCTGGGTCAAAGATGGGAGCTCATTCCGTCCTGCAGTACTCGGGAATCATACTGCTGATCTTCCGCCTCCAAGTCAGCGTCTTAGGCACTTGAGCCACCGCAGTCTGCACTGGCTTTTAGGGGGCTAGAATTTATGGAATTTGGAAGAAATAACATACTTGGTGCCAATCATTGTAGCAAAAGAACACATTGAAGTAGAAAGTGATTGACAGCTAAATCCCAATGAAAGCAGAATCCTCGGGGGGGGGGGGCACAGTCCCTGAGCTTTGGGGAAAGCTCAGAGTGACCTTGCTGGACTGTATGCCGGTATGCTCCTTCCACCCCACCAAAGAAGCCATTTTGTATCAAGCCACAACACAGGGAAGGTGCTACATTGCTTACTAGACTGGTTTCATTCAAGATTTGTTTTGCTTTTGCTTTTAGGTTCCACACTATGTCTTGATCACACTTAATATTCATTGGCTGAATTATGTGTCATTATGCAAATAGTGTAACTTTTAGAGGAGAACTGCCATACGACATGACATTTCTGTTGACATTGTCTGTTGCATGCAACAAATCATGTCCACAGAAATTTCTTAATTTACGGCAATTCTGCTCTAAAACTCTCAACATTTACACCTTTTGTATAACTCCATAACAGGATTTTAGCCAAAGACTGTGTACAAAGAGAGAATGTTAGATAGATGGATGATTCTTGTGAAGATTTTGGTTGTATAGGTCACGGTCGTGCTAAGGACTATCTCCTCCATCATTTTCTACTTTATTTTATTTGTAAATGCCTCTGCTGCCTGAGGCTGTGTACATTCATGGATGGGTGGAAGCTAGGGAAATAATAGAGTACATACCTCCCAGGAAGTGAGATGGAAGAAAACTGGTAGGAGTTGTTCCTACATGTTAATGGTCCACAACATCTCCCCAAATTAATAACACTGTGTAACATAGGCCTTTGGTTTTCCCCATTTGCAGTGTTTTCTGCTGTCTAGAAACATACAAAAACAGGTAAAAAGCTGTACAAACCTAGAACTAATCATTTAAGGCCACCTCCAATCAGCTTAGGCTATGGTGGTTCCAATTTGTAGAGCAAACATTTTGATACAAATTATATCAGATGGTATTTGCATACCCTTGCTATATACTGCTTCTGCTTTGGGGCTCAGCCCCACCATTCACAAGCCTAACCACCATTTCACTGTACAACCAATATTAGTTTGAAAGCACTAAATCTGTCTCCATTAAATCTTTGTTTCAGGTTATCACACACACTTGGGTGTCTTCCATTCTGTGTAAACCATGAATGAGGAGCGACTGGGACAAGTGTGAAATACAGTATGCATCCTGGTGTTCTCTGATAAGCTATTATGCACTTGGCCAAAATTCCTGCACCTTATAGAGAATGTCCAATAGAAAACATTATGAATCACTTATCTAGCAGGCAGCTACTCCAAGGAGGAAGGTAATGAGAACTGTTGACAACAGTTCCAGAAACTTTATGGCACAGGGTAAATGATTAAACAACAGACCCTAGTGCCAGAGAGCGCTCTGGGCTGCATGATTTAATAATTTGTTCTGTTTCTTCATCCTTTTCCAGAGAGTCATATGCTCATTTGCCATTTCAGAAAGGATGCCAGATAAGTGTCATCCAAAGATATGGCTACCACTTAAAAAAAAATCCTGAACAAATAGACATCTTTTGGTTACCAATGTCAGGGTAGTGAGGAAAAATGGGGGAATAAGGCAACCTAAAATGAAAGAATGGGATTCAGAAATGGTCATGGGATAGTTTTAACATGAAAATTCCAGATATTTCAGATATTGTAGCTGGGACAACAAAGTGCTTTGTTACTTCAGAGACTAAAAATAAATAGGCTTTCAAGGCTGCAGTCCTAGGTACACTTCTCTGGGAGATAATCTTGCTGGAGTGAGTAGGATTTACTTCAGAGTACAATCATAGGATTATGCTGCCAATGCCCTCAGGTTGTCTGTGGATGCACACAATTGAAGCTTTCCTTTTCAGACAACATTTAGTCTAGTAAATCCATGACTTGTCTGGTATCAAACCCTGCTTTGGATTTTGTCCCCTTGTGCTTTGTCTTAAAGAAAACAAAACCTCTGGGGAATTGTGATGGGTCCCAATGAGGGCCGTCTGCTCTTGCTCCAGACCTCAGCTCCTGGACCTCAAAAGGGTACAGATAGAAGAGAACATCTGACAGGTCGGAGGAGAGAAGAGATACAGCACAGCTGACTAAGGAGGTGGAAGCTGGGTTTGAGAAAGGGTGGTAAAGGACAAAGGAAAAGGAAGAGGAGAAAGAAAGGGGGTTACATGGGAGACCCATCACATTTAGGCTGCAAAGAGTGGGATTAAGGACATGGATCTTGTGTGCCACCAGGGATGTGGAATACACATATGTTCAGGATGCTTGAACACAGCACAAAGTAGAGACTCTGGTAACTAAAAGGAAAGGTTGTAGGAGAAGCACTCCCATTTTCAGTCTGCCACCATCACTGACCCCACAGAGACCACCATGACCAATGGGTTACCTAGCCCCCAACCCATCAGAGACAAAAGACTAGAACTAGGGCTAGTGGCCTCATTGCAATAAATCTAGTTCAGATAGCTTGGAGTCCATGAAGACCTGTGCAGATGACAGATCGGCTGCTGGTACCATCCATACATTTTGTTGTTGTTCAATCGCACCATATATACATACAGGAGCGTGGATGGCATCAGTTCTCTGACTTCGTAATGGCAACAACTTAATGAAGTAGCCTTCCTCAAATGAGAATGATAGTTGTTTCCTTTGACTTTGCTTTTAGTTTAATACATAATTTTAGGGAAAGGCTAATGTTTAGGGGAGGGTCAAGGATGTTTATAGCAATGGGACACTGGATTAAAGTTAATCATGATGTGATGGCCAAGTTTATTCCTTTGTAATGAACAAAACTTTCCCTTTATGGTGGCATGTATAAAACTGTGCACTAGTAGTCAATCCTATATACAGTATATAGATTCAGAACTATGCTCAAGCATGTTCCACATAGCTTATTCAAAATGTGGATCGATTTCTGCCCTTGTCTGAAGAAAACAGTTGTAAATCCAATGGTTGTTAATAGCATTTAATAACCTTTTTCTTTCTAGTAGATATCTGGTTGAGTGGGGTTTTTTTTTTTGCTAAAAGTTCAGTTGTTTACATATCTAGCTGCAGACTCAGAGGTTGAGAGTTCAATTCTCCATTGTGTCTCCTGGGAGAAGAGGCAACCTGTGTAACCATGGGCAAGCTGCACAGTCCCACAACACCCCTCACAAGAAGGGAATGGTAAACCATTTGCATATTCTCTACTTAGAAAACTCTAGAAAGGGTTGTCATAAATCAGGACTGACTTGATAGCACACAATTGTTTATTTAAAAATGCCTTTAACTTGTAGGCGGCATCTACTGTGGACTGAATGTGATGTAAAAATATGTAAACTTAATCTAAAGAAGATAGGGGTTTTGTTGACTGGGGGTTCTGGTGGCTAGTTGATTGAAATTGCTTGGACTTTAGGAAGTGAAAGTCAAGTCAAGAAGAGGCTGTATTAGTAGGTAGTTCACCTATCTGGCTAAGCAGTGTTGGCTCTGCTCAAAAGTGGAAGGAACACACTTGTAGCCTGGATATACTCCTTAATCTGGCTGTGTAACTTGTGCCCTGTCACCAAAAGTCTTCAAGAGAGCACTGAAAGCCTTTGTCAGTTTTAGATGGTGGACCAGCTACTCCTTTACCTGCACGGGGATAGCCTGGCTTGAGTTATTCTTCCAGCAGTTATATTTTGCCTGAATTATTACGGCATGTTGCATGTGGGAGGCTGCACTTAAAAAAAAAAAAAGGTTTTGCAACTTCACTTGGGGCAAAAGAAAGTTGCAAAGTTGCTCACTGGAATTGGACATTTTGAGTTCCACAAACTCCACTGGTTCATAGTCTTCATAGTTTCTGGGCCTGATCCAAAATTTAATGCTAAACTTGAAACCCATTTTAAAAAGAAGCTTAGGATTGGTTAATGTGAAGAAGCAGTTCCTCTGTGTCTGCCTGCTTGATTATTAAGACAATCCTCTAAAAGTCTTCCTAGTTGGCAGTATTTACATGCCAGCCTCCACTTGTCAAGTGTTCAATCCTAACATGGATTTTTATCTTTTTTTTTCTTGTTTAAGCTTTACTACTGGTTTATAACCTAATATTTTAATATCTAGACCAGTGTTTCCCAACCATTGGGACTTCCCAATCTTTTGGACTTCAGAAGCTTAAGTGACTTCCCCAAAGCACTGATCAGCTAATGCACTGACTTAGGCTTCTGGGAATTGAAGTCCCCTTGTGGGACTTGGGGCCCATGTTGAGAACCACTGGCTAGACACTGGTTGGCAAACTCGTTATTCTTGTACAGTTTGTGATATTAATATCAGTGGTACACATACACCACACACTGCAAAGAAATAGAGGAGAATAATAGGAATGGAAAACAAGAGATCTCTTCCAGAAGATGCATATACTGTACATATAAACCAGTCCAAAAGCACTGCCCATTTTTCCTAAATAAATATACTTTTAGATTAAAATTAATGATATTACAATTGGAAAGAGAAATTTCCACTGAATATTTATCTATTATTATTATGGATTCAAGTCTCTCGATGGAAAAATGTAAAAGATGAAACAAATGAAATAACAAATGCTTCATTTCTATAAAAACTTGAACGTCAGTTTTATGAATTACTAGCATATGTTGCCCGGCGTTTGTTCTTTTTTGTTTTTGTTTGGCTTTAGATGTGTGTAATTGGTTTGTTTATTTCTGGTGTTGTTTACCTTTGTTATTTCATTGGTGTTTATTCGTGTAATTTGTGGTAGTTGTGTTGTTAGAGTTAGGTATTTTCGTGTTGTAGTTAGGTGTTTTGTCTGTGCTTTTGTGGTATTGTGGATGTTTTTGTTTGTGGATTTTGTGGTTTACTTTTTTTGTTTATTAATGGTTTTTAAAAATTATTTATTTATTTTTGTTTTATTTATTTTTATTAATTTTGGTGTTTGTTGTTGGTGTGTACTTTTGCGTGAAGAACGGGCTGTCTGTCAATCCCTCTTTTCCCCATTGCTGCTTCGAATTTTGGTTTCAATGCAGCAATGGGAAAAAGGAGAGCCGGCAGTCAGCCCGTTCTTCCCCTGGTAAGGTTCGTTTCGGTAGGTTGGGGGAGAAGGAGGCAGAGAAGAGCTATCTGCCTGAGGATGGTTCTCTCCTCTCTGTCTCCTTTTTCTCCTGGCTTACCTAACCGGAGATCAGCAAGCAGCGATCCGTAAGGGGTGATGCTCTTCCTTGCGGATTGCTGGCTGCTGCTTTTGTATGACCTCCACTGCTGTTTCATGTTAGTTCTCAAAACAGTGGTGTTGGAAGTACAAACGCAGTAGTCAGTCATTTGCCAGGGAGTGTGCTTCCCCTGACGAACTGCTGCCTGCTGCTGTTTTTTTTTCCACCCCGGCTCAAGGTACCTTGAGGCTGGTGGTGGTCTCACTGTGTCTTCAGTGGCATAGCATGGAGGAGAGGAAGTCCCTCTTCTCCCCATTGCTCCAGGAAAGAAGGCCGGCAGGTGTCTTGCCATGTTTTTTGTGGGTGTTTGTTTTGTGAGACTGTGAGGCTCTGCGTCCGCCTGCTGCGGACTTGCGCTCCCATTGCGTTTTTTAATTTTATTTTTGGTGCGCCGGCTTTCTCAGCGTTCTGCATGCTCACGGCGCGTAAGACGCTGGGACTTTGAGTTTTGCATTTTTTGTTTGCATTCGTGTGGCGGTTTTTTCTGCGGCTCGATTTCAATTGGCCGCACCGCATTTCCCAACGTTCTTTTTGCTCACACCTCTCAGCATGATTGGCTGAGGCGCAGTGCACAGGACTTTGGGAATTGAAGTTCTTTTCCCTTTTTCATGTTCGTGGGGCTCTTGCCTCACTGGCGCCTTCGGCAACCCTGCAGTAACCTGCGGACCGGGTTCGGGCGAGTGCAGAAGGCTCGGTATGGAATAGGATGGATGGGTGCAAAAACATATAGCAAGTTCCAATGGTTAACCCTTGGATTTATAGGTATAGATCTGATGAGCCATTTAGGTAGCTAAGCTATACATTCTATCTGGTGGGAAAGAAAACCAACATCTCCCCACCTGTGTTTGAAAGTTTAAAGGTCTAATTTTTTGCCCTTTTGTATGAAAATAGAGGGGGTTCTTAAAAAACCATGAAATTCTCAACTGATGTGCCAAATAAAGTATCAGATGTTAATATACAATAAAATCAAACAAAACCCATGCATTAACAAGTAGGAAGATGTGCTAACATTTTGTCAAAAAGATAACATTTTGTATCTAAAACATGGGAATTGGAAACCATGGGGCATGGTAAATAATCCATAATGGGAAAACACATTACTGAGAGTGTTTAGCATTACAGTAACTCCTGTCCTTCGCACCCTGCCCTGTCTCTAGGTTACAAGGAAAAAATGAAATGACTGGCTGACCAGTAGATATGATAATGTATAACATGTTGTGCAATGCTATGCATGTCTACTCAGAGGCATATGCTGTTAAGTACAATGGGAACTTGCTCTCTATTCCTTATAATAACTTTAAATAAACTTTTATATAAATTGTAACTGCAAATAGCTTTGTATCCTCTTTGATTATGCTCTTGTTCCAACTTGGGTAAAAAAGAACTCATTTTCACATGTAACAGGATAGGATGCCATCTTATTCTTTCTCTCAGGCCCCATGTATGCAAGCATATTAGATAAACCATTCATCCTATGGAATTCAATAGCCCCTCTGCCTTCATCTATTCACATTTAAAATTCAAAATGATCGTGACATAATTCAATGTTTCACTTCAAAAGCCCTATGGTTTAGACAGATAATGCCTCCTTAACTGCCTTCTCATAACAATTTTGCACAAGACAAGCTATCGCCATGGTCCGTTAGGTAGCAAACTGGATGTACACCCCCCCACACACACTGTCTGGTGATACCAGCCTCTACACCATGGGCCTCACTGGACAACCACCACCACTGGTCTCAAGGTACAAGTGCTGCTAAATGCACAATGTTTATCTACCAAAGCCTCAACATTGGTACGCACCTTACTTTTGGGAAGAGGGAGCATTAGCCATTCTTGCCCGAGTCCCCTTCCACTACCAGAGAAAAGTTGGTTTGTCTCCAGAAGGTTAAATGTTCTGCTTTCTTGTTTGATGATACCATCATTGGTCTGGTTCAGTTGTAGATCAACCAATAACTAGTTCCTTTAAGGGGACCTCAATGTTCAGTGTATACCATAAAGTCCAGAATAGCAGGCTAAAGGCCAATAGAAGAACTCCAGAGTACACAAAGAAATCCCATGAGCTCAGGAGGCCCCAAAGCCCTACAAAGAGGAAGGCTAATCCAGCCACATCACATAGAAGGGCCAAAACCAAGATCAGAAGGCATCGACGTAGGTAAAAAAAGAGGAACATAGCAAACAATTTCCTTTGGGGACCATCAGCAAAGGCAAAGTTTGTGCTTTGACATTCTGACTCTTCTTAAACCAGCCACGAAACATTCATGCACTTTTACTGCTAAAAGGAAGTATGAATGTCTACTCTAAGCAAACATCAGAGCAACAGACAGACAGGCAAGGGAAATCTTTAACTCCTTCATCTCCAGTTTGGTCATAGAAGGAGTGGCACACCTTTTTTCTAACCTGTGACAGAAAATCTCACTATATGGTTGTTGTATCCAAATGTTATATTGCTTTAAATCTGCAATCGCCCTTAAGTCTTTGCTGTAAACATGTGCCCTTTTCTGTAAGGCGCGACTTTCATATGTTGTCATTGCAGGCGCACCCCCCCAATAACGGACACAGACAACATTGAAAGTGGATAACAGCATAGGGCCACATTTATTGATTCAATGCCCTAGTCCGAATTATAAATTTGTATTGGTAAAACGACCAATCATAATTCCTAAGGCAAGCAGGCCGAAGTAACACTGGTAAGGTACCACCCCAAAATTGCCAACGGCAATTGGTTACAATGTATCAATTTGTATCAATTTGTTTGTTGACAACAAACAAATTGTTGACCGTAGTCAATAACTAACTCATGACCCCACCCTCTGACGCGTATCCGTGAAATCACAGGGGTGATGCATGCTGGTTAGCAATCGTCATCACCCCATCGCCTGATTCGTCGTTGACCGGACAACGTTTAACTAATTTATTCCTGTCTAGTGTTGTCCAGTCAATTGCGAACCTGCCGGATACTTGTGGGTCATACTGTTTACCTTACCAGTGCTACCCGCCAATGTGACCAAAGTCAACATTAGGAACACAGAAAGACCCCTATATCAAACCATAGCAACAGTGTGGGATGGGCAAAAAAGCCAGGACCCGGAAGCCAATATGGGTCCCAGCCAAAAATTCCCACCCGGCCCCGAAGCGACCAAAATATCACACTGTTAACTAGGGAGGGGGTGGAGGGGAAAAGACTTCTCCGCTCCGTCGCTGAGGTAAAATGGCAGCTCGGCTGCCTCGTGGCCACCCCTTTTATAAGGGAGCTGGCCACGCCCCTAACTACCCAGATTCTCTGTCCTGTGGGGGGGGGGGCCGCAAAGGGCGCGGCGGCCATTTTGGCGCCGCGCTTGCATTGCAGGCGCACCCCCCCAATAACGGACACAGACAACATTGAAAGTGGATAACAGCATAGGGCCACATTTATTGATTCAATGCCCTAGTCCGAATTATAAATTTGTATTGGTAAAACGACCAATCATAATTCCTAAGGCAAGCAGGCCGAAGTAACACTGGTAAGGTACCACCCCAAAATTGCCAACGGCAATTGGTTACAATGTATCAATTTGTATCAATTTGTTTGTTGACAACAAACAAATTGTTGACCGTAGTCAATAACTAACTCATGACCCCACCCTCTGACGCGTATCCGTGAAATCACAGGGGTGATGCATGCTGGTTAGCAATCGTCATCACCCCATCGCCTGATTCGTCGTTGACCGGACAACGTTTAACTAATTTATTCCTGTCTAGTGTTGTCCAGTCAATTGCGAACCTGCCGGATACTTGTGGGTCATACTGTTTACCTTACCAGTGCTACCCGCCACACGGAGGGGCTTCAAAGAAGACCTGACGCCCCCACCCAGACCGTCAGCTCGGTCAACAGGCCTGCTCGCCAATCACCTAACAGGAGGTCCATACCTCCTCGCGACAGATGGACCCCATCCCCTGCGTACAAGTCATAATTTTGTAGACTGATATCAGGGTGATGACTGACCCGTCCCCAAGCCCTGTCAGCAAGAAACCGCGCCACCGCCCCTTTGACCGTGCGCCTAGCGCGGTCAAGGGCCAGGAGGTGAACGCCCCCTCTATAGAAAGGCGCGGGATAATGTCCACCAAACTAGGGTTGTGGCAGGCCAGACATAATGCAAGTAGGCGAGGTCCTCGCAAATCGCATGCTTGAGCGATAAGCCGGTGACCTGGCACAAATCATTGCCCCCAAGGTAGATGATGAGAATGTCAGGCGGGTCAGCACTCAGGCCAGAAAAGGGAAAGGCCGCAGCCCCCGCCATAACATCCCAGGCTTACCATGCCATGCGAGACTGGCGTGTTCACCCAGTCCCAGTCGGGGTCCACTCTGTCGCCGCAGCGTAACGCGCTGCCCTGTGCACATAGCTGTGGCCCACCAGCCATACTGTCACCGGTGTAATACGACACCCAGGGTCTGTGAGAAAATTGAGAAAAAAGGCGGTAAGGTGACTGGATTGGTACTCATGGCAGGAGTGGGCGCACATAAAACTGAAAACATTGCGAGCCCCACCTTCCCATGCTGCGTATGTCAGCCCCAGAGTACCCAAAAGCAGCTGCTGTAGCGGCTGCACCAATACGGAATGAATGTGTGCCATAACGGGCACCTGGTAGGCCTACCCTGGTGAGGGCTCTGGCTGTCACCTTCCAAAACTGAAATTTAGTAAGGGGAGACCCATCTTGGTGACAGAAAAACGGGCCGTGGTGCCTGCCACGCAGTGCCAGGAATTCCTGTAGGGCACCAACCAGACAGATGTCTGCCAAAGAACACCGTAGCAGTCTTACACCACTGCCTACGCCATGCTGATCTGTCTTAGAGGAGCGTATCCTCAACTGGGCCCAGTCTTTGGCAATATAGACATCCTCGAGTTCCAGTGCCCTACACTTGCATCCGCCTTATACAGCATCTCAAGCTCGCTGTCGCGGAGCGCTCCAAAAAGGCCACCGTTGTAGCCGCATGAAGTGGGCTGCCTCATTTCCAAAACAGAGGCCAGGCCAGCCCCGGGCCAATTGGGTAAAAACCCTGGGAAAATCTTGCATCCGCCTTACTCAGCATCTCAAGCTCGCCGATGCGGAGGGCTCCAAAAAGGCCACCGTTGTAGCCGCATAAAGTGGGCTGCCTCATTTCTTAAAACTGAGGCCAGGCCAGCCCCGGGCCACTTGGGTAAAAACCCTGGGAAACTCTTGCATCCGCCTTACTCAGCATCTCAAGCTCGCCGACGCGGAGGACTCCAAAAAGGCCACCGTTGTAGCCGCATGAAGTGGGCTGCCTCATCTATCCAAACAGAGGCCAGGCCAGCCCCGGGCCAACTGGGTCAAAAACCCCCTGGGTAAATGGGGTGGCGGTCGCCCGGGAAACGCCCGGGCACGCGCACCCACCCCTCCCAACATGTCTCACCCGGAAGTCATTGGTGCTGTCCACACGACCTCCCACCTTGGCCATAAAAGCCAACCCGACAGCTGAGATGCTATGGTGCGTGGTGCAAGGCCCTGGGGATACAGGTAAATCGTGAACCGCAGAACATGGGCTACTGGAAAAGGCCAGGTTCCTGGCAGTCAGAATCGGGTACATAATACTCTAAAGGAACTAAATGCGTGGTGATACGCCTTACTCATGCATGGCGCTAGTGACAGGCCAATCGCCCGGTTCACCTCTCCTTGCCAACGGTCCATCTCACATCCGGGAGTGGCGAGGGAAATTCCTCCGCATCCGGGGGCCGAGGCACGGAACCGGGAGATCTGCAGGCGGGACAAAGCAGCAGCAATATCATTATCAACCCTTGGGACATGCCTGGCCCTGAAGGGAACGTTGAGGCACAGGTTGCATAACACAAACCAACTAACTAGCTCCATAACCCCGGGCGATTTGGAATCCTGTGCAGTGACGATGCGGAACAGCCGCGTTGCCATGCCCAAGTTGCACAACCGAGTTGGCCCACCTATTGCCCCATAGCATCAAAGCACCCAGGATAGGGAAACATTCCAGATACGTGAGACCATGCAGGCAACCCTTTGCCTGCCCAGGATGGTGGCCACCCACCATAGGCCCACTTCCAATTGAAGTACATCCCAGAAACCCAGGAATCATGAGGCATCGGACCGCATCTGAAAGCAAGGGGGAGCCAGGAAATCAGACCCCAAAATGACACCCCGTTGAACTACCTCTGTATCTATGGCCAGACAAGCACGTCTGCCCCGATACCCTGGGTAAATCTGAGCCTGTGATGGGGCCTGGATAATCCCGCCATGGCGTCGCGCCAGCGCAGAGCAAATGCCCTGCCCGGTGCGACGACCCTGCCAGCGAAACTGGGGTGACCATGTAGCACCAGAAGTTACCTCAGTGATGCCATGCGCCCGGCCAGCAAGACCGAGACAAGGGCCACTAGCCTGGACACCTTATCCTGCTGCAACCTAGAATCCTGCGCTATCGTGTTACTCTCCACCCCAGGAATACTAGCTGTGGAGATGGGCCCTCGGTCTTTTCGGGCGCTAAAGGGACACCAAGTTCCTCCATTAGCGTCTGAAATGTGATGAGGAGACGTGGGTACGTGTCCCAGCCCCGTTCAGCCCCGAATAAAACCATCCAGGGAATGGGCTACAGACCGGGACCCTGACCTGCGGACAAAAGCGCCATCTAGGAAAATGGTGAAACGCTCGAATACCGAGCCCCAAAGGAATAGCCAAAAGGCATGGCATCATTGAACAATATGCTCCCCAGGACGGGGGTGCGGGACAATGCCAACGACCCTGCCCGCATAGACCCTTTCGTCAAAGCTGGCAGCAGCCACCTCCTCCCTCCCCTTAAGGGATAAAAGATTGGGGGCATCCTGAGGGGACCTATTACCCATGAAAGGGATCCGGAACCCCTGCCTAGAACCCTGAAGGATACCCGCATCCTCACCCTTCAGGCACCATGTGAGCCAACGCTCCAACATGTCCACCTTAAATGGGGAGGGAGCCCTTCGGTGAACTAGATCCATCTGCGGCAGTCTTGCAAGCCCCCTGTCTGCCCCACCCTCTGCCCCGCATCCTTCTAGGCCTGGGACAGGCAGAGGCCGCATGGGGCCCAACACAGGTGGGACACTCCTGTCTGTATTTGCAAGTCTTCCCCTTAGAGGAGCCATTGGACAAAAAGTCCAGCACAGCCGGCGGGCTGGAACCCCCCGCCCCGCCCCCTGGCAGGTGACCTGTGCTGGGGCCGCCCGCTGAACCGCATGCCCACAATGGTATATCTCCCCGGGTGCAGGGCGCGTGGGCGTCACGTACAAAAGCCACAGCCACTGGCCTGGCTCATCCTGCCTAATCTCGGGGTGCGGGGAAATCCGCCTACGGCATCCCTCGTCACAAGCCAACCACGCTGGGCCCGAAAAGTAAATCATCGCCCGGTAGGCGTTGTCCAAATACTGGACCATCGGAGTTGCCAAATCCGGCCATGCCCTAAGGTACACCGCCATGCATACGATGCAGGCCGGCAACCATTTGGCCCACATACTTGGTGGCTTGCGACAACGTGCCTGCCACTATCCTTCTCATTCTGCCCCTCCCTCTCTCCTTGGTGGGCACACTGTTTAGGAATGAGAAGATATCCACGTACTCCCCCCGCCAAATTTACTCTCTGGCGGCCTGTGCCAAGTGGTCACTCATCGGTAAGGAATAGGGGCTTGGACCAACCTGGCCACCCAAAACATTCCCCTAAGGGTAGGGAACACCCCCCACCACGGGGCCCTGGGTGTTAGCTGTCATCGCCGGGTGAGGCGTCAGCGGGTGCACCGCCGCACCACCCGCGCGAGGCCAAAGCGATTGGAAAGCCCCCCCCCATATTGGGAATGTGTGTGGATGTACTCGCTTACACCGTATACTCACATGCTGCACCCCCGCGGGCCGCCCCCACCGGGGGTTCCGGCCCACTGGGGGCGTCGGAGCTCACGACCGACGTAGAGCTCATCCCCGGAGAACCTGCACCTGGCTGCTGGCTGGGGAGCTGCGAGGCAGTGGCCGAAACCGCGCCACGCGCCTGCAGCAGCTCAACCCTCCCTGTCGGCTGTTGTCCTCCTGAAGACAGCGCCTCAAAAGGAACCCCAAAGGAGGGGGGCCCCCGCCTGACTTCCACGTTAACCTGGGGCGAAGGGCCGGCTGGCCCGCCTGGTCCATGCGTGGGTACAGGCCCCTGTACCCAGGACCCGAAAGCAGGTGGAGGAGCGGTGTCCACCGCTCGCGGGCCGCGGGCCGGAACCCCTTCCGCGCCCGCACTCTGGTTGCCCACTCCGGGCGAAGGGGCAATAGACCCCATTCCGCCGGCCCCGGCAGGGGCTAGCAAAGGCGGCAGCTGAGGAGGCAGCACCGCGGTCCTCCGACCTGGGTTGCGCCTCCTAACCGCGCGAGCTGCACTCGGAGCTGCCTTCTTCTTCGAAGGCATTTCCACCGAAGCAAAGGGAAGCCGGCAAGGCAGAATCGCTACCCAAAAGGCTTCCCGGTAGGCTCAAGAGCGACGGAGACACAGGGGAAAAGACTTCTCCGCTCCGTCGCTGAGGTAAAATGGCAGCTCGGCTGCCTCGTGGCCACCCCTTTTATAAGGGAGCTGGCCACGCCCCTAACTACCCAGATTCTCTGTCCTGTGGGGGGGGGCCCGCAAAGGGCGCGGCGGCCATTTTGGCGCCGCGCTTGCAATGTACTCTGATTGGTCTAACACAGGTTTCACACATTATCAAAAGCCCGGGCAAATGTATCACTGTAACTGCTGTTCTGCTTGTAGTTGCTACCTCGTCCCTTATTCTCCAGTCTGAATTATCCCTGCAGCAGTCTATAAGCTGACAATAAATCACTAATGTTTACCCCGAACTTGTTGTCATGTTGCTAATTACCTTTAGACTCAACAATGTTCTAGTCAGGGTTCAATCCTCTTTGAGAAGCTTTTTGTTTTTTAAACAGAGGGCTACTAGTTAAGACAGGGATTTTCAACCTGCAGCCTGTAGTGCCATTTCATGTGCCACCACCACCACCTCCACCACACCAGGAAGTGCCATGTGGTGGAGGAAGGGCAAAATGGCCATCCGACCCCCGAAGCTGTCTGAGGGAGCTTGACCCAGCCCCCAGCTTTAAAAGGTTGAGAACTCCTGATTTAAGAGATGGCTCCATTCTGCCCCTTTTTAAAACATCTGTGTTCCTTTTCGGCATGACGTTGAGTGTTCCTAATTAACCCATTCTGTGGTTGGTGTGGATGATTATTTTATACAAGAATAGAGATATGGGCAGCAACAACTCTATGACATATATGGTTGGTTGTGGCACTGAAAGGGATGGCAGATAATTCCCTTCCACTATTTTCATCTTCTTTACTGTTTTGATTTTTTAAAAGTTCCTTCTGATGCAGTGCTATTCTAGATAAGTGAGATACATTTAGAGTTGGTAGGTGGATTGCTGTTTTGATATACAGTATAACTTACTTTAGGAGGGGAAAAGGGAAAGTGGCCTGTTGAATTATAGCCATGGGAAAAGGTGAGGAAGGAGATGGGAAGGTGAGTGTCACTAATCTAAAAGGAGACAAATTGGAGCAATCAAAAGACATTGTTGGAATCTTCTTACAAGAGAAAAAACATTGATCAGTGTGAATGGAAGGATTGCTTTAATGAATGATAAAACAGATCACACTAAACACAGCAACCTTTTAAACGTGAACCAGACCACTCTAAATTATTCGAACTGGATAGGTTTTAGTTAGGTTATATGTAAGAACTGTTTACATATATTATTAGTATTTTTTGCCCGGCCTTGCCGGGCAGGTTTTTTTTTGTGTGTTGGTGGTTGGTGTGGTTTTGGGGGGTATACACACACACAACACAAACACACACAAACACACACACAACACAACTCCACACACACAACACAACACAACCCCCACACACACAACCACACACACACAACACAACCACACACACAATACACACACAACACAACCACACACACAACACAAACACAAGCACACACACACACAATAAACACACACACAACACAAACACACATACAACACAACCCCCACACACAACCACACACCATAACCACACACATACAATATACACACAACACAACCACACACACAAGTGCGTACGGCCCTCACCTGGAGAGGAAGGGGGCTCCCTTCCTCTGTCAGGCAAGGCCCACCTCCTTCCCACAACCCTGCCAAAGCCGCTGGGCCGCTTGCTCTATGTGCCTCAGGCTGAGCCACAGTGGCGAGGAAGGGAAGCGGCTCAGAAGGCCACGCAGGGGAGGCACAGAGTGCGAACGGCCCAGCCGGCAACAGGTAAGTGGGGTGGGAGACAGGGACTGAGGGGGGGGGAACAGGCGGGGGGTGGGTTTGTGTTCCCCCTTTCTCCTCCCAGATCAGGGCGGGCGGTGTGGTCCCCAGGCCTATTCTCCCCACTCAGTCCCTATTATACACACACACACACACACACACACACACACACACACACACACACACACACACACCAAAGCTGTGCGGGGAGATGAGGGGCTCCCTTTCCTCCCCCCCCCGAAGCCTTGGCGAGGCCACACACACACGCCGAAGCTGCGCAGGGAGAGGAGGGGCTCCCCTCCCCCCGAAGCCTTGGCAAGGCCACACTCACCTTGGCCTTCGTCTCCTGGACGTGTCGGCCATTTTTAAAGTGTGCACCACTTGCCTCGCCTCCTTTGCGCTCGTGTCCTTCAGCCTGATTGGCTAAGAGGTGGCGTGGCATGGAGGACGCTGGGAAGCGTAGTTTTTTTGTTCATGTTCGTGGGGCAGTTGCCCCACTCTAGCATCCGGACCCTGGCGGCAATGCTTGCAGGGACATAAGGTAAGTGTGGCCGGCTCGGTACAGGATGATTGTGCCAGGTGTGGCCATGTATGCCTGACACGCACCGCCCAACCCCCTTTTTATAGATAAAGCTTTATATTTAAATCTGATATTTTGACCTCTTTTTCAAAACATAATATCCCAGTGCAGCAATTTTGATTAAAATTTTAAAAAGCAAGTTGTGTAAAATGCCTGCATTTGTTAGATCTGAAAGTACATTGCATAATTCTTCTTTCGTGTCCCGATCAAAACCTGGACTGCCAAAATGAAGCCACTTTCTTGGTTTTGTCATTGGCCAAACTTAAATACTCATCGGTGCATGTTTCTGGCAGTAATTAGCAGACTAGTAAATGAGACGCATTCTGTATCTCTCCACTTTCAAACAGTATATTGTTGTCTGCCACTCTAACCCTCAGCCTATTCAGAGTCCTCCAAGTGACATAGGGGAAGTTGAGTTCCTCAGCTATATCTTCCTTTAATGATGTCCTTTGTTTAGTGAGCTTCTTCCTCCATCTTCTTATTTGGTTTTGCTCTTGCATACCCTCAAGAATGTTTGTTCTTGCCATAAAGCTCTTCCTGGATCTGAGCTGGAGGACTTGAGGCTCATATCTGTTCAGAGGATGTTGAGAGCCATTCTCTTCCTTTGCTCACTGAGTGTCCGCTGCTACATCTCTCCTGCTACTACTTCACATTGCATAATGAAGTTAGCAGATCTCTGTATGCCACAGAAATCTTCACCATGCTGGCTTTTTACAAATCAAGTTGCTGCTATAGGCACAAGAACAGGCAAGAAAGTTACCCTTTTACTTGGTCAAGTTGGCAACATTACTGTATAATGTAATCACGGAACGATAATATAGAACAAGGATTCTCAACCTGTGGCGTGTGGCCTGAATTCAGCCCATGGTGCTATTGCATGTGCCCCCCACTGCCTCCACTACACCAGGAAGTGCCATGTGGTGGAGGAAGGGCAAAATGGCCATCCAGCCCCTGAAGCTGTCTGAGTGAGCGTGACCCGGCCCCCGGCTTAAAAAGATTGAGAACTCCTGATATAGATGCAAGCAGCAACATTTTGTTTGCAGTTTCACAGTGTCTAGCAACTGTTCTGGGTTCTGGTTGTTTAAAGACTTCATGTTGAATATCAATATTTAACTATGTGGCAGTGAAATGTATTCTGATAATACAGCTGGGAGTGGTCTTTGCTTTTAAAAGCTGCAGGACTTTTATATTAGACAAGTCAGATTAATGATAAGAGCTTGAGAAGCCGTTTTATAGGGTCAGGCTGTAGGGTTTACAGCCCTCCAGTTTGTTTTGTTTCTGTTTTTGACATCAGTTCCTAGAAACTCCAGCCAGCAAGCTCAATGGCCAGAGACTATTGGTGCTTAGATCCAAAGTGTTTAGACGGCCACTGGTCTGGTATAGGAACTTGCTACAGCTGCCTCTGGATCCGCCAGGGATTCAACTAGGGACCTTCTGCTTTCTAATCATGCACTCTTCCACTTAGCTACAGCCCTTGCCCTGCTCTTGTGCATTGGTGCGTGTTCCTCTTTCTATGTGTTGAATCTCCAGATAAAATTGGTTAATGTTTCTGCCAAATAAATGGACTTAGCTTCACAACTGAACAGGTGCAGAACATGCATACAACACACTCCTTCCCAGGGAGGTTATGAAGTAAATTTGGGTGTGTTCATTCATTTTTCATTTCTGGCAAGGGTAGTCTGTCTTGACAAGATAGTCATTCAACAGTTGAACCATTGTAGCACTGCATCACCATGCAGGGAAATGTGCACCTGGTAAAGAAGAAATGTACATCAATTTTAAGTGAGCCACTAAAGAAAGCTCAGTAATCCTGTACTGTGAAAAAATAGTCCATATCACTTCCTTCATTTTCTCTGTTGAGCTCTTTGTAAACTCTTCAAATCTCTTCTGTTTTGCACACCTCATTTTAGTTTTTATATTTCATTCCCACAACCACCCCCGGGAGGATACAGCATGATACAGATAAAAGACCTTGTTTTGTTTTGAGCTACTTAAGTTTTGCTTTTCATTTCTTTTTATGCAAAGCTTGTACTGTATTCAAAAATATCTTGTGTTTCATTTTCTTAATTTATTAAACTGTCTCTCTTGTCCCCTGTCTGCTATGCATTTTGTGTTATGAAGACCATATTTGCTCCTTATATCAGGGGATGAATCTTGTCAAGCAGGCAGGACATGGGGCACACAAACATTTGGACAGGTGGATGCCTTGACAGGGGGAACCACCTTTTCCTTCTCCTCCTCCTTACTACATTTACAAGTAGCAGTCCTCAGCTAGAAAATGGCAGTCCCAATCCAGCTTGCGCTGCCCTGGGCCATCTATTCATTTTTGTCTCCCATAACTCCTTGATTTAATACTCCTTGATTTAATACAACTACACCACTCCCTATGGACCTATATGAGCCTCCAAAGCCTAGCAGCTCCAAAAACAGATTTGAATGATGTAGCCTCTCCCATGACTATTTATATGCCACAGCTGTACCTCCCAGAATCAACTTTTGCCCTACCCTCCCTTGCATCATTATAGCCAACAGTCTCTGAGATGACTGCTTGGCAACTCAACCTGTGCTGGAGGTTGGAGCACATTATGTTGTCTGTGATGTATCTAAAAGCTGTAGGCAGTTCTACACAAAAGAGTGGAAGTGGTGATTAAGCCTTCATAGCAAACTAAAACCAGGGTGGAAGCTAAAAAGGTGACAGATTGCTTCCTTTTCTTGTTAGCTGGATAAGGCACATAGATCTCTTTCCTTCACACCCTCTTTGAAGCTGCTTCCTCAAAATGCTAACCCAGCATTGCTCTGGTACATGAATATGAATCTTATATGGAGCAGATCTTTAGAACATGATCATCCACACAATCCATTTATCTGCATACAAATAACAATAAGTCTACAGCCAAGTAAGGTGGAAAGTCACCTTACACCACAGTTACCAGAAAGATCTACCAGAGATAGCAGGGCTTACATAAAAAAGAAAACAGGACTCTTTATAAATCTATGGTGAGGCCCCATCTGGAATACTGTGTACAGTTCTGGTCGCCATACCTCCAGAAGGATATTATGGAGTTGGAGAAAGTACAGAGGAGGGCAACCAGAATGATTAGGGGACTGGAACACCTTCCTTACCATCTGAGGCTGCAACGGTTGGGCCTTTTCACTCTTGAACGACGGCGTCTAAGAGGTGACCTGATTGAAGTTTATAAAATCATGCACGGTGTGGACAAAGTAGATAAGGAAAAACTGTTTTCCCTATTGCACAACACTAGAACTAGGGGACACTCCATGAAACTTTTGGGTACTAGTTCTCAAACAAATAAGAGAAAGTACTTTTTCACCCAGAGGATTACTGGTCTATGGAACTCCCTGCCAGAAGAAGTGGTGACAGCTGTCAGTCTTGACAGCTTTAAGAAAGGATTAGACAAGTTCATGGACAAGGGTATCAATGGCTATAATTATGGATACTTAAGGACAACCTCGGGGTTGGAGAGATAGGCAGGATATCTCTCAATGCCATTTCCAGGGAATCCTAAGCAGGTGAAGGCATCTCCTTGGGAATACCCTGAAGGAAATGGTGAGCCACTGTGTGAGACAGAATGCTGGACTGGATGGGCTGTGGCCTGTTCCAGCAAGCCTGTTCTTATGTTCTTATGACTATCAAGGCCTCCATGCTGAACCTTCAAGTCACAACACAAAGGAAAGACAACCATGAGCATGCAATTACACATTCATATGAGATTCCTCACTCTGGTAGCATGGCTCAGTTGGGAAGGGAAAACTCCCAGTGAGACTAGTTTCTCAAGGAGTTTGACTATGGAACCACTTCCTTTCTGTTCCTTTTCTACATCCTGCAGAATGATTTCTGTAACACGTTTGTAGAATGATTCCATTCAATTTCAAAAATGCATCTCAGTACATGCAATATTTGGACCTCATATTGCTTCAGTTTAGAGCAGTGTTTCCCAACTTGGGGCCCAGGCCCCACAGGGTGATTTCAATGCCCAGAAAAGTGCTTTGGGGAATTGACTTAGGAGCCATTCAACAATTATGTGATCCTCAAAGGGTGTGTGTGTCTGCAATCTGAATTATAGAAAATTACATGGGGGCGGGTGTGTGGGTGTCAGGTTAAAGATTATGTAATCCATTTGGAGCTGCTGTGGTTTCGAAACATGGCACTTTTTTAGGTTTAAGAATGATCTCTGGGAATTTTGATCCAATTTGAGATTATTTAATTGCTTGTGCAGTCTATTTCTAACTGACAGAAATTTATAATCCTTATAAAAAAGATAGTAGAAGAACACTATCGGAACTTACCTAACATCCGATACATACCGACATGGTCTGCATTAGGCACCAATAGTGAAAAAGCTCTAAAAATTAGAGTTTCGATACAAAAGCTCTGGATTACATAATTCTAAAGGGGGGGGGGGGTTGGAAGCAAAAATTATGGTCGGATTACATGGGGGGAGGAGTCAATTTCACCCCAAACATGGATCACATAATTGTTGAATTAGGCTTTTGGGAATTGAAGTCCAAAATCCAAAGGTTGGGAAACATTGTTCTAGAGGTAGAAGACATTCTAACAAGTTTCATTATCTTAGCAAGTGACAACCATTGGAATGGTGAAGTAAGATAGTTTGATGTAGGCAGATTGATTGCACACGAGCCGGCAGACGAGCTAAACACTACTTTATTGTAACATGGCCAATCTGTACATGAGGCAATGCCTCCTTATATATCGCACATGATACATTTGAATCTCGCCCAAAGGCGCCTATTGGTTACAGTATTGGTGACGTCTTCCTGACATAATGCATACCTGACATAGTTTCACCTGTGGCTGGAACGTTTCCCGCATTAGTTCCTCATTGGGTGAATTGGAGCCACATGAGCTCCGTCAGCTGCGCTAATGGCGAGCAGCTGAACTGCATGTATACACAACATCCCTCCCCCCTAGGATGGGATGAAGTCCCTCAACCATTGTGGGGGCCGGTGGGCATGCTGGGGTTGGCCGGTCGATTCAGCGGTGCTGCCGGAATCAGCTATTGCGCCCGAACCTTCCCCCCAGGAAAACTGAAGTGTCCCATCGAACCCTGGCAAGGGCAGGGATGGGGTATCTCTGTGTCGGGGAGGATGGGGGGACCTCTGGGACAACTCAAAACCCTGCTGCTCACTGGGACGAGTGGGGGAACACTCACGAACCCCCCCCATCCTGTAACAAAAAATCAAACTGGGGTTGTTCCTCTCTGGGTTGGGTGACGGTCTCTTGTGGGTTTATGTCGCCTGTTAAGCTGAGTCCTGTATTCCCCCCTTGGGTTACGCAGGTGGGTGGCAACCCTAACACTGACTCGTCGAAATACCCACTTTCCCCCGTGGCTTCCATGACTCTTCTCCTAAGCTGATCGACATGCCTCCGCCACAACAACCCCAACCCTGTCTTTACTTGGTACGATATGGGCCCGCTTTGTTCCACCACCTCCCCGGGTACCCACGCTGGCCCTGAACCCGCGTAATTTCTGCAGTACACTGGGTCACCTGCCCCAAACACTTTCCTTTGATCTTTCGCCACGTTCGTGCCTCTATCCTCCACCCTGGAAGGATCCAAGCGGTCAAACAACGTTGTGGGTCTTCTTTGCATTAGAATCTCCGCGGGGGATTGCCCTGATGTCAGCGGAGTAACCCTATAGCACAGGAGGAATTTGCAGAGCTGTAGCTCCAGATCCCCCGGACCCATCCTCTGTAGTGCCTCCTTTGTAGTGCGGACCAGGCACTCTACTTGGCCATTTGTGGCAGGGTGAAATGGAGCAGAGGTCACATGTCTGATCGCATTCCGTTCGAGGAATGCCTGGAATTCGGTGGATGTGAATGTGGTCACATTATCCGAAATTAACACATCGGGCAGGCCAAAACACGTGAACATCCTCCTCAGGTGTTTGACTGTGGCTGCGGAGAACGTGTTTCGCACTGGAATGACCTCCAGCCATTTCGAGAACGCATCAACCACTAACAAGAACATTGTACCCCAGAAAGGCCCCGCAAAGTCCACGTGGACCCTTGACCATGGTCCACGGGCTGTGTCCCACTCCCTGGGGGGTAATCTGTGCTCCTCGGGCCATGAGTGTTGGCAACTCTCACATGCACCCACCAACTGCTCTATGTCCCTATCTATGTTGGGCCACCAGAAATAGCTCCTTGCTAGAGTTTTCGACTTCATGATTCCCGGGTGGCTCGTGTGGAGCAAACAGAGCATCTTGGCTTGAAAAAGTGCCACAACTACCGCAGCTCTCGACTCCCATGCACATGGTGACGAACAGCGGTGGGCTTGCACCACAGACGCCGAGCTTCCCAGGGCTGTGGACCTCGTCCTGCATGCTTGTACCCCATCTTTTACCGCCTCAGCAGCTTGCGCGGCCTGCAAGACCTGCTCAAACGTAATGTCCTCGTCTCAGGCTAACAATTTCTGCTGAGCCTCTTCGTCCCGCAGGCCGAGTAGGAGACGGTCTCGCAAGGCCTCGGCCAGGCAGGCTCCCCACCAGCATGGAACGGCCACCAGCCTCAGCGCAGCTACATACTCCACCACAGTTTCTCCAGGCCATTGGTCTTGTCGGTTGAATGCCAACCTTGCCAGGAACATGGATACCTTTGGGAAAAAATGTCCCTGCAGGGCAGCGAGAATTTCGGCCAGTGGTACCGTCTTGAGTACCTTCGGCATCAGGAGGTTCCTTGCCAGCTCCAGGGTTGGCAACCCACACTGGCAAGTAGACAGGCTCGCCTTTGTGCTTCGCCCTTGATCTTCTCCGTGTCCATTGCATATAGAACTGCTCCTCATAGAGGTCCCATGACTCCGGCTGGGAGGTATCGAACAGAGATAGGGTGACCCTATGGGACACCATTATCCCACCTTCATCGCCAATTTGATGTAGGCAGATTGATTGCACACGAGCCGGCAGACGGGCTAAACACTACTTTATTGTAACATGGTCAATCTGTACATGAGGCAATGGCGGAGCCATGATACATTTGAATCTCGCCTGAAGGCACCTATTGGTTACAGTATTGGTGACGTCTTCCCGACGTAATGCATACCTGACATAGTTTCACCTGTGGCGGGAAGGTTTCCCGCGTTAGTTCCTCATTGGGTGAATTGGAGCCACGTGAGCTCTGTCAGCTGCGCTAATGGTGAGCAGCTGAACTGCATGTATACACAACAGATAGTAAGAGCATATAACATCCATATTGCCAGAAGATCCCCAGACATAAAAAAGTGAATTATGTGGACTGTTAACTGCCAGAATTGCCCAGTCAGCCTAGGCATGCTGAGTAGGAGGGCCGTAGTCTAAGGGTTGTAGTAAAACAAAACAAAACAAAACAAAACAAAACAAAACAAAACAAAACAAAACAAAACAAAACAAAACAAAACAAGATGCTTTGCAAAGATCTACTTGCAAAAGATTCTGTGAGTTATTAAACAAACTGGCCATTCATAGCCATGGAGCAAGGATGCCTGATTCGATCCTTCCTCATATAACTTCTGCAACTTGAAGTTCAGTAATTAACTTTTGTTCTGGATTTCACTGTTATTGGAAAGAAGACTCAACAACAATAAAATAATAAAATTATAATACAAAACTTTGTTCAGGCAACTGAACCTCTGTCCCATAGAATTGTGGTACTTATATCCACGTATTGCTTTATCAACTGTTGGATATTTTGTTATCTGCTCAGTAGGTGTGATGAAAGTGATGCCCTTACAAGGCAGGGACATTTCTTCCTAATGCCTAGTCTTGTAATTTTTGTTAATTTTGGATTTCCTGGAGCATTTCCAAGTTCAAGGCATGTTTTGGGAGAATATGACACCAGGTAGAGACTTACAGGCATAATCACATCTAACCCTCTTTTGGGTTTGCCCATCAGAAGTGTATTCTGCAAGTGGCTAGAAGGGAGCCCTTGACCATGGACTATGAAAAAAAACCTCAACTAAATATTAAAAAATACATTATTTTAGCATCAGCTAAAAATACAAATGTATATTATTCAATAATATCAATAGTAATTACACTTACAGTATATACCGTCCCATAGCACTTAGTGAACTTTCTGGGCAGTTCACAGGTTAATCAGAATTTTACCCTCAACATGCTGGGTCTTCATTTTACCAGCCTTGGAAGGATGGAGGGCTGAGCTAACCTTGATCCCTGGTCAAGATTGAATTCACATAATCAGCAGTTTTGGTTGCAGTACAGCAGTTTAACCACTGCACCACCTAGGTTCTGTAAGGGTTCATATGTATGTTTTAGTTGTAGTATGGGAACATGAAAGGGGCCTCATTTGGGCATCCCCTGCAAAAATCCTTTCAACCCAAAGTAATATCTGACACGGAAACAAACAAGTTGTAGTGTGTCTTTCCTGTCAGCTGCTCAAAAAACATCACATGTTATTATCTCAGTACTGCTTTCAACAAATCTGTGAGACTGGCCATTATGAAGATCTCCATGTTAAACCAACAAGGATATCTTGTCTAGCATGCTCAGAATGGACATTGGCTTTGAGCCACGACTTGAAGTTCAGAACTCATATGTTTCATTGCTTTGCAATACTGGTAGAGGGTTCTTGTGGTGCATGCACCATTTCCAAATTACCAGCCTAAACTGGAGCTGAGGAACCATGACAAAAATGAGTTATCTCAATCTGAATAAATTTATATACATCAGAAATCAAGTTCTAGATATTTTAAACAATTCAAATTACCAGACTTGCTTTGGGTAGCTGTTGTGTATGCATGCAGTTCAGCTGCTCGCCATTAGTGCAGCTGTGCGGAGCATCACGTGGCTCCATTTCCTCCAATGGTAACTTCCGCGGGAAAACATCCCGCCACAGGTGAAGCTATGTTAGGTATGCACAAAGGTCCGACTAAAACATAAGGACGTCACTATGCCTGTAACCAATGGTGCGCCTCCGGGCCAAATTCAAATGTACTGTGTCTTATATAAGGGGGCAAGGCTCCACCATTGCCTCATGTACAGATTGACTATGTTTCAATAAAGTAGTGTTTAGCCCGCCTGCCGGATCGTGTGCATTCAATCTGCCTACATCAAATTGTCGACGAAGGTGGAATAATGGCTTCCCACAGGGTCACCTTACCGCTGTTCGACATCTCCACACCGGAGTCATGGGACCTTTATGAGGGACAATTCCTCTACATGATGGATGCCGAGAAGATAGAGGGTGAAGCCCAAAAGCGAGCCTCTCTACTGGCCCAGTGTGTGTTGCTGATGCTGGAGTTAGTGAAGAACCTCCTGATGCCAAGAGGGCTCAAGACGGTACCACTAGCAGAAATCCTAGCTGCCCTGCGGACACATTTTCGGCCGAAGGTGTCCATTTTCCCGGCGAGAATGGCATTCAGCCAGCGTGACCAATGGCTGGGAGAGACCGTAGCCAAGTATGTTGCCGCTCTGAGGCTGGCGGCTGCCCTGTGTGAGTGGAGAGCCAACCTAAGTGAGGCATTGCGAGACCATCTCCTACTCGGCCTGTGGGATGAGGAGACCCAGTGGAGACTGTTGTCCTGAGACAAGGACCTCACGTTCGAAGAGGTCCTGCGGGCTGCCGAGTCAGAAAGGGATGGGGTGTGGGTGTTCAGGGCGAGGCCCGTTGCCCTGGGAAGTTCAGCATCCGCTGTGCAAGCCCACAGCTGCTCACAACCACGTGTGTAAGAGACGCAAGCTGCTGCAGCCGCCGCGACGTCCTCTTCAGGATCCGGCGAGAGCAAGAGCGAATCAGAGGTGCAGAAAGTGAGAAAAAGGGTGTCCGAGAGGCGAGAACCCGAGGCTAGCCAGTGATGCGAGGGATGCGGGGCTCCCACGACTGGAAGAAATGCCCGTTCCGGAAGGTAGAGTGCCACAACTGCGGTTGGTTGGGATACATTACGAAGGTATGCAGGCAGCACAAGAGGCGAGACCCTGACTGGACCAGCCACCACGGACGAAAGGACGAGGCCATTGGCAAAGGACATGCTGGGGATACTGTGGTGAGACGCGTGTCAGACTGGCACACCCCTTTTTTTGTGAAGGTACTGTTACAGAGGGTTCAGGTTAAAATGATGGATTCAGGCACCTCCTACTCATGTGTTTCGCAGATGGAGTTCCTGTGGATACCCCCTCAGGACTGGCCAAAGCTGAGAGCCCTCAGAACGAACTTGCGTGATGTTCAAGGTAACTACATTCCCATCCTGGGAGTGGGGGACTTCACCATCCATTTCAAGAACTTCATGAGGAAGGTGCCTCTGGTGGTTCTCAAGGGGGGGGGGGGTCCAGTTGCCTCCTGGGTACCCAATGGTTCAAACCGTTGGGCATCACGTTAACCGGCATCAACGCCATCCAGACTGATCCAATTCATGATGTGTGCAATGCACACCTCGCTGACTTTGAAAAGGGACTCAGGGAGTACAAGGGCCCCCAGTGGACTTTGATTTAGACCCTTCCGTTCACCCCATACAGCTCAAGCCATGAAGAGTGCCTTTTGCACTAAAGGACAAGATCGGAGCGGAACTGGACAAATTGGTGGGCCAGGGGATTTTGGTTCCGGTGGACTCCGCAGAGTGCGAGACACTGATTGTTACTGCTATGAAATCCAATGGGGAGGTTAGGATTTGTGCTGATTACAAATGTACAATTAATAAGGCCATTCGACCCAACGCCTACCCGGTGCCAGTAGTTAGCCATTTACTAGCCACATTACATGGGGGTAAATGTTTTGCGAAACTGGATTTAGCGCAAGCGTATCAACAGCTAACGGTCACACCTGCAGCAGCAGCTGCTCAGATGATTGTTATGCACAAGGGTGCATTTAAGGTGACATGCCTCCAGTTCGGTGTGAACTCAGCCCCTGGGATATTTCAATCACTAGTGGAATGCCTTCTTAAGGGTTTCCCCAGGGTTCTCCCCTACTTTGATGACGTTCTGATAACAGCCAGGAATGAGTCAGAGCTAGCCCAGAGGTTAGACAAGGTTTTAACGGTGTTCGAGAGGGCTGGGCTATGCCTGAGAAGGGACAAATGTGTGCTCTGTGCAAATGAGGTTGAGTTTCTGGGGTTTTGAATCACCCCCGACGGGGTAAAGCCATCGGAATCCAAAGTTGGGGCAGTGCAGAACGCCCCCAGACCGGCCGCAAAGCCGGAGTTGCAGTCTTTCTTGGGACTCCTCAATTTTTACCACTCATTCCTCCCACGCAAGGTGTCCGTGGCACAGCCCCTGCACGGCCTGTTAAAGAAAGATGCAGTTTGGCGGTGTGGGGGAAGGTCAGGAGCAGGTGTTCACTGAGTTAAAGCGGCTTCTCTCTTCCGAGGCGATATTAACTCATTTTGACTCCAGGAAACCCGCAGCTGTGCGGAGCATCACGTGGCTCCATTTCATCCAATGGTAGTTTCCACGGGAAACCTTCCCGCCAGAGGTGAAGCTATGTTAGGTATGCACAAATGTCCAACTACATCATAAGGACGTCACTATGCCTGTAATCAATGGTGCGCCTCTGGGCCAAATTCAAATGTACTGTGTCTTATATAAGGGGGCAAAGCTCCGCCATTGCCTCATGTACAGATTGAGTATGTTTCAATAAATTAGCGTTTAGCCCGCCTGCTGGCTCGTGTGCATTCAATCTGCCTACATCAAAGTAGCATAAGCATGTTATGTAATATTCTACCTCCTTAGGTCAATATTTTAATGCAGAAAATTTTATGTGTGTGTATTACCATGTGCAAAGCCACTTTTATGCCAACGAATATACACAAACAACTTTGGCAACAATACCAGCCTTCTCAAAAGCAAAACCATTTATTTCTTGTTCTGCTTGCACTTTACTCTGGTAAATCTAGAAAAGAAGCTCCACATGTGTCTGCTGAAGATAAGTTGACAAATATTTGTCCACTCAATCTTCTCATTTATAGATTAGGTGCATGGCCATAGGCAGTTTCCTTTCCTCTTGCTGAATTATTTTAGGCTGGGGGAAAATTCCATTAAATGTTGTTTTCAAACAGAAGTGAGCATGGATTTCAGTTCTCTTCTAGCATTTGGGCACCAAGGCTGCAGGAGCTGTGAAGTTCTGGGATAATATCACATGAAGGGGAAGGATTTTGATAATCCTGGCATGTTCAATCATTTAAAAACAACAACAGTGGCAGCAAAATAATAGCATAATGTTATACCTGTTAGCTGTAGCCCCCTTCTTTAAAAATATCCCAGTTAAGATGAGTAAATGCTATGACATTTCTTCCTTATGCCACAGTGTCATCTCAGCTGCAAATGACGCAAAAGGAAGAAATATGTTTTATGAAATATAACTGCACATTCTATGTACTTTTGCAAGTCAAACATGTAACAGCAGGAGACATCTTAATTCTTGCACGTGATTCTCTTCCTGGGCGAGTGGGAAAGGTTCTTCTTCATTCAGAGGAAATGATGAAGCAGCCAAAACTACGTACTTTTGATTTAAATTGATAGAGATTGAAACACATACTTCATTAAAAGCAGTAAGGTGGTGGCTTTGTTGTGGCTAAAATATGTCCATGTGCTACAACACACCTGGAAATATTCATGTTTATGCAGTAGTGTAGATCTCTTAGGGATTGTTCCAGGCTCCGCGAGTCTACATTTTTTGGATGCTGGAGCACTGCAACACCCCCCACCCCCTCTCAGGGGAGTTCTACTTTTTGTTTTACTGTAGTCTCTTATACACTGTTCCTAGCACCTGTAGATACTGAGAACAGTGTATAAGGAAGACTTGCAGCTATTGAAGACTGATTCTGGGGTAAATATATGATATGTTGTGGAGGGGCTAACAAGTCTCTTCAGTATATTAGTTGTTTGAATTTAACACTTTCCCTGCTCCTCTTCAGAGAGGCAGGAAAAGTGTAGTTACTTCCCCACTCCTAGCAGATTTTCTCTCTCCATTTTTTGCTTTTTATCACGAATTTAAACAGTTTTTTGATCAGCGATAAAAGAAAAACAGACAAAAACATTTATCCTCCTAAATGATTTAGGTCAGTGATGGCCAACCTTGGGACTCCAGAAGTTCTTGAACTTCCATTCCCAGAAGCCCTGATCAGCAAGTGTACTGACTTGGGCTTCTGGAGATTGAAGTCCAAGAACATCTGGAGTGCCAAAGTTTGCCATCACTAATCTAGGTGCTACAATGATTGGCTAGTAGGGGGGAAATAGCCACACCTTCCCTGGCCCTCTGCAGAGGAGCTGAGGAAGTGTTTTGCTCAGCACGTGAATGTATCGTGAATGCACCTCAACAGGGCTGCAAATTGAGACTTCCTCTCTCTCTCTCTCTGTTTTATTGCCTGTTCAGTTGCCCCACATCTCCCTTCATTACTCTCCTCCTCCTACCCTGTGGATATCCCCTGGTCACTTGGGGTGTGTGGACAGGGGGCTAAAAGTTACTTAGCCCCTCCCTCTGCCAAAAGCAACCTGAAAAGTAGTGAGCCCAGGGCATTCTGAATTGCAGGGTGGCTTGTTGCCTTGGTTTTAGCCAACATATTTTGTATGCAAGCTGACAAAGAGTGGGGCTCCGAAAGTCGAGCAGCACCCAAGCCGTCCTAATCAGGCGAACAGAAAGGCAAGTGAGAAGACAAACTGGCTCTTACCAACTTGAACAGAGGGCACGGCAGGACAAGATGCCTCCTCCACCCACAGGGAAAGTGGTTTGAGGTGAAGAGAAAAAAAATCACTACAAGATGTGAAAGAATGATGGCTTTGAAGGAGGGGCCTGTCTGAAAAGACATAAACCAACAGTTACCTGAGGGAAGGGATGAAGAATGTGATCTGACAGAGTCAATGGGGTGGGTATTGTGTGGGTTCTTGGCTGCAGGAGAAGTGCTAGTGCTCTGACCCCACATGAGGTGGTAGCACTACACCACTACTTTTAGAGAGAATAGTGGGAGAAAAAGAGAGATGAGTGAGTAAGGGAAAATTATGTAACTGCATAAGTTTTCAGTCAAAGTTTTAAATGGCTACCAAACCAAGTTTTTATTATGCAATCATTCAGACACATTCAGTTAAATTTATGGAGATTCTAAATGACAGTCTTCCATATTTAATTTCACCCATGTTCTGCCACCTCCTGTGCCATCTTTTTTTTTTACAATGAAAGAATATGTTAAGGTGAGAAAAGATAGAATAGCTGAATGTTTGCTGACCTAGAAGCACTTTCCTTTGTCAGTAGGGTACATTTTTTGAAAACTGACTTTAACGACAGAGTGATCAGACATTTTATACTCAGGAAGCAAGGAAATCAGATGTGTGTTGGGGTTGGGTGGGTGAGGTACGCTGGTGTGACAGTCAGCCTTCTGCCCTTGCAGCTTCAGAAACATAGTGAGCGGGCAGATTTGAAAATCATCATGGAGTATCTCAGGATGAAGATAGCAGAGGGACTTACATCAAATTTCATTAGTTTTGAGCTAAAACATGCTTTCTGAATAAACACCTTTGGGTCTTTTCACCATTATGGTGCAGACCCATGATCCAAGCTGATCGCTAGCTTTTTCTTTAATGAAAAATGCCTGAAATACCGTCTATTTGACCAAGGCTTTGAGGACTGTGGCAAATTATGTAATCTCCATCTGTTTTCCAAATCAAAATCCTCAGTACCCCAATGCTGTCTATATCCAGAGGAATCTACTTCCCCCTGCCTACTCCCAGGGAATGCTATTTTGATAGGGGAAAATATCAGAGAGTAAATGATTAAGAATGCCCTTCCCTTGCTGCGTGCTGCTTTGTTGTCCCCATCTCTAAGGCTGGATCTTAGTTTTTAAGAAGTGAATCCAAGAGTCAATCATGTCACGTGTACCATGCTGTGAATTTCAGGAACATGTCATTTTCTCCTATGAACTGAGGACATGCCTTTGATCTATTCATATTATGCGCCATTTTGCAACATATTGATAAAGTGAGATAAAGCTCTGAAAAACAACAATTTGGGAAGTCAAATGAGCATTCCAGTGTTCATACTGCAGATCAACCAGAGCAAAAGGTGGCCTCCGATAATTGCTATGCACCTGGACAGACTCAAACTAAAACAGATACAGAGTTACAAATGATAATTAGACAAGAGTAAGGAAAGAAGCAGGGCCAGGAAACTGACTGTACTGAGGTATCCCTGTCTCAGATCAGGAATTTAATGTTCATATGATAAAGCCCTGGTGGTGCAGTGATTAAATTGCTGTACTGCAACCAAAAGGACATGAGTTAGATCTTGACCAGGTCTCAAGATGGACTCAGCTTTTCATCCTTCCAAGGTTGGTACAATGAGTACCCAGCATGTTTGGGGCAAAATGCTAATTAACTTCTGAACTGCCCAGAGAGTACACTAAGCATTATGGGGTGGTATATAAGTGTGATTACATGTATTTACCTAAATTATTACAATGTAAGCCAAACAGACCATGTGAAGGGAATCAGAAGACACCTTTTTCTTTAAAAAAATAAACACTATATTTTATTATAAAAAAATTACATTCTTCATTTCTCTTGTAAACAGGGACACATGTGCACAAGCACAGTTTTTGGACTGAAGAGGTATTGAAAGGCTAATTTTACAAGTTAAAAGTGACATAAGAGCAGATTATTCCACAGGTTTTAAACAGCAGTCAGACCGTGTTGGGCAAAGAAATCACCACAAAGTGCTATGGAAAACACAGTAGCCAAATCCATGGCAATTCTGCATGGAAATTCAGCAAAAGTAATTCAGCAGCTCACAGAGCGAACAACTCCATTGTGCAGGCAAGTCCTCAAGTCACACTTACACCGTTTCTGTGCAAAGAGGCTCAGAATGACATTTTGGCAGAACAATCTTTGGCCAAAAAGAAAGCAAAGCCTGGCCCACCTAACAACAGGCTTTTCCAGTTGTTGTGGTGCAGGGGAAGAAACTCCAGCAATCGAGAATGCCATGGCACGACGTGGATTGGCATAGGAGCGACAATTTAATGCTGACCTAGAGGGAAGAAGAAAACATCACTGGTTAGTGGTATGTCTATATCTAGACATTTCTAAGGCACATTTCAAGCCTGAGCAGAGTGTGGACCAGGGTCTCAAGGAGATGAGAATTACTGGCCATACAGATTCCTAATGTTTCCCATATGAAAAACAAGCAAGAGAAGGCTGATTATCCATATGGCCTGCTTGGAGCAGGCAACAACCCACCCATACTACCATATTTGCTTCAGGAAAAGGTTCCAAAGGACACCAAGGCCTTGCTTTACTGCCTGCCTTGACTTGGGTACACTGGGAATTGCAGTAAACTGCTTAGTAACAAGAGACAGTTCTGGTTTGTACAATCTGAGAAAAAGTATCCCACTTTATGTAGGGGCCATAGTGGCTTAGTTGGCAAGCATACCCATCAAGCGCAGTTCCCAAAAATACGGGGAATTTCTGCACATGCATGCGCAAATGGGTTCTGTGCATGCGCGCATGCTCAGTAACCCCTTTCCCCACCATTCAAAATACAGGATGGTGGCGGGAAAGGGGAGGAACGAGCGCCAAAATATGAAATTTCCTGGCCAATCTGGGATACTTGACAGGTATGTTGGCAAGTAAGCAGTTAAAGACCCATGTGCTGTGCGACAAAGTGAGCGCCCATCGTCTGTCCCAGCTCCTGACAACCTAGCATTTTGAAAGCAAGAAATTGCAAGTAGATAAATAGGCATGGCTTCAGCAGGAGAGGAAACAGCATTCTGTCTTCTCCGGCATCTAGTCATACCTGTCATATGACTATGGAAATGTTTGCTGATACAGAAAGTGCTGCCTTTTTGGCTACAAAGAGAGATGAGCACCATCCCACAGAGCAGTGTTTCCCAAACTATGTTCCGCAGAACACTGGTATACTTCAATTCCCAGAAGCCTAAATCAGTACAGTACTTTGGCTGATCAGTGCTTTGGGGAATTGACTTAGGCTTCTGGGAAATGCTGCCCTATAGTCAGAAACAACTTGCTTATTTAGAAAATATGCAGGCAGTAGATTTTAGATGAAGGATTCCAAATATTTGTACCGTCTTCACATATTGACTTTTGCCTCAGGTAGGCAGCAAAACCAAACAATTTGCTTACTTTCTTATCAGCCTCTGTTATAAATGTCTTAAAGAAGTGTTAAAATGACCCCCAAAGCAGGCATACAGCAAATCCAGGACTTTGCGGTGGAGTATCTACTGGTATCACAGGAGGAGTTTAAAGCATACAGGATAAGGCAATCGCAGCAATGAGGGCATTTAATTTACTCCATGGCTTGGCAAAAGGCATATCAGCATTATGTACCTTTCCTCTGAGGGAAGTGCCTCAGTGCTCTTGCGTGAATGTCATTCTATGGCATAAGCAGGGGACGCGACTTTCCTAATAGTATTTTAATAGACAGTAAAAAGTTCTCATTTTGCTAGCTCAATCATGAAAGCAGATGTAAGGAGAGGTAATAATAAGAAATAAACAAGACAACATGTGGGGTTCCTGTTACTCTGGTTCTGAAGATCCAAAGTTTGTTCTAAACCTTCATTTTCACAAAGAAGATGGGAATTATCAGTGTGGAGAGTTTCTCTCTCTCCAGTGACAGAAAAATAGCTGATGGAAAGAGGTTCAGGCAGCTGAAAATACACCAAAGTTCAGCTCTCTCATGCCGCCCATACTGATTTTTGAGTCATCCTCAGCCTGCTTGATAAGAATTTGGCATCAACGTAAGTCTTAGATATCGGTCACAATGATAACTACTAGTTTGGAGATAAGCAACATTTTCTTTCAGTTTCCACCCTCTTTGGAGATGGGTCACAAGAGTGCAAGGCTTTATTCATCTCAAAAGGAGAGGGTGCAGGTTTATATGGCTAGTGACATTTCCCTACTATTTTGAATAGCAATTATTCACACAGAACTCCCCCCCCCCCCATGTTTCTGCAGACATTTTGAAAGATTTATGACTATCTTGCTCATCCCCCACTGTATTAGCAGTGAACTGAGGTACACAGTAAGAGCCTCCTCGAAGATTGTGGCATTTTTGAACCGGAATTGGGCATATCCTGGGCAACGGTAACCCTGTGGTACTGGCTAATCTTTCTCACACTGGGAACTGTGGAATTAATTCACAAAAAAGGTGATTTCATTTTAGCAGTTTAATGTCTGATCTAGACACGAAAGAAGCAGCAGCAGTAAACTACATAAAGTACTACAGTGTCCCCATCAAATCACTGAAATTTATCACCGAAATCCATCAAACCAAGAGAACAGTTTGAAAGATGACTCTTACACATCACACCAAAAGATGTATAGCTACAGCTAGAATATCAAGTCTGGATAGCACAACACAGACATTAATATGTTGGAAGGGAAAATGCAATATGCAGTATGTTGTTATGTGTCATCATGCTTACAGTGGCCCTAAAAGGGTTTTCAAGGAAAGTGAGATATTTAAGGGGTGAGTTTACCCCATGAGTTTGAAATCAGGTCTCCTTAATCTTAGCATGCCACTCTATCCACTATATCACATGGGATATAGAGTATAGAGACCTAAGAATCCCCTCTTATAAAGATGGCACTGTATGCTACATAGGATTTAATTTCTGCTCTATACAACTACAGATTTTTTTGTGCACTGGACTGTCAGAGGTGTGAACCTGAAGCACTGCTGGTGAGACCACAAAATTATAAAGGACCACTAGAAATTGATATTAGAAATTATCACTAAAACAAGGTGTGGTGTCTGTATGTCCTTTCATGTTTTGGACCAATCCTTAACACATGTAGTGTTAATCAAAGGTGAGGAGCTATGGGTATCCCAATCTATCTACATCTGGAGCTTCACATGACCCATTCTCTATAATAGTGTCTATGTTATCATATTCAACATTTTTTTTAAAATGAAAAAGGGTCTGTGGGCAATTTTGCTCTCATCCAGACCTTGGAGACTGGGTCTGGCCAGGTTATCCTGCTATGGCAATAGAGTAGATCATACTGCCAGCAACTCATCACTGATCATCAGGCGGGTAACTAACCTGACAAGGTTGAGGACTAATGGCTTTGGGTGGCTATGTCCACAGGGAACGGCGATGGTCACCAAGTGGATTAAACCCCACTTGAATCCATCTTGATGGAGGGCAGCAGCTTCATCAATACTGGCCTGGGGCTAATGAGGACTTTGTGTGCCAAAAGGGCTCAGGACCAGAAAGTGACTCGTGGAACTGGATCAGTGATATGGGTGTCACATTGTGATGTGGAAGGCAAATGGAAGGTCTTGCATTATATTGTTCCCAGGACAATCTTCATGGCTGATCACCATGATGATAGCCAATATTTGGAATTGGATACGGCACAAGAAGGAGAAGACCTAGGAGAGCTGTACATATTCCACAGCTCAATCGTCATACGCCTTCCCAAAGCAGCACCAAAAGCCCCAAGTGTTGTGCAATGGTATACACTGCAAATTATCCCTTCAGAGAATTCTGGGAAGAGGACGTGATGTGCACTTTTGAAGGGAAAAAGGGAGTTACTTTTAAATGTTTAAAGCAAAACAATAACAGCCTAGAGCCAGAAAATGCACAGGAATATGTTTTGGATGCCGGGGTGGGGGATATGATCAAAGTAGAAATATAAGAAAAAGATGGAAACAGGATTTTGTTTTTTGTATAAGAGGGTGGTTTTATTAATTAATTAATTAATTAATTACTGGGATGTGTCTGTCAACAATTATAAAACCTTGCCGCATGTTGGTGTTAAGTGTGTGTTATGTTACATGCCATTATGGTGATCCAAAAGGGTTTCCAAGGTGAGCTATTTAAAGAGTTATTCTTTCAGTACCCACTTCTTCCCTTGATTTCCCACAGCTTCAGTGAAGATTTGGACCTAAGTCTCCAGATTCCTAGTTTGACACTTAATCTATTACTACACCACACTATCTCCCCTTAGAAGATTATTCTATAAAGCAATTTCTTACTAGATTTTTGAAAATGTCTTTTTTCATCCTGGAAACCCAAAGCATCACATGTACTACTGTACTGCCTCCTGACATGTGTCTTCCACACCAGAGACATTTCCATCCTAAAGTGTAGAACGCAGCTTTTTCTTGCCCAACCTGATACCCTTCAGAAGAACTGGGGGTGGGGCAGGAAGAGAGGACTAGGTTGCGAAAAGGTGAGTTTTTCATTAGGCCTAAAAAACCTAGCAAATGAAGTGGGTCACAATATAAGTAGGGGGCAGAGACCAAGTCGCACTGCTTCTGTGCATGTCTCAAGATGTTTTTCTAAAATGGCTAAGGGAGAATGATTTTTGGAAGCCACCCTCTGGGAGCTTGAATGTAACAAAGAAATAGAGAAAAAGGGGGTGTAGATTGTAAGAAAAAAAAGGAGGGTGCTTAAAATCAAGACTATTCTGTGATTTTCTTCTTTGTTACAGTAGGAGCTGAGTAGGAGCCTGCCTTTCCCAGAATAGAGAGCTGAACAACAAGAGGATTTTATAGTAATGCATTTCATTTAATAATCATAACATTAAACAAAAGATATGTCATGTGAAACCACTACTTAGGCTGAGATGAAAAAGCCGTAAGTCAAGAGATCATTTAGTTCCTGAACTAATGCTTAATGACTACTTTATCTTACTTTCCTTTCCCCTTTTTCCCTTTTACTGTTAATACCGAGAGCGTACTATACAGAATAAGTGCTTGGAAAGAGCCTGGGAAATGGAATATATCCCTGAAATGGAGGAAACTTTTTGATGTATTTAGAAATTCTATACTACTGAAAATCTCCCCAAAGCCATTTACTATCAAAATCATGTTCTTAACCTTTCTGTACCAGGAAGTCCTGGTAGAAAGGGAGAGAAGGAAGACAGAAGACCAGAGATGGGGGAAAGAGAACCCAGAGCCGACTCCCTTGCAAAACAGTTCATTTTTTATTTCTGGGATGGAGGCTATATACGTACCATGAACAATAAAACAATAAAAAAATCATACAACAATGGACCTTTTATTTCATCAGCTTGTAAACCTTTAGAATCTAGAACAAATAATGTAAGACAGAAAGTGAAAGAAGAAAACCAAATGGAATTATAGTAATTGCATTAGGGCAGGAGTTCTCAATCCTTTTAAGCCGAGGCCCGGGTTTGCTCCCTTAGATAGCTTCAGGGGTAGGGTTGTCATAATTCTCTCCCACAAAACTGGGGCATTGAACACGATGGCCTAAAAGTCCCCTTCCAACCCAAGTGATTTTATGATTCTCAGTCACCTTTGAGCACCAGCTCCTTGGCAGGTGCGGGGGGGGGGGGGGCTACCTTTGATCACCCCCTCCAGCTCTTCTTTGTCAACCATGGGGCCTTCTGGCCCGAGCCCCTCCCAGTCCTCCAATGAGTGGAAAGCTTCCCAGGCAGCCTCCGGCACCCATTAGGCTACCCTGGCCGCCGGCTTTGGGCCAAAGCCAGGAGGCCCTACAGGAGTCTGTCAAGTGGGGCGCCACACAGCCGCTTATTAGCCATTTGGGGCTTCTCCAGCCAGACGCTCGCAGCTACCCAGAAACCCTCCAGAAGCTGCTGTTGTGGGTCTCATAGGGCTGCTTTGCCCAAGACCTCCATGGCTAAGGAGGAGGGGAATAGGCCAGCATGACATCACACCTGGAGAGCGAGGATTTCCATAGAGCTATGAAAGTCAGAGAAATACAGAGAAAAGCCCCCCCCCCCCTGCTCTCTGCCTCTACAAAGGGCGTCCAGGACTTTAACATGGTTATTAGTTAACCGGCTGGGACAATATTTCCAGCTGTGAATCCAGGACAATCCCGGTTTTCCGGGACATAGGGTAACCCTATTCAGGGGCCGGACGGCAATTTTGCCCTTCCTCCACCACATGGCACTTCCTGGTGTGGTGGAGGCAGTGGGGAACCACATGAAATGGTGCCACAGGTTGAGAATCTCTGCATTAGGGCTTCAACCAAATATTGTGTATTTGGTGAATGCTGGGCTGATACTAGCAAAAGAAGGTACAGTACACAGAAAGAGCCTCCTTGAAGATTGTGGTACTGTATTTTTAAAATCACAATCGGATGTACCATAGGCAACGGGAACCTTGTGCTGGCTAATCTTTCTCAAACTAGGTCAGGCAAAATGAACTACAGAATTAATTCACCAAATGTGGCTTCATTTTGGCAGTTTCACGGAAGAAGAACTAGCAAAAGGAATTGCATATGGATAACATCAAAGCCCATTAAGATGTCCTCAAAAACAGAACACCCAGAAGTTTGTTACCGATCTAAGCCTGTGTAGGGGAAATTGTGTGCATCCTGGTAGCAAATTACCACTCATTACAGAGGTGATGGCTGTGTTTCTGGGCTGGCCATATACATAATCACACAAAAGGGCACATATGCAGGAACACAGCCAGCACTTTGTTAATGAGTAGCAATTTGCTTCTCGTTTGTCCATCTGTAGGTAAGTAGGTATTTATCTATTTATTATTGACAGTTTTATACTTCCCAACTTAGTGTGGACACTGCTCTGGGGAGTTAACAATGTGTATCCAATCAACTAAAAACAAGACAAGAAAATATCATAGTCAAAGCACACCAAAGCATAACGGGCAACACCAAATCAAAAGCCAAGATAACCACATAATTAAGAAATATAAACAAATATTAAATCAACATCAGAATAAAAAGAATGTAAAGTATGAAGAATATACTTGTGTGATTTCTTTTTTTGCAAGTGTGTGTCTGGCCCATGTATTCTAAGCATGATTGCAACAAAACTGTATCTTAAAAGACCTTTAAAGCCCTATCTGGCAGTGGGCCAGGTTACCTAAGAGACCGCATCGTCCCAAGAGTGTCTGCCCGTCCAACCAGAGCGGATCATAGAGGTCCCCTAGTTGTGTCTTCAGCTAGAGGGGCTCACTTCTCTGGCACACAAAGAAGGGCCTTCTCCATGTCCGCACCAGCCCTCTGGAACCTCCTGCCAACAGGATTGATGCTACAGACAGAATTGCTGCCTTTCAGGAAAGGTTTGAAGACCTGGCTGGGGAGGCAGGTGTGGGACCCTACTGGGAATACGGCCCCAGCCTGTTGGCTCATCTCCAGCTAGAGTCCAGTTTATGCCCCCCCTTCTGTGTTTCTGTATTCCCCCCTTCCCTTTTAGCTTTTAGTTTTTTAGTTTTAAATGGGGTGGGAGTAGGAGGGTAGATAGATAGGTGGATGATGGGGTTTTAACCTGTTTTTATATGTTTTTAATTGTTGTATGCCGCCCTAAGTCGGATTTTTACCTGAGTGGGCGGCATAAAAATTGAAATAAATAAAGTTTTCTTTGCCATTAAAATATGTAGAATTAGACATCATTAAGGGTTAGTTCTTAGTTGGTTTGCCTGGCTTCTCGTTTCCCTATATCAGATTCTCAAATTAGGCTTCAGGGTTTCTGCATCAGCCACCCACAGGCACTTCTTGAGGCTGAGGAAATGCCTCCAAAGACCGCGCGCGTGCGTGCGTGCGTGCGTGCGTGTGTGTGTGTGTGTGTGTGTGTGTGTGTGTGTGTGTGTGTGAGTGAATAACATGTTATTTGTCTGAAGAAATATCTGACTGATGTCATCAATCATGCCAGTCAACACCTAGCTGAGAAACAGGCAAGACAAGAAGGCAGAAGCAGGTGGTGGTGGTGGGGACAATTTACAATGTGCACTTGTACAATGTACAGCTAAGAGCCCTTAGTGCTGTTCTTCCCAGAGGCAATGGAATCTTTCACAGACAAAATGAGAGGGTGAGGTTGCTTCAGGTAAGCAGAAGCTATGCTTTCCTTTGGAGCAATACCAGTGGTAAGATGAATAAAGCAGGTAACTTTAGCATAGAGCAGGGGGTTCCCAACCTTGTCAAGCCGGGGGCCGGGTCATGCTCTCTCAGTCAGCTTTGAGGGCCAGATGGCCATTTTGCCCTGCCTGCACGATGGGGGTGGCCCTTTTGTCCCAACAGCTTCAAAAGTGTGGCCATTTTGTTTCTCAAATTCCCTGGGAGGGATGTGAGGCCCATGAAATGGTGCTGCAGGCTAGATCCGGTCCACGGGGCTTAGGTTGGGAACCCCTGGCATAGAGCCAAATACTTTTTTTGCTGCCTGAGCAGAGAACACTCCTATTGTTTAAGACTGGTAGCTTGTTGTTATGTGCTATCAAGTCAGAACTGACTTATAGCAACTCTAGGGAGGCTTTCAAAGTTAAATGAGATGTTTAAGGAGTGTTTTTTTACCATTTCCACTTCCCCAGCAGGTTTTCATGGCTAAGTGGGGATCCAACCCAGATCTCCATAGTCTTAATCCATCACTCTTTCCACAACACCTACACTGGATATCCTAGAGTGAAGCAAGCCAAGATTTATAATCAATTAAGTACCATCAAGTCCATTCCCACAAATAGCAACCCTTTTTAGAGTTTTCTAGGTAGAGGATGCTCAGAAGTGGTTTACCACTTTCTTCATCAGGGAGGAGCTCCCTGAAACTGTGTGCAGCTTGCCCATAACTACATAGACTGGCTCTCCCTGGAGGCACAGTGGGAAATCGAACTCCCAACCTCTGATTGTGCAGCTAAATACCTAACTCATAAGGAGCTAAATCCAACTGTTAGTCCCAGCATTGAAAGAACCATGGCCTCAATGGGATTTATGTAATTGTTGACTTAGTAGGCCCCATTTATTCAATGAGGCGGCTCCTGTTAGCATGAACAACTGAACGTCGTCCACAATATCTCAAAGCCATGAAAGTTATTTTGGATTATCAGATTAAAAATATCTCATAATCACCTCATAATCATCAGGCATGTAATTAAAAACAATGAGGAAATATATTACTACTGTATACACTCGAGTATAAGTCTAGTTTTATAGCCTCCAAAATGAGATCCAAAAAGGGGACTCAACTTATACTTGGGTCAATGAAATTTTTTTGAAAACATACCCACACAGGTGTCTGCATAAATTAATTGTACCACATTTTCATGTATTTTAATTACTGAAACTCACTAGCAGCTGCTGCATTTTCCACCCCACTTATACTCGGGTCAATCTATTTTCCTAGTCTTAGAGGTCCAAATTAGGTACCTCGACTTATATTCGGGACAATTTATAGTCGAGAATATATGGTAATCATTTGATGCCCTCCTGCATAAGCCCAAATCTGCTACTTCCTTTAGCCTAATGAGAAGAACTGTCCTGTGACCTGCAGGAATGAGGCACATACAGCAGAGCAAGGGTCACACTATGTACTATAGCAGCAGATCAGAGTAACTTTGAGGCAGGCCAACGCCTGTCTGGTGCTTCCCAGTGTCTGCATGTAGTTCAGTCATGTTTGTTTCGTTACACCTCAAAGGTTGTAGGGATAAGAAAAACATCAGTGGGAGGAATGACACAGCAAAATAAACAGGAAAAATGCTGTGAAGGACCATCAAGAAGGAAGTAGTGTGATGTTCATATTGTTGCACTAAGACTGGGGAAACTCAGTGCAAATTCCCACAAAGTTATGAAGGCCACTAATATGATGAACAGTGTTACAGCCCAACCTTACCTCACAATTGGTATTATAAAAACAAAAACGAGAACAGACGTAGAGCAGCATCTTTAAGATCAACAGATTTATTTCTGTTTGAGCTTCTTCAGAGACTTAGAGACTTTGTTACTTACCATAATGAATTACAACTAAAGTAGACCTGCTGAATCAATGGGACTTCTGGAGGAACTGACACACCAAATCCCCACTGACTCAATGGGGTTACTTTAGTGGCAACGTTCCACAATAAGCAACTACATTTCAGCCATAAAGTACAATATTCAGCCCTTGGTTGTGGGGAACTGAGTGAAGTAGGATACAGGCAGGGGTAACTTTAAAAAGTGACAGCTGCATTTATAACAGTGGTTTTGAGCTTTCAAAGTATGGATTACCTAAACATTCTGGCAATAGGCAGAGTGATTAATGAACATGGATTGCCTACAGGCTGGCATGATGGTTGTAAAAGTAAAATTTAAAAAAAATGCCTCACAGTGTGGCCTTGGGAAATTAAACTGGGCTGAGAGGAACCATTTATACTGGCTTGAACTCCTTGGAAGAAAAGCTGGGTAGAAGTTTGTTAGTTTAAAAAAAAAAGATCTTGACGAGAAGAAGAGCACTCTCAGTAGTGGCATCAACTCTCTGGAATACACTTCCTGTGCAATTACACCAGACCCCTTCTCTGATGGTATTTTAAAAACAACTGAAATTATTCATTTTTAAGGAGTGATTTAAAGAACTCCCCCCAACTGCTGATCAATAAGTTTAAGTAATTTTTTTACCCATCGTCACCTTGGTCTGTCATGTGATGGTTATTGTTGTTAGTATTTCTATGGTTTAAAGTTTTATTGTTTCTGGGACTTTTATACTGTATTACATTTGATTGTATCGTATGGTATGGGGTTTTGCAGTAGTACGCTGCACAGAGTGGGAGAACATCCCAGATGGGCAGAATGAAAGGAGGAAGGAAGTTCAAGTAAGTCATGCCAAGACGAAGCAAGATGTCGCTTCCAAACATTGAAGGTTGCTGCTGAAAGCAGGTTTAGCTGACAATTTGGACAGTGTAAATTCTGAGCCTAGAGATTTGAGATCCAAGCTATTTCCCCTTCATGGGGCTCAAACCCCACCTCTGTAGAAGAGGTGCTTGACTTTTTATGCCTTCAGGCTATCCTCAGAGAATAATGTTCTTCCTCCTCCTTCCTCAGAACCGCTGTAAGAATGAACAAGGGCAAAACCCCAGTTACACCGTTGGAAGGAATGACACTTGGCACATGCTCCGGGGGCATTTCCTGTTTTGTTTTCTGAGCTTTAGCTCACAGTTAAACCCTGCTGAGTCCAAGCCAACAGGGCAATATAACTTAAGGGTATTGAGCTGAGACAAGGGCAACAGGCACAGATCATAGATAAGATAGTCGATCTCTTTGGTCAAGGGAAGCGTGGAGGTTCAAGATCAGGAGTTCTCATCTCAACCTTTTAAAGCCGAGGGCCGGGTTACACTCCCTCAGACAGCTTTGGGGGCCGGATGGCCATTTTGTCCTTCCTCCACCATATGGCACTTCCTGGTGTGATGGAGGCGGTGGGGGCCCACATCAAATGGTGGCGTGGGCCGCATCCAGCCCATGAGCCGGAGGTTGAGAATCCCTGTTCAAGTTGGTCAGGAAAGGGAAGAAAGGGTTGCCTGGGGGAAAGTGCCTAGTGGCGCAGTGTGAGTTCGATCCTGGCGAGGACCCAAGGTTGCCTCAGTCTTCCATCCTTCCGAGGTCGGTAAAATGAGTCCCCAGCATGTTGGGGGCTAATTAACGTGAACCGCCCAGAGAGGGTAGTAAGCGCTATAGAAATGTGATTGCTTTGCTTTGATCTCATCCTGTGTGCTGAGAGGCAGCCGTCCGCAGGAGGAGGAAGAAAGCACTCTGCACATGCTCAGCCTGCCTGGAACCCTTGAGAGTCAAGGGACGCCTTGACTTTTTTTGGGGTGGGGTGGGGTTGGAGGGGCAAAAAATTCCCAGTTGTTGTTTTTTTTTTGGAGGGGGGGAGGATGAAAATTCTTTTCAGGAGGAGCAAAAAATTTTCAGGAGGGGCCACAATGTCACAAACACATATATAGCACTGGCATCCTGGGGGTGGGTTGGGGGGGGGGGGCTGTGAGCTCGGGAGGGTTTCCTCCCTCTCCCCCCCCCCCCCGCGCCCCTGTGGCTACGGCCCTGCGGAGGACTGGAGGAGGGGAGGCTTTTTTGGCTGCTTACCTGGGAGAGGCTCTACACCAGCCGCTCGCCCGTCGCCTGCTGGCCCGCGGAGGCCGCCCGCGGGAGGCTGCCCAGCTCCAAGGGACCCCCGGGCCGGGGGGCGGCCGCCGCGGGCCACGTCTTCGCCGGGAGGTCCGGGGCCGAGAAGAGGGCCGGCGCGGGCCGGCGGCGCTGCGAGAGGCGCTCGGAGAGCTTGGCTGCCAGGCGGAGGAGGCTGTCCCGGGCCGGGCTCCGGCGTCGTCTGGCTTCGGGGCGCGCCTTGAGCGGCAGCTCCTCGGCCGGCACCCCGCTGAGGTTGCCCGAGTACCAGAGGAGCCAGCAGAGCAGCGACAGGAAGAGCAGCAGCGCCCCGGTCAGCACCAGGAAATCCTCGTAGGACTGCCCGTCCAGCGCCGGGTGGCCCACGGCGCCCACCAGCACCAGCACCAGCCCCAACGCGTCCAGCGCCAGCGCGGCCACCAGGAAGACGGCGCAGCGCCGGTAGCTAGCGAGGCCCATGCCCGCACTGGCCCCACACCACCATCCGCGGCCGGCAGCCGGGCACTGGGCAGAGAGAAGGCAACCAACCAACACCCCCCCCCCCGCCACCGCCACGCCACGCCCGCTCAGGTACCGGTGCTCCGGCCGCGCCCCCTTGGCCTGCCCGAAGTCAGGCCATGCTCAGGAGCACGACGCGGGCGTGTGTGTGTGTGTTTAAACTAATTTTTTAAATTAAATCTAAAACAGCAAAATTACAAAATATAACAAACATACTATCCACACGTCTAACATCAACAACAGCTAGAACCCAAACATTTGTTTGAAAACAATAACAAAATCACATACCTCACTTAGTACTTCATAACTCATTTAGTAAGTCCCTTCTTTCACTTTAAGTCACATCAGTCTATCATTTACTGCTAAATTCCATAATTCTCTGTACCAATTTAGAGCAGGATCACTCAGGGCTTCGTTTTTTTTTTAGTATTTTAACTAGATGTTCTTTTTTGTGTTTTAGGAATTTTTTGAGGTTTTTAAAAATTGTTTAATGTTGTGGATTTTATGTTTAATGTTGTGGATTTTACGCTGCCTGGAGTCGCATGTTGGGTACTAGTTCTCAAACAAATAAGAGAAAGTACTTTTTCACCCAGAGGATTACTGGTCTATGGAACTCCCTGCCCGAAGAAGTGGTGACAGCTGTCAGTCTTGACAGCTTTAAGAAAGGATTAGACAAGTTCATAGAGGACAAGGGTATCAATGGCTATAATTATGGATACCTAAGGACAACCTCCGGGTTGGAGAGATAGGCAGGATATCTCTCAATGCAATTTCCAGGGAATCCTAAGCAGGTGAAGGCATCTCCTTGGGAATAATACCCTGAAGCAAATGGTCAGCCACTCTGTGAGACAGAATGCTGGACTGGATGGGCTCCTGTGGCCTCTTCCAGCAAGGCTCTTCTTATGTTCTTATGTTGATTGGGGCGGCTATACAAATTGAATGAATGAATAAATAAATAAATAAATAAATAAATTAATAAATTAATAAATTAATAAATTAAAAAAACTAATAAGTGCACCCACCCCCTATGGGACAGGATGTATTTCAACAATTGATAATACGGTAAAACCCCGACTTACATATGCTTCTAGTTAAATAAAATTTGACTTACATAATGATTTTGTGCTAAAACCATGTCCCAATTTACACAATTTCCTATGGGTTTGCTCCGAGTTACATAAAGATTCTTTTTCCTATGGGCTTGCTTCGAGTTACGTAAAAACTCATTTCCCTATGGGTTTGCTTTGATTTACACAAAAATCATTTTTTCCTATGGGTTTGCTTCAAGTTACATAAAAAAACGATTTAAGCAAAGGCCTATGGAACAGACTTTTTTTTCGTAAGTAGGGGTTTTACTTTACTTTAGGGTTTTACTCCCCTATCTCCAAAAAGCCAAACATTATTTCCATTATAATTTAACTAATACATACTCAATAAACTCTCCCCAAATCTTGTTAAAATCATTTTTGTTGTTATCCCCTATTTTAACTTTAATTCACATGTCAGTCTATCATTTACTGCTATATTCCATAATTCTTTGTACCAATCAGCCAAGTCCAAATCACAAAATATTTTCCATTTTTAAAAAAATAACAATCTCATTGTTGTTACCATTACAATAATCAAATCTTTCTTTTGTATATAGTTTCTTAGTTTCAAAATCCAATAACAATGCTATAATAAGACATATTTCAAGTCTTTGTTTTTCAGTCACACAGTCAATTCCGACCCTTTGCGACCCTATGGACCATTGCCTGCCAGGCTAGTTTAAAAGACAACATTTGATCAATCTCTTCAAAAACTTCCTTCCAAATTCTCTTTAAAAATCTACAATCCCAACTAAATATATGTCCTGATTTATTTTTGCATCTCCAACAATCCTATTTTTTTAAAAAATCAAAGTAGCTTAACTGTACTGGGGTCATATACCATCTCCAAATTATCATCTTCTTCAAGGGCTGTATCTGATTCTGAATACTGTATCAGCTATCATCATGGTGATCAGCCCTGAAGATTGTCCAGGGAACAATATAATGTATTTGCCTTCCACATCACAGTGTGACACCCATACCACTGATCAGGTTCCGTGAGTCACTTTCTGGTCCTGAGCCCTTTTGGCATGCAAAAGTCCTCTTCAGTCCAAGGCCAGTATTGATGAAGCTGCTGCCCTCCATCAAGATGGATTCAGGTGGAATTTAAATTTAATCCACTTGGGGACCATCATCATTCCCTGTGGACTTTGGGACCCAAGCAGTGCCGGATTAAGCCAGTGCAGGGCCCATAGCAAATCATGTCAAGAGGCCCTTGCTTAAACACTTTGCATTGCTTTAAATACCTCACCCCATCCTCTGTGATCTTTGGGTCTTAGGCAAAAGAAACTTCAGGCAATATTACCCAAACACGTGGCTCCCAGGTTAAAAAGCAACCAAAGCTAAAACAAATAAGAAACATTTTGCATTTCTGTAAATACCTCACCCCCTCCTCTGAAATCTTTGGGGCTTAGGCAAAAGAAACTTCAGGAAATATTACCCAAACACTTGGCTTGTAGTTTTCTCCTAATCCAACTCACTTTTGCCACAGCCTGGAAATTGTCTCTCCCACCACTTCCACCTACTGGCCAAATCACGCGATGATTAAGCAAGTTCAGAAGCTATATCTAATCAAAGTCTTCAATCTTCCAATGAAGCCAAATCACGCGATGATTAAGCAAGTTCAGAAGCTATATCTAATCAAAGTCTTCAATCTTCCAATGAATTTCATGTCGGACTGGGAGGGATTTTCATTTTAACCAAGCTTGGACCCCCCCCCCCAGGCGTGGGGCTCGTAGCATTTGCTACTCTTGCTATATTGTTAATCCAGCATTGGACCCATGGCTGTTAGTCCTTTGGGTTGTCAGGTTAGTTAACCACGGCCTGACACTCGGCATTGAGTCACTAGCAGTATGGTCTACTCTATTACTATAGCAGGAAACCTGGCCAAGAATGGATAAATTGTCTTGCAACAGTTTTCTTTTACTCTGACATATTTTTCCTAATTCTTCATTTTCATATGCTATTCCATATGAATGTGTTTTAAAACAGTGCTGTACACTTGGAGAAAGCCAAAGGCAACTTGAGCCTTTGAGACCTTGCTGTACCAATTTTTGGAGGAAGGGAGTGAAAAAGACCTGTGGATGGAGCATCGAGGCTTCTAGTGTCCCCATTTATGTGGATTACCCTAAAAGACTGCACTGGGAGCTGAAGTCTGAAACATCTAGATTCAGGTCAAAAGTTTCTCCCCACTCCTTTGATAGAGTCTAGAAATCAACACTGACTGCTCATTGGAAGGTCAAATAGTAAAGATGAGGCTAAAGTACTTTGGGCATCAAATGAGAAGGGAGGATTCACTTGAGAAGGCCGTGATGTTGGGAAAGATGGAGGGCAAAAGAAGAAGGGGGAGGCCAAGGATGAGATGGATAGATGGTATTGTAGACACAATGGGCACAGAGCTGGGAGGACTGAGGGGGATGGTGGAGGACAGAGGCGCCTGGAGAACGATGGTCCATAGGGTCGCAAAGGGTCGGAATCGACTGTGCGACTGAACAACAACAACAAGTAAATTGTGCATACTTTGGAGAAAGTAGATAGTGAGTTACTTTATTCCTTCTCATAATCCTAGAGTCGTGGGTAGTGTGGCAAAACAGATATCTGGGAAAACATGGACAGACAAGAGGAGAAATCTTCACACAGTCTTTAAGAAATGTATGGGTTTGGTGCCCAAAGATCTGCTAATGACATAAATGGCCATCATCTTGTTGCTGTTGTTTTGTGCTATCCAGTCACCTCCAACCTATGGTGACCCTATAATTGAGAGCTGTCCAAAATGCCCTGTCCTCAACCCCCCTGGTGAAATCCTGCAAATTATTGCTTGTTGGTTTCTTCATGGATTCAAGCCATCTCATGTTTGACCTTCATCTTTTCCTGCTGCCTTCCACAACACTATTGTCCTTTCCAGAGAGTCTTGCCTTCTCATGATGTTCCCAAAGCAGAACAGCCTGAGCATTATTATTTTTGCCTTCAGAAACAGTCCATACTTGATTTGTTCTAGGACCCACTTGTTCATCTTTCTGGCAGTTCAGAATATCCACAGAGCTTTCTTCTATCACCATATTTCAAACAAATTATCCCCTCCCCCAGTCAGCTTTCTTTATTGTCCAAATTTCCCATCCATACATGGTGGTTGGGAACACAACAGTGTGAATTATCTTGGGTCTGTGATCTCCGGTGAAACATCCTTACACTTGATGATCTTTTCTAATTCCTTCATTTCTACTCTTTCAAGTCCTGTGAGGCGAGTTAGTCAGAGGAGCAGTGATTAGTTCAAAGACACTATGACATAGGTCTATGTACCTGGTGACTATGGTCTAAGCTTTTGCCCTATGCAATGACTAGCCATGAATACAAGAGTCAATTTCCTTTTCTCATTATTCTTCATTTGAACGTGGAAGCAAGGGGTGGAGGGAAATAAGGGAAAAAGCAAACACATATTTATTATGCTTAATTATTTTGACTGTAAATAATGTAGGCAGATTAATGGGTGTGAATAAGAGTTGAATCCTTGTGACATACACACCCTCAGAGCTCATCTGCAGGGAACATCTTTCACAGCTCGTTGATTATTCATTCAGGCAGTAGCATCACCCCTTCCCAAAGTAACACCCTTGTTGTATTACATATGAATTAATCCAGAATTACTTCCACTTTGGTGTCAACATTTGCAAACACAGATCTCAGAGCCTTCATGGGTGATTCATCAAGACTCAGTCAAAAGACAATGAGAATCCTCCATCCCGTGTTCTTTTAACAGCCTTCCTTATGAGTCAAAATAAAGGGAGCTGAGGAGTAACTGATTTTTGTTAATTCATCCCAGGGGCCTGCTTTTGTAGCCATTTTGGTATGTTTGTTGCTGCTTGGTGGCGATAAATAATAGCCAGACTAAACATGAAGCTAATTATACTATGGCAGCCATTAACATCTATATTTTTAAAAGCTGAATATCCTGCAAAGGATATGGGGTGAAGAGAAAACCTGGGCTACAACATGCAGAATTTACAGTCTTATATGATGTCATTGGATATGAAAGCCTTGGGGTCTTAAGGCTAAGGAAAGTATAATATTAATTTTATGACTAATAAACACCTCAAGATTTTGGATTTTTCATTATCCCTGGGAGTTGAGATTTGAACTGGGGTGTACAAATAGATGAGTTTAGTTCAATTTCATGAGAGTCCTAGTGAAAATTTTCAAAGTAGTAGCTGTGTTACTCTGTACACTAAGCTCCATTAGAAAAGAACTGAATATCAAATGGGTCTTCAGTCATCATACGAGAAAGCCACATTGTCTCATACAATTTGTAACCTATGTCCAACCATTCACTGGCTCTATCTTGAGGTCTTGTATAAACAATTGCCATATGATCTCACTCTTATGTCTGAGAGAGTGAATTTGATCAACAAAAGGTCATATTAAAATGAAACCACAACATACAGTAGGTGCCACAACACTTTGTCTTCTCTATTATTGTTTTTATTTTTGTTTTGTTTTTTTTGTCTCATATGCCAGTGAAAATTGCTTCACTTCTGCAAGACTGCTTTTTGCCCAACACAGATATTGCCACAGAGGGAATGTTCCCTCATCCTCAGCATTTAGAGACTAAGGATTTTCATTGGAACCTCAGAAAAGTTACATTTTTGGGCTACAATTCCAGAATCTCCATAACATTAAAATTAGTTCCGGGGGGGGGGGGGGGGAGCCTTAGATAAGCCAGAAGGGGGAGCTTGTTGACAATCCCGGCCCCCAGACCCATTTTGCCAACCACATCTTCAGCTCTTTCCTAAATGGTAGCAACTGGGCCTGGAGGCGTAGTTCTACCGGGCGGCGGTTCCATAATGTGGGGGCTATGTCCAAGAAGGCCCTTTTCCTCATGCTGGAGAAGCAGAACTCCCCAACAGATGGTATCTGAAGGGTGCCCTCTCGGTTTGCTCTCATGGGACGGGTCGATGTCCTAGGGGCCACACAGCCCCTGAGGTATCCTGGTCCTCTACTATGAAGGGCTTTAAATGTGACAACCAGCACCCTGAATAGCACCCAAAAAAGTAGCTATTTCAAATTTATGATGGGGGACTTAAAGCCCCCCCCCTTTCACAGCTGCTACTTAAAATATAAACTCTTGAATCATTTATTAGGTACAGTTCATATTATACTATACCCTATCCTTTAGGTCTGACACATTTCAGATCTGATGAGGCAAAAAAGTAATCTCCTTTGTATTTGTGAGGAAAAAAGATGATTTCCTCTCTTTTTGTCTTCTTGTGGAGGAATAAGAGAAACACTTTCTTTTCCTTCAAATTAGTTGTCACCGAATATATATGTCATTGCCATAAATATATATGCTTACATCCTTTTAATATATTTTTTAAAAGTACCTTAAACAGTAGTATGTTGATGGAGTTACCACTCATTGCCTTTCACTTTTGTGGACTGCCCTTTCCCTGGAAACAAAAACAACTTAGGTGATGTTCATTTCTTCCCCAAAGATTCAAGACTTGACTCTGACTAGTTGTCACTGGAAAGCACAGGACAAAGCCTGTTATGGTGACACCTGCAACCCAAATTCCAGACAGAAGAGGCATGTATGTAAACAGATAAGCAGAGGAGTAAAGTGACAAGTTGAACCTCTGGCCCCCTCCTTTCCTCTCAGAGTTACAAAAGGAAGCTAGGCTCCCTCAGGGCACCTTTGCTTCCTTGCTAAATGAATTTGCAGAGCTGGTTTGGTTTAGATGGGAAAGCTGCACAAAGAAACTATTTCTATGTTGTTTATAGCTGAAATACGATCTTCTTGTGGTTCTATCCCATTCTCTGATGCAGCAATTTTGTCCCGATGGACAGCATTTCTCAGAAATGACTGTGTGCATGCGTGTGTCCTAGTCCTAAGTGGTCTTTCAAAACACACTGTTTCCTCTCCATTCAGCCATTTTTCACCTTTTACTCCTGTTTTGAACTCTGAGAACCATGGGCTCCAGGCTGACAGAAGCTGGAGCAAGAAGGGATCTGAATAGCTGCTTTTTGCCTGATCAGGCAATTAGTCTGTCTTGTTTGATGTAGTCTACTGAGCTAGCAGTAGCTCTTGTGTGACACTCCTTACTAGCTCTATTGGTAAGTGTGCCAGTGATTGAGAGATAGACATTCTGGATGCAAAGCATGTACTCTGCCATTGAGCTGCAGCTTCACTAGAGACAGGAACTTGTACTGTCCTTAAATTGCAAACTTTAATCAAACACTTCTTAGGAAGAGGAACTGCAACAGAATGTGAGCTGAAAGCTTGTCACTGGGGCTCTGGTCCTATTCTTCTCAAATGAGAGATGCAGTTAGTGATCTTAGTGATCTCTGGAGAGGACTATAGAGCCTTAACAAATGATGCCACTGATATCAATGGGGCAGGGTCTCAGAGTCACCACTATGGGTCAAACAAAGATTGTGTCACTGTTTCACTGACCTTGGCCCCACCCGGACAGAGAGTAGAAGAGACGCTGGAGACACAGGTCAGAGGACCTTGCCGTATCTCTCCTGGGGCCCATGCCATTGGTCCTGGGATGGGAGACATCTGCAGCCACTGATGTCACTTCCTCTGGCCCTGCCCGGCCAGAGGGTAGAAGAGCCCCTGGAGCCACTGGTTGTGGACGTTGAGCCTTAGGCTCCATTGAAAACACTGAGTGGCAAGGACTTTGCAATTGATTTTTAGTACTGATTGTGTTTTATTGTGTTTTATTGTATTTCAACATGTTGATGTGTATTGATGTGTGAGCCATCCAGAGTTGTATTTTGTGAGTGGGGCAGCATATAAGCCAAAATAATAATAATAATAATAATAATAATAATAATAATAATAATAATAATAATAATAATAATAATAATAATAATAATAATAATAATAATAATAATAATAATAATAATAATTTGTGCTTCAGCCTATTAAGTAGATGAAACTGTAGCGTGCCCCAGTAGCCTGGGCAGAAAGAGACGTGAGAGGACTCTAAACAGTCCTTTCCATGCTGGCACCAAGAGTACAAATTAGTTTGGTTCAATGGGGTATAATATTAAATTTTACAGGTAGAGTTAGATGGGAAGATTTATAGAAGCAACCAAGAAGTCAGTACACCATGGCCTATACAGCTTCTGGCTGCCGAAATAGAAACTCAGCTTGACTTCCATCTCTGTAACAAAGGGAACCTTAATTTGAGACATGTTACCAGAAGGAAGGAAATGTAACAAGGGAAAGAAAAGACACACAGACTATTGTAGGACTTAATAGCCTCATGATTAAAATGGATAATACAGTAAAACTCCGACTTACAAATGCATCGAGTTACATAAAATTCAACTTACATAATGTTTTTGTGCTAAAACAATGTCCCGATTTACACAATTTCCTATGGGTTTGCTTTGAGTTACATAAAGATTATTTTTCTTATGGGTTTGTTTCGAGTTATATAAAAATTAATTTCCCTATGGGTTTGTTTCATTTTAGATAAATCTTTATTGTCATTGTCCCCTTGCGGAAACAACAAAATTTCTCGGTTGCTATATATCAACTCGAATAAGGCATACCCCTTAATTTAAAACAACTACAGAAACACCAATTAAGATAGTACCATACAGTACAATTTCAAAATTTTAAAATTTAAAAGATTTAAAATTTAAAAATTAAAAATCTAAAATTTTTAAATAAGATAAGATGACTTCAGAGTCCAGAATTTCCATTTAAGGCTAAAATTGCTCTGGAGAAGAAGCTGTTCTTGAGAAGGGTCATTTTTACCTTCATTGTTCTATATCTCTGTCCTGATGGCAGAAGCTCAAAGAAGCAGAGGCCAGGATGCAATGAGTCTCCTACTATATCTAATGCTTTTCTGTGGCACCTGATGGTGTAAATTTGTTCTAAAGTGGAGAGTGGACAGCTGATGATACTCTCCGCTGTTTTAATAATTCTGTGCAACATTATCCTATCCCGATGAGTACTACTCCCATACCACACACATAAGCCATAAGTGAGCACGCTCTCAATAGCGTAGCGATAGAAGGCAAGCAGCAGCTTTTGCGGAAGATGGTTTTTCCTTAGAGTTCTCAAAAAATACAGTCTCTGCTGCGCCTTCTTCGCAAGCCCTCTTGTTGTGGCACTCCAGGACAGATCCTCCTGTATCTCAATGCCCAGAAATCTGAACATTGCTACCCTCTCCACACAGGTTCCGTCAATCAAAAGTGGTTGGACATTGGTTCTCTGCCTCCTAAAATCCACCAAAAGCTCCTTTGTTTTCTTTATGTTGAGGAGCAGATTATTGGTTCTACACCACTTTGTCAACCGTTCCACCTCATCTCTATAGGCTGTCTCGCCCTCCTTATCAGAGATGAGCCTGGTCACAGTTGTGTCATCTGCAGATTTGACAATCCTATTGCTAGGGTGGACAGAGACACAGTCAAACATATAGAGAATATAAAGGAGTGGGCTAAGCACACATCCCTGTGGTGTTCCTGTATTTGTACTAAGCATATTAGAGGTATAAGGGCTCAACCGGACCCTCTGGGGGCGTTTTGACAGAAAATCCAATATTCACCCACAAAGTGATGGTGGGAACTCCAGATCTCTCAACTTAGATATCAAACGCTGTGGTAGAATGGTGTTGAATGTTGAGCTGAAATCCACAAAGAGCAATCTGGCATAACCGCTCCGCTGCTCCAAATGTGCAAGAACAGCATGAAGGGCAATCACCACAGCATCCTCTGCTGATCTTTTCATTTTATAGGCAAATTGGAATGCGTCCAGTCCCTCTGGTAGGCAAGCGATAACATAATTTCATACCAGCTTTTCAAAACACTTCATGATTACTGGTGTGAGTGCCACTGGACGAAAATCATTCAATTTTTCTGGGTTGGATTTTTTGGGTATTGGAACAATGATAGAAGACTTTAGGCAGGATGGAACAATAGCCTTTAGCAATCCCTGGACCTCCCTTGTCATCCAGGGCTTCCTATTTGGTTAGATCTTTATCCGGCGCTTTTGTGTTACATTGTCAGTGCAGAACCTGATGTAATCCAACACTACCTCCATATGAGTCTCTACATCCTGTTGGTCAAATACCTCTCAGTCTGTGTCATAAAAGCAATCCTGTAGCTGTTGAGACACTTCTGCCGGCCATATCGTAATATCCTTCTTTATTATTTTTATTTACATAAAATTTTCATTTTTCCTATGGGTTTGCTTCGAGTTACGTAAAAATATAATTTTTCCTTTGGGTTTGTTTCAAGTTACAAAAAAAATTCAATTTAAGCAAAAGCCTATGGAATGGATTTTTTCCCCGTAAGTAGGGGTTTTACTGTATTCTATACTATTATTCATTCATTATTCATTTTAAAACATTGTATTCTACAATATTCTGTTTTGTTCCCTGTTTCTTTCCTTTTGCCAATATGCTGAGACAGATTGGTGTGGGCACTATGCCAATGCCTTGCCACTACTACGGGAGATGCACTGGCTGCCAGTATGCTTCCGGGTGCAATTCAACGTGCTGGTTATGATCATTAAAGCCCTACATGGCAGTGGGCCAGGATATCTAAGACACTGCATCGTCCCAAGGTGTTCGACCCATCCTATGAGGGCAGACCATAGGGGCTCACTGGTGGTCCCATCAGCCAGGGACACACATCTTATCGGGACCAGGAGGAGAGCCTTCTCAGTGTCGGCCCCAACTCTTTGGAACCTCCTGCCACCAGAGCTGCCTCTCTAGGCGGAAATGTATCCCTTTAGGAAGGCTCTGAAAACCTGGCACTGCCAGCAGGCATGGGATGCATCTGGCAGCACATCTCAGCCTTACTGGCTCATTTAGCCTTGTGGGGTTTTAATTAGGAGGTTATTTTTTTTTTACAGATTCAAATTTTTTATCAGTTTCATCAGTGGGTTTTTAATTGTATAAATTGTTTTATTTGATGTAAGCTGCCTTGGGTCGCTGAGGAAGGCAGCCTATAAATTGAATAAATAAATAAATAAATAAATAAATAAATAAATATTGTTAATAAATTAGGACCGAAGATGATCACATTCAAACCTTTACTCAGGAACAAAACAGGATGATTTGGAGCCAGGCAGTGTCTCTCAGCCTAAACCTCCCCCCCCCCCCCCAAATTCACTGGTTCATGGGAATAGAATTTGTCTGTGAACCTTGAGTTCCTTGGAGGAAAGATAGGTTAAAAATGCCTACAAGTCAACAAAACCTTTGGTCAATAGCAGTGTTTCTTCTCCAGGGGTTTTCCTGCTAGGTTTGGGGAATGTGTAGTGGAAGACACAAGGGAGAGGCATTAAGTGACTTGTAGGGGATCATAGCAAAAAACCAGGCCCTCACGACCCAAGTCAAATGCCAACTCATTTTGCTGTCTGATTTGGAGCTTCAAATGCCCCCCCCCCCTTCCTTCAGTCAAAGAGCAAAGTGTGTAGCATGAGCCAAAATATTTGGCTCCATCCATCATGTTACTCTCCCAGGTAGTAAAAATAATAATAATCATCATCCAAGTAATTAAAATCATCCTGGCCATTGCTCAGCTCGTTTAGTGGTAAGGTTGGCTCTACGCATTATGATGTACATGAGCCAACGAACTACAGAGAAGTGTTGCTGCGGTAATTATAATGAATTAGGTGCTATCAACTCAACTCCTCCTTATGTTAACCATTTCCAGGGGTTTCTAGGTATTCAATATCATCCCTTTCTTTTTCTTTTTCTTTTGGGGGTGTGTGTGTGCTCTGGGCTACGACACTTCTCAAAGACTCCACTGGCCCACTCTCCTCCTACAAAGAATACCAAGAATTCGAACACTCAACCACTGTTCAGTGCTCTATTTCACTGAGCTGTCAAGCCAGTGATATTGGGATGAAACAAAGTATTGAACTGACATTAGTTCCTGTTAGGGCCCATTTTAATGATTTCAAACCAGAGTTGCATTTCATTTTATCCAAATGTACCGCTTGTTGCCAAGACAATTATAATTCCTAAGATGAAATCCTGTTGCTGGAATCTAGGCCATGTAAAGCTGATGATAGCATCATCATCACCATCAGAAGGAGTTTTTTTTAAAACTAAACATTTGCGACTTCTATGGTTGTGAGACTTTGAGAGGCCAACCCAGGGGCTGTTGCAAGGTCTCTGGAGCTATAAAACCTCTATGGTGCCCTCACAAGCTCTTAGAGCACATCACATGCCCTCCTTCCCTGAATGTTTTGCCTTTGGGGTAGGAGCCCACCGCTTCATTCCACAAAACATCCCTCTGTGTAAGGGGGACTTTTGACAGAAGTAACACAATTCTACCACTTCCTTTGACTGATAGCCTGGTTCCTTAGATACTCATTTCCTGGAGCTGTCTATCAGAATTTTGTTTGCCTGGGAATAAATGCTAGGTGGCTGGTCTAGTTTTCTCTCTTCCTATCACATACGGTCATTTCTGCCATCACTGGAAAGGAGATCCACTTTAAACAAATTCATGCCAGTGGCATTTTATCCTGTTTGTCATTCTGGGGGGAAAATGTATACTTGGATATGAGTATGACGATGACGGAAAGGAGAGTGTTCCTTTCCTTGATTTAACAAAGAGTTGCAGAAGCTAAATCAGTGCAGTAATTCAAAAGCATTGATTCCAAGGAGAATGGCGGCAGCAGCAATGTGGTAAGTGTCAGGAATGGAAAGCTAGCTTACGGACAGCATGCTCCCATTAGCCTCCATCCCCACCCTACCACGTTCCGCAGGATTAATCAGCTCTCTTAAAATGGAGAAAGCATAATTCAACACAGCAAAATTTAACAGCCATGTAACAGTAATGAGGCACAATTCCTGAGCTGTCCTCCCTGGTGTTGTGCTCTTGTGTCCATGTGACCCAGCCTGTAATTTTTTTATGCCCTCACCTTGGAGTAAGTCAGCTTGAGCCAAATGAGGCTTACCTCTGAGTAGACATTGTAAATATAGACACTGTAAATATAGCTTTGGCAGAAAAACATGGTGAGTCCTGTCATCTCTCATTTTGATTTGAGCAGAAATTGCTGCATATCAGGTGTACGGTCAGTAATGTTAGCAACAAGTGCCACTGGCATTTAGCACCTGGAAGCAAGCAGAAGCTGCTGTTGCTTTTACTTATCAGGCATGACCCCAGTTCTTTTGTAAGCTGTCCCCTTGGTCATGAATATTTCCCTTTGTGTGTCCCCCCTCCCAGGAAGTCCAGGCAATTTTTATTGACATTGTGGTCCTATAAATATTCTCTCAGCATTGGACACACCTGATTCTTTCCCCCAGAGTGCATGTGCATTGCCATTGCCATTGTCGTCACATGGGGTTCGTAACATGAATGTTACGAAGTCTGCCAGCTGCAGCCTTAGACCCAGTGTCAAGTAACACAGACCCACTTTTGGTGCCATTTTGAATACTTTTTATTTACTGTACATGTTCTTGTCATGTTCTGATTAGCTGCATTTTTCCAGACTGTGCAGCCCCAACATGGGAGTATACAAACCACACTATTCTATTGAGATTTTGTACTATTCCTTCACACTTCACATTTCCCTACTAAGTGTTTGTTAGGTACCCTTTAAAAAAATCCTACTCACAGCAACAGGACTTGCTGTTTGTCCCACACAAAGCAGTTCCAGGGTGCACATTGCTCCCCTTAAATCAGAGTTTTTAGGATTATCATGCCATGTGTATAATACACTTGGGGATGTATTTGTTGGACTGGGTTTTTTACTTGCTTGGAAAATCCCTCAAAATCTGCTGGTTGCTCATAAGCTTGGGAAGGCCTGACTAGGACTCTGAGAGTCCATCGGGGGTGCCCAAGAGCATGCCTCTCTCTCTTTCTCTCACTACCATTTTGACTTCATCACTGGCACAATAAGATGCATACTTGTGACTATGTCAGGGAGAGCACATGCTATGTGTAAGAAGGTGGCTACTCTGTTCCATCTCTGAGGGGTGGACTAAGGTACAGTGGTACCTCAGATGAAGTCCGATTCGGATAAAGTCCGATTCGGATAAAGTCGTGGTTTTATGTGATGCATCACATAAAGTCCAAAACCGCTAAAAATGGACATTATCCAAGGTATTTGGTATAGGAACCTCAGATAAAGTCCATTTTTGGACATTATCTGATGCATCGCCCATTTGATTTGGATAAAGTCCAAAATTGGATAAAGTCCAAACTTGTAGAACCGAGTTTGGACTTTGTCCAAGGTTCCACTGTATAGATAAAGGTCACCTTTACTTGAAAGCCAGTTGTATATGACTCTAGGGTTCAGTGCTCATCTTTGCTTACAGCCAAAGAGCCAGTTCTGTCTGTGTTTGTAGACATTTCCATGGACATGTGGCAGGCATGACTAGACACACTGGAGTGCACAGAACACTGTTTACCTTCTCACCGAAGTGTTACCTATTGATCTACAGTACTTGCAATTTCTTGCTTTCGAACTGCTAGTTTGGCAGGAGCTGGGACAGAGATGGGAGGTCATTCCATCATGCAGTACTCGGGTCTCAAACTGTTGATCTACCGACCTTCCAATCGTCAAGTTCAGTGTTTTAACCACTTGAGCCACCACATTCAGAGACTAAGGTACAAGATATAACTTATAAGGTATAAGATATTTCTTCCCACCACCACAACTCAGTCATGGACACTCAACAGTGTCTCAAAATACAGCAATTCAAAAGCAAGAAAATGGTATTTCCTATATCTGGACTAAGGTATAAGATATAGAAAATGCTATTTTCTTACCAGATCTTGAAACACTGTTGAGTGTCCATGTCTGTGAATAGTGATGGTGAGAAGGTGAAACAGAAACAATCCTTGGCAGTACAGACTCCCCTTTCCTATGCAAAACACAGTGGATATAAAGGCTAAGAATCAAATACCCTGATGCCAGGAAATCAATTTTCTTTGGTTTTATGCCCATAAAGATGGCTGAGAGAGGCTGTTTGGGAAGCAAAAAAAAATACACAAAGTAGCATTAAAAGGAGGCACTTGGGTATAATCCAGGATCCAAAAGGCAACTGTGGGAAACTGTGTAACATTCAGCTAAGGCCTCTGTATACATCTGAAGCTTCTAAATTGTACCTCTAATTTACTCTAAGTAAACACCTAAGACAGTACATCATCACAAAGGTAGTATAGACAGTACAACCCAGTAACATTTAAATCTGCTTCTACACTAATTCAAGAGATAGTGCAGCAATATCTATGCAGGCTTCTTTATGCTAAAATTATTTTGTGCTGCCCATCAAGTCGGTTCCATTTTATGGCAACTGTTGCCAAGGTTGGCTAGGAATGAATGTGCAGCTTGCCCAGGGCTATACAGGTTGGCTCTTCTTCTGGGCAATATTGGGGGGGGATCAAAGTCTCAGCTGAGCTATCCAATCACAAGCATTCACCTTATATAGTTCCTGTATTTGTCATTTCCTGCTTTCTGGCCACGGCCAGTGGATTGCTGGCTGTGATCGCCTGGTCTTGGTCAGAGGCTGAGTCTTCAGAGCATGAGGAGCTCTGCTAAATCATTTTAAGGAGCATTGCTTTGCTCTGGATCTGATGGAATTGCCAATCATGCTCTTTCTTCATTTTGACCATTGTGAAGGACAGTCATATATAGGGATGGAGAAAACTATTTTAAATCCCCCCCCAGAGGTTTCATATTCATGATGCTCAAAATTATTATTGAATTTCTGCATGACAAGTCTCTGATTCATATCAGTTGTGCTCGGTTTTACTTCCTGTCACAATTTCAGTGGTCACCATGCCACCACATTGCACAGTTGGCAGAAACTAGTTTTTGTGCGTCAGCCAGGAGTTTTTGTTAGGTGTTTCCTCCCACACTCAAATCCAATACAAAAAGCTAGATAAGAAGAATTGTCACTAACAGTTAGATATATTAGCTACATTAGCCTAGTGAAGGAATCTCTATGCACAGACTCAGTTTCTTTATAAAGCTTGTATTTAGATGTACTGTTGTAATGTGATGTGTGGCAACACATCACATTACAATAGTACATATAAATACAATTTCTTTCAAATACTTGTTGCCATCAGGAATCTTTTGAGAAATTTCCCCCTGACTTGACAGTCAAACGTTTGTTATCCACATTTACACCACTCTATGAGAAACATAGGCCAGAAACTGATGTTGGAAATAGCCTGTGAATGGAAGAGGAAAATTCTTAATTAAGGGTGTGCCTTGACTGATCGGGTTTCCAATTGTTTTGTCTTTTTAACGGGAAGGTCACATGGTACTTTTGTCGATTTGCCCTTCCTTTGTAAACTCCAACAATTTTTTTTTAAAAAAAACTCTGCAGCTGCAGCCTCCAAGCTGCTTTTGACTTCCCCCCTAAGGCCGGTGGGCCGGATCCAGCCCCCAGCACCATTTCATGTGGCCCCCCACCCCTCCAAGGGAATTTGAAAAACAAAATGTCTGCCCCTTTGAAGTTGTTGGAACAAAATGGCCACCACCTCATGCAGGCAGGGCAAAATAGCCATCTGGCCATTGAAGCTGACTGATAGTGTGACCTGGCTCCCGGCTTGAAAGGGTTGGGAACCCCTGCCGTAGTTTTTTTTTTTTAAAAAAAATATATCCTAGCCATTGCTGCTGTTTATTTGTTAGGTACCTGTGGGTCACCATTCCAAATGGGGTGGGGAAATCCACTGCTGTTGCAGTTGCCACCTCCACCTCGGGTGTAGAGTCATTTGCATCACCCTTGAACGCAGCCCCCATTGTTGCTACGCCACACCTGCCAGTGGGTACTGATTATTATTATAATATCCAGCTGTTATAATGCTGTGGCAATTCTTTGGCATGACAGCAAACAAACTGCTGAACTGTTGTAGTGTTATAACTGTAAGGATCAAAGGGGAGAGGGAAACCAATTTCAGGTTGCAGGGAATCCTGTAAATTTTACGGGGCACACTATATGCACTGACAAAGGCATGCACATAGAAGAAGACAGCAGTACAGGAATGGGGGCAAAATAAATGACACCTTTCGGGTGGTTTAATATAACCTATATTTTGGCAAGGTGATGCATACCTCGGCTGTGTGTTGTGTATTTCTTGTTCTTTGAATCGATTTCAAACCTGCCAACATAGTTGTCAAGTGTCCCGTATTGGCCGGGAACCTCACGTATTTTACCCTCTTTCCTGGCGGCGTCCCGTATCAGTCATACTGCAATGCCCTAATGCCGCCACTGGAGGGCTGCACAGGATAAGCATAGCTGTCAAGTTTCCCGTTTTGTCCGGGAAATTTCCCTTATCTTCAGATCCAAAACTTGACAGCTATGCCTGCCAAAATGGACAAAAAGTTAGGACTTTTTGCTGATCAAAATGCATTCTGAGGTCACAAAAGAGACCTTCACTCACCTCTGAGATTATGCAAATAAGCTTGTTTTGTCTGATGGCTGGTCTCTAAGATTTAAGCACAACATCCTTTGGATCTCTTATTTCACAAACATGAGGGGAAATTGCCTTAATCACCTCTCTGCAACATTAATGGGCTTTTAGCTCTAATTGTCAGCTATCTCTAATGCTGCTTCTGGCCTGAGACATTATTCCTTGGTCCAAGGCCAAGATTTTCTCTCTCCACAATTTGTATTTTTAACTCAATTTTGTGTGCTCACAAAATTGGTTCAGACCATGAAAGGGGAACTGGTGGCCACTGAAATTTTCTTGGAGACATTTTTCTGGATCATTTTCTGCAAGCACTTTTGGCTAGCTTTTAACCCAATGACATTTTGTTATGAAGAACAAAAAATCCTAACTGTTTTGTCAGATTAATAACAGTTATTGATACCAGGATGTAGGATCATATTCCTCAGGCTCAACTTTCTGATAAATAATATCTTGCAACCAGACCAGTGGTGGGCATCAGCAGGTTCGCACCAGTTCGCCAAACCAGTAGCAGAAATTCTGGCTGGCCCCACCCATCGAAGTTTTTGAAATAAAGTAGTCCTAATTCAGGTGCAATGCAGGGCTTTCCACCTGGCCACACCCACCAAACCACACACACAGTGTGGTAGTAAAAATGTTTGGAGCCTACCACTGAACCAGGTAGTGCATCCTGTTAAACAATATTCCATATGATAAAACACAGGTCTGTTCAAAATGGCTATTCTGGGATTTGATCTGTCAGTTTTTCACTCCAGCCCTCCTAACATGGGATATTGTTGTAGAAAAAAAATGAAGCTTATTCATAGCCTGAGGACCCCAGATCACTCAATAGTGCCTCTGCCTGAGGGTGGATTAGAACCCTTGACCAGAGGAAGAGGAGGAGAATAGAGAGAGATCTCCTTTCACAGGGGATGTGGGTGGCTTGTCTTGCAGGTCCAAAATTGGGGGTTTGTTCTGCTAACACAGTCATCTTCCCCTTGTGGCTGAACCGAGAGCAAACACCATCAGCGGTTGAGGAAGAAAGACTTAATACTTTGGAGAATGTGATATTTCCGCTTCTGCCGTAGCTTTTTGCGGATGATGGGGATCCAGACGAGCCCACAGACAAGCAGCATGAGGCCCAGGGACAGGAAAGCTGGTCCACACAGTTTGAACACCTCCTTTCTGGTGTTGTTGTTGCTGATAGTATTGTTTCTGTCTATGGTGAGGCAGGTCAAGCTAGTGATAGCCACTCCAAAGAGGAAGACTGCTGCGCCCACGGACAGGACAATGACTGGCTTATGATAAACCTCCCACTTGCTTGTTGGGGGAGTACTCCATCCAGACTCACTGCGGGAACTGATACACAAAGTGCTGGCTGTTTGGCTGGGCAGCAGGTCCTTTGACTCGGGGGACTTCTCGGCCTCCTCTACTTCTTTTGGTTGAGTTTCCATGGCTACCAGTTTTACAGGTTTGAAGAATTCAAAAGTCTAGGAAAGGGTACAGAAGACAAAGTGGCAGGTTGTTTGAGTAGCCGCAGATATGAGTTTCCCACCCAAGCTTTTAAGCCCACAGTTTTCTATGTAGCTTATGAACTTGACTCAGTGATGCACTGAAGCAGGTCCTGTCCTGTTTGGGAAACCAGTTGTGGAAATTCCCCAAGGCCACGTCCACCTGACCAGCCATGCCCACCTCCATACCCCATTGCATTGGCCATGCCCACAGATTTGTTCCTGCCCACAGATTTGGCCCTGCCCACAGAGGTGGTAGTAAATGTTTTTGGAGTGCATCATTGACTTGACTGGGGTTGAAGAACCAGTTAATTGTTTCAAACATATCCCAGGTGTAAGTGAGAAGGCAAAACAAGCCTTTGTGCTTGGCCAAATTGCCTTTTCCCAGCCTGATATGTCCTCAGGAATTCCAAGGGTGCATAATAGGTACGTATGTATGTTTAATTCTGAGCCTACATTGACAATTTAGGCACTGCATTGTTTACATTGTACCCTTCACAGTTGAGTTAAGAGGGAAACAGTACTCTAGAACAGGGCAGGTCTGTGGCTTCTGCTCACTTTTCTCTGTAACCCAGTGCCTGAGACTATTTTCGGCTCTTCCTAAGTGCCCCTCAAACTGAGCAATGATGGCAGAGGATGTTTGGGAAAAAATCTCCCATTGGCTTCTTCCGTCTGTGACGGGAACAGCAAGCTCTCGTCATCCATGCTCCCCTGCTAGGCCCAGGAGCTCAGCAGGTCTTGAGTGGCATCAACTGCATGTGCAAGTATGCTTACAAGGATTGCCCATTCATTTATGAAAGCTCTGTACAATCTTTCAGCTGGTCTGTGTAAAATGTGTCCAAATGTGTGGGAAAACAAACATTAAGTTAGTGGCAAGGCTTCATGTTGCATTTGTGACATTATAATATTAGTCACACCCTCTTATGTGCCACTCTGTTTGTACCCCTAGCTAGGTTACTGCTTTGTGTCTTGCCTCCAACAGGGTTTTATTCCTGCTGATACAATGTGTTCTGATGCACTCCGACCCATATAGGCATATAGGCATGCGCCAGAAGAGCAGGATACAAATGTGTGTAAATAAATAAATAAATAAATATAGACAAACCAAAGCAGGGGTTCTCAACCTAAGGCCCGTGGGCCAGATCCAGCCCACGGCACCATTTTATGTGGGCTCCTACCCCTTCAAGGGCATTCAAGAAACAAAATGGACACCCCATCATGCAGGCAGGGCAAAATGGCCATCCAGCCCTCGAAGCTGAATGAAAGAGCATGACCCAGCCCCCAGCTTGAAAAGGTTGGGAACACCTGACCTAAAGGAAGCACATTCATTCACTTTTTCCCCAAGAGCACCACCACTGCTACACTCATCTTGTATCACCTGCTGTTCTTCAGGCAGGATGCTCATAAGATGCATAGAATTTACAAGAATCTAAGACTTAAAACCGAGAAATAGTGATGGAAATGTAAGTCATGAAGATACTGTACCTGTTCATTTGGTTGTTCCTGAGACATGAAGACAGAGGATCCATCCAAGCTAACCCCTATGGAAGTCTCTATTTCTGCCATGGTGAGTCAGCCTTGACTTCCATTCCTTGAATATAATCTGCCTGGGAAGAAGAGATTCCCACCCCCAGCCATTTTCTAGCTTCATCAGATTGCACAGTTGCTCCCCTACTTGGACACATGCTCTCTCATAACCCTGACCCACTTGTTGGTAATCTTGCAGATTGACTACATGGGGCTGCCCTTGTGTCTGATACAGAGATCACAAGAGGTCCAGAATGCAGTGGCCATGCTGGTGACAGGCATAAAAAAATTTCAATCATATTTCCCCAGCCCTGCCAGGCTTGCACTGGTTACCTGTTTCCAACTATGCCAGATACAAGGTGTTAGTGTTATCATATAAGGCCCTATAGGGCAGTGATGGTGAACCTTGGCACTCCAGCTGTTCTTTAATTTCAATTCCCAGAAGCCCTGATCAGCAGGAGTGCTGACTTGGGCTTCTGGTAATTGAAGTCCATGAACACCTGGAGTGCCAAGGTTCACCATCAGAGTGATAGAGGTTGGGACCTTGTTATCTGTTGGAGTGTCTCTCCCCCAGAACAACTCCCCATGCCATCTGCTCATCACAATCTGTGCAGCTCCAGGTGCCAATCCCAAAGAAATTAATAGGGCCTTCTCAGTGGTGGCACCAATGCTTTGGAATGCATTGGAGCTGTGCCAGGCTTTCAATGCGCCAGGCTTCCAATGCATTGGAGCTCCACCAGGTTTTATCCTTGGAATCTTTTAAAAACCAACTTAAAGCCTTCCTCTTCAAGGTTTCCCTTGCTTGAAAGCCAGTCGTATCCGACTCTAGGGTGCAGTGCTCATCTCTGTTTCTAAGCCGAAGAGCCAGCGCTGTCTGCTTCTGCAGACGTTTCCGTGGTCATGTGGCAGGCATGACTAGACACCGGAGCGCACGGAACGCTGTTACCTTCCCACCGAAGTGGTCCCTATTTATCTACTTGCAATTTCTTGCTTTCGAACTGCTAGGTTGGCAGGAGCTGGGATGAAGACGGGAGCTCATTTCCGTCCTGCAGTGCTCGGGAATCGAACTGCTGACCTTCCGCTTCCCAGTCAGCGTCTTAGCGACTTGAGCCACTGCAGTTCTTCAAGGAAGCCTTTAAGAATATTATAACTCAGACAATAAGATAGCTGGTCAGTTGAACTTGCTTGCCCTCAGACGCCTTGTCTTTTATTTTTATTTTTTCACATTTATTCTGTAGTTTGTTTTATTTGGTTATTTGTTGTATTATGTTGCTTTTGTTTATTTACCTCCCAAAGTGGGAAATATCCCAGATGGGTGGTATAAAAATGTTATAAATAAATGAAATATCTATACCTATAAGGAAGGAAAATAGACGTACATGTCGCTTAGTCGTGGACACATCCCTGGAGACCATCCCATGTTGCTTCACACACACCTTCCTTCCCTGACAGCGATGGTTTGTGCGAAGGTCAGGAGGTCGAATGTGGGTCCTACGCCCCACACATCCAGCCAAAAGAACTGTGCATGTGGGAACTACAGGGGAGGGGCTGGTCAAGCACAGAGCCATTGGCAAATGTCGCGCACACAGAAACGCGCTTGCGCAGACACACCAACATGACACCGCCATTAGAACAGCAGAGGAGGCCGGGCTGCCCCATGTGTAGAATGCAGAAAGGCCTGCCCTAGGTCTCGCATGCCTCACGAACACCCACCGCTTGGCCGGGCAGGAGAAGCTGAGCTCTGACGACGACGCCACCATTGTCAGGAAGAGGCCATCACCACCCCTGCCATGACGGGCTAGCTTGAGCAACTGGAGAGTCCCTGTTCTGAGCACCACTGCTCTCCACCCTCAACCTGGCCCATCCCTTCCAATGCCCAAAGGGTCGAAAGTGCCGGGAATGCAGGGAACGAAGAAGGTGTGTGTCTGTGCGGGGAACGGCGTGGCAACGACAGAGAAGCAGGGGGGCAGGGGAATGTCTCTCCGTTTCTCTGCGCGTGCCTCTGTGTGGGGGTTGGGCCCTCCTTCTTCAACTCCCTCCTTTCTTCCTTCTGTCTATCAAGCCTTTCTTCCTTCCTTTCCCCCTTCCCTCATTTCTTCCCTCTCTTCCCCTTCCCTACATCATTTCTTCCTTACCCTTCTTCTTTCTTTCACCCCTCCCCAAATTCCCTCTCCCCTCCTGTCTTTCTTTCTCTCCCTTCCTCCTTCCTTTCCTATTCCCTCCATTCCCTCCCTCCTTCCGTCATTCTCCCATTCCATCCTTCCTTACCTACCTCTTCTCTCTCTCTTTCTCCCCCCCCCCCATGAGCGACATGGATGGTCCCCGGCTGGGTGCCCCCACCACATCGCAAGCAGCAGCCAGGATCACTCCGGTGATGTGCTGCAAATTTTTTTACTACCCCCACCATGGGTGTGGCTAACTCTGTGGGCATGGCTACCTCTGTGGGCCATGCCCACTTGGCCTTCCTACACTATGGCCTGGGGTAGGGAGGTGGGCGTGGCTGGCCAAGTGGACGTGGCCTGGGGAAATTTCCGCTACCAGTGCCCGGGCACCTGTGGGCACCTATAGCAGTGTAACACTGATCCGATCCCGCAAGGGAGAAGCACAGACATCCTTTGCAGCAGCTTCAGCCCTCCACTTTCCCACTCTGCCAGTAGGTGGCTGTGTGTGTAGGAGTGACTGAGACACAGTGTGTGTGTGTGTGTGTGTGTGTGTGTGAGAGAGAGAGAGAGAGAGAGAGAGAGAGAGAGAGAGAGAGAGAGAGAGAGAGAGAAACACACTAGGTGACAGAGTGTGTGCCTGTGTGTGTGTAAGTAAGAGAAACTGGGTGAGAGGGTGTCTAGCTGGTATATGTAAGATAGAGAGAAAGGGAGAAACTATGTAACAGACTGCGTGTGTGTGTGTGTGTGTGTGAGAGAGAGAGTAGGAGCATAGGGCACTGTGTGGGAGGGTGCTACTACCGCCCCACACACCCTGGGCGAAGCCAGGCAACTATGCTAGTAAATAAATAAATTCAACACAGTGATGTGCAAGAAAAGAGGCACCCTCCCATGTATCGCTGGCACAAACTGTGATCTTCCTATTGCTACTGTTTTATATTATTTTGTGCTGTCTTACATGTTGCTGCTGTGGTTTTGTGTGTGTGTGTGTGTGTGTGTGTGTTCTAGATAAGTTACTTGTTCTGAAATAGTAGCATATAACGAATCTACGACTTGCTACCCTACTTCTTTGCATGACAAACAGACATACAGTACAGTACTACTTAGAAAGCTGAAGGGAGTGAAAGAATGGCACCACCTTCCACAGGCACTGGGGCAAAGTGATTAGAATCCCAATGATTTCTAGCATTGGGGCTTTATATACGTCAGCATTTATTTACCTTCACCCTCATGGCTATTGTTGAATTATACAATATTAAAGCAAAGTGGTCACGCAAGCAGCCTGGCAAACATCAGTCCTTGTTAGCGGAAGATTAATAATCATCCAAACAGAGGCATACACAATGGATAAATCTGCTATGGACTGCTCCAATGTAGCTGGCACACTAATACATTCTAGGATTCTCTATAAGATTTCTAAATTACCCCATCAGCAGTCTAGTTTCCCTTCATCTGCAATAGAATAATGCTGGAGAGAGACTCTCCCTTTTCTTGTTGCCAAGAATGGCAGATGTGGCATCAGACAGAAGCTTCTTGTCCGCTTGCCCACTGGTAAGTGTAGATTTATGAACATACTACACATTATTTTCCTTGCTCGGTGGGCTTGAAAAGGCGCCCTGGAAGCCACCGCCGCCGCTGGGACCCTCTGCTTCTCTTCTCTCCCCAGAGCCCTTGTCACCAGCTGGGGATGAGAGACAGCTGTGCGCCTCTGCCCTCCGAGAGACAGCTGTACTCTCCAGGGTTTTGGGACTCACTGGACGCCTGCCCTTGGTGGGAGCAAGGGCGGGGAGAGCGACTGGCCTCGGCTGTGAGAGAGACTGGCCCCCAGCTGTGGGGCGACCAGCATGGCTACGGGAACTTGCCACTGCCAGACTCACCAGACCCCCACCTTTGCGGACTGGTGGCCACTTGCAGCTGCAGTGGGAGCTCAGCTTTGGGACCGCCGCCATCGTCATGGACGCTCTGCTGCCTTCGTAGTGTGGTCTGATATTTTGTTATTTTCTCTCTTGTTATGCCATTGTACTGTGTTATTTACGATGATATTTGCTGTATTTGTTTAGTACCATGTTTTTGTTTGTAAGATACTGTATTTTTATTGATCTCATTGCAATGTGTATTGATTATTGCTTTTGTATTATATTGTTATATTGTACTTATATTGTCTTGCTGTATGGATATATGGATTGTTTATTATATTTTTATTGTATACTGTACCCTTAATATGTTGTAATACCACTCTGAGTCAGCCGTGTGCTGAGTAGGGCGGGGTATAAATTAAAATTGAAATTATTTGCAGGAGAATCCCTAACCACCCCTTTGAGAAACATATACCACCCTCTTGGTTTGCCTTTTGTGAGCCCCTGTGGCTGCATTTTATACAGGGAGGGAACCCCAAGCAGAGCTGTCAGGGATCCCTTAAACATAAGGTAGGGAATCTGACCTATGGTGAGCACTTTTCCACAAACAAGCTGTTCCACTTTCTTTTCCTTCAGGGAGATTGCCAGCAAGGAGCTACACTCATGCTGCTTCTGAGCCAGTCCCACAATTTGCATTTTGCAGGCGGGTGGTAAATACACCAAGAGATCTCAAAAGCATGTTTTGGAAATGTTCTGGCAGTCTAGCAGTTACTGAGAGATTAGGGACATCCATTAGGTTAGGGGTAGAGAACATGTGGCTCACCAGATGCTAGACTGCTGTTCCCACCAACCCTATCAATAGCAAGGAGTGATGAGAGTTGCAGTCCTGCAACATTTCGACAGTCACCGTTTCCCTATCTCTGCATTTATGCGGGTATGGAATTGTGACGTTCAACTATGATTTTTCTCCTCTTAATAGCTTCTCTTTTCAAGATTCCAGGAATGGTTCTGGGCAATCACCCCTGCCCTGTGCACAGCATTTTCCCACAAGCTTAAGTTACTCTTATCTTCAACTTATAATCAGCCTACATTTTTTTCCATTTCTACTTCTGTCTTCTTTTTCTAAAAATATCCCATGCATTGAGAAAGAGCAAAGCAGCAGTCAAATGTTTCAGCAAGTGCAGGCAGGAAAAAGTGCCTCTGTGGCTAGAAGGGAAGAATAAACAGCAGAGCTTGCTTGAGAGGCTCCTGCTTTCTGTGTCACTTGCTGCCTCCTTCACTTTTGGCAGAGCCATTTCATGTCTTACAAAGCTGGCCCTTCGCCTTCCCCCACAAGGACCTCATCCAGCTTCCAGAGCAGGGAAAGGCAAGACTGAACACAGCAGCCTTTAGGTAAAGGGTAAAGGTCACCCTTGCTCAAAAGCCAGTCATATCCAACTTTAGGGTTCAGTGCTCATCTCTGTTTATAGCCAAAGAGCCAGTGCTGTCTGCATTTGCAGACATTTCCGTGGACATGTGGCAGGCATGACTAGACTCCGGAGTGCACAGAACGCTGTTTACCTTCCCATTGAAGTGGTACCTATTTATCTACTTGCAATTTCTTGCTTTTGAACTGCTAGGTTGGCAGGAGCTGGGACAGAGACAGTTGCTCACTCCGTCATGTAGCACTAGAGTCTCGAACTGCTGACCTGCCAACTCTAGTCAAGTTCAGTGTCTTAACCACTAAGCCACTGCAGTCCCTACAGCAACCTTTACCTCAGAGTAAAATTTTTGTAGGACCAGGTGACAAAGCTTGCAGTAGCCTTATGTGTACTTGCAACGTTTCACTCATTTTTAAGAAGTAAAAGAGATGAAGCTGACACATATCCTGTCGATTTCAGAGGCCGCCTTCCCCCCTCTTTTGAAGAAAAAGAGTTGGAGCTAATGGATGAAATAATGAACCCCTTTCAGCAGTAGCAGAAAGGGGAAGACTGAGGGTTCAATGGGATCCTATAGTGTCCGAATCTTTTCTTTTTTTAAAATGAGTTTGAAACTTGCTAGAATTACGTCAGGATTGACGGCCACTGCATAACTATGTTTACTGGTTGCATTGTACTATTTTTTTTTTAAAAAAAGAAAAATTAAAACCACAGAGTACATTATTTAGAATCCTATTGAGAAACATTCTGGTGGGAGAAAGGGCATGTAACAACTCTGAGAATCAGAAATAGGGGAGGTGCCAACAGTTGTCCATATTGCATCCACTGTGTGAATGAAAGCTTCTGAGGATTGTTCAAACCTTCTGAGACATACTTGTGTGTGATACGTGCTGTAAAATCAATTCTGATTTGTGGCACCCTACTAAGATTTTCAAGAGATGTAAGCTATTTAAGAAGCAGTTTTACTGGTGCCCCCATGGGTATCCATGGCCAAATTGAGATTTGAACCCAAGTTTTCTGAGTCCCAGTCCAACCCTCTACCCCCCCCCCCAACTACATTGACTCTTGGAAGCAGGGGCAGTCAGTGGGAATTCAATTTTTGCTTTACATCAGAGCGGTGATAGGTAACACTCAGAAGACGTTATCAGTTAGATGCACCTTCCTGAAGCTTTTTGATCTCACTTTTTCTTCTCATCTGCAGTCCCTAAAGACAAGTGGGAGAGAAGGGGAGAAAGAAGATAATGGGCTGTTGAAAGGAAGAACCTTCCTTCAGGGATATTTCAAGTCAATCCATGGCTTCCCCATCTCTTCAAGATGGGTTCATGAAAAGTCTCTTCCATTGGCTTCCTCTTACATTTTGGAGGTGGGAGAATTATATGCTTCTTCTTCTTCTTGTGCCATATCTGATTCCAAATATTGGCGATCATCATGGTGATCAGCCATGAAGACTGTCCTGAGAATATAATGCAGTGGCCTTTCATCTGCCTTCTGCATCGCAGCATGACAGCCATAGTACCACTGATCCAGCTCCACAAGTCACTTTCTGGTCCTGAGCCCTTTTGGCATGCAAAGTCTTCCTCACCTCCAGGCCAGTATTGATGAAGCTGCTGCCATCCATAAAGATGGATTCAAGTGGGATTTAATCCACTTGGGGAACATCACCCTTCCTATGGACTTTGCCATCCAAGGCTGTTAGTCCTCAGGGTTGTCTGGTTAGTTAACCACTTCCTGACAAATGGCGTTGAACTACATCAGGATTTATGACCACTGCATAACTATGTTTACTGGTTGCATTGTACTATATTTTTTTTAAAAAAGAAAAATTAAAACCACAGAGTACAGTATTTAGAATCCTATTGAGAAACATTCTGGTGGGAGAAAGGGCATGTAACAACTCTGAGAATCAGAAATAGGGGAGGTGCCAACAGTTGTCCATATTGCATCCATTGTGTGAATGAATGCTGCTGAGGAGTGTTCAAACCTTCTGAGACATACTTGTGTGTGATACGTGCTGTAAAATCAATTCTGATTTGTGGCACCCTACTAAGATTTTCAAGAGATGTAAGCTAATTAAGAAGCAGTTTTACTGGTGCTGGCGGTATGGTCTACTCTGTTACCATAGAATTATACTGGTGGCCAAAATATGGCCTTGGAAGTTCCTGGACTATATTTGATGTTGGGAGCAGTTTTATGCTTTGTAGATGTATGTTGCCTAAAAGATTTGTGCTAAGCAACCAACTGGCGTATGTTTTTGCTGGTTATAACCCTAGTGTATTATGTACCTTCGAATGTGTGCATGTGTGTGCGTGCGTGTGTGTGTGCATGTGCGTGTGTACATGCACACACGTGTGTGCATAAGTTTACTTTGAACTGAGCCTGAAATATTGAGAAAGTATGAAAAAATTACTCTTATCACTGATTTAAATTTGCATATGGGAAACCGTATAAGTCTTAGTGGCAAACTGCTGCTCATTAACAGGGTACTTACTGTGTTTCTGGGCCTGTATCCAATTGTGTGATTGGGTGCCTGCCCAGGAATGCAATCAGGACCTCATCGATAAGCTAAGACTTACATAATTTCCCTTACAAAAGGATAAAACAAACAAATGAATCAATACCATAAATTGTCAATAGTCTTCTGGGCCACTGTCTTACACATTATCTATGGTTATCGGCAAAATTTCGAGCACTCTACCAGCTGCAGAAATATTATACTACAACACTGGTTAGTTCTGCTAATAGATGCTGAGCCGGGTTGGCTAAATCTTTCATCCCAATCCAGTTAGCACATTTCAGAGAAGTGAAATGGAGGAAGGTGATGCTTTACATTGCTGCAGCCACCTAGGGAGATGGAAAGCAGCAGGAGTTTCCCACATGCTCTTCTGACCTTTCCAGGAATCCTTTGTGAGATTAAAATGCCTTGCCCACCTCTAAGGCCTTCTCACTGAGTGTCCTGCTCAGTCAGCTCTTTTGTGGTCTTTGCCTACTGATGGCTGCTTGGTCCTTCCAGCCATTAGTGCTGCTGGCTTTGATCCAAAGTTGGCTTCTGTGGGGAGGCAGAAGGTATTAGCCAGCTGGCTCAATCCACCATAGCGAATGAATTCCACATTTCTTGGTGAGTCAGGAAGCAAAGTCTGCCATACTTACAGTACCCCAGTATAGCTGCTCCGAATGAGCAGCTTTTTAGATCAAGGCCCACAGAAGCTCCTAACACCTTGGTCTATGAAGCAACCTGACCATCATTTAGGTGTCCAGAAGACACAAACTCCTCTTCTGGGAATGCATAACCAGATGATGCCTAGCAAATGTAGAGGGGAATTGGCCTGCCCTAGAATGAAAAGGAGGGGGAACCATCTAGGACCCTGCACAACCCCTCAGTTGGAATGGGAAAACAGGCCTGTTTTGCTTTCTTCAGCATTTTATACATTTGCAAAGAAATAACAAAATGTTTATTAAAAGGTGCAGCAATCTAACAATGGCGTAGGCTGAAGTCAGCTCAGCCTGAATTAGGTGGTGCCCCCAGTTGGCTTGCCATACTCCTCTTTCAGGTGAAACGGACACAGGAGTGTGTATGTGAGAGTAAGGGTAAGAGTAAGAGTGTGCTTCTGCCTTTCCCTGGGATATTCCCTACACTTGACATCATTGTAATAAAAGCCCAATGTGTGGGGTACAGCACAAGTGCTACATCAGCCACATTAAGGTTGCTTCTTGTTGTGGTTTAGGGTTCTGCACTGAAGATCTCACCCTTAGGCCAGGGAATATGGGTGGGTCTCAGAGAAGCTGTTTACTTCTCTTTGAGTTCTCCTGGTGCCAAGCACATCTAAAAGGCCAGTCCCTTCCAGTCCTTGTGGGAAATGAACATTATGTCAACTTCAAGGTTCATTAAATAGCACCCAGGAAATGCAAAGAAATCAGGCAAGATATTTCTAAGGGATAGAGCTTGTGAGGCACTTTAAATTCTTCCTGGGTCCTGGATGGGGATTTTGGGGCAAATGTTTCCACCTTTTAGCATCCCTTTGGCTCCTGTTACCCCTTACAATGATCCCCCTCCAGCTGCCCAGCCACAACAGCAAACATTTTTACTTACATGGAGGACCAGAGGCTGCCTGCCGCTGCTTCGCTGTGCTGGATAGGTACGGAATTTGTCCTAAGTGGATGTAGCGATATCCTAAGTAGTTTTGCTCTCAGCCCTCAGCTCTCCCTCTCTGATATCATCTGCACTGAGTGCCTCATAAACGGTGGAGCATGTTCCAGCTCAGATGAGCTCACCCGCTTAGGCAGCCGATGGCTTGCCTTAACCCTTCACAGGCTGAAACTCCAGCAAAAGGGGAAGAACTACAATAGTAGTTCCTTTTGTTAAGCAAAACAAACAACTTGGCTCTGCAAAGGAAGAGGGGCTCACATGATGGGGCCAGCCTGGGAAAGGTGAGCAGAGGAGGGAGCATCCTCGGTAGCATGGAGAATGGTGGTGGTGGCCAAGCCTTTGCATGTTTTCCTTTGCAAGTGTTATCATCTATGGTTCACACCAAGTCACAAATATGCCTTTTCCATACTTCCATATGCCTTTTCCTGTTTCACATACCTGATGAATCTATACCAGGGATTCTCAACCTGTGGCTTGTGGGCCAGATGCAGCCCACAGCACCATTTCATGTGGGGCCCCCAATGTTTCCACCACAGCCGGAAGTGCTATGTGGTGGAGGAAGGGCAAAATGGCCATCCAGCCCCTGATGCTGAGGGAACATGACCCGGCCCCCCGGCATGAAAAGGTTGAGAACTCCTGATCGATACCAAAAGAGAGAAAGGAATCCAGATCATCTCCAGCCCTGTTGAGATGCCACCTTCATTGGGCTTTGCTGCCCTTGAACAATCATCTACCAGCCACTCCACGCAGCTGAGAAATCTTGTAACATCTAAAACTCAGGCTGGAACTTTCCTACTTTCCTTTCTCTTCCATCTACTTTTCTTTTGGAATCATGCTTCTTCCTAGGGTTACAGCTAAAGGCAGGGATGGTCTTTCATTTTCTGTTTTCATTGTAGCCATGCTGAAATCTTTTTCAGCTGTATCGTGAATTATACAAATGGAAAATAAGTTGTGACCAGCAGGAACCTATCCCTTGATAGTATGGGCAATCAAGGAATCGTGAATTATAAATGCTATACATATAAAACTAAAATTATGTTTTTTTGTTCATTAGAATCAAAGAAACCCTGTCAGAGTAGAACATTTTTGGAGTAAACCTAAAGAATAATACCTCTTCTTAATGGAAACCAGCATTGTACCTCCTGGAACTATCCCAATAAGCGTGAAATAGGAAAGACATACTTTGATTAATATAGGGATAAATCCTTCTCTCCAGCTGGCCAGCTGATCTCCTTTGTTTTTATTAATAGCAAAACACAGAGACTGGATATCAAATGAAGGGCCATGCAGGAATGTACTTGATCAGGTGTCATTATCTCATCCACTTCACTGAGCCGTACAGATCAAAACAGGTTACAAAGAAGTTGTGAGGCATATTTTCGTGCTTTCAGGATTTCTCCTTCACGTAAAGAATGTGTTCATCCAGAATCTTCTTTTCTAGCCCCTGCATAGAAGCATCTTAAAAACCTGCTAATAGGCACCTTTGAAATGTGGTGCTGGAGGAGAATTTTGAGAGTACCCTGGATGGCAAAGAGATCAAATAAGTCGAACCTGAAGGAAATCAACCCTGACTGCTCCTTGGAAGGATAAATATTGAAGATGAAGCTAAAGTACTTTGGCTACCAAATGAGAAGAGAGGACTCACTCGAGAAAGCCTTGGTGCTGGGAAAGATTGACGGCAAAAGGAGAAGGGGTCAGCAGAGGATGAGATGGCTAGATGGCATTGTTGATGCAATGGGTGTAGAGCTGAGTGGGCTGTGGAGGATAGGGGTACCTGGCGTGTAGTGGTCCATGGGGTTGCAAAGGATCGGACTCAACTATGCAACTGAACAACAACAACAAAATGTCACACATCGAAGATCCATCAATTTCAGGAAAATCTGAATTATTCGGAAATAAGCCAATATTACATTCAGAGATAAGAACACAGAAGCAGATTCATATGTTTAATTACCTCCTGCCAGGAAGTTCTATTTCTGAGCATGCCCATAACAAATGCAATTTTGCTTCCTCTGTGTCTCCAAAAGCACAGTGAATGTGTGCCTTCTAATTTGGCCATTTGTGTTGGTGTTCAGAGAACTCTCTGGATAATTTTATGCTATGTCAAGGAAGCTCATCTAATGATTAAGAGATGAGTTCACCACATCCTCTTTAAGTAATGTGTTCTTTTGTCCAAACATTTTTATGGGTAGCCATTTATCTGAAATTTAAACCCATTGCATCTTATGTAACAGTCAAATTAGATATGTCAGAGATATGTAAATATATTTCTTGACATCTTTTGGTTCTTACTAAAAGCAATCATATGGGGAAGATGTGGAAAGAAAAATTAAGCCTCCTCCCCACCCTCCACAGCAATTCCCTAACACAGGGTTGAGAACATTTAGTAAATCTATCCCCAACCAGTATGGCCAATGTCAAAGAAGGAACACCTCTACCTTAATGTGGCTTCTCTCCCTGCACAGTCCTGGAGCTACTGTTAGCTGCAATGAGATCAATGAGCACCTATGGTAAATTAGGCTCAAGGAATAACCTAACAATATTTCATACTCCATCTAGCTTCAGAACCTCACCGCCTTTATCACATTCCTTAATGATCACTCAGGAAAAGACACCACCTCCGTGGGGCAAATAGTGTCATTTCATCCATCGAACTTTAAAGATCACAAAGGTCAACCAGGAATGCTCTTGGAAATGTGGACAGGACATTTCCCTTTCCTGGAGTGTATGTGTAATGAAATATATGGATTCAGATTCAGAGCTGAACAGGAGGGATGTTTGGTGTCCAAAATCTACCAATGATTAAAACTAAAATTATGTTCATGTTCTAGAGACATTCAATCTTTAGTGGGGAGGATAAAGGGGACTCCCGAGGCCAGGTGAGCCCCGAAGATGCTGCTACCACTGCAAATGCTCCCTGTCTCGCCCCAGGACCCACACCATCGGTCCTGGGGAGTCGAGGCAGGTAGGAGCCGGTGAAGTCCACCTTCGCGGGCGCTTGAGACTCCCCTCTCCCCCATGCCATTGGTAAGAATTTTGGACTTGGACCTTGGCAGCAGGGGTCCATTGCTCCCATTACCCTTCATCTTCATTTTTGGGGGGTCATTGGGGTGAGTGGTGGGTGTCATCTGTGTTTTTTCTGTTGGTGGGGCGATTATTGTCTATTATATATTGTTGTTACTGTAGTGCATTGTATTTTATTGTTTTTCTTGTATTATTTGATCTGTGATTTTGTAATGCTTTTGGATACTATGTTTATTTTGCTCTTATACTTTGTATCTGTATTGATTGTAATAGTATGTATATTGAACTGTTGTAGCCACTCTGAGTCGGCCTTGGCTTGAGTAGAGCGGGGTAAAAATCCAATAAATAAGTAAATAAATTAGGGAGATCGTGTTTGAAAATTAAGACTATGTTAATATCCTGAAAATAAATCATAAACTCATTTGCAAAATACAGGAATTGCAAGCATCTCCTCTTCTAATGCTGGGCTATCTGAGTCAGAAATGAATTTGGGGATGAAGGGAAGGTGACCTTAATGGGGAACCTCGGGCAATCAGTTGAGTATTTAACATGTTAAGAGATAGCATGTTATCTCTTTATCAAAACAAAACTCAACCTGCCTTCCCTCATAAAAAAGGAAGAAAGTGAAAGAAAAAGAAATGCACATAAACTCTCATAATCATGACTAGGAGAAAGATGACTTTCATGCAAAGACAAAACAATGGTTACATCCCTGTCTGAATAGGATGGTCAGATTTGGCCCGCTTGCTTACTGACAAGAGAATCTGGGACCTGAAGCTTGGAGTAGATTGTTGTGTGATTGGTTTGAAGTGCTGCTGCCATCTAGTGCTAATTTGTTGAACGGAATCATGATTAGGACGTAACAGATTCGGAAAGTAATGAATCACAAGCAACACAGTTAACTGGAACTATGTTGGCAAGAATAAAATGTGTGTGTGTGTGTGTGGGGGGGGGGGGGGGGGCGAGACTGTTGAACAAGGCAAAATATCTTAATCCCATCGTGAGCTTTCTTGAATCAAACTTCCCATCCCTTCAGACACAAGAAAGATTTTCTTTATGCTGGTGAGAGTCACTTCCAAGTGAGAATGCAAGTAATAGACAAGTGACATGGTTCGTTAGCACAGGTATAGGACAAATCAAGCTGTTAATTAGCAAATTCTTACCAAAATGATAAGATGTCCTGTATGTCAGATGGACATGACTGTCACAGGAACTCGGAGAGTTATCCTTGGGATAGAGTTCAGAAACTGTCAAGGGGAACAGCTATTTTATAATCCTGGTTTATTAATATATGTACAACCTTAAAAAGCTTTGAGCTATGCTTATGTGCTTATAGATGCATAGAAATCTTATGTGCTCAATTTCTTTCTTTCTTTCTTTTAGTTTTTTTCGAAATTCCTGTTAGTAACAACACAATACTGTTCCATTTCAAAATCAGTGTAATAAACTGAAACAAAGATTCTTTCCTGGTGTGGTGAGTTATTTTTACAGAGCATTTTAAGACATTTTAGATACATTTTGCCTGGAATTTTTAATCTTTTAAACCATTCTCTTATCAATCCCAATTTACCCTCCAAATTAACAGAAGGTTAAAAAAAAAGAAAAATAATAAGGAACACAAGTAACTTAAATTACATAATTAATATTGTAGCAAGTAACAACTATTTGTAACTTTCCAAACCTTGTAATGAATAATGGGGACATCTACTTTCCAGGCTCAGACCAGAGAGCAACGTAATAACTATCCTTTACTTTTCAGCTAAATTAAAAATGCAAAGAAATGCCCTGGAGTATCCTTGAAGTTCCACAAACATGGACTATTGATGGAAGAACAAATCGAAGTGCTTCAGATGAGAGGATGAGAATCTGGTTACTTAATAAGTAAATGTAAAGGTTTCCCTTGCTCGAAAGCCAGTCGTATCTGACTCTAGGGTGCAGTGCTCATCTCTGTTTCTAAGCCGAAGAGCCAGCGCTGTCTGCTTCTGCAGACATTTCTGTGGTCATGTGGTAGGCATGACTAGACACCGGAGTGCACAAAATGCTGTTACCTTCCCACCGAAGTGGCCCCTATTTATCTACTTGCAATTCCTTGCTTTCGAACTGCTGGGTTGGCAGGAGCTGGGACGAAGACAGGAGCTCATTTCCATCCTCCAGTACTTGGGAATCGAACTGCTGACCTTCCGCTTCCCAGTCAGCATCTTAGCCACTTGAGCCACTGCTGTCAATAAAGCAAGAGATAAAAGTAGCCCTCTCGCCATTTCTATGGAATTGGTATCTATGACTTTGGTTAAGCATGTCTTGAAATCAGTACAGTATTTGGGGAAAAAAATGTATTTCTGAGGTGTAATTACAAGGACTGACCACTAGATGGCACGATATACATGCACAATAGGGTTCACTGATTTACATAGTTTCAGGCACCTGCCATAGTCTTTGAAATCTATCACCTGTGGATATGGAGGACCTGCTGTAAGTGTTTTTTCCTGGATCCCACCTCCCTGAAGACTATGGTGGTAGATTTAGTAGTCCTGCTGAGTGTAGGTTTCTGTGGAAAACTATAGCCATGTCTATATTTTGATTGCCCTGGGACAAAGGGAAGCCTTTACTGTCTGCATGAGTGAGTGGGTGGACTACAGAAACTGCAGATGAAAGCATTCATCTTCCCAGGGTTGCCATTGCTCCCATCTGTTTCACATAAAGTCAGTTTATGTTTATGTTTGAAGGGCCATCTGGTCTATGGCAGCAAAGAGCCCTTAAAGAGCCCTTAAAGTCAACCTTGACTTAGGAAAACAGCAGGGCCTTGACACTGCCCCTCAGGAGTTAGCAATGGGACAGCTTCTAAATGCAGAGATATATCTAGTCATTTTGGCACTCGTGGCAAAAAACACTGTCTCTCACCCCACTCCATTGTGAAACATGGTCATGAGCTTCCCGCATCATAAACAAAGGAAGAGAAGAATATGGTATCCATCCCCCCCCCTGAAAAAAGAAATAAAAATTTCTCCTTGCAACAACCAAGAAAAAGTAAAGGTAAGTGGTAAACGTTGCCATTTATTTTTCTAACCCTTGTCATTAGATAATGTCTAAATTTTGACGCCCTCTAAGTTTTGGTGCCCTGTAGCAAGGCCTCAATGACTCCACCCAAGGTTCAGCTTTGACTAAACATGTGTCAAAGTTTATCAATGGAAATTTTATCTTTGCTTTCTCTTTGGCAAAGTATAGGCAACCACTATATTGACTCAGGTGTTCCTTTGTTCCTTTTATATTTATATTTTTTTAAGAAACCAAGAACAAAAACCCCAGGAGAGTCAGATTGGATCCATTTATGCTTCTCCTACTGCAGTGGCTCAAGTGGCTAAGACACTGACTGGGAGGTGGAAAGTCAGCAGTTCGATTCCTGAGTACTGTAGGACAGAATGAGCTCCCAACTTTGTCCCAGCTCCTGCCAATCTAGCAGTTCGAAAGCAAGGCATTGCAAGTAGATAAATAGGGACCACTTCGGTGGGAAGGTAACAGCGTTCCGTGCGCTCTGGCGTCTAGTCATGCCTGCCACATGACCACAGAAAAGGCTGCAGAAGCAGACAGTGCTGGCTCTTTGGCTTTGAAACAGAGATGAGCACTGAACCCTAGAGTCGGATACGACTGGCTTTTGAGCAAGGGAAACCTTTACCATTACCTTTACCTACCATTTTGGTTACATCACTCTCTTCTAGAGAGAAAACAGCTGCATGCTAAGAAGCACTGTGAATACAAAAGAAGAAGAAGAAAGGAAGGATGGATAAATGGACATGCATGGCTATGGGATAATCCCTAGCCTTGGTGTCTTGCTCATCCCTGCTACTTATTCCTCCCTTTCCTTTCTGCTGGTTGGAAGAAGAGCAGTCCTGTTTCCACAGCGGAGAACCTTACCTTAGTGCGACACTTCTAAGCCGGACTGGCCAATGATAAAGCTTGATGAGAGCAGTTGTTCTTCAACATCTGAAGGACCCTAACCCCAGAAAAAAGCAACGTCAGACTTGCAGCATGCTATGAAGCCCTTTTCTCCCTAGTAGAATGAGGAAGTAGTAATGGTGGCCAGGCACCCAGGTAGTGATTTCCTACCTCAGCGTTCAGATATCTTGGAAAAAGATATCTTGGAAAAAGATATCTTGGAATAAACCAATTCATATCTCTACAAACCTGTTGTTGTTGTTTTTAAAAAATATACGTCTGTCTTCCTTTGGATCTTGCTTTGCTCTGGCCTGTTTTCAAGTCACTAGTATCTGTACATTCTGGTCATCAAGTCACTACTATCTCCCCCTTGATTGAGTTGGGAGATTGAGGGAGGAAAAAGGGAGGAAATGCAAGCGCGGCACCAAAATGGCCGCCACGCTCTTTGCGGGCCCCCCCCACCGGACTTGGACATCCGGGTAGTTAGGGGGCGTGGCCAGCACCCTTTAAAAGGGGTGGCCACGAGGCAGCCGAGCTGCCATTTTGCGAAAGCAACGGAGAGGAGAAGTTTTTCTCCGTCGCTCTGTGGGACCGCAGTGGCTCAAGGGATTAAGATGCCGAACTCGCTGCCTGGAGGGTCGGAGTTTGATTCCTGAGCATTGCAAAAGGCTCTCTGTCTTCGGCTTTCCAGTCAGCGGGTGCTGATCCCTGGATAGGGATCGTGCTGTTCTATGCTCCTTGAGTTAGCTGGCCAGTGTAAAAAAGCGACGGAGAGGAGAAGTTTTCTCCGTCGCTTTATTCCCTTCTGCCTCTTTGCAAGAGGCTTGAGTTTGCTAGCCTCTGTTCGAGGCTTCCTTTTGGCTTTATAGCCTATTGGCTTCAGAAGGTGACGGAGCGGAGAAGTTTGCTCCGTCGCTCACTCCTTTTCCTAACTCAGGGGTGCCCAAACTTTAAGTAGGACTGCAGTGTCTCCAGTGCCTCAGAAGTTGACTGGGTTGTTTAAGGTCAGTGGTTCAATTTCTGCGTACGCAGGACAGGATGAGCTCCCGTGCCATTCCCGTTTTCACCCTCAGGCCGGCCCTCCGGAGGATGCGGCCCTCGGCCCACGGTTGCCGGCCATGGGCCGGGACAATTGGGGGGAGGGCCTGGTGCTGGCTCACAGCATGTTTTTCCCATTAGGGGCTGGAATTTTGGGGCATGGCTTATCTGGCACAGGCTCTCAATTCAGGGCCTCTGGCACAATTCCTATCGGGCCATCCGGCCCACCTGGCCCACCTATTGGGGGTTTAGTGTGGCAGGGGGTGCCTGGTTAGCACGTTTGGCTGTACTGGAGGCATCCTTAGCAATCCAGTGGGTGGGGGTCCTTTTCCTATCTACCGGGCCCCCTTTGTGTCCGCCGGCTACTTCAACCGCTGCCACTCTGCAACAGGCGGCCGGCTGGGTCGAGCTTATTGAGACAGTCCAGCCTGTGCCTGCCGCTGTCTCGCAGCTCCTTGTTTGTCCGGAACAGCGATTGGAGTGTTGGAGGTCGTCCTAGAGATCGATTTCGGTCGCGAGCTCCGACGCCCACCGTGTGCCGGAACCCCCAGTGGGGGCGGCTCACGGGGGTGCAACTAGTGAGTATTGGGTCAAGTTGAATACACCCAAATCACAGTCCACTTTCAGCGGTGTGGTTCAGTGCTCATCGCCTTGCCAATTAGAGGCTAGTGGGGCATCACTTGCCATCCTATCCCAGTGCCCCTTGGTTGCATTATTGCACGACCTTGGGGGTGGGGGTTTCTGCCCCGGGGCAGTACGAGGCATCGCATGGGCTGTCCAGGTCCTGCTGCGTATGCCCGGTGTACATCATGTACCGGCAACGGCCTTGCCGATGATTGGTTATTCATTGCCCCCTGGTGATCATCTGGCCCAGATCAGGAAGGGACAGATTTGGTGGGGGGGGGAGGCGTGGATATATTCTCCCTATGAACCGAGACCCAAATAAGGATAGGAGGTACGGACAGGAGGACAGAGACATTGTGTGGTCCCGCCGTAGTAAGCCACCACGCACTGGGGTGTCCGCCCCCGGGACAGTGCTGGGCATCGCAGGGGCTGTCTAGATCCTGCTGCGTAAGCCCCCCTTTATACAGAACGTGCCGTCAAGGGCTTTGCCGATGGACGGCTATTACTTGCCCCGGTTGATTATTGGCCCAGGCCATGAGGGGTAAGGGCAGAAGGGGGACATGTGGATATTCTCCCATTGAACTGCGAGCCCACTGTGAGGGGAGAGAAGGACAGGACGGCTGAGACAAAGAGATGTCCCATCGTCATTAGCCACCGCGCACCTTAGGGCCAACTGGTTGTCGGCATACCTTGTACGTATGGTGGTATGCCGCAGGGCTTGCCCTGTTTGGGCCATCCTGATGTCGATCGGATGGGCCCATGACGGTTGGCTCATGGTGAGGAATGTGGACGAGGGGGGCTCTATATCCCGAGGGGAGGTGGAATGAGTCCTGTCAGCAAGTGTGCTCGTGCACATCATTCCCACGAGACTGGTGCCTGGTGATGGGTACCATGGTGGTCATGCTGAGCAGCGGGCTGTTCAGACACTGGCTCCACGCAAACTGGTCGGGCGGGGGGTTCCGGCCCACCTACTGTGTTCGGCCTGCTCAGCTGACGATGTGTGTACTAAGCACCACGGTCGTTACCGACTTAAAAGGGGGTGCACAGGGGCGAACAGAGCTCCGTCTGAAGCAACTAACTTTGTCATGCCCCCCCCCGCCCCAATTATAGTCAGCCTGGAGGGATGTCACTCAGTTCATCCAAGAAGGGATGGGGCGGGAGACCTGCTGGAGGGTTTTCAATGGGGCTTTTGTATCCATTCGGGGGTTTTAGGGGCCCCAGGATGCTACTATCTGGTTCCCTTCCTGGGTCACGGAGAGGGGGCTCCGCTGTCCACAGTTATGGAAGTTGGGGGGCTATGAGAGTAGCGGGGGCCCTCCTTGGAACCACCTTTCCTTAGTCGAAGGTATCCCCCATGAAGCTCATACTGAGCTAGGAAAAGGGTGAATGTAATATAATCCTCCATTCAGCTTACCCTGTGGGTGTTCCTTTCAGGGATGACCTTCCTGATGACCTTGTTCGGTCAGGTACTCGTAGTTGCCTCGGCTACCATGGGTGGCAGGCTCACGCAATTCTGGTGCTGTTTTGGCACAGTGTGATATGCACTCGGGTTCCAGTTTTTTGCCAGTGCACCCCAGGGTTTAGACCTATCGGGTTTTTAGGTTTTGAGGGGAATTTTAATTAGATAAGGCCAATCCCTTTCTGAATGCGTTAATTCAGGTTCAGCACCCGACAGAGGTGGGACTTTCATTCAGTGGGCATTTGCTCACGGGTTGGGGTCTCGGTCTCCAGCCCATTACCTCGACAACTTTTGGGTCTGAGGTTAAACGGGGCTTGGACACGTGTACGCATCTCCTCATCACGATTCAGACACTCAGGTGGGAACTGGGTGTCCCCTTGGCGCCTGAATAGACCGAGGTCCCATGTTCTAACATCACATTTCTGCCTCGATGCTGTCACGCGGGCATCCAGGTTAACCAGTGATACGGTGGCTTGGATGTCCATGACGATTTTGGCATTGATTGCCAAACATCGAGTGTGCCCTTGGGAATTGTAGTTAATTCATTGCCCCCCTTAATTTGTTTGCTCTGGCTCAAATTACTCCTGGGTTTAGAGGGGTCTCTTATGGGAGATCAGACCTAGTGGTCTGCCCTAGATATCTAGTACGGTCAGATACTTCCGGCTCCCGGACTTATGGGGTTTACTCCGAGGGTGGGTCCACGGATCGCCCCACGATCTTACCTTCCTTGCGTTTTTCCCCATTTGGAGAGCACTGGTGCTATGGTGCAAGGGGTGGGCCTACTCAGTGGTCCAATTTCGGTGTGACAATGCGGCAGTGGTGAACATTGTCAACACCCAGACATGCAAATCCCCCAAGGTCATGACATTAGTCCGTCTATTCTATTGAGAAGCCTACGCCTAAATGTGCTGTTCTAGGCCAGACATGTTATGGGTATTTATAATAACATTCTGCCGCTCTCCACCACTGCAGATCACCTGGTTCCGTGCCGTACTCTGGAAGCAGAGGGATTCCACTCGCCACTTTTGGCTGAGGGTTGGACGTTTGGTGAGGAGAGTGGAACCGGACATGTCATTGGCGCCTCGCACGCGTAAGGCGTATCACTCTGCATTCAGGCGTCGTGTTTGGGAGGGGTGGACACGGGAAGGTGTCCGCCGCCCTTACGCGCGTCACCCCTGTTCCCAGAGTTTCTATCCACCTTGCACGAGGCTGGCATTGCTTATGTTCAGATAGGTGTGAGGTGGCTCTTGGCCACGCAGCTACCACGGTAGCCTTATTGGAGCGCTCCGCATCAGTGAGTGGGTGCCAGAGTTGGTGCCACCGGTGTAAGGCGGATGTGTCTCGTAGGGCACTGGAACTCGAAGATGTCTCTTTCATACATGAGTGGGCTCGAGTGGGGATGCGGTCCTCACGGGTTATTCAGCACGGTGCAGGCAGTGGTGTATACTGCTACGAAGTTTTTGAGACATCTGTCCGGTTGGTGCCCTACCTGAATTTTTGACAGTGCCTGCTGCGCACCCCAGCCTGTTTTCTGCCACCGGGATGGGTCTACCCTTACCTTAGTACAGTCCCTGAGGGTGACCGGTGCCGCATTTCGCGGTTTGGTGCCCGTTTTGGCACCATTTCCTTAAGATAGGCGTCGCGTTGATCGCGGCTACGTTTGGGGTACTCGGAGGTGGATATGCGTCTACGCGCAATTTCAGATAGGTATGTCCCCTCACTGTACGAGTACCTAGTTATGTCCTTCACCTTTTTCTCCTCTTTTACAGATCCTAGGGGTCTCAGCACACCGGTGGCAGGGGGCTGGCGGGCCGCAGCTGTGTACACTGGGCAGCAGTATATGCTGCAGCGACAGAGAGTGGACCCCGGCTGGGCTGTGTGCATCCGCACGTATGCTATGGTATGGTATGCGCGGCACATGGGGGCGGGAACTGTGGCCATTCCTGCTGTCTGACAGGGATGCTGGACCGCCCAATGTTTTACAGGCGCCTCGGCGGCAGCGGTCTTATACGGATCACTGCTGTTATTAAACTGTCGAGGGGCTGTGACCTGGCATTTTGTATCACGTATGGCTTACATACGGTCGCTATGGTCTGACATCGTGCTGAGACACCAATTTAGGGAGATGCTGATCTCCCTAGTTCGGACTGTTCCGGCAGTCACTGGACGGGGCTGTGGCTACGTCCCGTTCTGAGCATGGCTGTGAGACGGCCATTGGAGTCCGGAGGATAGGCTTACAAAAAAAAATTTGCTGGTAGGCAGGAGAAGGGGTCCACCTGTCGGTCAGAGGTATGTACCTCGTTCTGGGTGCAATGCAAGCAGGCCTGGCGACCGAGCTGATGGTCTGGGGGCGGGGGGGGGGGGTGAGTCTTTATTGAAGCCTCCCCGTGTGGCGGGTAGCACTGGTAAGGTAAATATTTATGACCCACAGATATCCGGCAGGTTCGCAATTGACTGGCCAACAGTAGATAGGCACAAGTTGGTTAACGTTGTCCGGTCAACGACGAACCAGGCAATGGGGTGATGGCACGAGCTAGGCAGCATGCATCACCCCGTTATTTTACGGATACGCGTCAGAGGGTGGGGTCAGTAGTTAGTTTATTGACTACGGTCAACAATTTGTTTGTTGCCAACAAACAAATTGATACAAATGGATACATTGTAACCAATTGCCGTTGGCAATTTTGGGAGGTACCTTACCAGTGTTACTGCGGCCTGCTTGCCTTAAGAATTATAATTGGTTGAGTACCAATCGAAATTTATAATTCAGACTAGGGCATGAATCAATAAATGTGGCCCAATGCCGTTATCCACTTTCACCAGTGTCTGAGTCCTTTTTTGGGGGGTGCGCCTGCAAAGAGGTACCGTACTTTCTAAGGCCACTGGGGTGGAGGCAGCACCACACAAAGCTGCAGAACTAGTCTAGGATTTCCATAAGAAACTGTGCATCTCTTTTGGAATAACATCTATATAACACAGATTGCATGAACGCATACTGAGCAGGTATTTTCTTGGCCATGGCTGTCTGAACATCTTTCTAATGTTACTTTTATATTAACATGTCTGGAAAAGGTACTTTTTTGGGGCTTTCAGAATCTTGGAACTTACACAACTTGGAAAAATGGCTAGAACAGAACTTTGGTCTGAAAAACCAACTTTTCCGGACTACGTTCAACAGTACATGATACAATTTTTGACCTTTCCTTCTCTTCTTTTATATTGTCATTTCTCATTGCTTCCCAAGTTTATATTCTTGCCAGTTTCAAGATATACAAATATTAGTGGCCATTTGGATATAGGGGCCAGCGTTCTGTTGCTTTGTGAAGTAAACTACAACTAGAATAGTTCCTTTTGAATCAATAGAGATTAGAGAGCAGTAGGCTCATTAAATTTCCAATTCTATGGACCCACTCTGGTGCAACTTACTATGCTAAACCTCAGGATTTTAGTCAAAGAAACCAGAGCAATTTCCTGAAGTTTTGAAATATCAGTGCCTCAAACAGCCACAAGGTGGAGATCTTGCTCTTCTAAGAGATTTATGATTTAGCAAGGATCATCTACTACTTCTCTTAGAAAAGAAAACTGGTTACTTGTTTGTATGTGCTCTCAGGTTGTTTCCGAATTGTGGTGACCCTATGAATTAAATAACCTTCAGAAGGTCCTATAATTAACAGCCCTCCTCAGGTCTTGCAAACTAAAGGTCATGCCTTCTTTTAAGGAGTAATAAGTACCAGGTGAGGTCTTTTTCCTTTCCTCCCTACTGCATTATTATCTTTTCAAGTGAATCTTGTCTTTTTATGCAATGCTCTGGTTATGACATCTTCAGATTAGTCACTTTTTCTCAAATGGGGGCATTTAGCCCTGACTTAATCTAGAACCTGCCTATTGTCTTTCTCCACATCCATGGCATCCATAAAGTTCTTATCGAATAACCATATTTCAAATAAGCTGATTCCCCCCACCCCCCTGCTAGCTTTCTCCATTATCCAGCTTTTATCCATTGGCAGAACAATAGGTCGACCTTGGCCTTAGTATTCAATTCTTCTGGATCTTTTGTCATTTCTTCATAGCTGCTCTTCAAAGTCTCAGGTTTCCTCTTCCTTCACAGAATTCTAATCCATTTTTTCATATGGCATATTCTGCATTTGAGTTGAATGGATAGGGAGAAAAAAATCCTTTATCTGATACTTTTGCCCATTGAAAACCATTCTATTTGAGCCCATTTGTCAGACAACCTTCACAGACTGGGAGTTTCTTATCTTTCTCCTGTGAGTGTATTGATTTATCTTTAGCTGAATTTGCTGCCATTGGCCCCATCCCATCCATTATAATCATTTTAAGTCAGGAGACAGACATGTTTTACTATGTACAAATAATGTACAGATGTTATGTCAGTGAATCAAGATGGCAAGTGTGTATCATCAGGCTCTGTGCCTTATCACCAGTGCAAGCCTTGTGTTGCTTGGCAAAAGCAACATTTGCCTACTGCCACATTGCAGCCAGTCACTCCAAGCTGCCTGCATTTTCTGGAGGCCCACTATAATAATAATTTTCTGTCAGAGATTACTCTGGGTTGAAAGGATTTTTGCTGGAGAAACTCTGCTCAGGGGATGCCCAAATGAGGCTCCTTTCAAATCCCCAAGTGCAGTCCTCGGGTATCAAAACCTGACCTTCAAGCCTCCAAGCTCAGCCTCTTAACCACTAGCCACTGGGGGAGCTGCTGCAGGCCCACTGGCAGGCCTCATTTCTGTGGTCATGAGGTCTTTCCTGCCAATTTGTTTCCCTCCTCTGAGATGAGCCCAGTTCCCTCAGCCTGTCCCCACATATTTATCTTTTTAATTGCTTTTTAAAGCAACCATGCGTCATTGCACTATTGATTTGGCAAAGCCCAGAATAATCAATGGGGCATAAAGAATTCTCCCCTAGATGACAGAAGAGCAATTAACTAAAGTATATGGCCAGGGTGTTAGCCCATTTAATTAATTAATGGGGTCACTTTGTCAAGTGTCTCACAATGGGCTTTGGGAGGGAGGTGGCTCTCTCTCATGAGAGAGACCCCTTTCCACATAGCATTTCCATGCTTTCCAGCCATCAACATAGGCAACGAATTTTCACTGACAAGCAGTCCCCCTCCAGCTCCACCTTTGTTTCTGGGAAAGAAGGGATTGGTGTCAAGGAAGGAGAAACTATACTTCCCCCCTCAACTTAAGAAGATGATTCTGAATTAACACACTGTTATGTACTGAATAGAATGTGACAAGTACTCTTTAACTGATTGGATCCGGCAATTGTATCCATTGTAACTAATCAGAGACACACTGTAGCAAGCTGTTAAGGATGCTACTGCCCATGGCAGTAGCAGCATCCAGCTCACATGATATAGATTCCCCTGAATACCTGAAGGGCGGGAAACCTTCCCGCCACACCGCACCTGGAGAAGATGGGCGTGATGATCCATGACGTCACGCGGACAGTAACCAATGAACTATCACCCGGGTTATTCAAAATGTACAGTGTGCTATAAATAGAGCTGTTTGGTCCACCATTAACTCATGTTCACCCTGACTACCATGCAATAAAGTTGTGTTTTAGTCCTTACTGCGGCTCCTTCTTTGCCTTCCGTGCAAGACACTAAACACACCAAGGCATCTTTGTGATTATTCTCAATAAAGAAGCATGCAGATTTTTGAATGCCACAAATTCCCTCATTGGACAGGATGGGGATGAGGTCTCACTTGCCTTGCACATTTTTAAAGCTGCTGTCACAAACTCAGGAACTCAGGATCTCTAGCCAATTCTAACAAAGCATCTCATAGGATTGTAAGGTCTTGTGGTTTTATCGCAGCATAAAATTTCACGGACTGCCTTTCCTTTAATCAGATGCATAAAATGTACTCTAACCCAGACAGGTTTATACCCTAATAAACTTACTAGGTTTAAGGTGTTAGCAAGACTCATAGCATTTCCTGCCTCAGACTAACATGGTTGTCAATGCTCTGGCTGCTGTTATGATTAAATTATATACAACATTTTCTGACACACAGGGGCACTGTGCAATATTAAAGATTTCTGCTCAAAAGTAAGACAGGCTAATTTCAAGCTAAGTATGTGTAGAATTCTAGAGGTCTATTTTTTAAAATGGAATAACATAATTACAGTGAACCCCCGGTTAACGATGTGTTCAGACAACGACGGTTTCAGTTAATGATGTGTCTTTTTTTTGAAAAGGACACTCTCGGTTAACAATGTCGTTATCCGGGAGTGACCATCACCTCTTGGTTAATGACGTCATTAACCAGGGGTGTCCTTTTCACTTCTCGGTTAACGATGTCATTAACGGGAGGTCTCCATAGGGAGCCATTTTTTGTTGTTAGCCAAGAGTTCCCGGTTAATGATCTTTCCTGGTTAGCAACGCAACTTTGGGAACCAAGAAACAACGTTAACTGGGGGTTCACTGGATTTTTTTTGTTTGTTTAGTCGCACAGTCGGTTCCGGCCCTTTGCGACCCCTTTAAAGGCTATCAGATAATAATCAAAGAAACAACAACAAAAGACAAAAGACATTGTGGCGCTGTAAAGACAAACTCCTGTAGTTAAATGTGAGCTTTCATGGATCAAGTCCACTTCGTCAGACATAAGAATGACACCTTATGGCATCAATTTATACACATCAGATATAGAGGCACACAATCATGCCTGATGTGTATAAATTGATTCCAAGAGGTCTCACTCTTATGTCTGATGAAGTGGACTTGATCCACAAAAGCTAACATTTAAATACAGGACTTAATCTTTAAGGTGGCACAAGGTTTTTTGCCTTTTTGTTGTTGTTGGTTTGTTTTGTTTACTCTCTGATATGCTTGCACAGATTAACATGGCTACCACTTCAAAAATGCCACCTTAAGCTTTGCTTGGATTCCACATTGTTGCAAGGATGCCACATTGACATAAAACTAAGCTCTGTGGAGAAATGAGTGGGAAAGTGTCTACAGACAACCATGGGGTTTAGTAATCATGTTCTTGGTTTGATTGGTGGTTTTGGTGGGCTGTTTGGAGACTTTTCTTTGTGTCACGGAGAAAGGGGCTGGCAATGTTCACTGGAGAGAAATGTCTTCTATGTGCAAGTACAGAAGAAAACTTCTCCCAATAGGACAGCAGGATACACCTGTTGAGAGTTTGGAAAGGTTGCCTCCTCCTCTCAGACTAGGGTAGCTTGAATCCCAGTCAATGGTCAGAGGTTTTGCTGAATTACAGTCCCCAAAGGCAACTTTAAAAAAAATATTAATGAAATGTATAATAACAACACATTACAATAGACAATAAAACAACAATGAAAAACAACAACCAACTACTACAACATACACTAATAAGGTATGCTCCCTTCACTTAGCTGGACAATATATATGCTTCTTTACTTTGTTTAATATACAGATTCTTTAATTTATAATTTATCCTTCTTTCCAAAATGATATAATTTCTTGGCCTGATTTTGTTCCTTTCCATTTTACCAGCGTGTAGTCCAAAAATTCTCTCCATATTTCTTTAAAATCCAATTTCTTTATAATTCCTTTTTTAAATCTTATTTCTGATGATAATTTGTCATTTGTTGCTGTACACATTTCTCTATACCATTTGTCTAATTCAATTTTACTATCTGATTTCCATTTCTTAGCTATAACTAATCTCATCGCTATTATCATTATACGGATCATTTCTCTTTTCTCTTTCTCTAATCTTTTGCCTCCAAAATCCATTAGCAGGACTCATCTTTAGATGCATTGAGAAAATTTGTTCAATTTCTATACATACTTTCGCCCACATTTCTTTAACAAATGTCTTTAATCTATGGTGGGATTGCACTAAAGGCAACTTTTAAAAGTCTTGCTCCAACTACATCTGCCTCCATGCCATTGCTGGGGCAACTGTGATATTTATGTCCCTACCTCAAGAATGAGTTTGAAATGCTTGTGGCACGGGAAAAATATGGCACTGGTGTGACTCTATCGGCACCAGCATCTGGTATCAAGGGGCAGCGAAAGGATGTGTTTCAATTTGGAATGGTAAAAGGAGAACCATTTTTCTTTCCAAGGTGTCCTCCATTGTAAGGATGGGCAGCTTAAGTGTGGGGGCAAAGAACCACGAAGGTGGGAGATCAGGGGCCATGGAGTTGCCATCTTGGGTGGTGTTTTCACCAGGAGGGCGAGGTATAAATTTATAAAATAAATTAATTATAAATAAATCTCCATCAGCTGAGCAGCAGCTGGACAGCAGGCTCTGGAGATCCATAGCCCACCTGGTCACCATCTTCCTGCCGGTGTGAGACACACTATTGTGCCTGTACATGCAAATTAAATGTGAAATTGTATGCAAATTAGCACCTCCCCCCCTTTGGTGTTGTGTAAATGGCCACCCTCAAAGGATTCCATGTCTGGCTGGAGCATGATGGGGAGGAAGCGCAAGGGTGAGGCCCAGTGATGGTATTCAAAAAAATTATTACCTACTCTGTGGGCGTGGTATGGTGGGTGAGGCCATGGGGAAAGCCCTGTGTTGCACCTGAATTAGGACTACTTTATTTCAAAACTTGGATGGGCGGAGCCAGCCAGAATTTCTGCTACCGGTTCTGGCAAACTGGTGCGAACCTGCTGAATCCCATCATCGGTGAGGCCACATCCTGAGGACTCCATTTTAGCCTCTCATGCTCAGAGGTGAACCAGATGAGTGCAGGATTTGCTGGGACAATAGTGATGCCCCTACTGTATTTTTAGGGGTCCAGTGTTGCCTAATGGATAACGAAGGATGTCCCATTAAGGTTCACACAGAGACATTGAATGCAGTTGACTGGCAGTCTGGCTGATGGATGCTGTGTACAGTATTACAACTATCCCACACATAGAGCTCCTGCCAACCTGGCAGTTCAAAAGCAAGAAATTGCAAGTAGATAAATAGGGACCACTTCGGTGGGAAGATAACAGCGTTCCATGCACTCCGGTGTCTAGTCATGGCTGCCACATGACCACGGAAACATCTGCAGAAGCAGACAATGCTGGCTCTTTGGCTTAGAAACAGAGATGAGCACTGCACCCTAGAGTCGGATACGACTGGCTTTCGAGCAAGGGAAACCTTTAACTTTACCTTACACATAGAGAAATCAATCTGTCTCCTTGGGGAAATTAGCTGTGTCAGAGAAAGAGGCAAGGCACAGGCAGCATTTCGGCAGGAAAATGGACTTCATTCTGCCCCCGGTCTCAGGCATGGATGGAGGGCTTGGCAGGTGGGAGAGGCTGGGGAAGTTGGAGGATGGACCAGGGGCCTGGAAAGAAGGAGTGGGGACTGCCCTGGGGCAGAGGCAGCGGTAGGGGAGCGGAGGAGGAGGAGGATAGGTGTCAGGAATTGACCCTGCAAATGAAGTAAAAATACAGCCAATTTTAATATGGTGGGGAGAACTGTAATCTGTACGACTGCTGCCCCAGTCTGTTGTTCAGGTTTTCCTTGCTAAAGGGGAAGATTCAAGACTCTTTGCACAGTCTTTTGTTTTCCTTGGAATCAGTTGGAGCAGGAGAACCCTTCAAACCAAGGAGGCTGTCAAGTGTAATACTGTCCTAAAATACAGAAGTGTGGAACAGGGGTGGAGTTCCAGATATTATACTTTCACTCCCATCTGCCCTATGTAGTATTGCCAGGGAGCAGGGAGTGTAAGATGTGCAATCTCTGACATTAAGAGGGCCATATGTCCCCTATTCCTGCTTTAAAATTGTAAGATGTTTGGGGTGAGAAGAAAAGCAAAAGTAAAGCAAGACTAGAGAAAGACTGTGCATATGACCCAGAGCTTCCAAGTACAGTGGTACCTCACTTAAAGAGCATAATGTGTTCCACAGGATTGCTCTTTAAGCGAAACACCATTGTAAGTGACTAATTGTGGCTTCTGGTGGGGGGGATTGCGAACCCCGATTTAGCTGTTAAGTGAGTTTTTGGTTGGTTTTAGTTGTTAAGCGAGGTGACCATTCAGAGAAAATTCTGCTCTTTAAGCGGGTTAGTCTCTAAGCGAGGCACTCTTTATGCAAGGTTTTACTGTAGGTGATCACACATTTAATTGAAATCATGAGTCGAACCTTGATATCAGGACTGTAGCTGCCATGCATTCTGATATATGCCCTTCCTTCCTTCCAAACTTTGATGCTGCAGCACAAGTTATCGTAAGGTCATATGTTTTGATATCCATTGAAAATGTGTTGAAGCACAGCTTTTGTCTTGGGATTCATAGTCAGGCTGAGGTTCATCTGAAAACATCCAGATACAAGCCTCACAGAAGCTGCAAGCTTCTTCATTACTGCAACGATGCTCACAAAACACTCATATACACCTTACAGTTTAATGTCTGTAATTAAGGATCAGTTTTTCCCTCCATTTATTTGTTTTCTTCTGACCTGCTGGTAGGCATGCACAGAAGTGAAAAACTGCTTTTTTCTAGAATCAACTTGGAAAAATATATTTTTCTAGACATTTAACCAGTGTTGGGCATCAGCAGGTTTGCATCAGTTCGCCAGAACTGGTAGCAGAAATTCTGGCTGGCCCCACCCATCCAAGTTTTGAAATAAAGTAGTCCTAATTTGGGTGCAACATAGGGCTTTCCCCCTGGCCACCCCACCATACCACACCCACAGTGTGGTAGTAATTTGTTTTGGAGCCCACCACTGCATTTAACCAGTGGCTACGTTGACTGTGGTATCCTGGGATCTGTAGCATCCCAAAGTAACTTCCTCATATTCTTATCCTGCTTCCAATATTTACTCCTTGGATACAGAGGCCTTTTTTCTTATCAGAAGGAGGAGCCCTGAATGGTCATGGCTCTTCTCTAGTGTCAAAAACATGCAATCAGCACTCCAGCAATGATTAACTTTCCCATTCAAATTTTATGATAAGTGTTTAATCATCTTTTATCCCTCAGATATTTTTCCCAATCACATTGGCCACTATCAACTCATTTAGCTTTACAGTGGCATTAATAACTAATCTGACATGCTGAAACAAAAAACTTCAATTGGAGACTGGTTAACCCCATTTTATGCATCATTTCTTTAGAGTTTAAAAATACATTGCACAATGACCTTTTAAAATTAATTTACGATATCCTGGAGAGCTATAAAACTCCATGTTCAACACACAGATCTGTTTAGAGACGTGCTCAAGGTGGAGAAACAGTTAGAAGCAGAAAACACTGCAGTACACAGGCTGCTGCTCAGCAGCTTCACACTCAGTAGAATTAACCACCCTTTCCCACAATCTTTGAGGAGGCTCTTTCTTAGTAGAGCTATGAGTAGAGTATGCGCATATGAATGTGGAATGGATGACTGACTCTTTTTTATGGACATTGATTGGATAGTCAAAGTAGTGCTCCTCTCCCCACCCATTTCTATTTTTTATTCCTGCTGTTTATTACAGTGTTGAGCAGAGAAATTATTACTCTTACCTTCAGTTAGTGATCAGAGATAAGAGCTGCAATTTACCTGCATATTATTGAAGGGAAGAGGGGTTCTGAGGCAAGACAGGGAACCTCCAATGCTAAATGCTCCCCATTTCTGACTAACCCAAACTCTAAAATGCCTTTTTTGTGTATGCTGAGTTAGATATCATGTACCAAATTATTAGAATAAATTCCTGTCAGACACTATGAATCTAGATAAAACTGTGACATCTGTCAGGTGTATCCATATTGATTTCATTTTTATATATAAATATATTAATAATGCAAGAATATAGAATTGCTTTGGGCATGATTTTATCATTTTCTTGCTGCCAGTCCAGGAGGGATCGAGCGGGTTTGTGTGTGTGTGGGCAGCTTGGCGCATTGAATGGTAAAGCTTTCACCACCCACTTCCCCCACCCACTTCTTCTGCTGCTGGGCTGGGGTGTTTGTCTGTGTGTGTGTGTGCTGGGTGCACATGTAGCCGTCTTTGTAAAGTAGCAGGACCAAAAATAAATGGGACTTTCCTTTGCAGATTTGGGTTTTTAAAATATATTCCATAGTGCTTCTCTGCTAATCCAGCACCTGGATGACTTCTACCGTGACGTCTTGCTGAGACACCCTCAGGTTCAGCCAGGAGAAGCTAGCCTGTTCAGCCTCAGCATGGCAAACTCAGATTTATAGAAAGTGCTCATGATGAAAACCAGTGCAGTTTATGAGAAGAAATCATTACATCACTGCTCCTGAAAGAAAAGTGCTGAGATATAAGAGCTGCAATATGCCAACAGGGGTGGGTTCTCATCTAGAAAGAATTGTGACAGATCTAATCTGTTTTCTGCTGAAATCCCACAGCTGGGGTCCAGGATAAAATCATAGCACTGGAAGGGAAAGACAAAATTGAGCTGATGGCACCCATGAGTGCATCCCAGGATGCAATTACATAGCAGGGAAAATACTGGTGGATTTCCTATCCATGGACATCATGTTTCCCTAGGTGAAATCAATGTAGCCATCCAGATTTGGAGGAGTCAGCAGGAGCAGAGGGCTAAGTTCCAAAGCAGAAGCTGCCTCTACAAATATTGATTAGTAATAGCAATTACCACCCTATAGTGCTTGGTTCACTCTCTGGACAGTTCACAAGGTAATTAGCATTTCCCCCCCCCCCCAACATGTTGGGTACTTATTTTACCAACCTTGGAAGGATGGAAGGCTGAGTCAACCTTGATCTCTGCCAAGATCGAACTCACAATGTTTTGGCTGCAGTACAGCAGAGGACACAGAAAGAGCCTCCTTGGATATTGTGGATACTTTTTACATTCAGGTGTACCCTGGGCAATGGCAACCTTCTTTTGGTGGCTAGTCTTTCTCACAACAGATCAAACCAAAGAGACTAAGGACCGAGGGTTGGAGTCCCTAAATGCAAGACTGACCTGCTTATGTGAGAGCTGCTGGCAGATGACAACATGCTATATGAATGTGGAGAGAGACAGAATTCAGCTCATTTGCTGGTTGGCCAACTACTACTTGAGACGTGTGCTAAGGAAGATTTAATTTTGGCTATTGACAAAACCAGAAAAATGGCTTAATTTTGGCAGTCCAAAGTTTGATCTGGACATGAAAGAAGAACCTCTGTGCTACCAGGACTTCTGGTTTTCTCCTAAGTACTCTAACTAAAATCAGTTTCAGCATAAAGATGAAAATTTGTATTTAAAGAAATGCTTTGGAGAAAGGAGGTGTCTGGTTGTGAGGAACTGATGCCCCCATGGAGCACCCCCATAGTATTCGGTTCAAGAAATCATCCTGACAGAAAGTGAAAAAAAACTAATTTTAAACTAATTGAAACAAATTTAATCCATCTCTGCTGGCTGAATAATAATAACAAGAACATTTCATGCTCTAAAAAGTGATTCTCATAACCAGCTTCCCCACATTGAGCTTTACCTCATATAATATGGGGTTTTTACTTGAATCAATCAGTGTCGAGTTTGATGTAAATTGTGGGTTGATGTAGTCACCCACTCAGTTCTGAAGTTTGTTTTCAGTATCAAACATCTCTTTGAATGCGCACATGTATTCCAAATCAAAGTATGTCTGACAGATGGTTGTCCTATTTTCTTTTGAATGCCTCCAGTATTGGAGCACTCACTACCTCCTGAGGTAATTCATACCATTGTTGTACTGCTCTAACAAATGAGAAGTGTTTCCTGATATTCAGCCTATATCCTGTAATGTCACTGCATTATTATGTGTCCTGCACTTTTGCGATGATCAAGAACAGATCCTGCTCTTCCTCTGTATGACTATCTTTCAAGTATTTGAAAAGTGCTATCATATCTCCCCTCAATCTTTTTTTCAAACATGCCCAGTTCCTTCAGTCTTCCTTCACAGGGCTTGGTTTCCAGTCTCCTGATAATCCTTGTTGCCTTCCTCTGAATTTGTTCTAGTTTGTTAGCATACTTCTTAAAGAATGGTGTCCAGAAGTGGACACAGTACTCAAGATAAGGCCTAACCAGCACTGAAAACAGAGGAACTGGTACTTCACAGGATTTGGAGATTATACCTCTGTTAACATAGTCTAAAATATTATTTGCCTTTTTTTGCAGTCACATCAGACAGTTGACTCAAATTCAGCTCATGGCCTAACAAGAATTCCAAGATCCTTCTTGCTTGTAATATTACTGAGCCAAGTGCCCCCTCCTCCCCATTTTGCAATTACTTGTTTGGTTTTTCTGCATAGGTTTAGAATTTTGGACTTATCCCTGTGAAATTTCATTCTGTTGTGTTCAGCCAACTGCTCAGGCCTATCAATAATTTTTTTGTTTTGTTTTCCAGGGTATTCATTCAATTTCGATTCGATTTTTAATTTGTACCCCGCCCTACTCAGCTTGTAGGCTGACTCATACCTGTCAAGTATCCCAGATTGGCTGGGATTTCCTGTATTTCTCCACTTGTTCCTCCCCTTTTCTGCCGCCGTCCCGTATTTGAACGGCGGGGAAAGGGGTTACTGCGCACGCACGCCCATCGCAAATGGGCTCTGCACATGCACAGAGAGGTTCTGCACATGTGCAGAGGGGTTCTGCACATGTGCAGATGAGTTGTTGCAGCACATGCACACCCAGGCTGGAACAGTTCCTGTATTTTTAGGAGCAGTGCTTGACAGGAATGGGTATTAGATAGTCCACCCAATTTTCTACCATCTGCAGATTTGCTAAGTATTCCTCGGGCAACATTAGCTCTCATCTAGTCATCTGTCACTTCAATGATTTCAAGAAAACAATAGACAGTGGTTCTGCAAGTGCTTTTGTGCTTGTGAAACCACTGAGAGTTGGAAGTTATTGTCATCTACTATGGAAGTCACATTTTGCCTGGCCATTTAGAAGTGTATCCAGCCTCCTCATTATGTTTTTACATTTTGTGCACAATCTGTTAGAGATGTTCAAAGATCTGCCATTACTAACAGCCTTCAAAGGGAGATGTGTGTTTGTTGTGCATGTGTTTGAATCTAGTATTTCATAATATAGACAAGATGTCCTATGCTCTCTCTTTTCCTCCCTGTTCTCCCATAGCTTTACATTTCATTAAAAAAAATAGTACTATTCTCATTCCTTTTATCCACCTAGGGACATTATTAATTTTTATCTACTATTTTTTCTTCCAGCAGAAATTAAACCTAAGATACAACTCAGACAAAATTCCTCTGTGGTTTTATGGCAGAAATTTAGCATGTGATGAATTTGAACTTTGGCTGAATTTCAAGTACTCTACAACCAAGTCAGATCTTAGTCACTATATACTCTCTTTCCTTTCCAACAAATATGAATCAAATGAATTATGATGCATGTGCACTGTACTGGCTTATAAACGTAACTGCACATACAGTAAAACTCTGGCATATGACTGCCCTGGGTTACGTTTGTCGTGGGTTACAACTGCACATTTAATTAAAAAAATTCTCCGGGTTACGGCTGACTTTTGGTTTACGACCAAAAATTGTGCTATTTTAAACTCTAAAATGCCCTCTCTCCATTTTAGAGTTTAAAATGGCCACTGCCACCATTTTGGATTTTAAAATGGTCGTCCCTTCCACCCAAAGTCCCAATGCCTGGGAGAGGTGCATGTTTTCAGCTTTAGCGCTGCCCAGGGAGCTCAGAGGAAGGTGAGAACCAAGCGAACAAGGTCCCCAGACTCTTCCTGTACCAGCAGGGGCAGAAAATGGGCTCAACACATGCCTCCCCAGGTCGGAATGGAGCGGATAAGGTCCCCAAGCAGTGTGGAAAGGTAGGGAGATCGCTTTGTTTCTTTTGTGGGGGGTGAAGGTTGATTGTGTTTGGCATTTTTTGGGTTGGAGGGGGTGTGTGTTGGTTGGTGATTTTTTGTGATTTTTCTGAATTTTTTAAAGATTATTTTTGGACCGGTCAGGACTTTTAAAAAAATTTCAATGCATTCCTATGGGAAAATGTGTTTCAGGTTACATTTTTTTATGTTACAACGGAGGCTGTTGGAATGGACTTCCGTCGTAACCTGAGGTTTTTATTGTATTTAGCACATATTAAAAGAAAAGATGTTGAGCCTACAATTCCAAGAGGAAGAAGAATGTATAGAGGCTTGCTTGAAGTGTGATCTGGGATGATAATGGAGAAAACTGAAATGAAATGTGATGAAGATTGCTTTTCTGGATTCAGAACTATGGTGCCAGTTACTGACAATCAGTGTTTGAATTACTGAAGAGCAGAAAATGGGAGGACCTTATTAAAATCTGGAAAGAGTTGTTGGTGACATCAATCAGCTCACCCTTACTTTTCCCAATTTTAGCAAAATTGTAGCTATCTAAAAACAGGTACAAACAGGGCTTTCTTAAAAATAAAAGAAGAAGAAGAAAATAGATCTGGATCATTCTATTTCACCTTATGCCCCTTTGTATATTCAGACAGCAATGACATGCAAAATTTGACCATCACTAAGAAGGGATACTCTAAAAACATCAACATCCAGTACAATGGTGTGGGAACAAGAACCCTTAGTTCTCTAGCGTTTGGGCTACAGACACCACAGTCCTCTTCTACCACTGGCCACATTGGGTGGGTCTAATGGGTGCTAGAGGTCAAATCAGACAAAATGTTCCTCACTCTGGTTGAACAAAACAGAAGCCTGCAGAGATGCTGCTGATGTTGTATGAGCTCGCCTTTATGGCTGGTCTCTATGAATCCAAAGCAGGACCAGAGATCCTTGGATCCTGCAAAGGTAGCACATTTCTTATCATCTTCACAGCCCCTGTACAGGTTCTGCACTGTGATTTTCTAGCCTTTCATTAGTCTAGTCCCACAATGAATTCCATTAAAGCAAAGTAGATTCTGCCCCCTTAACTAAAGCAACGTCTTTGTCTTTTATACAAACATAGATGTAGGCACTGCTCTGATCAAGCAAACCCCTAGAGTGCTTGTTGACATAAGCTGCAGGCAGGTGCAACGTGTACAGAGAGCAAATAAACACCAAGATGGAGAGTTTAGGAAGAAAATGTTTGCAAGGTTTTGGCATGTGGCAGTAGTGAATATTATCAGCAGCCTCCCTCCCTTCTATTCTCCTGTCATATGTGGACAACACATTCACAAAGAATGTTTCCTTCTCACTAATACCAAAGTCCCAGTAAAGCTCTGTTTCAGTCTCTCTGCCTCAGCAGTGGACCATACCTGTCAAGTATTCCGTACTGGCTGGGATTTCCCATTTTTCAGTGCTCGTTCCTCCCCTTTCCCACCACCCTCCCATATTTGAACAGTGGGGAAAGGGCTTACTGTGCATGTGCGGCCATGGTGCGCATGCACAAACAGGCTACTGCACATGCACGGCCATGGTGCACATGTGCAAACAGGCTACTGTGCACATATGGCCATGGTGTGCATGCGCAAATGGGTTACTGCGCATTCATGTCCACACGTGTGCAGTAATTTCCTGTATTTTGCGGAGCTGCACTTGACGGGTATGCAGTGAACCCAGGAATAATACTGGCTACAATGCAACCCAAATGGGCCATCTTCAGTCTCAACACTCCTCAGCACAGTCTCCTGCTATTTTTGGGTGGGTGGGTGGGGGGATTGCTCTTAACAGGAGCCTATATTGAACCTCTGGAGAAAAAAGGGGGTGTATACTTGTACAATACCCTACATCATGAATTCTCAACCTTTTTAAGCTGGGGGCTGGGTGACGCTCCCTCAGGCAGCTTCGGGGGCCAGATGGCTTCCCCCCTGCAAGCCATATTGGTGTTACTGATTGATGTTGCCCGCATTTTTAACCTCGACATCCCCCTTTTTTGAGAAACAAACAAATCAAAACCCCACCAAGAATCAGTGCTATTGGTGCCATTTTATTAATTCACACGCTGGACTGCTCTCTGGGAAGCCATATCAACAGGATCCCTAGTTATATCCACAGTCCTGTGCAATTGAAGGGCATTTCGGCTCCTCTTCTGCTATCAGAAATCCCTCCAATCCATCCATTCTGTTCTACCATGTTTCAGCAGGGGGAGAGCTTGAGTTGTCTATCAGCTTCAGCCTCCTGTTTTAAGAGGAAGAGTATTGGAGAGGCTTGCTCAGGATCTTGAACTGATGAATTTTCAGATCCTCTCCCAAATCTTTGATTTTCCTCTGGGATACTCGGCCCACTTAGATGGAAACATATGGAGGTTGACAGGGAATAGTTCTTTGCTGCTGCCACATTTAGAACGTTCTATAGCTGTTTTTTTAAATTGCCTATTGACAATCGGAAGAGAAAAACAACATGAAAGAACATTTGCTTAACAAACTGATGGAAAATAATCCAAAAGTATAAATAAGAGCATTCAGCTGAGAACAAATTACTAATGAGCCAGTTCAGGATATCTCAGCAGCCCATGAGGAATGTGTGAGGGAATTAATTTAGGCCTATATAATCTATGATTCCCCCATCCCAAAAAAACTTGGTGTGATGTGGTTTTCTAGCTTCGTGTTATTCTGATTTGTCACCAAGCAGAGTGATTTGATTTGTCACCAAGCAGAATCTTTCTAAGCTTAAAGTCTATTGTTAGATCAGACAGAAAGGCAATCAACAGACCTTAAGCTGAGAAAGATCTTCTAGAATTCTCCAGCCAACCTAAGGCAAAGTGCATCCATCTAAGGACAATTATAAAACTGACTTATAGTGACCCTAATGGGGCTTTCGAGGTACCTTGATACCTTGGATACCTTGGAGTCGTTATTCAATGAGGGGTCTGCACATTGGTAGACATCTCCACAACAACATTCAGCACATGCAAATGGACTTGAGAAATCAAGTCAATTTGCATACATTTTTTTTTAGCCTTTTGGATATGTCACGCACAGGCTAGGCGGACCATGGCATATGCCCTCTGCTTTTATCTTGCCCAAGGGATCCAACGGAGGATGCTTTGGTGAGTTTTAGTCCCTGCCTAACATCATTGACAAGAGATGGGCAATAGTACCTAGTTAAATCGCTCAAGCTCCCATGCCCCGACAAGGCTGTCATCTAGTGAGGGAGGTACATGAGACATTCAAGGGGTGGTTTCACACTCCCCAGTGAGTTCCCATGAGTGAGTGTCTCCTTAGTCCCAGTCTGTCCCTCTCTCCATTACACTACACTGGGCATTGCTTTAAGGACAATACCTTCCGTCAGCTGAAAACATAATTTAGTGTTTTCCGTTCTCTGCTTGTCATTGCTGAATTTCTGAAAGTGAGTTAACCAACCTGGTGAGATAAACTTCCAGTAATTCATAAATTAATACACATGGTCCCAGAAAAATTAATAGTGATTTCTCTCCACAGTAACTTCTTCCATGGGTACCACCATTCATTGCTTCAGTGTGTGTAGGGCAGTTCCCTACCAGATTCCATAGCCCCTATTCTTGCCTTTTCTGATCAATGAAAGGTCTTAACATCTTCAAAGCCAGTCCTGCATGGGACTAGTGCTAAAAAAAATATGTCTGAAGAGGCAAGCATTTGATTTGATTTGTCAAATCAAAAATTTCCTTTTTTGCACTGGTCACATGTGCCCAGATATAGGAAAAGTTATTTTGTTCAACTGCAACTCTCACACAACCCCAGCCCAAGTGGCCACTAGGAGTAGCCATTCTGCTCTGTTTTGGGAGGCCTGGTTTCCCCCCTAACCCCCCCCCCCCAAACCCCAGTTTATCACCTGTGCAGTTGATGGTGGAAAGAAGCACAAGGTGTATCTGGCTAAATGAGTGGTGAATTGAATAAAAACCGCCTAATCAATTAATTTTCTCCCAGTGATTCGCTGGGAGAAACATCAATAATCTGAGATATGCAGATGATACCACCCTAATGGCAGAAAGTGAGGAAGACCTAAAGAATCTTTTGATTGGGCTGAAGGAAGAGAGTGCAAAAGCTGGCTTCAGACTCAATATCAAGAAAACCAAGATAATGGCAACAGGCCCAATCAGTTCCTGGAAAATAGACGGGGAAGAAGTAGAAGCAGTGACAGATTTTACTTTCTTAGGATCAAAGATCACTGCAGATGGGGATTGTAGCCATGAAATAAAAAGGCGACTGATTCTTGGGAGACAAGCGATGAGAAACCTGAGGAACATAGTGAAAAGCAGAGACATCACATTGCAAACAAAAATTAGAATAGTCAAGGCAATGGTTTTCCCAGTAGTAATGTATGGATGTGAGAGCTGGACAATTAGGAAGGCTGAACGCAGAAAAATAGATGCCTTTGAAATGTGGTGTTGGAGGAGGGTTTTGAGAGTCCCCTGGACAGCGAGGAGAACAAATAGGTCAATCTTAGAAGAAATTAACCCTGACTGCTCATTGGAAGGTCAAATAGTAAAGATGAAGCTAAAATACTTTGGACATCAAATGAGAAGGGAGGATTCACTTGAGAAGGCATTGATGTTGGGAAAGGTGGAGGGCAAAAGAAGAAGGGGGAGGCCAAGGATGAGATGGCTAGATGGTATTGTGGACACAGTGGGCACAGAGCTGGGAGGGCTGAGGGGGATGGTGGAGGACAGAGGCGCCTGGAGGAAAATGGTCCATGGGGTCGCAGAGGGTCGGAGTCGACTGTGCGACTGAACAATCAATTAATATGGTAACCCAGAGCTGGGGGTGAGCAGTAGTGTTTTGGTGGTTAGGCAAGTGTCAAAATGCATTAGGGCCCACATCTCAGGTTGTCTGAACCAGAGCACATATGGCACAGTGTGGAGAAACAGGGAAACACAGCAGCTCCCTGAGACTGCCCTAATATCTGGCAACCATAGCCATAGCCATAAGTTACCACTTTTGCTTTCCATTGCACCACAGTGTCATTCTCATAGTATGAAAAAATGCCTGAGGAGAGAAAACAGGAATAATGTACAGATTGTGTGCCATTCTTCTCTTTTAGAGACCTTTGCCACGAGTTCTGGTAAAAGGTTGAAAAAGAATAAATATCATGACATCCAGAAGAAATCCATAACTAAGGAAAGGTTGGATGGTGCTCTGCATCCTAGACCATCATCCTACTTCTGCTCAGTTATACATGCTGTGTTTCTTATAGGTAACTTCCCAAACAGTTTATTTATCAGCAACACTAGTAGAAGGCAGTATTTTAGGAATATAAGCACTAACACAGAGGCACACATAGTTAAAAGAGGGTGGGATGGCTGTAATCCTCAATATGGTACCAAGTATAATCAGTACAGCAAAGGTAATGGATAAATAAAACTATCTCTATAATGCAAACATCATTTTTTTATTTTATAAAATTATAGTACACTCATATTGCAGAGGCACATATTCGATACATAACAACATTTCTTCTGTAATTGCTTATGTCCAACATTTGTATGACATTAATAACACAGTCTATCAAACATGAAGGCCCGTTTGTAGAATTCTCTAAGGAAAATACAGGAGCAGAATGTTAAATTACACAGGTTGTTATAACAGAAACAACTGTCTTCATTCTCATGATAGGTTCAATATGTGAATCCATATTGAACTAATAATGATAAGGTACTCTGGTATTACAATTGGAGGCAAACCACTCATGAAAGAAAGGCCGGCAGTTCTGAAGAAGTTACATGATCCCTATCTGAGAGGTTGCTTTGTTATTCTGTTCTCTTTCTCAGTGGATTAATTGCTATTTCAGTTCAGATTTCTTGGTGGAGACAGTTAAAAAATCAGTCCAAGGTGCCATCGGCAGACTTCAACTGGAATCTGGCTAGGTAGAATGTATAATTTGGTTAGATTTTCATTGGCTACTTATTGACAGTATGGACGGGATTTTTGTATGTCATGGGCTCCCAGAAATAAGATACTGTACTGATTTTCAGCCTTGAGATCAAAGTACTTTAAGGGCCACCTCCTCCAGAGTACCATAAAAACCATTCCATCCTTTTTACTCCAAATCAACAGCAATTTTTTTCTTTTGTGCTCAAGCTCTTCTTGCTGACTTGTGATGCACATGTAGATATGACAGACAAGGACTTTTTAAAATTTATGTCACCAAACACATATCTGCAGACACCTTCATTTCACTCACCTGGGCAATGCCTACGGCTTCTTCTAAGCCTTCATTTCCTGTTGCACTACTTCCTGGAAGGAAGCTCCTGCAATTCTTCTGGGGTGGCTGGGTGGGTGATTCTTCAGGAAGCAACCTTTATAGAGCATAAAGGACACTGAGTCCCTAGGAAGTGAAGAAGAAGAAGATGACAAAAAAGAAGAAAGGAGACTATCACCTCCAGGAAACATTAAATCTTAGTTCAACGTTTTTAAGCTGCAAGTTGGACCACTCCCCTTCAGACAGTTGAGTGGGCCAGACTGGTGGTTCCTCCACTGTAAACACTGCCATAAAACACATCCACAAATGCCATAAATACGTTTATGACAACCATGGGAGCCTTTATGGTTGTCATAAATGCATCTGCTTCTGGTGGCAGCAGTGGAAATGTGGACCACATGAAATGGTGCTATGGGCCGGATCTGGCCCATGGGCTGTAGGTTGTGAATCCCTGGTTTATAATCTTAAAAAAGCATATCTTTTTTTTAAAAGGTGAAAACCAATACTAGTAGAAATACATTTATTACCCTTTTAGCATATTTGAACATACATGTGAAAAATAGTAAATTTTCAAGATACTCACCCAGCCAATTACTAGTTTAAAACTATGAAGGAAAACCAGTGATTCTGTGTGTTGCCTCTAAGCTGCTCTCTCCAGCTGCTGCTTTTCATTATCTTATACTTCCCCCAGCAGCTCAGCTTGGCTTGGCATGGCCCTATCGTGGCTCAGATGGCTTTGCTGACTCTGTGCTGGCTGGCTGGAAACCTGCTGGTTGGCAGCTTGCTCACATTATATCAGCCTTTTTATAAGCACGGGTGTTTACATATTTTATCTATTTACATTTTCCTTGTAAGTAAGCATTTTCCAATAGCAGGCTAATGCAAAATCTCATAGATCTCTGCTGTCCAATTGAACTAACATCTCTCCTTAACTTCATCCTGTCCTAGGTTAGAACACTCAATGCATTTTCTCATTGCGTCTGCTTCCGTAGCAAACATCATGAATTCTCTGTAGGAGATGCTACAGTTGCAGAACTAGAGAATATTTACATGGGTATATAGTCTGCTGTTTGGGGTGGGTTAAGTGTGGGTTGGGACAGGTTGGTCTGATCATGTGCCAGTATGCCCCAAACCAATACCATCAGGGGTTCAAATAAATTGGCTTGTTGTATTTGAGCACATTGGGGATGGATAAAATAGACTGGGGCCTGATAACTGGTAGCACAGCTAAAGTTGCTGTTGGGACACAGGGATTGCACCAAACACATTTTGCACTTCCTCCCAACTTCAAACACCTTTCAAAAACCTGCTCTACCTGAAACAGCCAGGGTAGGTAAAGGTAAAGGCCACCCTTGCTCAAAAGCCAGTCATATCTGACTCTAGAGTTCAGTGCTCATCTCTGTTTCAAAGTCAAAGAGCCAGCGCTGTCTGCATCTGCAGACATTTCCATGGACATGTGGCAGGTATGCCTAGCCCCCAGAGTGCATGGAATGCTGTTTACCTTCCCACCGAAGTGGTCCCTATTTATCTTCTTGCAAATTCTTGCTTTCGAACTGCTAGGTTGGCAGGAGCTGGGACAGAGATGGGCGCTCATTTTGTCATGCAGTACTCAGGTATCGAACTGCTGACCTGCCACCTTCCAGTCAGCGTTTTAACCACTTGAGCCACTGCAGTCCAGTGTAGACAAGGCCTTAATCAACCTTTTCCGTAGGGTCTGCTATTCACACGGGGGGGGGGGGGGACCATGGAATTTAACGAGACTTTGTCGATCACTCTGTAGTGACCTCCGATGGACGTTATGTACATTGCTATTTAAACATTTAGGTAAAAGGTCCATGCAGTTCAGGCAGCTTTGTTTGGTATCCTCAGTAGTTCCATAAGCAAACAAATCAGCCATGTGATCCATATAAAAAATAAATGTAGAAGAAGAAGGCGATACCTTTTTTTGGACCAAAAAAAGCTGTCTGAGCTGCATGGACCTTTTAACACATCGGGACAGCATCACTACAAATTGAACCACTAGGTAATATTTTAATTGACTTTGAATTGGCTACAATTGGAATGCCTAGTGTCTAAACCAAATCCATCCCCACCCCCCTTTCCCTCACGGAGGTTACTGGAATTTGCATTGCTTTAACTAGTCTAGGTCAGAGAAGGGGCCTATAGTCCCATTTAGAGCCATTTGGAGAGAGAAATAAGCAGAGGACTGGTTTCCTGTGTTTGTTAAATGGGGAGGGATATAAAATGGACTGCTACTTCACATTTGCTTTTCAGAACGTAGCCTGGCAAACAGACCATCATGCCATGAACATTCGGACTTTCATTGATGATTTCCCTACCTTTGCATGCCTGAAGAAGTGATTTTGAATAATGAAAGCTTGCAATGATTTTTTTGTTTAATGATCCAAAATAAATATTGCCTTCTTCTTCTACAGAAAAGAAAGACACTCAAACATACAAGGAAGAGGAGAAAGAATTAGGGGTTGATGCTCCCTCAACTTTCCTCAGATTCAAATAGGCTAGATCCTTGATGTTGAACCTTGGCACTCCAGATGTTCTTGGACTTCAATTCCCAGAAGCCCAAGAACCCTGTGAATCCACACGAATGGGTTTACTGCGATTCATCCGGCCCACGCTGCCCTCGTCACTCCCGGAAGCGGAAGTAAACTCGTACGGGTGAGTTTTACTTCTGCTTTTGGGAGCGATGAGGGCAGCGTGGGCCAGATGAATCGCAGTAAACCCATTCGTGTGGATTCACAGGGTTCTTGGGCTTCAGGGAATTGAAGTCCAAGAACATCTGGAGTGTGTGTGTGACCCACTTGGATTTTCCCTTGGCTTGCATTTGGCTCAATAATACATGTGTGCTGTCAAGGTTCACCATCACGGGGCTAGATAGACTTGGTGACAATCCTTCAGATTAAAAGAGTGCTGCTGAATGCTAGGTCAGTGAAAATGAAAACAGCGGCCATTAATACTTGATTCTGGAAGAGCACACTTTCCTTTTAAAGTTGGCTTTTGAGCTCCCAAACTGGCATGACTGTATTTTTCAGAAAGAGATACAACACACATTTATCCGTATGTTTTTAAAATTCATTTTAACATTTTAAACTAATGGTGGGTTTTTTTTGTATTCTCTTAGTTTATTCTTGGTTTAATGATAATGCCACATTTACTGTGATTGTGTACATGTTTTTAAAATGGGGTATACTGCTTTGTGTTCCTTTATTGGAAGAAAGATGGGACATAAAGAAAATAAATAGACAAAAATTTCTAATATTTCTACTGCCAACTCATGCTCCTATTTTCCCCAACTCTTTCTTTTGTTTTAAGCTTATAAGCTTCCGGAAGCTGTGGAAGTCTTTCTTGGAAGACTAGTATTTGCAAAATATCAGTGTTTGGGGAAGTTCCTTTTTTGAAATCTCAAAATCCTTCCAAGGAAAGTAACTTCTCTAGCTTCAATCCTTTTCATGCACTGTTTGTAGGCAGGTCTGCAAACAGATTTCAGCTTTTTGCAAGCCCATCAGGACAAGCCTTTCTTAAAAGTTCAATGTTTACCTACAAGAAGGAATGTTCTGAGAGGGAGAGTTCATTTTTTATACTTCTACTAGCATATTCGTGCCCGGCCAGCCGGGCATTTTTAAAGTGTGGGTGGGTGGTTAGGGGTGGTTTGGGGTGTGCACAACCACCACCACCCATACAATATCACTCCAACCACCAATGCACACATTAAAAATTCCTGGCAAGGCAGGAGTGTCGTGTGTGTGTGTGTGTGTGTGTGTGTGTGTGTGTGTGTGTGAGAGAGAGAGAGAGAGAGAGAGAGAAGCAGTGTGTGTATGTGTATTGTCCCCCAACCACCCCAACCCCATGGGACCAGGCAGAGAGGGGATCCCCCCGCAGGACACCCCATTATTAAAGAGAGGAAACCAAGCGGTTTCTTCTCTTTAAAAACGGAGTGTTTGGGAGGGGTGTGGAATCGATCCCCTCTCCCTGGTCTCCTGTTTCCGAGAGGGTTGTGGGGGACAAAAAGGGTCTGTCCCCACAACCCTTCCAGAGCCAGGGGACCAGGCAGAGAGGGGATCCCCCCTGTAGGACACCCCGTTATTAAAGAGAGGAAAGCAATTGGTGTCTTCTCTTTAAAAACGGATTGTTTGGGGGTGGGGGGTTGAATCGATCCCCTCTCCCTGGCCCCCTGGGTTTGGGAGGTTTGGGGGGACAAATGGGGTCTGTCTCCCCAACACTCCTGAACCCAGGGGACCAGGCAGAGGGGGGGAATCCCCCCAACACTCCCATATTAAAGAGAGGAAAGCAAGCGGTTTCTTCTCTTTAACAATGAAGTGTTGGGGTGGTGGTGGATTCGATCCCCTCTCCCTGGTCCCCTGGGTTTGGAAGGGTTGGGGGGACAAAAGGGGTCTGCCCCCCAACCCTTCTGTACCCAGGAGACCCAGGAGACCCAGGAGAGGGGATTGAATCCACCCCCTCCCAAACACTCCATTTTAAATGAGAAGAATCCGCTTGCTTTCCTCTCTTTAATAACGGGGTGTCCTGCGGGGGGGGGGTTCCCCCTCTCTGCTGGGTCCCCTGGCTCTGGAAGGGTTGGGGGGACAGACCCCTTTTGTTCCTCCAACCCTCCCAAACCCAGGGGACCAGGGAGAGGGGATCAAATCCACCCCCTCCCAAACACTCCATTTTTAAAGAGAAGAAACTGCTTGGTTTCTTCTCTTTAATACCGGGGTGTCCTGCAGGGGGGGGATCCCCTCTCTGCAGCACCTTTGCCTCCCGGAGAGAATGAATCTCCATCACGGAGGGGCTTTGCTTCTCTCCCCAGCCAACCCAGAGAGAAGCAAGGCCGAGACGTAGAAGGCTGCACCAGGAGGGAAAAACTTTTAAAGACCCAGCCAGAGCCAGGAGGTAAGCACCATTGGTGGGGGTTAGGAAGGGGGGGCTAGGTGGTGGGGCCGGGGGTGGTGGTTGGTGTGGTTACCGGGGCTGTGCCTCACTCCACCCACTACCTAACCCCTGCCGACCACGCTTACCTCCTGGCTCCAGCTGGGTCTTTAAAAGTCTTTCCCTCCCGGCGGTTTTTCTAAAAAGTCGGCACGCCGAGCATTCCCAGCCTCCTCTATGCTCGCGTCCCTCAGCCTGATTGGCTGAGGGGTTGCACAGCGCAGAGGACTGTAGGAATCATAGTTTTTGTTGTTGGTTGCGTTCGTGGGGCGGCTGCCCCACTGGCGACCACCAAAACCCCATGGTGCTGAGAAGGCAGAGGTTACGGTGAGTGCGGAGGGCTAGGTCGGGGATGGTTGGGCCTGGTGCGGGAGCCTTTGAACGAACCCAACGGTTAAGGACTCTTTTTTATAGGTATAGATGACAGGGGTGCCCAAACTACGGCCTGTGGGCGAGATCCAGCCCACAACACCAATTCATCCGGCCCATGACACCCTCATCACTCCTGGAAGCGGAAGTAAAACATGCCCGCACAGGCACATTTTACTTCTTCTTTCGGGAGTGATGAGGGTGTCGTAGGTCAGATGAATTGATATCACAGGCTGGACCCGAGGGGACGGTCATAGTGATCGGCCCCCTGAACCATGTGACTGGCCCACAGCCCAAAAGGTTTGGGCACCCCTGTTCTATGAGATGCTGATTTGCTAATCTCAGTAAAACTTATGTCTTATCAAACAATTTGCCTCTTATATCTTTGTTTTCATTAGGGCATAGACTTAAAATGGAAGCTTTGTATCTTGACCAACTGATGGTCTGAAAGAGCAAAATGTGGTGTGTTTTTAGCTTGTAACTTTAGGGTTAAAGATTAATCAAACCTAGGAAAGCATGAAAATAACTCATTGGTGTCAGTCTTTGAGGCTGAAAATATTTAATTTGCCCATATTTAATTGGTGCTATTAATGTGGATGATTTCTGTCACTCATGCTCGTACTCCACAATGAGGAAAATGCATATGCCTACTTCAGAAATGAGACATAACAGTTAGTATTTATCTTGGGAGCATAAACAATACCGAGTTCATAGGCTACATTCTTTCTGTGGACATCTGCGAGTTATAATCTAAACCCATCAGAAGCCCTAAGGTAGGAAACCTCTGCTTTATAAAGAGCTACTAACTGGCTACTCTCATTACACTTCCTTAGCATAGCATTATAAGTAGCTTTTCCTGAGAGTTTTTGGCCTTATTACAAGTTGCCTAAGAAAGCTGCTGGCTTATCAGATCCCAAACAGCTACTGAATCACATTCCACTCAAATGAGCTCAGCTGCACAGTCCTGTAAAAGGTGTGTGTGTGTGTGTGTGTGTGTGTGTCTACTGGCTTTGCTTTCTCATAGATCATGTGTGAAAAATAATCTTATTAGAGCCAAACCACAACCCAGCAGCATGTGTGCAAATGAAGCTAGGCCTTTCTCTAAAGCTCTCTGTAGATAGGTATGGGCCAACTTACCGTTATCTACAAAAGTACCTGCCTGAATGAAACACAAAATGAAATGATTTATTAATGAACATGAAAAATAAACATTGAAAACCACTGTTGTTGCAAAGATGGGCACTTTGTTTTATTGCTGAGACTGCTAAGATGATGCATTTGGGATCCAATTCTTTCTTACAGTTGACTGCAAATGAAGAAGAGAAAAGTTTTAAGAAGTGTAACTCTTAGTTAATGTTACATTTTAAGACTTTGGTTTTTAAATATTGGATTTTGAGGACTTTCAATGCCTGCCACATGACCACGGAAATGCCTGCAGAAGCAGACAGCGCTGGCTCTTCGGCTTTGAAACAGAGATGAACACTGAACCCTAGAGTCGGATACAACCGGCTTTCGAGCAAGGGATACCTTTACCTTTACTTTACTTACCCAGCAATTGTTCAAAAGTAATGAATGTAATGTTAAAGCCAAGCTCTGTGCATGCCTAAACTCTGGGTAAAGCACAGACAAAATGAATAATAATGTAACAGAATAGCGTACCTCTTTGGTTTATTTTTTAATTGGATATATGGCAGCTGCTACTCATATCCGAGTATCCTGGAAGTCATTTCCACAGTTGATGGATATGTCTCTGGTGACACAATAAACCGATCCTGGCATGAAACATGCAACCACACACATTACACTGAATAGATGGTGTAAGAGGAAGAACCCTATCGGTGTTTCCTCTTGTGTCTGTTCCCATGTGGGATGGGGTGGCTGTTTTCTCCCATCTCAGATGACCACAACTTCAGGGGAGGGGCTGCCTGGGAGGACTCTTGAGTGACAGCTTTATTGTTAAAATTAGGGCGGGGCAAGAAGAGAATCTTCATTGAAGTCATGCAACCGCTCACGTAGGAAGAAGGGCTAATAAAAGACCAGGTGACTCAGGGAACCAATTGGGGGGTTACCTGAACTCTTGAGTCCCATCCCCTATTAAAGCCTGTGGTCTGGAGATGCTAGCTCTCTTCATCATGGAATTATCCTGAGCTGAGCCCCACGAGATGTGGGTAAGGAATTAGCTAAGGCGAGGATCTAGGTAACCTTTTAAGTTTCTTATTTTTGTATGTAACTGAATGACAGCATTGCAAGTTTGATTCCTCATGCTATACCTATTTTCTTAGCTTACTTTAACAAATATAATTACTCTGAGACCCTTTGTGTCTATTGATTTGGGAATTGGGAGTGACTGGACCACACAGAGAAGGGCCACATACCCGCTACCCCACTTCTGATACCCTTTATGCTTGCCAGTAGGAGCCTAGAAAAGGGAACTGGCAAAGCAAGGCAGGAAGGGTGGGTAAAAAAACCCAGTGAGGGGACAAACACCAATCATAGATGGTGGAGGAAGTAGTTGAGTTTGACAAAGCTTTGGTGCTTGTCGCTTAGCCTCTTCATGTCTGCATCATTCTCCTTCGAAGTGATTGGTAGCAGCAGAGATGGTTGGGGGCCAAGTGGACGATCTACGGCCGCTGCCTCCCTGGTTTGTGTGTTGTTGTTTTTTACCCGACACCTTCATGGTTTGTTTTAGCTGGTCCTAATAACACTTCAAAGGAGCTCCACGAGCTCTTGAACTGGAGCTAAGTTCCCCATAAAGAATTTGATGAGCAAACCTGGAACCATCCATACAATGGACATGTCCTATCCATCTAAGATGAGGGCCTACGATGGAAGTTTCAATGCTATTTACATGTGCCTTCTCGAGAACTGCAATGTTGGTGACATAGTCATCTCACTTGATGTTCAAGATGGACCTTAGCTTCTGCTGCTGAAAGCGCCCAAGCTTTTTGATGTCTTGGCAATAGAGGCCCCGTGTTTTACAGCCATACAATAATGTATATGGATATATGGAAGTAATGATAATTTTGTTCAAGCGCTGTAACCCAAAGATTTTGAAATATTGAGGAGTACCTGGGTAGAAATGAAGAAATTAATGAGGGGTGTGTGTGTGACCCACTTGGATTTTCCCTTGGCTTGCATTTGGCTCAATAATACATGTGTGCTGTCAAGTCAATTTTGACTTGTGAAACCCCTTTCAGGGTTTTCTATGCAAAGAATACACAGAAGTGGTTTCCCATTTTCTGGGGTTACTCTGGGACTGTGCAGCTTGCCACACAGTATGGCTCTTCCCCTAAAAGGGACTGTGGGGAATTGAAGTCTCAAGCACTGACTCATCAGCCAGATATCTTTCTTACTGAAATATACATTTAGATTAGTAAAGGGAAAGGTCGCCCTTACTCGAAAGCCAGTCTTATCTGACTCTAGGATTCAGTGCTCATCTCTGTTTATAGCCAAATTGCCATTGCTGTCTGCATTTTGCAGATGTTTCTGTGGACATGTTGCAGGCATGATTAGATAGATGCCAGAGTGCAAGGAAAACTGTGTACTTTCCCACTGAAGTGGTACCTATTCAGCTACTTGCAATTTCTTGCTTTTGAACTGCTAGGTTGGTAGGAGCTAGGACAGAGACAAGAGCTCACTCCGTCATGCAGTACTCAGTTCTTGACCTACTGATCTGCCGACCCGACCTTCCAGTCATCAAGTTCAGTGTCTTAACCACTAAGTCACTGCAGCCCCACATTTAGATTAGCCCTTATCAAAATTTGAAAACTCGAATTTGGTGATTATAACTCAATTTATATTTTTATTGATATATCCAAATTTTCTGTAGATTTTCCCTAACAGCCTAGGCCCTTAATCTGTTAAGTATCTAGCAATATCCCTCTAGGTTGCTTCCTAATTTCTGGGTTTTGATTAATGAAGACAGCAACTAGCACAGACTTAACAGAGGTTTAACTCATGCCGCTGAATTCAACTCATGCTACGGACAGATGTCTTGCAGCTTGAATTCGAAAGTGATAATACCCACAGTCAGAAATGTAGCCAGTTGCTCCTGTGCTGGAATGAAGGCCTGCAATTATTCTGAACTTCATTCCAACTTGTTGGAACCTATCATGGAGTTTATCTCAAAGCGATGCTGGTTGCCAGACCACAAGTTTGCCCATCACTTAGCTAGGGCTTTTTTCCAGGTTGATGAGGCCCTAACTCTGCTTGGTATCCCACCAAATAGGTTTGCCTAAGAATGTAATATTTGGGCAGTTGCACTTGGCTCTGAGGAATCACTTTGGAGAAAGATATTCTATAACTGCAGTTAAAGTTCTCCACAGGAATAAGTGAAATTACTTTCCATTTTCTTTTCTCTTTCTTTTCACCCCTCTCCTTTGGGGAAAGTATCTGAAATTGACACAAATGTACTTCCTGGAGCATAGAGATCAGGGAAATTGCAGTTCTCCATGGCAGCTCACAAATTAGCAGCCGTAGCTCCTTGATTAATGGAATGGGTGAACACAGCCCTGCTAAGCCTGCAGCTGGAGTTGGAGAAGTGCCATCTTTCAGCTGTTGGTTGCACAGAAAACAAGACAGAGTGAATGCAACTTGGGAAACAATTAGACATGTTTCTGTGAATGATAAACAAAGGAAATCTGAAAGCTCTCACAACCTGCCCAGAGTAATGGGCAATTATGTGATCCACACAGCTGACCTAAAATTGCCTCAAATGCAAAGGCCAGGCATACTTAACCAGAAGTAATTTACAAGAGATAGACTAGGCCAGGGTTTGCAACAAGAATGGTTCAAAGGCTGCTTGATGTAATGCTTGTGGTGGCACAATTGTTGTGGGTGGCAAAGCCATAAAAATGAGAGGAACCAGCTCTGCTGGGTGATTAAAATAACAGAGACGTGAAGATCAAGGAATGTGGGATCATCCCCCCCCCCCAGGTTTTCTGAACCATGTTTCAGCAGAAAACAAAGAATGAGCTGATAAGAAAGGGACTTCCATCACTTGTATGCTTGCCTGTAAAAAAGCTTCTCCACAGATTCACTAAAGAAATCGCAGCCGTTTTGCTGAAAAGGTGCAGGGAGAGATGTAATTCATAGGCAAATGACTGCTCAGTTGGTATCATCTGTTCAGCAGAGCCAAGCCTGGGAATGGCAAATAGACAGCCTGTTTTGAAAGCGATTAAGCTGCTTCAATAGAGTTTGTTCTGCTCTGTTCTATGTTTCAACAACAAAAAAAGCTTCCTCAAAGAAATATTCTGATAAAACAAGAACAGATAGCAATGATTGGGAGGCATTGTCAGGTGTGTTACCTATGTGAGTGGTGCTTCTATAGTTCACTGTGTTAAGTGGATGAATGAGAAGGACATCTAGATGTATGTGGCCAAGAGCCACCTCTCCTAGCAGGGCTGAATATATTACAGGAGAGTTGCAAAAGGTATCAAATGTGTAAACATGGTCCATGTCAGCATAATCCCATTAACATCTGTGAACAAGAATAAGGAAGATGCAGGTTGCCCAGCAAAGAGTTTAGCAATGTCACCAAATTTAATCTAGGCTATGTTTAGCCTTTCAAAGAAGCTTGATGGGGCCGCGATAAATTCATGAAGTTGATCTGCATTATCTTGGCTTAACCTCTCCCCAAGAATCCTGTTTGGTGAACTTCCTCACCAATAAACAGTTTTTACAACATCCCAAGATGAATGAATGACTGTTAGATCATCTTAAATCATTAAAGGCATATTTTTACTTCTCTGATATAATTTATATCTCCAATGTGAAATTCAGTCACTTAAGCTGAAACAAAAATGATCCCAAAAATTCAAAGTGGATAATGCACAGTGCCTTTTCTAGGTTCCACACCTTAACATGGTGAAGAAGTTTGAGTATGTCACAGATGCCAAGAGCAATGCTGACATTATGAGTTTGGACTCCTAAGAAACACTTATGGAGATCATAGTGTTGGAGCAACAATTTCAGCACATAGCAACAATAAAAACAACAATGCAGAAGTGGCCTCACAAATGCAAAATTAAGTTTTGTACCCATATTTGCACCTATGAAATATATTTCATGTATACCTTTCCCTTTGCTGAAGTTCAAAACTCAGCTCTGTACCCCTACCTCTTTTACAAGCAAGAAAGAAACCATTTGCCTTGGCTGTATAGTGATGAAACTTTTAATCCAATAAACCAACTTCGGTAACAGATCCTAATTCCTTTAGATATAGGAATTTTCAACTTTTCTTCAGGGATCTGTGTTAACCCAGTAAATGGTATAATATTTGAGCAATAATTATATTTTTTGTAAAGCGTCCCAGACCTCTATCGTGAGTTCGTTTAGTGTCGATGGACTAGTTTGGGAAGTAAATTATGCTAAGACACAGTGATTAGTTCAAAGTACTGGGGACTGAGGACTGCAAATTGGGAGGTGCTATAAATTCACCCTATGTTTTACCCTGCACTTTGCATGAACTATCTGGGGTTTTAAACCTTAACCCTGAAATAAATTCAGCACCTTGGATAGCTCTTGCAGGATGCAAATTTAAACCAGGAGTAGATTTACAACACATCTGAAATTGGAGTTACCATTGCTTCAGTGTTATTCAGTGAGTTTCATAGCTGAATGGGAATTTGAACTCAGATCTCACTACACTACCTACAACTTGATACTGGTTCTCAAAATTGTATGTTTGAGAGAGGTAAGGAGGTAGAGCAGGAGAAAGAGAGAGAAAGAGAGAAGGAAGTTCTTAAATTCACATGGATTTTTTTCTGATGGCAGTGGTCGCAGTGGCTGAAATGAAATCCTGTTGCTTGGCTTAGTTACTCTTATAACTAGAGTAGGCCCATTGAATCAGTGGAGCTTACAGAAGAGTTGACTCACCAAATCCACAATGATTCAACGACCTACTGTAGCATTGACTTAATACAATAAAAAACACTGTTTCAGCCAGTATATCTACCATATCTGTATTCCGGTGGACCTTGCAGCTCTGACCCAATGTTGTGACAATGAAAGCGCGGCACCAAAATGGCCACCACGCTCTTTGTGGGGGGCACCCACCCGGACTCAGACATCCGGGTAGTTAGGGGGCGTAGCCACTCTATAAAAGGGGTGGCCACGAGGCAGCCGAGCTGCCATTTTAGAAGCAATGGAGCAGAGAAGTTTTTCCCTTCACCCCCTCCCTAGTGAACATTGTGATTTTTTGGTCGCTTTGGGGCCGGGTGGGAATTTTTGGCTTGAACCTACAATTGGCTCTTTGGTTCTCACTTTTTTGCCCACCCCACACTGTTGCTAGTGTTTGAGAAAAGGGGTAAGTTGACTTTGGTCACTTTTGGCAGGTAGCACTGGTAAGGTAAAGATTTATGACCCATAGGTATCCGGCAGGTTCGCAATTGACTGGCCAACACGTAGACAGGTACAGGGGAAATAGGTTTGGCTGGTCAAGGGCGAACCAGGCAAGGGGTGATGGCAGGAGCTTCACAGCCTGCATCACCTTGATATTTAATGGATACACATCATAGGGTGGGGTCAGTAGATAGTTTATTGACTCCGGTCAACAATTTGTTTGTGTCAACAAACAAATTGATACAAATAGTTACATGTAGCCAATTGCCATTGGCATTTTGGGAGGAACCTTACCAGTGTTACTGCGGCCTGCTTGCCTTAAAGAATTACAATTGGATGATTACACCAATTGAAAGTTATAATTCGGACTAGGGCATTATTCAATAAAAGTGGCCCAATGCCTTTATCCATATACCGGTGTCTGAGTCTTTCTTTGGGGGGTGCGCCTGCAAAGGTTGGCCCACCCACAGCCTGTCCTTGCAGATTGGCTCCCAGTGAAGCCAGCGGGAAAGGAGCGATTCATTTCCTGAATGTCTATAGCTTAATAAACATTCTAACAATGTTAGAAAAGGCAGCACTAAAGCATAGAGAAACCTGCTGATGGGGACAGCAGGAGGTGATGCATTTGCTTAAGCAGGCAGGAAAATACTTCCCCCCTGAAACTCCCATTTTCACACTGTTAATCTGTAGATAGGGAAGCAAGTGATCCATCCACAAAGGAAATTAAAACAAGCACCCAGTCCTCTGAATACTTAACAGCTAGGATTATGCTGAGAAGGGCATTGGCTGCCCAACCAGACAAGATACGTTTGTAGTATAATTTAAGTGGCTACTTCCATTCAGAGGCCTCTTCCGCAACTGCTTGAAATAGACCAGGAGCTGGTGGTGCTGGAAGATTTTGCAAACAGCACACTCTGTGGGAAGCAGTGCTTTTTAGTATGTTTAGTTCTTAGCATATAATTTAGTGAAAGGTAAAGGTCTCCCTTGCTCAAAAGCACACAATATCTGACTCTAGGGTACGGTGCTCATCTCCCTTTACAGCCTGCAGATCTTTCCATGGCCATGTGGCAGGCATGACAAGATGTCAGAATTCATGGAATGTTGTTACCTTTCCCGCTGAGGTGGTACATATTTATCCATTTGCAATGTCTTGGTTTCAAACTGCTAGGTTGGCAGGAGTTGGGAGAGACAACAGGTGATCACACAGCACTCAGGTCTCAAACTGCTGACCTGCTGACCTTCCAGTTGTGAAGGTCATCATCTTAACCACTAAGCCACCACGGCCCTTATTAAATAATTAGTGTTATATTTAATTTCACTTGTTGATGCACTGCCTTCCAAATGCGAATACATTTGCTTGTTGCGGCATGATTCCCCAACACAAACACAAACACAAACACAAACACAAACACACACACACACACACACTCACACACACAGACAGACAACTCCAGTTATTATTTTCCCCTTGCTCTTCACCTTTCCTCACCCTTGGAAATGGAAAAGGGAAAAAAATCAAGGCGCATGGCTGCAATGCTCAAATACAGCAGAACTAAAATGAAAGAATGTAGAATAATTGAGAACAGTGCTTTGCCCAAAGACAACAAGAAAGCCTAGGGTTGAGTTGACAGGCATATTTGGAAGCATTCCTAACATTTGCTCAGATGGAGTTTGTAAGAGAGGTACAGGTAAGATCAGGGAGCCGGAGAGTACTGGATGGATAGATAATTGTGGGGAAGAGGAATTACCAACAATGATGCAGTGTGTGATTCATCTAAAGTAAAGAGAATTAATGTCCTTTCCTCAGGGAAGCAATGAACTGAAGTTTATGGGAAAACAGCATACCATCATAGCACAATTCCTTTGAAGAAGGAAGATGGGATAAAATGCTCCTTAAATGCACCTTAAATCCATCAGAAAAGAAAAACCAGTGGCGGCAGGATACAGCCATGCCTTTGAACCATGTAGCAGGAAAAGGAGAATATCAGCAACTGGCAATGATAATGGTACCCTTGTGATGAATGGTAAAAGGAGCTCGGAGATTGGACACACATACAGTGCATGAAATATTACGCCACATCAGAGACAGGGGAGAGTCAACTGGCACACTTTTCCTGAGTCTCACCAGGCTGAAAAATGGAAGTGTGTGTGTGTGGAATGGGCAAGAAAACTGGTCAATAGGGTTGCATAAACATCTGTTGTTCCTCTGTTGCTTATTCCCAGCACTAAGGAATCAAAATGTGGTAAAGCATATGAACCAGAGCTTTCATAGGCTTTTATAGGTCCTGGGTGAGGGCCTTCAGTGATTCCTCTACAATACTGCCCCACTGACCTGAAGCTCTGGCCATCACTTTTGGCTCAACATTTGATCTGAACCCTCATCCTTCAGTGCTGCCTTGGCCATATTCCTCTAGATCAGTGTTTCCCAAACTTTGGTTCTTGGACTCCATTTCCCAGAAGCCCAAGTCAATTCCTCAAAGCACTGATCAGCCAATATACTGACTTAGGCTTCTGGGAATTGAAGTCACCTGTGGGGCGTAGGGCCCACTTTGGGAACCACTGCTCTAGATACTGCATTTTCATCTTATCGGCAACTGACCTGAAGTTCCAGATTTATGGTGCCCTTCCTATGGGAGAGATGGTACTATGGGGAGATGGCTAGCAAGATAGCTGCTGCAGAACTATTATGCTCCTCTCCTGAGAGGTTGCACGTTCTTCTAAGGAAAGCCATGTGGTGCCTCTATCTATCTGACTGCTTGTCTTGAGTCACCTTGCCCCCTTGCTTCAAAACTTTTGCTCCGAGATAGTGGCATTGCTTTGCCAGCACCTCCAGCCTACTGCCTTTTCATGTCTTCTTCTGAAAAGGCCTCTGGCCCTGCCTGCTTGTGTAACAGGCAGAATCAAGCTGCAACATGTTTCATAAGCAGTACAGTTCTAAGCTTTGAGGTGTGTCTCTGTGGGTGAAGTTATTATTCTTACATCAACATAAACAGAGTGTAATCTGTTTAGACTTTTTTTCCTCATGGAAATAATCTGATAGAGTTAAATGGGATGACACATTTGAGCTATTATCCTATCTCTTCTTTTGACATCAGATTGCCTTGTCTTTTTTTTTTTTAATTTTCATGACCGAAAAACCCACAGGAACTTGTTCCAAAAGTATATTTAGTCAAATAAGTCAGTGAATTCCACTCTTCTTCTTCCTGTCTCCTTTACCCCATGGAGAATTTTGTATAAATTTCCTTTAAATTATCCTTTCTATATGTGGCACTTCCCCCTCCCTGTCTCAACCTTTTACTTTTCTTATCTTTTACTACCTTCTCTTACAACCTCTGCTTACAGTCTGTTGTAGCTTTCTGTTCTTCCCTTATCTCTGATAAGAATTTAATTAGTGGAAGACTTCTGTTTCTCATTCAATTTCTGTGGTGAGGTCCAGGTGTGTTCTTTTCAAACTTTCAGTATAATTATGACTGTCTAGCTTTCCTACCATTCTAAGGCCATCCTAGGGATTATAATAAAACCACCAGCTACGCAGCAATGTGTGTGTGTGTTTATCTGTTATAGCAGAAGCTAAAGCATTCTATTGCTCTTAAGAGACTATAAAATGTTAACACGACTGTGAGAACAAGAAAGTATGTTGGTCCTTGTGCCTGTAAGATGAATGTGTTTATTATACCTATTGATCCATCTGCAAGATGATAGTAATGAATCTGCTTTACAATGAGAGATTAGAAAATAGAGGAACAAATATTGAAAGTGGAGACACCACCAATGAATTTATCAACTAACGTTAATAGGATCCCAGCCCTCCATTATTTGGGAGGATGGTGGTTCTAACCTGGGCAACCTCCCTCCAGCATTAGTCAATTAAGAGATCCTGGCAGCTAACAAGGGCATTCCAGCACAGGCAAGCAGATTATTCAGTGCACAGTGATACAAGTAACTGATCAATCCAAGAGTAACAGATATAATTTAACATCTAGATCAACTTTAGGAGGTGGAAGAGGGCAGAAGCAAACAAACTGGAAGAGATGCTATAGGAGGTAAGAGTTAAATTTCTTCAAGAGTTGTTGGAATATGTCTTTGAAGTTTTTTTTAATGAAAACGGCTACCTTATGGCTCCCACAGGCACACCAGTTTTATTTCACTTTGTAGGGTAATCAGATTTTTGTGTGTGTTTGTTTCTAAAGACTTATACAGTTATTTCTCTGGGTTCAATAAAATGACAATTTCTCCAGCATGCAGCACTACATTTCTCCCATTCCCATGTTTGTGTGGGATTTTCCACAAGAGAACTTCACAGTGGATTCTGCTTGGGTGTGATAACTTCAAAGTTATCCTTTTTGACATCCAGATGATTTTTTAAAAAAAGCCCCCTCTTTTCTCATTCTGCCACTTGCAGCCATTCCACATGCACACGCACACGCGCGTGCGCACACACACACACGTGCGCACACGCACAATTGATATTTCCATTCATGCTCTGCAGAGGCAGTGCAAGTAATTATATTTCTAGAATCACTTCTTTGAAAAACTGCCCAGACCTCTTGAACTTCTCCTCCAAGCCTGAGTTGGAAGTGAGTGTGGCTGCCTGCACAACTGACAGTTAATTAAGAAGCACATTTAGATTTACTGGTCTCAAGACATCTAGCATTCCAGGTCTCTGAAACTCTAGCAAACAACAGACAGTCTATTTATGTAGACATAGCTGTGTAGAGTAAATGCAGTGAACTGGAAGCCAAGAAATTGGTCCATCAGAGACAGTTACTGCTTATAATGAGGGCAAAGTTAATAGTGATTCAGTTTAGGATGTTAACTCCACCTTTAAGAATGCCTCACTCTAATACAGGGGTTCCCAACTTCAGTCCTGCAGGTCAGATCAGGTCTGCAGCATCATTTCATGTGGCCCACACCCCTCCATGGGCATTTAAGAAACAAAATGGCCATCCCTTTGAAGCTGTTGGGACAAAATGGCCACCCCATCGTGCAGGCAGGTCAAAATGGCCATCCAGCCCTCAAAGCTGACTGAGAGAGTGTGACCCACTCCCCAGCTTGAAAAGGTTGGAGACCCCTGCTCTAATACAATCCAGATCCCAAACTTTTTACAATTAGGGCTAAGGTCTTGTAAGCACCTACTTGGATTTATCCAACACCATTGCTGCTAACTATCAATTGCCCCCTGCATCTCTTCTTTAATTGTCACCTCTTCCTTTCTTCAAATTTGTTTGTTGGGGAAAATGGCTTGCAGCAGCAATATACCAACTCCCCCCCCCCCCCCCCAATATATATCTGTGACAGGCTTAGAATCCTCAAGAGACTTAGTAAATGATGCTTCCAATGACACTTTTCTAGTTGAGACATGTGGGATCCGCGCACACAATTGGCATACTGTCCCTGACAGAACCATGACTTGGGGGCACGCTCCTTGGAGCTCTGGTTCCGAGGGGACAGAAATTGCGGAGTGGAATATTAGATATAGCTTGATTCACTTATTGCTGACCTGACAGGCAGCTAGGACAATGGAAAGCTAAAGAACACAGATGGTTAACTCGATAGGCATGTAATGGGTAATCTTGCATCCGCAGAAGCCCTAAAGTCTAAGAGTCAACTTCAGCCAGTTGTTTGCCCCCGATAACGAGGAACAATGCATGTCCCCGGCAGTTAATTAAGTTAGATAAGAAACTTCCCCTGGTGAAGACTTCCCCAATTAACTTGTGTAAACATGATGTGCAGACTCAGGGCTTCCTCTGTATCGCTACGCACAACGTATGCACGCAGCCAGATTAAGCAGGCATAAAAGGTTCTGAATTGTCATCATTAAACACTGGTCTTCGCTCCATCTTGCCTCACGTGTCTTGCTTGACCAGTCTCCTCCGGGACCCTCCAGCCCACATTGGGCCCCGATCCAACAGAGACACCACCATCGCAGCTTTCTTGATTCATCAATGGTAGTGGAGGGGAAGGAAGGTGGTCATTGCTGCAACTTTGCAAGAGAGTAAGTTTGGGGAAATGGAGGTGGGACGCATGGTCATTGAGGGAAAGAAGGATTGATTTTAAGGATATTTTCTCACAATGATTTGGAGATGTGCAGTGGCTCAAGTGGCTAAGACACCGACTGGGAGGCGGAAGGTCATAAGAACATAAGAACAGCCTTGCTAGAACAGGCCACAGCCCATCCAGTCCAGCATTCTGTCTCACACAGTGGCTCACCATTTGCTTCAGGGTATTCCTAAGCAGATGCCTTCACCTGCTTAGGATTCCCTTGAAATGGAGGTCGATTCCCAAGTACTGCAGGATGGAATGAGCCCCCGTCTTTGTCCCAGTTCCTGCCAACCTAGCAGTTTGAAAGCAAGAAATTGATAGTAGATAAATAGAGACCACTTCGGTGGGAAGGTAACAGCATTCCATGCACTCCAGTGTCTAATCATGCCTGCCACATGACCACAGAAACGTCTGCAGAAGCAGACAGCGCTGGCTCCTTGGCTTTGAAACAGAGATGAACACTGAACCCTAGAGTCAGATACGACTGGCTTTCGAGCAAGGGAAACCTTTACCTTTACCTTTACCTTAGAAGCATTTGTAAGCATTTGCAAGGAAAGAGTACAGAGAGAGAGAGAGAGAACAGAGGCAAGTCCAAGGAAGTTCAACTACCCATCCCTAGTCAACACAGAACAATGGGATTGTCTGACTGTATTGTCCTAATGTAAATGCATTAGGATTAGCTTTGCAGCTCCTGTATTGCAAATCCTCCGCAAAACCGGGAGGGTGGGCTGATGCTTTTTGTCCAATAAATCTAAAATGATTTTAAATTAACTGTCAGTCAAATAGACAGTCATCCCCACTTCCACCACAGGATCTGAGACAAACAGGAAATAGGTTTGTTCAATGGTGATTTAAGACTTGAATACAGTAAAAGATGGTGAGAAATTCCAATTAAAAAGTGTATATAATAACATTCAGAGCTGACTAAATGAAAGAAAAGAGGCAGGTTGGAAGCAGGGCATAGATTTCTCTTTCTTTCCTGGATGAAAGTGGAAACCAGAACAGCTCCTTGCCATGGATGGGCAAGTTATATTGTGAATTCTCTACCTGTACACAGTGGTGGGCTCCAAAAAAAATTACTACCACACTGTGGGCGTGGTATGGTGGGCATGGCCAGGGGAAAGTCCTGTGTTGCACCCAAATTAGGACTATTTTATTTTAAAACTTGGATGGGTGGGGCCAACCAGAATTTCTGCTACCGGTTCTGGTGAACTGGTGCAAACCTGCTGATGCCCACCACTGCCTATACATCATATCTGCTCTGGAAACAGCATTGCAGAGAATGGAATTTGGAATCTAAGTAAGTTGATGGACTGATTGATGGCTTCTACTGTTCACCCTTCTGTGCAATCAGGAGCCGGTATCCAGATTCCAGCTCTGTGCAGATAGAAGGTTAGCTCATCAAACAAAGAGGAGATTTTACATTCTGTCCCTGAATTTGTTGCAAAGATTTGAATTTCTGGTTAAATTCCCTTTAAATGCTCAGTAGAAATGCAGAGAACCACAGAGAATAGCTATAAATCTCTAAGAGTCCATCCCTTTCTCATTAACTGACACTTAAAATCCTCAATAATCCACTTTGAGATATTTGTAGGAGAAAGAATAAAAACATTTCTTTACTTACAGTTATTTTTTTATTACAGATATGGGCATGCTGCTCTCTTTACAAACCAAACAGATCAACAGCAATAAACAAATTGACACTGACCAGCAAAAGAGAGGGAAAGAGCAAAGATCAGAGTGGGGCTCCCTTTCAATGCAGAGGCAGGAAGGAATGATTGACTAGTACTGGATAGATAGTCACCCCAGCCCAGAAAAGTCCCACCCAGTCACATCAATTATGCAGTACTGTGGTGGCTTAGTGGTTAAAACACTGAACTTGGAGACTGGAAGTTTGGGGCTCGATACCCTAGTGCTGCACAACAGATCTTGGGGACATGAAAGGAGCCTCATTCGGGCATCCCCTGAATGAAGTTTCTCCAGCAAAAATCCTTTCAAACCCAGAGTAATTTCTGACACAAAATTTATTTTGCAGCTCCCCCAGTGGCTTAATGGTTAAGATGCTGAGCTTGGAGACTGGAAGGTCAGGTTTCAATATCCGAGGGCTGCATGTGGATATGAAAGGAGCCTCATTCGGGCATGCCCTGAGCGGAGTTTCTCCAGCAAAAATCCTTTCAACACAGAGTAATCTCTGACTTCAATTATAGAAAGCATGTGAGGTTGTAAATAAAACTCTAACAGAATGTATCCCCAAACTTTCTTCTATGTAAATTAGTAGATAGCCTTCATCCAAACAGAGAAACAAACTAATGCATGGGTAACAATGAAGTCCTGCTTCTGAAAGTGAGCTGAGTAGCTTTCACCATGAGAAATCCCATATGGAGTACAGCCATAGCTTAGAAAAATCCTACTTCTATGCTGCAAGAGTTCACACCATTACATTTAAAGTGCAGATGGGACAGCTGGGGGCAAATCCTAGGAACACACAGTACAGTGGAACCTCATACAACCACCACCCCGTATAGCAACGAAATCGCATAACAATTAGGTTTTTGGGGGAAATGGTGTCCTGCATAACAATCTATACCTATAAGGAAGAGGTGTAGATGGTAGTAACCAAAATGTGTTTCCATACCCCTGGAGCATATCCCGTAATACCTGGCATACACATACCTTTCGGAATGAGACACAACACAGCGAGGGTCCCAAGGCCGAGGGTGGGGCCTGCACCCCACAAAACAGACAAAATGGGGCAACTGCAAGTCCCAGCACCGCCTGTGGCACACCCCAGCCAATCAGGGAGGCCGTGCACAAGGAACACAAGCGTGAGAGAAGCGGGACTTCAGGCATGTGACAGAAACACCAATGGCTGCCACACAGCAGCCATGGAGAACTCAAGCACACCTCTACAGAGAGAGCCGAGCCACTGCGACAAGGCTGCCATCATAGACGTCCTGCGGCTGGGGAGGGGGAAATCGCCCATGCAAAGCTGCAGGCATGACAACAGCCCCACGGATGGCTGGGACACCGGGCAAGACACTTCACTGGGCCCGGGAGGCCTTGATGGGAGCCCGGGTGGTGCAGGTGGAGGAGAAGAAAGAGACACCCTGGGAGGGTAAGGTGGGAGAAGGCAGGGCACTGATGGACAAGGGAGCAGTGAGGATTGCGAGCCAGGCCCCCATGAACCGGCCTTGCTGATGGCCACAGAGAATTCAGGCCATGGCCCAAGGTGGCCAGCCTCCTAGGCGCCATTTCCATGAGTGCGGAGGTACCTCCGCGAGGCCTCCTTGCCATGTTAGGTGTGCAACAGGGGCCTGAATCCGGGAGGGAACATCTGGCCATGAACAGGTGAAGAGGAGTAAAAACCCACGCCGGGGCCCACAGGCTGCTGGCGAGAGCAGGGCCCACCAGGCCAGCCATGATCCCACCTCCCCATCAAGCTAGCAATCCTCCTCCCCCCAACCAACTCCCTGCTTGGCCAGCCGGACAACAGAAGGACTCGCCACTCTTCTTTTCCTACTCCTGTGTCTCCTTCTTTCCCCTCAAATGGTGACAGAGATCGAGGCACAGAAACATGGGGACGTCCGGGTCAGGCTGGTATCCATGTCCAGCCCCCTCCTCTCTCTCTCTCTCTGTGTGTGTCTCTGTGTGTCTGTGTCTGTGTGTCTCTGTGTGAGGTGAGCCCCCAGCCCCCCCAAAATCCCCATTCGCAGCCGGGCACCTCTGCTAGTTTTCCCTATGGGAAAAGTCATACAACAGTTTTTCAATGGGAAAAACCACTTAGTGAGAAATTTTTTTTGTATGATGCATCTCATAAGGAAAATCACTATACGATGCATGCATCGTATAGCAATTGTTTTGTACAACAACCAGCCCCGTGGAACGGATTAAAATTGTTGTATGAGGTATCATGTATGTTTATTTCAGGTATAAATCACTGTATGGAATATTGATGGGATCACCAAAGGGCATCACCAAATGTATTAGACCCAACAAATTAAACCCTGATACAAAACAATAAAAAAAATCTAAGGCAAATGGATAGACTGCTAGCTGATTTGTGAGTCTATTATTTATTTGGAATTTAACCAGGTACATTGTAGTACAAAATAGGACCTTGATGGCCTTTTAGCAAGTACCAGAAATGCTACAGGTCATGCCCCTGGATTGCATTGATGTTGTTCTCTATACTTTAGTCTGATACATATCAAATTAAGTCACCTGGAATGAGCTTACATCACTTCTCCTTGCAAATCATCTTCCCCCCTTCATTTTATCCAAACAGCTCCAGGTTTCCTTTTTCATCCCTTCTCTAACACCTGTCAAGGCCAGTTCTTCTCTACTCCAAAATATATGTCTTTTGCACAAACACCTTTGCTTTGGAATCCAGAAGTATATTCTCTATTGGCTTAATGGTAAAGGAACAATATTTTCATCTTTGGTGAGCCATCTTCCTTTCTTTCTGTGGAAATCTTGCAAACAAGTTTCTCTTTTAAATGAAAGCACTTTCCCAGACCTGCCCTCACTGATGGGACATTTTTCTGGGAGAAATATAATGTTTTAATTAATCAATCAGTTGATGATCTTTTAAAATATTTATTTTGTTGCTGTCATGTGCCATCAAATTATCTCCAAACTATGGTGAAACAATGAATGAGTGATCTCCAAAATGCCTATCCTCAACAGCCTTACAGGTACTCAAGTCTTGTAACTCTAGCTTGTGGCTTCCTTTAGAAAATCAGTCCATCTTGTATTTGGTCTTGTCTTTTCCTGCTGCCTTCAGTCTTTCCAGTATCATTGTCTTGCAATTCATCAGGTCAGAACCGAGCCAGGATCTTAGTAGTCCAAAAATACTTAATTGACATGCTACGTTTTAACTGGGCACTGGAATAGGGGCTACATCAGTGTCAGTCAGGACTCCATAAGGAGGGCCTTCTATCAAACAGGCCTTCCATATGAATGTGTAAATCTGATCTGGGTCACATTTGGGCCTGTTTTTAAATAGGTGACTTTGTATAGCTGAACTGACAGGTAGTTTTCCTGGAATGATTCAAAAGAACTCTCACAACTTTTACCTGCTTACCTTCCCCCCCCTTTTTTTAAAAAAAGGTAAATGTAAAGATCACCCTTGCTTGAAAGCAAGTCGTATCTGACTCTAGGGTTCAGTGCTCATCTCTGTTTATAGCCAAAGAGCCAGTGCTGTCTGTGTCTGCAGACATTTCTGTGGACACGTGGCAGGCATGCCTCAACACCGGAGTGCACAGAATGCTGTTTACCTTCCCATCGAAGTGGTCCCTATTTATCTACTTGCAATTTCTTGCTTTTCAACTGCTAGGTTGGCAGGAGCTGGAACAGAGATGGGAGCTTGCTCCATCATGCTACCGTCATCATGCTACCACCATCATGCTACCATCATTATGCTTCTCCTCTTCCTCTTCCTCGTCCTGCCATATCCAAATCCAAATATAGGTGATCATCATGGCAACCAGCCATGAAGATTGTCCTTAGTATATAATACAGTGGCCTTTCATCTGCCTTCCGCATTGCAGCATGACCCTCATACCACTGATCTAGTTCTGCAAGTCACTTCCTGGTCCTGAGCCCTTTTGGCACACAAAGTCCTCCTCAGCCCCAGGCTAGTATTGATGAAGCTGGTGCCCTCCACCAAGACAGATTCAAGTGGGATTTAATCCACTTGGGGACCATCACCCTTCCCTGTGGACTTCAACACCCAAGGCCATTAGTCCTCAGGGTGGTCACGTTAGTTAACCGATCCCTGACACTTGGCGTTGAGTTGCTGAAAGTATGGTCTACTCTATTCCCATAGCAGGATAACCTGGCCAGACAGGTTTATAATTCTAAATACTTCATATTACAACAAAAAAGTGGATTCTTGCCAAAGAAAACAGAGGATGTTTTTTGTTTGTTTGTTTTACTAGAAAAGTTAAAGGATAGGCCTCTTTGCACTATAACTAGATTGCAAGCGCGGCGCCAAAATGGCCGCCGCGCCCTTTGCGGGCCCCCCCCCACAGGACAGAGAATCCGGGTAGTTAGGGGCGTGGCCAGCTCCCTTATAAAAGGGGTGGCCACGAGGCAGCCGAGCTGCCATTTTACCTCAGCGACGGAGCGGAGAAGTTTTTTCCCTGTGTCTCCGTCGCTCGTTAGCTTACCGGGAAGCCTTTTGGTAGCGATTCTGCCTTGCTGGCTTCCCTTTTCTGCTTAGATGCCTTCGAAGAAGAAGGCAGCTTCGAGTTCAGCTCGCGCTGTTAGGAGGCGCAACCCAGGTCGGAGGACCGCGGTGCCGCCTCCTCAGCAGCCACCTTTGCCAGCCCCGGCCGGGGCCAGCGGAATGGGGTCTATTGCCCCTTGGCCCGGAGTGGGCGATCAGAGTGCGGGCGCGGAAGGGGTTCCGGCCCGCGGCCCACGAGCGGTGGACACCGCTCCTGCTCCTGCCCACTCTGTCGGGCCTACTCCTCTTGGGCCGCAGCCTCTCCCTGGGCCCTCTAGCCTTGGGGGGTGGTCCGGCCCCCTGCCTTGGCAAGTTTCTCCACCAACCCTGCCGGGCTTCGGTGTTGGCCAATGGCCATATGTGGGTCCCGGGGTACAGGGACCTGTACCCATGCCTGGACCAGGCGGGCCGGCCGGCCCTTTGTCCATGGTCAACGTGGACACCTTGCTGGCCCGCATTGCGGCCCTGGAGGCGTCGTTGGCTCGGGCCAGTCAGGCGGGCGCCCCCTTCGGGGTTCCTTTTGAGGCGCTGTCGGCAGGAGGACAACAGCCAGCGGGGAGGGTCGAGCTGCTGCAGGCGCGTGGCGCGGTTTCGGCCACTGCCTCGCAGCTCCCCAGCCAGCAACCAGGTGCGGGTCAAGCCCCGGTGATGAGCTCTACGTCGGTCGTGAGCTCCGACGCCCCCAGTGGGCCGGAACCCCCGGTGGGGGCGGCCCGCGGGGGTGCAGCATGTGAGTATACGGTGCAAGCGAGTACATCCACACACATTCCCAATCTAGGGGGGGGCCTTTCAATGGCCTTGGCCTCGCGCGGGTGGTGCGGGGACCACGCTGTCGGCGACCCACCCGGCGACGACGACTGCCACCTTGGGCACTGGGGTGGGCATTGGTCCTTACACTGCAGGGAATGTTCTGGGGGTGGCTGGGTTAGCTCAGGCCCCTTTTACCAGGCCGCCTGTCCCCTTTTCGGCTTTGCCGACGGCAGGGTATTCCTTGCCATTGGGTGATCACCTGGCACAGGCTACTAGGGAAAAGATATGGCGAGGGGAGTACGTAGATATCTTCTCACTCCTGAACAGAGAGCCCACCAAGGAGGAAAGGGAGGGTCAGGATGAGAAGGACAAGGAGCAGGCACGCCGCCGTAAGCCGCCGCGTACCTGGGCCAACTGGCTCCCCGCTTATTTGATATACATGGCGGTATATTTGAGGGCGCGGCCGGATTTAGCTATTCCCATGGTCCAATATTTGGACAACATATATAGGGCGATGGTCGATTTCCCGGGCCCCTCATGGCTAGCATATGATGAGGAATTCCGTATGAGGATTCCCCTCCACCCCGAGATGAGATGGGATGAGCCGTGCCAGAGGCTGTGGCTTTTGTATATGACACCCACACGCCCTGCCCCGGGGGATAGATACCATTGCGGACATGCGGTCCAGCGAGCGGCTCCAGCGCAGGTTACCCGCCAGGCGGCGGGGCAGGGGGTTCCAGCCCGCCTGCTGTGCTGGACTTTCTCGTCAAATGGTTCCTGCAATCGAAAGAACTGCAGGTATAAGCATGAGTGTCCCACATGTTCGGGCCCCCACGCAGCCTCTGCCTGTCCCAGACCTGGGGGGGCACGAGGCAGAGGGAGGGGTGGACAGTGGGCTGGCAAGACTGCCTCGGATGGAGCTGGTTCTCCAAAAGGCCCCCTCCCCAATTAATGTGGACATGCTGGAGCGCTGGCTCGCATCGTACCCGAAGGGGGAGGACGGGGAGTATCTCCTTCAAGGTTTTAAGCAGGGATTTCGTATCCCTTTTAGGGGTGATAGGTCCCCTCAGGATGCTCCCAACCTTTTATCCCTCAGAGGAAGGGAGGAGGTGGCTGCGGCCAGCATTAAAAAGGAGTTAGACGCGGGTAGGGTCGCTGGACCTTTCCCCGCACCCCCGTTTCCCAATCTTAAGGTCTCGCCACTGGGTTTGGTCCCCAAAAAGTCCCTAGGTGACTTTCACCTTATTCATCATTTGTCCTACCCAGCCGGCCGATCGGTCAATGATGCTATCCCTGATGACCTTTGTTCAGTCAGGTATACATCGTTTGACCATGCGCTGCGCATGGTGCGCTCGTGTGGCCCGGGTGCCCTGCTGGCCAAGTGTGACATTAAGTCAGCTTTTCGCCTCTTGCCAGTGCACCCGGGCGACTTTGAGTTGCTGGGTTTTAAATTTAAGGGGGAATATTATTTTGATAAGGCCATGCCTTTTGGCTGCTCCATATCATGCTCGGCTTTCGAGCGTTTTAGTACCTTCCTAGAGTGGGCTTTCGTCCGCAGGTCAGGGTCCCGGTCTGTAGCCCATTACCTGGATGACTTTTTATTCGGGGGTGAACGGGGCTGGGACACGTGCGCACGTCTCCTCAACACATTTCAGACGCTAATGGAGGAACTTGGTGTCCCTTTAGCGCCCGAAAAGACCGAGGGCCCATCGACCAAGCTAGTATTCCTGGGGGTTGAGATTGACACAGTAGTGCAGGCTTCTAGGTTGCCGGGTGATAAGGTGTCCAGGATAGTGGCCCTTATCTCGCTATTGCTGGCCAAGCGTAAGGCATCCCTGAGGGAACTGCAGGTGCTACATGGGCACCTTAATTTTGCTTGCAGGGTGGTCGCACCGGGCAGGGCTTTTGCCCGGCGCTTATGCGACGCCATGGCAGGGTTATCCAGGCCCCACCACAGAGTCAGGCTCACCCGGGGTATCAGGGCAGACATGTTCGTCTGGTTGCAATTCCTGAGGGAGTTTAATGGGGTCTCATTTTGGAGGTCTGACCTCCTGGCGTCCCCCAATTTCCAGATCCAGTCTGATGCCTCAGGATCCCTGGGTTATGGGATGTACTTCAATGGGAAGTGGGCCTATGGTGAGTGGCCACCGGCATGGACAGGCACAGGTCGCCTGCGGGATCTCACATACCTGGAATTTTTTCCCATTCTGGGGGCTTTGATGCTATGGGGCGAACAGTGGGCTAATTCGGTGGTGCATTTCTGGTGTGACAATGCGGCTGTTGTACACATTGTCAATTCACAGACTTCCAAATCGCCCAGGGTCATGGATCTAGTGCGCCATTTTGTGCTGCACTGCCTGCGCCTCAACGTCTTGTTCAGGGCCAGGCATGTCCCAGGGATTAATAATGATATTGCTGACGCTTTGTCCCGCCTGCAGATATCCCGGTTCCGCGCCTTGGCCCCGGATGCGGAGGAATTTCCCTCGCCACTCCCGGACGAGATGTGGACTATTGGCAAGGAGAGGTGAACCGGGCGATTGGCCTGTCACTAGCGCCACGCACGCGTAAGGCGTATCAACAAGCATTCAATTCGTACAGGGCATTTGCTACTCAATTTCTCTTGCCAGAGACCTGGCCTATCCCGGTGGACCATGTTCTGCGGTTCATGGTTCACCTGCATGCACAGGGCCTCGCACCTCGCACCATAGCATCCAAGCTCTCGGCATTGGCTTTTATGGCCAAAGTGGGGGGTCATGTGGATACCACCTCTGACTTCCGGGTGAGACATGTTTTGGAGGGGTGGGTGCGCGAGCGCGGGCGTTGCCCGGACGACCGGCACCCTATTTCCCCAGGGGTTCTTACCCAGTTGGCCCGGGGCTGGCCAGGCCTCTGTTTTGATCATTATGAGGCACCCCTTTTTCATGCAGCCACAACGGTGGCATTTTTTGGAGCGCTCCGCGTCAGCGAACTCGTGATGCTGTCTAAGGCGGATGCTAGTGGTAGGGCACTGGAACTCGAGGATGTCTATGTTGCCAAAGACTGGGCCCAGTTGAGGATACGCTCCTCTAAAACAGATCAGCATGGCGTAGGCAGTGGTGTAAGACTGCTACGGTGTTCTTTGGCAGACATCTGTCCGGTTGGTGCCCTACATGAATTCCTGGCACTGCGTGGCATGCACCACGGCCCGTTTTTCTGTCACCAAGATGGGTCTCCCCTTACTAAATTTCAGTTTTGGAAGGTGACAGCCAGAGCCCTCACCAGGGTGGGCCTACCAGGTGCCCGTTATGGCACACATTCGTTCCGTATTGGTGCAGCCTCTACAGCAGCTGCTTTTGGGTACTCTGGGGCTGACATACGCAGCATGGGGAGGTGGGGCTCGCAATGTTTTCAGTTTTATGTGCGCCCACTCCCGCCATGAGTACCAATCCAGTCACCTTACCGCCTTTTTTCTCAATTTTCTTACAGACCCTGGGTGTCGTATTACACCGGTGACAGTATGGCTGGTGGGCCACAGCTATGTGCACAGGGCAGCGCGTTACGCTGCGGCGACAGAGTGGGGACCCCGACTGGGACTGGGTGACCACGCCAGTCTCGCATGGCATGGTAAGCCTGGGATGTTATGGCGGGAGCTGCGGCCTTTCCTTTTTTCTGGCCTGGGTGCTGACCCGCCTGACATTCTAATCATCCACCTGGGGGGCAATGATTTGGGCCAGGTCACCGGCTTATCGCTCAAGCATGCGATTTGCGAGGAACTCACCTACTTGCATTATGTCTGGCCTGCCACAACCCTGGTTTGGTCGGACATTGTTCCGCGCCATTCTTACAGAGGGGGCGTTAACCTCCTGGCCCTTGACCGCGCTAGGCGCGCGGTCAATAAGGCAGTGGCGCGGTTTCTTGCCACCAGGGCTTGGGGACGGGTTAGTCATCACCCCGATATTAGTCTACAAAATTATGACTTGTACGCAGGGGATGGGGTCCATCTGTCGCGAGGAGGTATGGACCTCCTGTTGGGTGATTGGCGAGCAGGCCTGTTGACCGAGCTGACGGTCTGGGGGGGGGGGGGCGTCAGGTCTTCTTTGAAGCCCCTCCGTGTGGCGGGTAGCACTGGTAAGGTAAACAGTATGACCCACAAGTATCCGGCAGGTTCGCAATTGAATGGACAACACTAGACAGGAATAAATTAGTTAAACGTTGTCCGGTCAACGACGAACCAGGCGATGGGGTGATGACGATTGCTAACCAGCATGCATCACCCCTGTGATTTCACGGATACGCGTCAGAGGGTGGGGTCATAAGTTAGTTATTGACTACGGTCAACAATTTGTTTGTTGTCAACAAACAAATTGATACAAATTGATACATTGTAACCAATTGCCGTTGGCAATTTTGGGGTGGTACCTTACCAGTGTTACTTCGGCCTGCTTGCCTTAGGAATTATGATTGGTCGTTTTACCAATACAAATTTATAATTCGGACTAGGGCATTGAATCAATAAATGTGGCCCTATGCTGTTATCCACTTTCAATGTTGTCTGTGTCCGTTATTGGGGGGGTGCGCCTGCAATGCAAGCGCGGCACCAAAATGGCCGCCGCGCCCTTTGCGGGCCCCCCCCACAGGACAGAGAATCCGGGTAGTTAGGGGCGTGGCCAGCTCCCTTATAAAAGGGGTGGCCACGAGGCAGCCGAGCTGCCATTTTACCTCAGCGACGGAGCGGAGAAGTTTTTTCCCCTCCACCCCCTCCCTAGTTAACAGTGTGATATTATGGTCGCTTCGGGGCCGGGTGGGAATTTTTGGTTGGGACCCATATTGGCTCCGGGTCCTGGCTTTTTTGCCCATCCCACACTGTTGCTATGGTTTGATATAGGGGTCTTTCTGTGTTCCTACTGTTGACTTTGGTCACATTGGCGGGTAGCACTGGTAAGGTAAACAGTATGACCCACAAGTATCCGGCAGGTTCGCAATTGAATGGACAACACTAGACAGGAATAAATTAGTTAAACGTTGTCCGGTCAACGACGAACCAGGCGATGGGGTGATGACGATTGCTAACCAGCATGCATCACCCCTGTGATTTCACGGATACGCGTCAGAGGGTGGGGTCATAAGTTAGTTATTGACTACGGTCAACAATTTGTTTGTTGTCAACAAACAAATTGATACAAATTGATACATTGTAACCAATTGCCATTGGCAATTTTGGGGTGGTACCTTACCAGTGTTACTTCGGCCTGCTTGCCTTAGGAATTATGATTGGTCGTTTTACCAATACAAATTTATAATTCGGACTAGGGCATTGAATCAATAAATGTGGCCCAATGCTGTTATCCACTTTCAATGTTGTCTGTGTCCGTTATTGGGGGGGTCCGCCTGCAATGAATCCTTTGCAGTGGCAGTTGTCAAAATGCACCTTAAGTTCGAGTAGCCTAAAGGAACAACACTTGTTGACAAGAGATGCAAGAGTGTGAGGTAGGGAGGATATCACACTTGTCCTATTTAGGGTACTGTGTCACAATCCATTCTTGTCCATGATCAGAGGCAGTCAGGTGCTGGCACTTTTCCTAACACTCTTCTGGTGCTTTAATGCAGAGCTGGAACAAGTTTAGAAAAACAACTTCAACTTAAGATCACAAGATAGACACGGCAGAGGGCAGGAGTCTCACCAAAATGGCAAAATATCAAATATTAAGGCAAAAAAATCTGGTTTGGTAATGCCCACTAAAAAACAACAACAACAACAAAAACAGCTGTGGAACACTGCTTCTTGTCACCTACAGTTCTCATCATAGACCACTCAAATGTATCACCAGTGACTTACATCTCAGCCCTAGACAATGATGCATGTCCTCTGTGGTAAGCCTGTACTTGCTAATAGCAAGCTGCCTGATCCAAAACAGCTGTTGGACATCAACCACCAGCCACAGATTAGACAGCGAGATCAGCCCTTATGTCAACTTAGATGCCAATGCTCTTGATATAGTTACACTAGCAACCCTGTTACTGGTTAAAATAATGTCATCTACAGTAGTAAAGGTTCATATGACTAGAATGTCACATATCTGCCACAGAAATGTCTTACAGTGTTCTTCATTGGAAAACAGGACAATTTTTCTCTGCAAAAGAAGATAACAGAAATAGTAACTTCCAAGAACCAGGGTGGGACATTCAGCAGCTTCAAGGCTGATCCCACTCCTTAGCAAAGGAACTTCAAAGACAGATATAAAGAGCAACTGTTGTGTTATAATTGATTAGGCTAATTCAATTGTTTTGCTTTTTGTGGTTTGAATAAAGACAAAAAGTTGCTTTTTAAAACCACATTTCAGTGTCAATCAACTCTCCACTGTAAATATGTCTGTGATATCCTCCAACAATGTCTTCCTGAATAGCTACTAGCAAGACAAATGCCACTGAAAGTATTTTTCTCATCACAAGTCACTCTGATATTTTTGTTTCTTTGTTTACAATTTCCTCTTCTACTCTATGTGTATAAATCTGTCCACTTTCATGGAGTGCATTGATGTCCATGAAGCCTTCAGGCATTGCTTAAATGAATTTGAGCTTGAAGGCACCACATAGTTCTTCACTTTTTTCCTCAGTGACCTTCTACATGAAGGACTGAAGAAGACCAGCTGTTTTGTATGAGAAAAGCCTTCCTAGTCACCTGCCTCCATAGCAACTGGCAATAGTGCTGTACATAGTTAATTTGGCTGATATAGTTTGCTACTTATGAGGGAGGAAAAGGTAACATTTTGAATGCACAGCTGTGAAATGGGAACACTTTATTAATCAAATATCATAATTCCCCCCTCTGTCCCAAACCAATTGGTGTTTAGCTCTTTGGACACTATCCTAGGATCAGTAGATTTGCAAAAGATGCTGCCTGCACAGTACAATTCCAAACAACAGTTATCCTAGGTGCAAAGAACAACTTAGTTCGGGGCAGGAAGTTCCAAATTTAATTATTTTTAGATATTTATTCAATCACGGATTGGAAATGGGTCTGGCCAAGGTTATCATCCTATGGTAACAGGGTAAATTGTCCCCAAGTGGATCAAATCCTACTTGAATCTATCTTGATGGAGGGCAGCAGCTTCATCAATACTGGCCTGGGACTGTTGGAGGGGCCATTCAACAATTACGTGATCCTCAAAGCGGGGGAGGGGGTCTGCCATCCAAATTACAGAAAAAATACGTGGGGTCAGGTGTGTGTGTGTGTGTGTCAGGTCAAAATTACGTAATCCATTTGGAGCTGTTTCTAACCGACAGTGGGAAACCAAACCTGTGCATAAAAAGAAAGAGTTTTATTTACCTTTGTGCATTGCTCCATGTGGTGAAAATGGAGAGGGAAAGCCATGTTTCCTGGTTGCAGGGAAAGCAAGAGGCTAGGCTAGAGCATCACTTCCTGCTTCAGTGCAATTGGCCTGCCCACCCATTTCCCGTGCAGTGCTACCACTGGTTGGTGGTGCAAAATACAGTACTATTTGGTTCAGATCACATAATTTTAAGGGAGGAGGGGTCAAAGCGAAAATTACGGTTGGATTACATAGGGGGGAGGGGGCCAATTTTCCCCAGAAAAAGGATCACGTAATTGTTGAATGGCCCCTGAGGGCTTTGTGTGCCAAAAGGGCTCAGGACCAGAAAGTGACTCGCGGAACCAGATCAGTGTTTCAAGTGTCATGCTGCTATGCAGAAGGCAAATGAAAGGCTAGTGCATTTTATGCTCAGGACAATCTTCATGGTTGATTGCCATGATGATCGCCTATATTCAGAACCATATATGGCAATTGAAGAAGAATGGATTAGAAATAACAGCAAAGGAAGTTTAAGGGTAGAGTGGCAAATTGCTATAAGAATTATAAGTTCCAGTATTGCACACCATATGATAAATGTTTTCCAACGTCTAATGTTAAAATTGAGACTGAAAAAATTCTAGCCAGGAGTTAATTAATAATGTAAGAAGGAAATTTCTAGCACTTTTTAATGCTTGGCCAAAAATGAAAGAGTTTGGCTAAAAACAGTGAACATGAGAGCTTTCCAAAGCTGACTAGAAAAGGATGGGCATATTTTTGTTTTCATTTTGGCTTCTGGAAATTGTTAGAAGCAGGAAATTATTAGATGTCTTTGTCCAATGTTTCTTTTACTGCCAGTAGTTGGGAATGAATCGTACCTATTCTCCAGGTTCAGCGCTCTTCTCCTCCAGTTAGAACACTACAAGAGTTCATAAAAACATAAAATGGTATAATAAATCAAGATGAGTCTCACTATGAAGTTGGATTAGTCTTGAGGTTTATAGTGCATATGTGCATTGGGAAAAGGGGAACCTGGAAGGCTGGCAAAAGGCCCATTTGTGGGGAAAACATGCTCGTTTAAAATATTGGTTGACCACATTTTATATGTACAGGACTTACTGTACATATAAAATGCAAACAAAAACTGTATCACAGCATAATTCAGCTTGACAAGGAACAATGAAAGCTCAAGACCTTCATACAAGCTATTCAGTAGGGCAGCTCATCTATCAGCTCCCTAGAGAAATTATGAATGTTGAAGGCATTTTGTTGCCTTCTTGGATCAGATTGTTAGTCCATTTAGCTCAATGATGTCTACCCTTGCTAAACATCTTGGAGTACAGCTTCCCTGATATCTTGCCAGGGTAGATGAAATAATATGTAAAAGGTTTATCTTCACAGACTGGCAATGTAGCAGTTCTGCAGCTTTGTAGGTTGGAGGGAGTCATTTCCGGTCCTATCAGGAGCAACCAAACCTGGGACTTTCTGCTTTGGAAACAAATTGACTGTGCTAAAAGAATGATTTGACTCAACACCTTCAGAAAGAAGTCACTGCAGAGCCTCAGACTGGTCTTGATTTTAACTACTGAAAATTTTGTCTCAGATAATGAGAACAGGGTATGATCTAAGAGCCTTTACCACCAAAATAGGTCATGAACTTCACTGGGTATACTTCAGGCAGTGACCAACTTTTACCTTGACATTCAACATAGGGTTATTGTGAAGATAAAATAAACTGAAAGGGAATCATACATACTGCTTTAAGCACCGTGGAGGAAGGATGGGACTGCAATGAAAAATGAAATAGAATTACAGGGCAGACCAACATACTGTAGTCAAACCACAGGCTTGTAAAATCACAGATACAAATGATATAACTTCTCCAAAGCAGTTATGCAACAAGGCCTGCTACTAATAAGCTTGCCATCACTGTCTCTTTTTTAGAATCACAATGGATCTAGGACAGGGATGGTGAACCTTGGCACTCCAGTTGTTCTTTTATTACAAATTAAACATAGAAAAGAAAAATAATAATAAAAAAGAAATATACAAATTAATCATATATTAAGCATTATATATATATATATATATATATATATATATATATATATATATATATATATATATATATATATATATATATATATATATATATATATATATATATATATATATATATATATATATATATATATATATATATATATATATATATATATAAATAAAATTACTTTACTCAGTTATTCTCATTAGTAAGGTTATTCATTTTTTCTTGCAACACAAATACATAAAACACCCTAGTGTACTAACCCCATGTCCTTGAATCTACCAGTTGTCTTCTATTAGCTTAATTATTTTGCCAGAAACTCATTACCTCCGGTACATGTTTGTCTCCTTTATTTTTCCCCAATGTGTATTGCAGAAATGGTTTACAATTACTGAAGCCTAAATTTGAACCACCTTTCCAATTTTTGGCAACCTGTTGCCTTGCCAATGTTAATAGAATAGCGAATAAATCCCATTTGTTTTCATCCAAATTCAAATCCTCTGAATCAGTCAACAAAACAATTTCCCCATTCAATTCTAAATTAAAATCTAAAATTTTAGCTATTTCATGTTCAATTTTCTGCCAGAAATCAGAAACAATTTCACAATCCCACCACATATGTTTATATTTATACGTCCCTGTTTCTCGTTGGCATCTCCAACATTTTTTGATTTACTATTATCTATTTAATTTAGTTGAACTGGCACCATATACCATTGCCACAAGATTTTATAATTATGTTCTTTAACCTTTGTGGATAGGCTTCACATAATTCTTTTCCCCCCACTTCCCCTCCCTCCCCAGTTTTTATTAGAAATGCTTATATCTAAATCTGTTTCCCACATTTTTAAAAGAGTGTTCTGGGATTTTTCAGTAACATTTATCATTTTATATCATTTACTCTTATATCCTTTTATCCCCATCAGATCTCTTCTTATCTTATATATCATTTCTTCAAAATCTGTCAACTGTCTTACTGATCGTAACTTCTCTTTATAAGCATTGTTCCACCTATCCATAGATAGTATTTGAAGCCAGTTCAACCTTAATCTATACCTAAAAATCCAAGGGTTAACCGTTGGAACTTGCTATACGTTTCTGCACCCATCCATCCTATCCCGTACTGAGCCTCCTGCACTCACCCGAACCCGGTACGGAGGTTACTGAATGTTTGAGAAATGCGCCAGTGGGGCAAGAGCCCCATGAATGCAAACAAAGAAAAAGAATTTCACTACCCAATGTAGTGGCTAAATAAAAAAAATTGAAAAAATTATATCATCCTTTGTCCTTTTTTTCATGCAACCCCCCCCCCCCCCCAAAAAAAAGAGCTGATCACAGTTTATAACAGCCCAGCAATAAATAAATAAATATTTTTTTTGGAAATAAATAACATACTTTGCTCTTTTTTACATTATTAAAAAAAACCCAAAACCACAATTTAAAACAGTCCGGCAACGCCGGGCAACACCTGCTAGTTCTTTTTAAGTCTCAATTCTAGTTTTATTATCCTCACACACCCTCAAACAATCCTTTAACAAAATTATATCATATTTCTGCAATATACCTTTTAATAAGTCTGAATTTTTGATCGGAAATGTCTTTATATCATGTAATTCTATGATTAGTGAGATATTTGGTACTAATCTACCTTTCGATCTTAGCCATACACTTATCATTGCTTTTAACACATTATTTTTTAATTTCAAGTTTACATTTCCTTTTCCAAAACATCTCCATTTCCGCACTCATTGCTATCCTTAAGTTCTATATCTTTCCAGATAAGATCATTTATTGTCAATAATTTTACCATACCTTTAAATTGGAATGCCCTATAATAATTTTAAATATTAGGTAGCCCTAAACCACCCTCTTTCTGTGTTTTATACCATAAACCTTGGGGTATTCTTGCTCTTTTCCCACCATTACAATAATTATTCAATAGATTTTGAAAAATTCCAATTTCTTTGTCTATTTGTTTAATTGGTAAAACCTCAAACAAAAAATTAATTTTGGGGAGCAGACGCATCTTGCAGATGGCAATCTTTCTGAACCAAGAGGTCCTCATCTTCTCATATTGACTATTTTTTTCTTAATTTCCTCTTTCACCTTACCAAAATTTAACTTTTTAAAATCCTCTATATTATTCACTCCCAAATATTTTATACTTTTCCTAATTTGAATTTTTCCTTAATTTTTCCTAATTCCTCATTATTTAAATTACAAAATATTGCTTCAGATTTTTCCCAATTTACCTCTTCAAACTGTTACCTCTTCAAACTGATGCAAGTGAGCTTGAATTCTATCCATATTTTTCATAGGGTCTTTCATTACAATCAAGGTGTCATCCGCATATAAACTTATTTTCACCCCTTCTATACCCTCAATATTTGAATCACTCCTTATCGCTCTAGTCAATAATTCCATGGCCATAATAAAACAGGATAGGGGAAAGAGGACAATCTTGTCTCATACCTGCTCTAAGTTCGATATCTTCCGTGGTAGAATCATTTACTTTTACCTTAACATAACTATGTTTGTAAAGTTGATTTACTACATTGTTGAACTTTTCCCCAAACCCACTTTCTTCAATAATTTCCTTAATCATAACCCAAAGCCTTAAAAATGACTAAAGATAGAAAACCTATTCCCCCCTTTTTCCTGTTATTTATTTCAAGCAAATCTAACACCCTCCTTGTAAGATCAGCCATATGTCTACCCTTTAAAAAACCTGCTTGATGTCTATGTATATATTCACCCATGAAACTATTTAATCTGCTTGCCATAACTGCCGTAAAAATCTTCGCATCTTGATTTATCAGAGCTATTGGGCAGTATGAATCCACAAATTAATTTTCCCCCCACGCTTTGGTATTAATACTATTTTAGATCAGAGCCAAGAGTTTGGTGATACACCCCATCAATATATAATTAATTATATAGCCTTTTAAGTTTTGGAACAATACTTTGTTTAAATTCCTTATAAAATTCAGTGGGCAGACCATCTTCTCCTGGACTTTTCCCTAGTTTTAATTTGTTTATAACATCTGTTATCTCCTTCTCTGTCACCTGTTCCTCTATTTTGTTCCTGTATTTTTCCTTTATATAATCCCCCTTATATTTTTGTGAATAATCTTTTAATTTATCTAATTTAATTTCCTTATTCATATACAATTTTATGGTAAAAATCCTTTACAATTTAAACTTTCTCTGATATTTTATTACACCTTACCACATCTTCCCCTAATAAAGTACCTATTTCTCTCTTTTTCCTTCTTAATCTTTACTGCCCTTGCCAACATTTTTGAACTCTTATCACTAAATTCAAAGTACTACTACATTTTCAAATATATTAAATCTCTTTTAACTTTTTCTCTATCTTTTCCAATCAACTCCTTTTTTAACATTTGTATTCTCTCCAAAATTACCTTATCCTTTGAGCTAGCATGCTTGACTTGAAGAATTTTAATTTCTTTTTCAATTTCCAATTGTCTATCTCTAAATTGTTTATTCTTTATACTCATCATCTTAATACATTCTCCTCTAAATACAGCTTTCATAGTATCTGAAATTGTATTAAAACTTATTTCTATACTATTGTTCAAACTCCATATTTCCTCCCAATTCCTAAGTATTCAATATTTATCTTTTTATCTTTAGACAGTTTTGGATCATAACTCCAATTTCTACTCCTTTGTGTACTTGTTTTAAACTGTAATTCAACTATTACTTTCGCATGATCCGATTCTTTCAAAATCCCTACTTTTATATCATTTAAATCTTTTAACAAATTCTTAGTTACAAAAACAAAATCTATTCTTGAATATGAGTTATAAACTTGTGGAAAATACGTATATATATGCTCTTGACCCTTCAATTCTTGCCTGGTATCTTTTAATCCAAGTAGATCCATCCAATCATCCAACTGTCTCGACTTTAATCCCTTCCTATAATTAGTTACATTTGTACAATCACAATTTGATTGAATCAAATTAAATTCTCCTGCAACAATCATCCTATTAATATTTTCCTTTATCATGATTTGACTCATACTATTTAAAAATTAGTCTTGATTCTCATTTGGTGCGTAGATATTTGCCAACAAATATATCCTCATCTTCAATCTTTCCTATTAAAATCAAGTATCTGCCTTCTGGATCTATTTTTGTAAATCCCAATCTATTTGATATCAAGATTGCAACACCCTTTGCCTTAGAGGAGCCAAATGCCTTCTCATAAATCTGTGTACAACCTAAAAACAAATTATTTTATCCACTGCTTTCTGGTGAGTTTCTTGCAAAAATATTATATCCGGTTTATCTCTTCTTAGGGCTGCTTCCAATCATTTAGTTTAATCAGACATCCTGTACCTTTCACATTCCATGTTAAAAGCTTAATATTTTTAATGTTTTAGCATTACTTAATTTCTTCAGAACCAACTGATAGATTTCAAAGGACGTGTTACCCCATATCCCTACCCAATTATTAAAAATCAAAAATAATGACCCCCTTCCTCTTTCAAAAAATAAAACACCTCTAATTAATAGAGAAGTGAGGGAACACGTAGGTAGCCATCATTTCAATCTACCTGAATTTTTCTTTACTTAACCTCCTCCCCTTACACCTTGGCCATCTTCTACATCCTCTTTATCTTTTGTTCTACTCCCTCCATCTTTTGTTCCACTACTTCGAGACACAAACAGAGCATCTTTAAGATCTTTCCATTTTTGTGACCCATTTTCAAGAATTTTTGCTTCTGGTAGTATATCAAAAACATATGAATCCTCCTTAATCAGAAAGGTTCTACCCAAGTATGAAAATCTCATTTTTTTAATACTTCCAATTATAAAAAAATTCCTTTCTCTCTCAATTTTTCTTAACTGGATTCATTTGAACTCTCCAAATGTGATCATCAACCACTATATCATTGTACATCTCTATATCTGCCCCCTCCATTTTAAGAGCACTTGAACCTACTTCCTTAACATGTGCCATCAAACTCAATTTCTCTCCCAGATTTGCAAATGTTACCAATACATTTCTTTGACCAGTTCTATTTTTCTTTGAGCCCAACCTGTAAACACTCGCAATATCTTCAGGGCTGAAATCTATTCCCATTTTCAAATCATTTAGCCAAGTCAACAATCTCAATTTCAATTGGTCTGGGGGTTTTCAGGAATATTTCTGATGACCACATTTTTCCTTCTCATCTGTTCCTCCATGTATCCCAATCTCTTTTCATGATCAACAATTTTATTTTATTTTATTTTCTCATTTTCTTTTACTTCCTTGATCTCTTGTTTTAATTCCCCCACTTCTTTTGTCGTTGTGATCATTCCTTCTTTTACTTCCACCACTTCTTTTACAATTTTACTCAACTCAGCGTTTGTAGATTTTACAAGCTCTGTCACAGTTTTTTTCATATCCTGTTGAAATTTCATAAGATTTTGGTTATCCCTAACCCATTGATCTTCCATTAGTTGAAATCTCCTCTGCAGATAGTGTTCCATTTTATAAAATCTTTGTTCCATATTATCTTTATCATCAATTTGTCCATTTCTAATGAAGTTTTGTCTGTTACTTCTGTTTATGTATCATTTTTTTCCTTTTTCTTTCTTTCCCTGTTTCCTTTTAATGGCTCCTTGTGCAGTAATCTCCTCCACTTTATTCTTCATTTCTTCCTCCTCCTGCATCTTGTTGTTGTTTCTGCCACTGCTGCTGGTCTTATTGTTCCTGTCATTGCACTTTCCCTCCTCTATCTGTTGTCATTCTACTTCTTCTGCTTCCTCTATTTCCTGTCGCAATTATTTCTCCTTTTTCTTGTCTTCCTCATTCTTCCTGACTAATCTCTTAATTCTAGTCCAGGCTGGCTCTTGGTCTTGCTTTATTCCCCTTCCTCTACGACTCATTAAGAAACAATCCATAAACACTCCAAACTAGTTAACAATTTTAACAATTACTTTAGTCATATAAGTTCAATTTATGTCAATTTATAAATTTAAATGAGGTTCATATATAATTCATTAGTATCTAAATAATAATAATAATCTTTACATGAATATTTTTTAAAATTTATAAAGAAATTTATCTAAACTTTTCCCCTTTTTTGTTTTTAAAGAAAATTTGATCTGAACTTTATAATATGAGTTTTAGAAGAAGATTATTATTTAGAGACTAATGAATTATATATGAATTTCAATAATTACTTTCACTTCATAACGGAGTGAGGACTCTTGCCAAATCAGCTCAGTTTTTGGCTCTCTCTTTCATTGGCGAATGGAGACAGCCACAGCTCCCAGTGAGTGATCCGGCTCTTCTGAGCCAAACCAACTCTCGGCTCTGCCACAGGCCCCCACTCCAGCTCCAGAGATGAAAATATTTTTGGCTGAGCAAAATTTAATAAAATTAACCTCTTCTTCACCTCACTCCTGAGCAAGCAAAGTACCTCCGCACACCTCCAGCTGCCAGTTTTGTCCGTTCCTACATCTTCTCCACTCACAAACTTCACCCACTGTTGGATTGGGGCCGTGAAGCGGCCCTTGAGGTCCCGGAGGAGACTGGTCAAAGGAACAACACGAGACAAGATGGAGCGAAGACCAGTGGTTTATTGAGGAAAAGACATCATCATATATAGGAATTCAAGGCAGCGTGTGATACAATCGTCATCTGACAGAAAATCACATCACCCATTTACCCGGGTTAATGGGGAATCTCTCTTGGGGAAGTTAATTAACTAGGACAAACACTGACAGGGGAAATCCATTGTTCGGGGCTTACACCAGGGTAAATATGGCCACTATTTGCACTAGAGCTTGGGCTGATCTGTGAGTCAGTAATTGCCTAATACGTAACGGAGGTTAGCGATTTGCTTCCCTCAGCAGAATCGCCGGTCAGGTCAGATGTGGGTGAATCAATCCTATAACTATTAATCTGCCCCCCAATTTCTGTGCCCGCAGAGCCCACGGACCAGGAGCTTTCTCGACTGAAGTGGCCTCTGCAAGGGGCCGTATTATGCCAATTATGCTAGCGGAACCCGCAATCCACCTTGCCAATTCACCTCTCAGCAATAACAAAAGCCCCAACTACAATCTATTTGAATCAATTTTAATTCATTTTCTTATTTTTCCCCACTTTTGTGGCCCTCCTTTCATGCAATGATGGGAAACGTGACAACTCAGTCAGCCATCTTGACACACTCCCCCCCACTCCAGTTGTTCTAGAACTTCAATTCCCAGAAGCCCTGAGCAGCAGGAGTGCTGACTTGGGTTTCTGGTAATTGAAGTCCAAGAACACCTGGAGTGCCAAGGTTCGCCATCACTGATCTAGGATCACCCTCCAGGCCACCAACTTGATCCTTTGGAAGGTAAGCAGTACTCCCCTTCTCCCATCATGAGGCTGCCAATGCAAGCAAAGTTTCCTCTTCTCCCTCCAGCAATTGTGACACTTTCACATGCCAGTCACCTGACAAACACATAATCCAATTATCTTCCTTTATTCTCTTTAATTCACTGTGAGTTTATAATGCAGCATGTAAATTGTTCATCATAGAGCTGGAACCAGTAATGCAATCACATTTCATGGAGGAAGCTACTCCCCTCCAGAAATTGATGCCCAAGATTATCTAAATTACCAAGTGTGCAGCTGCAGCATCCATCCTGGGCAAGGTGTCACTTTTATTTCTGCTACATTTAATTTTGACTTTATTTCCTTCCTTGCTTATCTTTGCAATGTACCCATTTTTTTCTGATCAATTTCCCAGCAAGTGGTAGTGGATAGGTTTACCAGATCAATGCTCTCTGTGCCTCTTTCTCTTTTCCAGATAATGCAATATGCATTTGGAAATGGGATTCAGACTACATGGTGGCTGAAATTCTGTTGGCCAAGTTATGCAGACAACACAACTTTCAGAAGCAAATTGTTGCAAGTAAAGAAGTTTCCATAGACTTTATCTGTTGCCTATTGAATCTTGTGATTTGGTGTGTAACAGATAGTGCCCATGTAAATTTCTTAAGGCAATTCACTTCCAAATGTATGATGTTTGCATAGATGTGCAGCAGAATTTCAGTCATTGTTTCCCTCCGTTCTGATTCCAGCTATAGAGGCTGAGGAGGATGAGAATTGCCTCCTAACACATTTGGATACTGGTGATAACTCCAGACCAAACCAACCTAGATCTTGTTGGGCTTGGCATTACACATTTTCTTGTTTTTATCCCACACATCTGATTGCCATTACCATGGCCAGGCCAGAAGATCAGAGCAAGTTGTTTTGAACATTACCGAGGGGTTAAGAAGTGAAATGTGTGATTCAAATTCAACAGATTTAATATACTGTATAGTTCCAGTTTATCGTGACATAGAACTGTGCAAAGGATTGTGACATTGGTCCATGACAAAGGGATTTTCCTATGCTAAGTGGGGAGAAAATCAGAAGGCAAAGGTGTGGGCTTGAGCTCAGATTTGATGGATTGATTTAAAAGCCACACCTTATTAGAGACACACTGACAGGCAGAAATCCCTATGTTTCCTTTGGCTTCTTAAAATTTACAAGGGATTTTGGTTTGTCTCCAGTGGCTTTGATGACAGACACAAGACTTTACACAAGCAGTTGTCTTAATCCTGTCTCTTAGCCTCATAAAATATTATTACAAGGATTTGATGACATTCATTTACCGTCTTTGACATAATAATGTGAGCCGCGTTGCTCTTGCTGGATCATAATAATCTTTCTGTAAATACTCATGTTGGCTTCGCATTTCAAGAGCAGTACACTGCTTGTCAAATCTGAGTTGCCAGTTCCAACGTAGCAACAGCTGATTCAGAGGTTCCAGGGAAACTCGTGAGAAAAGACATTCCCTTGGTGCCAGCTGTTTATTACCATGTAGACACCTGGTGTGGTTAAGGCATTTTTATTCTCTCAAGGCATTTGAAAAATTGGTTTTATTTTAAACTTTGAGAGACTGCTCCATTTTAAACAAAGGAGAAGGAATGAAAACAGCAGACATTTTTCATTTCATACCAAATACCCATTTAGTGGAGTGACAGAGTATAGGACTAAGTTATACAGAAGAGAAGCATGTTACAAGTCAAAGAGAGAGAGGAAGAGCTTCTCCTGAAAATAATAATGGAAATTTTGGGACATAAAATCAGACTTTAAATGCAAAGCTCCATTTGGCATAGCAAGAAGAGGGGATCGTGATAAAGAAAGTTGCAAACCATGGTTCCAGCATTTTATGCTTCATGTATGCCTTGGTATTAATAAATAACAATACAAATTATTATGTCAACATATTTTTAAATTTATAGTATAAATAATAATGTTTATTACAAATAATAAAATTTACCCTCAAATTCAGAAATAGAATAAATATATCATGCCCACCCCAAATTTCCAGCCATAAATTCTCAGCTCTCTTATCTGGTCTCCTTCCAAATTAACAATCTCTGTTTTCATTCTTGTTCTTGCTTGGCAGCAGTTCCATTGTGATTAAGCAGCCAATTGAGGAGAGCATCCTTTTATGAAGTAACATCAACATTCTTTTGATATACCTTGGAATGTAATCAGGAATTAATTTAAGAGGGAACCTTCCTGAAAGACCTTTTCATGTAATAGTTGCAGTATTATTAGAATCATATAAGGGGCTCAGTGGTTAAGAAGCTCGCCTTGTTAGCTGGAAAGCTGGTAGTTCAAGACCAAAATACTGCATGATGGATTGAGTGCCCCTCTCTGTCCCAGCTCATAGAGATATGAAAGGATTTGGGAGTTCCCTGAGTGGAGTTTCTTCCGCAAAAATCCTTTCAACCCAGAATAATTTCTGACATGAAATTATTATTATTATTATTATTATTATTATTATTATTATTATTATTATTATTATTATTATTATTATTATTATTATTATTATTATTATTATTATTATTATTGATAGAATTGTGATGTCCTATAGGTATTGTGTAAGATGCATGAAGATGTATCTTTAAGAGATCCTTCAGCACAGCACCCAGCTGTAACCACTGAGTGGGTGACTGAGCAAATTGTCAAGTATAAATCTAGGCTTCTCAGAAGCCACTTTGTTTTTAGCCACCGGCTTTTATGCCACTGTGCTTCATGCCAAAACTCTTGCTAGCTGAACTGCCTGCTGGCCAAACTGCTTGTATGCAAAACTACTTCTGCCAGGATGCTTCAGCTCCTGGGGTTATGCTACTGGCTTTGCTGAAATCTCTGGAGGAGAGAGAGTCTGAAACTCTCCAGAGGATTGGAATCCAACTGAATGGACAAAGTGAGTCCAGTTTCCAGAAGCAACATGGAGCAGAGACACTGAACCTGGAGGCTCTGATATTTTCCTCAAGCCAGGACAACAACAAAGCTTTGCATAGCCTACAGCCAGCCCGGGAGCAGGATTCACACCCAGACTTCAATACTTAACTATTATTATTAGAATCATAAAGCTGAAGAATAGGAAGGCACCTCAAGGATCACAGAGTCCAACTCCTGGTTTACCCATGAAGGCCAAAGTGGTCCCACTTTGTTTAAAAATCTCTAATGATGGCAAGTCAATTACTGCCAGGGCAATCCACCCCATTGTCAAACATCACTTGTTAGGAATTTGTAAGGATTTTTTTTCTGAGAGAACACCTATTCTCTGTATTGTACCTGGTTCATTGCTGATATAATCAGCATGTAACTTAAGACTTGTCTTGGTAATAGCTGTAGTAAAATCCATGCCTTCCTGTGAGGGGCTTTTTTGTCTCTCCTGAAGACATGGTTTCTTTTGTTTCAGGGGTTGTTCTTGCAGGGTGGTGTTTAGTGTGAGGGCACTTTTCCTTAAAGTTCATTTTCCTGATCAGCAACTTCATTGTCGGAAGCTTTAAGATTAGCAGGGAAACACACACACACACACACACACACACACACACACACACACACACACACACACACACACACACACACACACACACACACACACACACACTTTAGAAGAGAGGACATTATAGAATTTTTAAAAAGATTCCTAAGATTTACAGAACAAAATTGTCTTTCTGAGATCCTAACAATGTCTTCAGGGCAAATAAGAATAAACAGGTAGAAAGGAGGATTGTATTTTTATCCACTCTGAAGGGCTTTCCTTATATTATTATCGATTATGTATGGTCCTTGAGTTACATATTATGTACTGCATCTTACTGATCTCTTGATTTTATGTGTAAAACAAAACACACATCAAACAGGCAGTAATACCATTGTTCAAGAGTTCAATCCAGAGACGATCTTGGTGATTTGTATGTTATGGAGAATTTACACCTCATGGTTACCCAGCATGAATACAGGAGGATACAGACTATCGACACTGTTTCTATAGTTCCTATCATACCCTAAAATGTTTGAATATTGCTTAGTTTTAATTGTTGTTTGCCACATTGGGTCCCCTATGGAGAGAAAGAAAGAAAACTATGATATTTATTAAGTTTTAAGCTTTTTTTGTGGTATGCTTTTACTACTGTGATTGTGTTGCCATTTGTGTTGTAAAGCACTCTATTCTGAAGAACAGAATATTAATGCAGCCGCCACCGCCACCGCGGCCACTGCTGCAGCCAGCAGCAGCAGCAGCAGCAGCAGCAGCAACAGAACCAAGTGGTCCTTAAGCTGTTCTGGCATGCCAGGTCTTTTTCCAGGACTCTAGATAAACTGATTTTGTAGATACAGAATCAGAAATCAGGGACATCTAGTACTTTCTAAAACGTATTAAGAAAAATGTAAGTTGTATGTCGCACAGAGTGGGAACATATCCCATATGGGCAGTATATAAATCTAATAAATAAAAAATAAGAAATTCAATAGATTTTTTTTGCCCTATAGATCAAGGAAGCTTTTTTTCCTCTGCATTCTGCACATTTGTATTTGCGTGGATAAGCTACTTATAGGACATTTATTTGAATCCACTGAACTCCCACTGAGTTCAGGAGGACTGACTCCCACGCAAGCAGATACAAGACAGCAGCTTTACTGGATGATAATCAAATCCCTGCTTTAAAGATACCAAAAGGGCTAGTATGAATTTCTTAACTGTCCATTGTTTTGTGCAGGTTCCACACACACAATTGGCATACTGTCCCTGACAGAACCATAGTTTGGGAGATCGCTCCTTTGAGCTTTGGTTCCAAGGGGACAGAAATTGGGGAGCAGATTAATAGTCATAGTTTAATTCACCCACAGCTGACCTGACAAACAGTTCAGACAAGAGGAAATTGAATGACTAACTCGCTAGTCATATAATGGGTAATATCGCACCTGCGGATTACCTTAAGCCTTGAACCAACATCAGCCAGTTGTTTACCCCAAGATAGTTTGGAACAATGGATCTCCCCTGTCAGTGTTTAATTTGGTTAATTAACGTCCCCGGGAGAGGTTCCCAATTAACTCGTGTAAACATGGTACGTGGATCTTGTCAGATGACAGTCTCCTTGCATGCAGCCCTCTTACACGATATATACTGATGATTTTCCCTCATTAAATCACTGGTCTTCGCTCCATCTTGCCTCGTGTCTCATTGCTTGACCAGTCTCCTCCGGGACCCAACAGCCGCTTCGCGGCCCCAATTCAACAGTTTTGTATCTGAATCTCTCTGCAGATCTCTCTCTGTAGGTGTTCGTGCACATGGGTGAAAAATAATTCATTGCATAATAAAAAGGTACCATATTGTTAGCTCTTTTAAAAATATCACTGCTTATTATTCCACAGTATAATCAGACATCTCACAAATTTATGAGGATTGAAACCCTGGGGCTAAGCCACCACACAGGACTGATTAATAGCTTCACATCTCTCTTATAGTCCTCTCTGAATTACTTTGTCAGAACAGTTACCGTACCATTTCCCTTTCCTACAGAACTTTGTTACTCTAGTTTACTCTCTCTTGTTCCCTCTGGTCTTCCAAATTATATAGAAGCAAAGATACATCAACCAGGTGGTTATTTGTTCATTGAAATATTTCTCAACCAAGTTTTTTCAGTATCGCAAGCTACTTCGTAGTTAAATGAAAGACCTAAAACATGAAAGAGGATTTTTTTTTATAATTTGGGGTCTCCTAGTGATTGCTGAACAAGAGCCTCCAAAACACTAATCATTCATGTTTATGAAAGTGAAATGCATGAAAATTTAATGGTTTTTCATACTTTCTTTTGTGTAAACTTTTGGTAATTTTTTAATGTCAAATCACCTGAGGAATTTTTCATCCAATACTGTCATAAGAGCTGCTGTTAACAGCCAGTCAGAATAATTGGGGTGGAATAGGAATTTTGAATCTCAAAACAGCCTGGAACCCACTGATGAGTGCTATTTACTTCATCTTTCATTGTAGGACTACTGCATGTTGAGCTCTTTGTGTCCTCCATCTTGACTTGCTGGCTGCCTGACTGTTTCTCTGTCTTGAAGCCTTTCCTTTTTTGCCTATTTTCTGTGATTTCTAGTAGGATTTACCTCCATTTCTTTGAATTACTTTTGCTGTTAACAGACAGCCTGCCTGTGCAAGAGTGTCTCCCTAGGATTATTTTTGGACCATCACCACCCCCAATTTAGTTGTGGAGTTCTCTCTCTCTCTTTATTTTGTTGTTGTTTAGTCGCACAGTTGAGTCTGACCCTTTGCAACCCATGGACCACAACATGCCAGGCTCCTCTGTCATCTGCCGTCCTCCATAGTCTGCCCAGATCTATGGCCTCTGCATCAACAATGCTATCTAACCATTTCATCCTCTGTTGCCCCCTTCTCCTTTTGCCTTTGATCTTTCCTAGCATCACAACCTTCTCCAGTGTGGCCTCTCTTCTCATTTGGTGGTCAAAGAATTTAAGCTTCAGCTTCAGTATTTGTCCTTCTAAGGACCAGTCAGGGTAGATTTCCTTTAGGATCAATTGATTTTACCTCCTTGCATTTGGCACATCAAAATCAAAGGGTGTAGCAATATTGATCTAAAAAAGAATAGGGTTTGTTAAAGAAAAAATAATTATTGATCCAGAAGGAAGATTTTTGATACTAAAAGGCTCAATTGGGAATGAGGAAGTAATATTAGTAAATGTATATGCACCTAATGAAAACCAAGAAAAATTCCTAGAAAAATTATACCTTCTAGTAGTGAGTGAGAAAACATCAAAAATGATAATAGCAGGAGATTTTAACACAACTAGGTGAGCTATGGACACAACAAATCCTATAAGACATAAAAGTAAAAATGAGGGAGTTATGGACAAGTGGATTAAGCAAATAAAATTATGTGACTCTTGGAGGAAGATAAGAGGTACAGAAAAAGGATATACTTATTATTCACATATGCACAATATTTACCCTAGAATTGATTATATATTAGTATCAGAACACTTGATTGATAAGATAGAAAATGTCGAGATTGGCCTAATAAGATAATTTTTATTTATTTATTTATTCTTAGATTTTTATGTTGCCCACTTGGGGAAACCCGAATCTGATCATGCAAATATGAAATTAGAATTAAATATAGATAGTAATGCACAACGGAAATGCACATGGAGATATGAGGCAAAACTGTTTAAGGAACAAAGCAATAAGAACTGGATAATAAAAAATTGGCATCAGTATTGGGAGTACAATGATAAAGGTGATGTGACTGAGAATATTCTATGGGACGCAATGAAAGCAGTAATGAGAGGCAAATGTATTAAATTATCGAGTAGAGAATTTAGACAATTGAAAGATAAACAAAAAAGATTGAGGAAGACGTAAAAACATTGCAAGAAGAACACGCAGAAACAAAGAATAAAACGACTTTTGAAAAGTTGCAAAGGCTTAGAACGGTATTAACTGGAAAAGATATTGAGAGAGTAAAAACAAATTTGATTTATTTAAAAAGAGAATTCTTTGAATATAATAATAAAAATTCAAAATTGCTGGCAAGAGCAGTGAAAGAAAAAAGGAAGAAAGAGAGATTGGTGTACTAATAAAGAAGGCGGAAATAAGATGTAATAAAGCAAGTGAAAAAATAGAAATAGAAATAATAAAAGAGTTTTATAGGGAGTTGTATACGAAGAAAGAAATAGACAAAGAAAAATTGGAAGAATATATAAAGAAATGGATTACAACTAAATTAGCACAGGATCATAAAAATAGTTTGGAAGAAGAGATAGATGAAAAAGAAATCATTACTGTAATAAATAAGTTAAAGATAAGTAAATACCCAGGAGAAGATGGTTTAACAGATATAATAGTTCAAAAATTAAGGAGAGTATTTAACTATGTGTTGAATGGAGGTAAGGTACCAGCTTCATGGTACAAAACTAATATAATCCTAATACTTAAACCTAATAAAAATGCAGAAAAAAATAGAATCTTATAGACCTATATCATTAATCAACCAGGACGCTAAAATTTTTACTGCTGTTCTAACAAATCAGTTAAACAAATTTATGAATAATTATATTAAAATGATCAAGTAGGTTTTATGAAAAAACGATATATGGCGGATTTGATAAAAAAGGTAGTGAACTTAATGTATATTGCAGAACAGAGTAAAGAAAGAGTAGCAATGCTAGCATTGGATATCTATAAGGCCTTTGTTTCCTTACAATGGTCAACTATTAATGAAATAATTAAAAATTACGGATTTGGGTCAAAATTAATGAAAACAATTCAACAACTTTATCAACCAAGTACAGCAAAAGTAAGGGTAAATAATGAATATACAGATGATATAAGATTAGAAGCCAACACTAGGCAAGGTGATCCCCTATCAGCAACTCTATTTATAATGGCAATGGAGGTGTTGGCAAACGTAATAAGAGAAGATAAGGAAATAGAAGGTATATGTGGTTATAAGGTTAACATGTATGCTGATGACACCTTGATAACATTAAAAGACCCACAATAACTTTTACCAAAAATAAAATCACATTTAAAGAATTTTCAGGAAATGACAGGATTAAGTGTAAATTGGAAGAAATCTGAGGCAAATTTTTTTAATATAAAGGAGGAATTAGAAAAAAATTAAAAATAATTATAAGATACAGATTAAGGATAGTACGAGGTATTTAGGAATAAATATTTTGAATAAATTTGATAGATTAAAAAAGTTAAATTATGATAAATTATATAAAGAATTTAAAGAAAAGATACAACAATATAAAAAATTGAAACTATCATGGTTTGGAAGAATTGCACTAGTTAAGATGAAATTACTGCCGCAAATTAATTTTTTGTTTGATACTTATTGATTTGACTGAAAGAGGATGAGATTAGATCTTTTCAAAGCTTGATTAACGATTTTTGTAACAGAGGTAAAAGGGCAAGGATTTTTTAAAAAAAACTTTGGTACTTAACTCAAAAGGAGGGTGGGTTGGGTATACCAAATATTAAAAATTACTATGTTGCATATCATTTAAGGAATGTTATTAAGATATTAGCACACAAGGAATATAATTGGGGAAAAGTGGAATTACAGGAAATAGAAAAGATTGGAAATGCAATTTTTTAAGATGATAATAAATTAAAAACTACTTAAAAAAATAAAAATTTAAGAACAACAATTGAAGTATGGACTAAAGTAAAAAAATAATGGCACCAGAAATATCTCCAATTATTGACCAAAAAAATTTCCCATTAAAAATAAATACTATATTTATATAAATACTATATATTATATATATATAAATGGTGCGTTAACCGTTGGAATGTGACAAAGGATGTTGCACCAGGCCCCACTAGCCCCGTCCGAGCCTTCATGCACTCGCCCAAACGGGGTTCGCAGGTAACTGTCGTGTTGAAATTTTTGGCCCGGGGGCAAGAGCCCTCCGGACACAAATAAAAAAAGGGAACTTCAATTCCCAATGTTCCGTTCGCTGCTCTGCGCCAGAGTCAATCAGGCTGAACGGCGCAGCAAAAGGAACGTTCGGAAACGTGCCGCGGCCAATAAAAAAAAGCCTCAGAAAAAACCTGCTCCAGGAACCAAACACACGCAGCCAAAACTACAAGCCCCAGCATCCCCATTTTTATATGTTGTTAGCCGCCCTGAGTCGGCCATGTGGTGAGTAGGGCGGGATATAAAATTGAATAAACATAAACAAACATAAACATCCTGCATGCCATGAGCGCGCAGAACGCTGAGGCAGTAGGTGCGCGAAAAGTAAAAGAATTTTAAAAAAAACCGCCGCCGCTGCGCTTCATTCCCACGGGCCACCCAGCATGGCCCGTGAAAATGAAAGGCACCCCCGCCGCCGCTGCACTTCGTTCCCATGGGCCACCCAGCATGGCCCGTGAAAACGAAAGGCCCCCACCTAAAAAAGTAAGCACAAAAACACTCAAAAACACAAATCAAAAATAGAAAAAGCAAACACAAAAACAGCCAAAAACAAACAATAAAAAACACACAGACCCCGCCAAATAAACTCAACCCCCAAAAAACAAACAAACAGAGAGCCTACCAAGAGACGTCTTGACTTCATGACCACTGGAACTCAAATGAGCAAAGAAAGGAAACACTTACCGGAAGCACCCAGAGGACAGAAGAGAAGAAGTGTAGAGAGAAGCAAAGCTCATCACCCCCACCCAGAGGCCACAAGAGAAAAAACATTCAAAAATATTTAAAAATAAATGATTAATTCCCAAACAAATCAAATGAGTTAGCCAAAAATTATTCAAAAATATTCACACTGATCTCAAAAAATTCCCAAAAAAACCCAGAAATCACGTTTCACTCAAAAAACCCAAAACACCAAAACAAACATAAAAAAGCATAAAAATAAATATTAAAAAAACAAAATTAAATTTTAAATTAGAAAAATAATTACAATCAGATAAATTAAAATAAAATTTGCATAAACCAAAATTAAATTTTGAATAAAAAAAATTTAAAATAAAAAAATGAAAATAAAATTTGCATTAAAAAAAAAAACCTTCGAAAACCAATTTAAAGAGCCCGGCACTAAGGAAGCTGGCACACAAAAAATAAAAAATAAAACGCACACTGGGAGGGCAAGTCCGCCGCAGGCGGACGCAGCGCCTTGAAGCCACGAAACCACAAAACCTTTCAACACAAGTCCGCCGCAGGTGGACGCAGCGCCTCGAAGCCACAAAACCACAAAACGTTTCAACACCATTTAAAACAGTCCAGCACCATTTGTACAAGAAAAAAACCGAAATCCTTTACTATCCAACACAATTTAAAACAGCCCGGCATTGCCGGGCAAAATATGCTAGTGTATGTGTGTGTGTGTGTGTGTGTGTGTGTGTGTGTGTGTGTGTACACACACACACACACACACACGAAATTAAATTTGAACTGGTTACAAATAGCAGCAGTAAATAGTTGGAACAAGAGGTATATGAATAAAATAAGTTTAAATAGAAATAAGACATAATTTGAAGAATTAGTGTGTAAAGTAAGAATGGGGGAGGTAGAAATGACTGGTTTAATAAGTAAACTATATAAAATGATGAATAAGGGAGGGAACCAACAGGAAATATTAAAATTGCTTTGGGAGCAGGATTTAAATTTAAAAATAAGTGAGTCAGATTGGAAGAGTAAATGAAAAAAGAGGGTTATGAAGGCCTTATCGGTTAGGATTAAAGAACATAATTGTAAATTACTATGGAGATGTTATCTAATACCTGTAAGGCTTCATCAAATTTGCAATCAGAATTGAAAAATGTGTTGGAGGTATAAGGATACCATTTGAACTATTCATATGTGGTGGGAGTGCAGAGTGTTAAATCAATTTTGGATTGAAATTATGAAGGAAATAAAAGAAATAATTGCTGAAGATATTAAAATAGAGGCTAATATGGTATTGCTAATGGAGACGAATGATCTAAACATTGATAGATATAAGAAAGATTTGATAATCATTATGACAACATAATGATTTTTTTCTTCTTGCTGGTGAGACAGCTTTCTCTTGTACAGAGAGAAACGCAGCACCTGCTGATTTTATGCAGACTGTTCAAAATGGATCCTAGCTGGCTGCTAGAAATGAACCCCATTTATGCCTAAAACTAAGCAAAGCATATCAAACATCATGTTTAAATCACTTTAAATTTAAGGCATCCCTATTTATGGAATCTCGACACCCCTGCCTCTCCGGAAACCATGCTTGTACTTTTGGAAGTTCTTTATCCACATACTGCTGAAGCCTAGCTTGAAAGATCTTGAGCATGAACTTGCTAGTGCGTGAGATGAGCGCAATTGTAAGATAGTTTGAACATTCTTTGGCATTGTCTGTCTTTGGAATTGGAACATAAACTGACTTTTTCTAATCCTGTGGCCATTTGCTGCATTTTCAAAATCTGCTAGCATAATGAATGTATTAATGGCATCATATTTTAGGGCTTTAAATAGCTCAACTGGAATACCATCATCTCCACTAGCTTTGTTGTTAGAAATACCTTCTAGGGCCCGCTAGACTTTTTGTTACTTAAAAAAATTGTTTAATTTTTTGGTGTCCTTTATTTTCTAGCAACAATTTTGATGCTGCTTGCTAAGCCTGCTGCCACCTGCTGGACACAAATAAGAAAAGAGAAGGCATCAAGTGATGTGAGGAGATAAATTCTCCATATTCTAGTAGGCTTGGTAGTGCTGGTGGAGTTTGATTGTATTTTTTTTACCTTTATTTGCTTACATTTCTAGGCTTTTTGGAGAGGGGTTGTTGATTGTGATAATACAAAACTGGTACCTGCATAGATTACAAGAATACCACATAACGCTGGCAGAGGTGGCTAGAAGTGCCAAAGCAAGGTCCTTGTATCAATCTCAACACCCAAAGGGGTAAAAGAGGAAGTAAAGAAGAAGAAGCCTGCATAGATAAGACAATGACATTTCTATCTTATATACTTTTGACTCATTTGGGTGTAGGCTGATCCTTTGTTGCCTTTCCTCTGCTTTTTGGAGAGTTTTTAAAAGTCCTTTTGGGCTTTTAAAGTGCCAGAAAGCATAAAAGGGGAAAGATTAAAAAGTGACTTGAAATGCAATTTTCATGTAAAACAGAAGAATCAATCTGTGCATGTATGCACGTGTGTGAGAGAACCCCTATAAGAAATAAGAAAACATTCACTAAACACATCACTACTTTTCAAGGGTCCACTTACATATCATGCATATCTTTATATAAGGTAACTATGCTGGGATATTGTGTGGATAACATTTTGAAAGCCTTGCCATTTGGTATGCAGTTGAATCACACCCAAACACTTAGTTGTGCAGCTCATGACAGACTAAAGAGTATTCAAGACACATTGTCTTATATTTGTGTCATACATATTAAGTTAATCCAGAGAGAGTTCAGATTTTAGGTATGTGCCCAGTTATTCTTTTAACCAACAGTTTACTAAACCATCTCATGATTCCTGCTAATCCTAGGACACTCTCTTAGGAATCAGTACAAATAAATGAACTAATGAGAAAATCTAAGTCTGCAATCTGACAATGGAAAGAAATGAAAACTGTCTTAAAAGAGTAAATGATTCCCTCTCTCTTCAGTTTAGCACTTTAAGGATGATTTACCGCAGCAGACAATGATGAGGAATTGTCACTGTGTGATGTTGAGAGGAGATAGAGGAGAAGTGTTCAGAACAGCAGGAGGCTAGAAGTGAGAGGGAACAAAAGAGTAATAACAAGTGACACAGTCAAGATCTGGGACAGAAATTAATGATGCAGAAGACCAAGGGTTGCTTTGTGTGGTAAATCACACTAGAGCAGGGATTCTCAACCTGCGGCCCGTGGGGTCGGTGTGACCCACGGCACCATTTCATGTGGCCCCACCACCACCACCACCTCCACCACACCAGGAAGTGCCATGTGGTGTAGAATGGACAAAATTTGATTTTTTTGATTTGATTTGATTTGAATTTATTTTTGTATACTGCTTTCTTCGTCTTGTGGATGACCCAAAGCGGTTCTTGTTGTTGTTCAGTCGCACAGTCGATTCCGACCCTTTGCGACCCTATGGACCATTGTTCTCCAGGCGCCTCTGTCCTCCACCATCCCCCTCAGTCCTCCCAATTCTGTGCCCATTGTGTCCACAATACCATCTAGCCATCTCATCCTTGGCCTCCCCCTTCTTCTTTTGCCCTCCACCTTTCCCAACATCACGGCCTTCTCAAGTGAATCCTCCCTTCTCATTTGATGCCCAAAGTACTTTAGCCTCATCTTTACTATTTGACCTTCCAATGAGCAGTCAGTGTTGATTTCTTCTAAGATTGACCTATTTGTTCTCCTCGCTGTCCAGGGTACCCTCAAAACTCTCCTCCAACACCACATCTCAAAGGCATCTATTCTTCTGCGTTCAGCTTTCCTAATTGTCCAGCTCTCACATCCGTACATTACCACTGGGAACACCATTGCTTTGACTATTCTGATTTTTGTTTTCAAGGTGATGTCTCTGCTTTTCACTATGTTCCCCAGGTTTCTCATAGCTTGTCTCCCAAGAATCAGTCGCCTTTTTATTTCATGGCTGCAATCCCCATCTGCAGTGATCTTAGATCCTAAGAATGTAAAATCTGTCACTGCTTCTACTTCTTCCCCATCTATTTTCCAGGAACAGATCGGGCCTGTTGCCATTACCTTGGTTTTCTTGATATTGAGTCTCAAGCCAGCTTTTGCACTCTCTTCCTTCAATCCAATCAAGAGATTCTTTAGGTCTTCCTCACTTTCTGCCATTAGGGTGGTATCGTCTGCATATCTCACATTGTTGATGTTTCTCCCAGCAATTTTGATCCCATATTGTGATTCCTCCATCCCTGCATTGCACATTATGTGCTCTGTGTATAAGTTGAATAAGCAGGGTGATAGAATGCAGCCTTGTCTTACTCCTTTTTCTATTCCAAACCACTCTGTCATTCCGTGTTCTGTCCTAACTGTTGCTTCTTGGTTCATGTACAGATTTCTCAGGAGGCATATGAGGTGCTCTGGTATTCCCATCTCTTTAATCACTTGCCACATCTTGTTGTGATCCACACAATCAAATGCCTTAGTGTAGTCAATAAAGCAAAAGTAAACTTGTTTCTGGTATTCCTTTGTTTTCTCCATGATCCAGCGTATGTTGGCAATGTGGTCTCTAGTCCCCCTGCCTCTTCTGAAACCAGCCTGCACCTCTGGTAATTCTCTCTCCACATGCTGCTGAAGTCTATCCTGTATTATCTTGAGCATCACCTTGCTGGCGTGTGGGATGAGCGCAATTGTTCGATAATTTGAACATTCTTTGGCATTGCCCTTTTTTGGGATTGGAACATATACTGATCTTTTCCAGTCCTGTTGCCACTGTTTTGTTTTCCAAATCTGCTGGTTCACAATATACAAAAACATAGAACAATACAATGTTATAATAATGCAAGGCAAAAATACAATTTTACAATAAAAAAATCCAAGGTTACATAGCAGTACATAGTATTACAGCAATAGTAAAATAGCAATACAAAAGTACAAAAAAACAAATATTCCTGCTATGAGTCAACTTAAACATTTTTTATTCATACAAGGGTTTTTAAAATTCTTGTTCCTTTATTATCTCTCTCTAGTTGTTGTAAATTTTGAGTCTCCTTTTATAACCTTGACCTAAACACGAAAACTCCTCTGATAAACAAACAAAGCAGATCCATATTCAAATTACAAAAAAATGCAAAAAATGCAAAATGGCCGTCCGGCCCCTGAAGCTGCCTGAGGGAGCATGACCTGGCCCCTGGCTTAAAAAGGTTGAGAACTCCTGCACTAGAGTAAGTCTGCTGAATCATTGGAGACTTGGTGCATTAACTCCTCTTTAAGTTATATTGATTCAAATGGACCTACTTTGTGACTTACTGTAATTTATTAAAACACAGAGAAGGCCCGTTTGATTCAATTGAAATGGAGGAGTTGATGCATCAAGGTCCCATTGATTCAGCAGGCCCACACATGCACTCTACATGGGGCTGCCCTTGATGACCATTCGGAGGCTGCAGCTGGTCCAGAATGCGGCGGCCCGGGTGGTGATGGGGTGTGGACATTATGCCCATGCCTCACCACTGCTTCGAGAGCTGCACTGGTTACCTGTTTGCCTCCGGGTGCAATTCAGGGTGCTGGTTTTGACCTTTAAACCCCTATTTGGTAGTGTGCCAGGTTACCTTAGAGACCGCATCACCCTAAGGACGTCTGTCCGTCCAACCAGAGCGGACCGGAGGGGCTCTCTAATAGTGCCATCGGCCAGGGGGGCTCACCTCTCTGGCACAAGGAGGAGAGCCTTCTCTGTGTCCGCACCGGCCCTTTGGAACCTCCTGCCTGTGGAACTGCATCTCCAGACGGAATTGTTGCCCTTTAGAAAAGAACTAAAAACCTGGCTGGCGGGCCAAATTTGGGGTGCAGGTGGAGGGGTGGCTTCCGTTGGGTGGTTAATATAGGGGAGGATGCCTGCCCCACAGTCTCTTCGGTTCCTGCACCCCTCTCTTTTTAGGGGTGGGTTCTTATTGCTGGTTTTTATCTGTTTTATTTGTTTTTATCTGTTTTTACTCACTGTTGTGAACCGCCCGGAGTCGGCCTTGGCTGAGTGGGTGGTATAGAAATGTAACAATAAATAAATAAATAAATAAAAACATGAACACTTCTCTTAAACATTTCTTCCTTTCAGTTTTGTGTTTTCTCTCTCTCAATGCTTTGTGATTGTAGGGATTGTGGCCAATTGGGGCCGCTTGCAGGGACAAAAGAAGACACAGATGCAGGTCAAGATGCAAGGGAGGCAACCCCGAGGGGCGCGGAGTGACCTTCTTCTATTCCTAGCTTAAAATACCTGGACTATGCATGCCTGGCATAACTGCATGTCAGCAATGGATCAGGGGGAAGTGAGTTCAAACAATGGGTTTTGTGTGTGCTGGTAACAGATAAGCAGATGTTTGTGCCATAGGGTGACTAGAGGGTGACCGTTAATTGGGGTAAACAGAGGTGGACAATGGCTTGTGGAATGGGGATGTTTGGTGGGGAAGGTAAAGGGGCTCCATGACTCAGCAAGCTATCCTGCTGGGTCTGATAAGGACCCACTTATCTAAGCTTCTGCTGGGAAAGCGTCCTTGAAGGATTGTTGTGGTTGTATTCTGTTGATATTATTCCAGGTCGTGCGGCTTGCACGACCTGACCTCCCTTCCTTCGGAAGTTGCTAGGGGCTGTGGGCTATGGGCATTTGGGTTGTGGGCAATGGGCATTTCTTGGGGCAGACTTGGGGTACTTTTGGAGCAAAGGCTGAGTCATCCCTACATGTGATGAGTTGTCTATTAATTAGCAGAGGTGGGGTTTTGGTAGTATATCCTTCTATTCTATTCTGTTTTCCTTTCTTTCTTGGTGGGTGACTACTTTGGAAAGCCAAATTAGAGTGATTTGGCTCTGCTGTAGCTTGGTTTGCAGCCATCCTACAATTGAAATCGTAGCAAGTGCTTGATTGAATTAGATTTAATTCCAATGCAACTCAGAGCCCCACTTCTTTTCTCCCTTCTGTGATCCCTCCTCCACCATTCTTTCCTTCATTCCTCCTTCAGGGGAGGAGATGCCTGCTGTTTTTTGTTTTTTTTTTAAATGAATGAGAATAGCACTATAACACCATATCACAGGAGCATGTTACCATTCCTGAACATCACACCCAAAATGGTTTGGTAAAATCATACAGACATACTCCACCCCTCCCTCCATAGTGCATCCAACACATCTACGTGAAAAAAACCCATATCAAAATGTACTGATATGAAAAAATACGACACCCTCCAGCAGCAGCACAGAAAAGAGCTGCTTCAGATGGAAAAACCCAGAGATAAATTTGATTCATTCTTAATGTCATGCAGGCAGCAAATCCTGTTTTTTAATGGTGTATTCCACCACTTAAATGATGTCAAAGTGTTATTTTCTTGTAAAATAAAGAAGATATAAAAATAATAAAATGGAAGAAGACCAGTAACATAATGCTACCACAGTTCCAATGTTTAAGGTTTTAGAAGTGGACTGCACATGCAATCAATCAATCAATAATCTCCAAAACTATGCTGAAGAAGAAATAATAGACCAGACTGAAAAAGCAGAGGTTTTCCATTAAAGGCTCAGTAATAATCACTAGAGGTGCAACTTCATTTTATTTAAACAAAACAGCAAAACAAAAAATAAAAACACCCAGCTTTCTAGACTTAGATTGCCCTTGCTTGAAAGCCAGTCATATCCAACTCTACAGTTCAGTGCTCATCTCTGTTTATAGACAAAGAGCCATCACTGTCTGCGTCTGCAGATGTTTCCATGGACATGTGGCAGGCGTGACTAGACTCCAGAGTGAACAGAACACTGGTTTTCATTCCCACCTATTTATCTACTTACAATTTCTTGCTTTCGAACTGCTTGGTTGGGATGAGCTGGGACAGAGACGGGAGCTCACTCCATCATGTAGCACTCGGGTCTCAAACTGCTGACCTGCTGACCTTCCAGTTATCAGGTTCAGCATCTTAACCACTAAGCCACTGCAGTCCCTTGACTTAGAATAATCTAAATCTTTACTCTTATCCCAACCATTGTTCCCTCCTACCCTTGGAGGTGAGCCATCTTTCCCCCAGAAATGTCCCTTCTTTCCAATGAAACCAAGTGCTTCTTTTAAAAATCTCTATACCCATCCAAATTGTTTCTTTCCCCTCTCAGGAGGAGACTTCTCTTTTAGCCCCAGATTAATTGCTTTCTCATTGTTCTTCCTCTTCCTTCATCTGGTTTTTCATCCAGCCTTTCCACTCGTTGTTCTTCCATTCCTCTCTTTTCCCTTTTTCACATTTTTGAAGAGTTCAGGGGGTCCATGAAGGAGGTGGCACCACATGGAGCTGCAAAAGTCTCTCTCAAAAATATATCTTCCCTTGTCAATATTTAAGTATGAAATGGTAGCTTGATTTATTTCTGTAAAGACAAAGGTACCATCTTGTTCTTTGGTTGAAGCAGAAAATATCCTAAACTAGTTGCAACTAGATCACATATCAGAATTTTATTCATGTTGCAACATAAGAAGACCCCTGCTGACAATGAGCAAGTTTACTTTATGGAATAAAATATTTTGAATAAAAAAAGAGAACGGACTGAATTTATTCCTACTCTTTGCTTTTTGGTTTTTAACCAGTTAACAATCTCCTGTAACTTCATGAATGTAAGCTTGCTCAAGAGTCTGCAATAATATTGTGTCTTAAGCTTTAAAATGAAGAGTTCAACGAGCGATGATTCAAAAACGATGCAACGGTTTATTCACAACTCTTGAAACAGTACTCTGGAGAGCAGCCTGAGACTGGAAGTAGTCTCGTAGAAGATCCATCAAGCCTTGCATAGAGATTTTCCGCAAAGCAGTGGGCAGCAGCAATCTGGACACAATCTTGAGAGTAGCTAACCCGCAGTGGGCTAGGAAGGTCACCTTTCTCAGGGTCAGGTTGAGCTTCCTCGCAATGAAGTAGTTCCCAAGTTGCAGTTCATAGAACGGCCATTTTTCTGGCTTGGAGTTGTTGAATGGTTCGATACCAACAGGAACAAGATCAGCAATCTGGACCTCTGGAGATCCCATCCTCGTCACTAAATGTTGTGTCTTAAGCTTTAAAATGGAGAGTCCAATGAGCAGTGATTCAAACAATGATGCAACGGTTTATTCACAACTCTTGGAACAATACTACAGCTTAAATAGACATGAGTTGGCTGCGCTCGCTCCGCTATTCTACTACCCAGGATTAGTTCTGCACCTGCACCTTCTGGAGGTAATCCACACATGTGTGTGCAGTGCGAGTGTGCAAACCAAGAGCCAATGCCCTATTTGCAAGCGGCGCCTTATAGCGTCTGAGCGGCTGTTACCCAATGCTACAAGGTAGCAACCTTTTTGGACAACCTTAATTAACAAATCAGTAATGCTATATTTAAGCCCTGATGAATCCCTGCTAGGATCCAAAATAGTACCCAATCGATTATAACACATTTGCATAAGGGCACGCCTTGAACTGGGGAAGGCGCGCCAAAAGTACCTTTAACTAGAATAGCGTGAGTCACCATTTTAACATGCAATGATAAGTAATAATAATAATAATGCTAACAATTATCTCAATACACAACAAATGAGGAAAGTTGTCAGAAGGTTTTTGGACATACTTATTGATAACCTCAAAAACTCTGGAAGTTCAGGAAGACAAAACTTAACTTTGCAGAAATCATGTTGATTATTTTTTAGCAGGACTTCTCCTCTGTATATTTCATAAATTTATCTTTAATAATACTTTTCTAGAATTTCTGAAAGCAAATATGAAGCTAACTTACTTGGGGAAAAAACCTTGCTGAATATGGTGGGATATACACATAATTAATGTGTTCTCCCAGATATTTCTTACAGCAAAAATTACTTTAACCGAATTTCCCATAGGAATGCATTGAATGCAACTTCCCATAGGAATGCATTGAAAACCAAAATACATTCACTGAAATATGGTTTCCCATAGGAATGCATTGAAAACCAATTAACCCATTCTGAAAAATTCTGTAAACCAAGCCACTATTTTCTATGGATTTCCTTTCATTATGCGATTTTTATGTTAACTGAACCATTTTTCAACCAATTAAGCAAACCTGGACAGGAAGGGACTGTTAACCTGTTTAATAGAGAGATTAGCCACCAGAAAGTTTAGTTCATTATTCATAGTGTGATAATTTAAAACAGTGATGTCTGGTTTTTATAGTTGGGTACAAGCATTTGTTTTAGGCTAGTTTATATCTAGAAAGAAAACACAGTGGAAACAAAAATATGGATGTTATTCAGCTAACTTTTCTTATTGGTAGATAGTTCAAGTATTCACATCTTTTACTGAAACTCTAACCTTCAGCATATTATGGGGGTGCTGATATTTTCTCATGAAGATGTACAGGTAATAGAAATTTGTTTTTTTATTTTAAACACTGAATAATTACTGGATAATATTGAATTGCTAATGAACTAGTAGATTTTCTATCTTCCAGGATCTTCACAAAGGTGAGTTTTGTGTAATCCTGACAAAGAAAAGACATATAGAAATGTATGATTTTAATATAGTGAATTTCATATATGAAATCTATCTTTAATATTTTATTTTACTCCAAAGGAAACCTCTTTTCCCATTTCCCTTGAGAATAGGCAAACCTTCATCCTCAGATGTGATTTATTTTCCTTGCTGGAACTTAAGATGGGGCAAGGAACAATGCAATGAAACTCTTTGAAGTCAGCCACATCTGAAACAAATGAGTTGCATTTTATAAATGGATATTTCTCTCCATTTGCAAATTGCCAGGTGGAACGGATGAAGTGCTGACAAGGTCACAAGGACTCAAGATGAAAAGGAAGAGCAGGAAAAGCAGTGACAAACCCAATGAGCTGCCAGTAGCCCATTTATTACACTGTCTAACATTGAGGAGTATCTGGGAAATTGAGCAAGTGTTAATGAAAACATGGCTAATAACTCACCCTTGCAGTTATTAATGGCAGGAAGAGTAGGCATAGCTGACAAGAAGATTGGATGTATCAGGAAGGGGTGGTCAGGGTTTGTCAATGAGAAGTTCTTTTTTCCATGTTACAATCTTGGCATTTGCTGCTGTTTCTTAAAGATTCTGAAAAGAGTCTGAAAACACTTCCCCATGATTTTAAGGTGGGAGGATGGGGTGTTAGCCAACAAGTGGATGTGCATTTGATTTAGATGCTTTGAATCTTTCACTAGTATCTTCTGTATCTCTCTATATACCAGTGGATGCTATGCCTGGTATATAATTGTTTTTATCAATAGGGGTTGGCCTCAAAAATCGAGTAATGATTCTTTAGCTTTCATTGAGTGCTAGGTCTACCTCTTTTGCATGCACTGAATTGGAGCAGACAAGGCTTGTGCATTTGCCTGTGGAGCAGCATTGGGCTAAGGCTGTAGTTCCTACTCTTTGTGGCTGTGTGTCCCCACTGATTTCCAAGAGCTTTTGAAAGATATTTTTTTCTTGCAGAAACTTTTTTGCTTTCTATTTTAGCAATGTTTCTTTTGGTCAGCGTTCAATCCAAGTTAATATCTAGCTATATGCAGGCAAAAGGTAGTCTATAAGGTAGTCTATAATTTCCAAGATGCCTGCCTGTTTCACAGATGGAAGGGACATATTTAAGCCTTGGTGGGAGACTGGTTTAATTTGATTTCTATCCAATACCCTGTTATTCTATCTAAAGCATCTGTTAGAAGGTGTTTTACCATCTGAAAGCTGCCTGAGCAGCAGGTGCAGGACTGTCAAATAAAACTTCTGATGTTTTGAATTTCTTCTTCTTTCATGTCCTCATCAAACCCTGGACCACCAAAATGAAGCCACTTTCTTGGCTTTGTCATTGGCCAAACCTAAGACCTCATTTGTGTGTGTTTCTAGCAGTAATTGGCAGACCAGTAAATGAGCTGTTTAGCCATTTATACAGCAACCAATAGCTTTTTCCATGTCACTTAAGCAGAAAGGCCTTGTATGATTACTCATCTTTAGTTGCTTATTTCTTTCATGGTTAAGTTCTTATTTCCTATGGCAATATGTAGATTTGATATCAATGAGGAGTTAATTGTTATTTGATTTCTGAAATGTTTACATGAGTATGATTTCTAGGTTGGCTGCATTAATAATCACCAAACCTTCTGACTGTTTCTTGACATGAAGCACCAATGTTAGGTTGTGGCCAGTTAATGCCTGAGGAAAAGACTAGGTAAAGGTAAAGGTTTCCCTTGCTCGAAAGCCAGTCATATCCGACTTGAGGGTTCAGTGCTCATCTCTGTTTCAAAGCCAAAGAGCCCGCGCTGTCTGCTTCTGTAGACATTTCCGTGGTCATGTGGCAGGTATGACTAGACACTGGAGCTCACGGAATGCTGTTACCTTCCCACCAAAGTGGTCCCTATTTATCTACTTGCAATTTCTTGCTTTCGAACTGCTAGGTTGGCAGGAGCTGGGACAAAGATGGGAGCTCGAAGGCATGGCTAAGATGGCCAATGAGTAACATCTTGATCTGGGTGCTCGCGCTTACCAAAGTGGTAATTAATGTGAACGATTAAAGTGGGGAACTTTTAAAGTGGAATTTTTTGTCGATAAGACTCCTGCTTGCCTTTTTGGAAAGTTTTGAAGCCGGGCGGTCGAAGTTTGGGAGGTTTTCTCGGTAGGTGAAGCTCGCGACGGAAGCCGCGGCTTTCCCTGCCGAGGAGCCGAGAACGGGACCAGCGAGACGGTGGAGATCCGAGGCGGCAATAAAATCGGCAAGAAAACAACTTTACGTAAGTTCATGAAAGTTTACTAGGAAAAGTCAAAGTTAACCAGGGATTTTGTTTAAAAGAGCTCGGACTTGGAAGTGGGAGTAGAAACGGATAAAACCGGACTGCTGTTTTTTTAATGGCGGCGGCCCTGGAAATTGAAAGTGACTGAGTTCTGGTTTATGCCCTCCCTGCGCTCCAGGAGAACCGCGGCGCGTTTTGGCGATAGTAAAGCGGTTAAAGAAGTCTTTGTCTGGGCTCCAGCTTTGTGGGTTTCAGTGCGTTTCGACCCCGAGGTGTGAGGGGAAAGTCTGCCAACACTCAGAGGAAGAAGGGGGTTTTCCTCCTGAAGTAAACGTACCCGCTGGGAAAAGGGCGCTTTGTTTCGTTCGCCTTAAGAGAAGGATTAAACCTGCTTTTTACTCCCTCACCATGTGGATTATAAAAAACATTTTTTTCTCTGTGGATATATTTTTCCTTCTGTTTTTCTTTTCACCTTGCTTGGATTTTGGGTTGTTTTTTCTTTCTCACCTCCCTCCCTTGTGGCTCTGACTCAAATGAAAAAGTCTGGGTGACCGTTTCCTTGGAGCTTTTACTCCTGTGTTTTGGAGGTTGAATACTTGGACTCCTTGCCTCGGGGAAACGGGCTGGATGTGGATTATTCTTTTTTTCTTTTTGTCTGGAGCACACTCCGGTTCCTGTTTTTCCTTTTTCTGTGGATTACAGTAATTAATTCTTTGTTGGAATTCGCTGGATTTCTTCCTCCTTAAAAGCTTCATTTGAATTGCCTGGATAAGTGGTACTAGTGGCTGCAGTGATACAAGTTTGTCTGGATTGAATACGATTTCTGCAACGTTCTGCAACGCTGGACTTTCTGATTTGGTGTCATCATGGATAAAGGTACGAGGGGGAAAGCAAAAGAGGAAGAACCAGTTGTGAAGTCTAAGATGAAAGAAAAAACAACATTGGAAGAGGTCCCTCAGTCTTCATCACCGCCACCTGAGCCTTATGATCAAACCCAAATTATGGTGGAAATTGGTAAACTGTTCCAGAAATTGGAGAAGAATGAGGAATCAAGGGTGAAAGATAGAAATGAAATGATGAAAAAACAAGACAAGGTGGTATCATCTGTTGCAGATTTCTCAAAAAAAGTGGACCTAAGTTTGCAAAAAATAGAAGGAAATGTGAAATTGGTTCAAAATGAGGTAAAGGATATAAAAAAGGAAATAAAAGGGACTCAGGAGGCGGTGCGAGAGAATAAGCTGAAATTGGAAGAACATGAGAAAAGGATTGATGCTGTGGAAGATATGATGAGAAAGCAGAATATTGTGATCCGTCAGGTGGTTGAACGGATACCGGACCAGCTAAGAGAAAGAGTGGTTCAATTGTTAAATGGTTTGAATATGGGAAAGGAATTTGTACATGAAGATATTGTAAGTGCATTCAGGGTGGGCCCAAGAAGAGGGAAAGTGGTTCAAAGAAATGTATTGGTAAAATTTGCAAATTGGGGTGATAAGCTTAGAGTAATGGCTTTTTTGAAACAAGCTGGACCTGATGCCCTGAAATTTGATGGTTCTGACATAGAAGTATATAATGATATCTCATTAAAAGAAAGAATGTGGAGATATAAGATGAGACCTGTAACTAAATTGTTGATGAGTAAAAATATAAGGTATAACTGGAGATTTCCACAGCAATTGCGTTTTTTATGAGAAAAGAATGCAAGTAATTGATGAAGGGACCGATCCATTGGAGTATATGAGTTTGTTGGAGTTGGTAAAAAAAGGTTCAGAAGAATGGATAAATTTTAAGAAAGAATTGTTGGAATCGGGTGCTCTGGGGAGGGAATATGAGAGGGCAGAGGCTGGTGGTGCTACAGGTGGAACACCGCAGGGAAAGGAAGAGGAGGAGCTGTCGTTGATCATGGTGGAGGAGGAGGCAAGTAAGGAGCAATGAGAAATATATCAATAAAATATATATTATTTAAGCAATATAGAAGGGTGAGTAGCACGTAGCACTGGTTTGTAGGCACATCTTGCATGTCCTCCCTCTCCCCTCTTTGGTTGTCGAAGGCGTTCTTTTTCCTGAAGAAAGTGGGGAGAGTGATAGTGTGTGTTTTGTGTAGACTTGTGTTTTTTTTGGGGGAAGGGGTTGGTGATGGCACGCCCAACGGAGAGTTTAGAAGTTAGAAAGGAAATAGACTATGGGAAATATTAAAATATTATCTTGGAATGTGAAGGGTACAGGTTCTGTTCTTAAGAGACGGAGGTTGGAATTGGCGTTGAAGAAAGATAGATCAGATATAGTGTTCTTACAGGAAATGCACCAGAAATCAAAAGACACGAATAAACTCTTTTTGGGATGGATTCAACACTATGAGATGGCGTTTGGACTTCAAAAGCGAGAGGAGTGGCAATTATGATTTCTAAAAAATTAGGATTTGAAATTACAAAAAGTGTTGCTGATCAAGAGGGTAGATATTTGATTGTAAGAGGAAAAATAGAAGATGAGGAAATCATGCTGGTAAACATATATGCTCCAAATGATCATCAAGCGGATTTCTTAGAAAAGGTTCGTAAAGTAGTAGAGCTAGAAAATGTTGCAAAAATTATTGTGGCTGGAGATTTTAATCTGATAAAGTCAGATTTAGATTGCACGAATTTAGCAAGATGTGGAATTGGCTTAAAAGGGAAGATTTTAGATAAATGGATGGCCGTGTTGGGTTTGAAGGACTCTTGGAGAGAAATCAAGGGCTCGGAAAGGGCATATTCTTTTTTTTCACACGTCCATGGGACCTACTCGAGAATAGATTATGTTTTTCTTACAGAAAATTTGATTAAAAATATTGAGGGAACGGAAATTGGGATCTTTAAGGAATCAGATCATGCCAAAGTACTTCTGGAATTGAAATTGCAAAAAGATATTAGAAGAGGAAGAAGTTGGAGGTATGATCCCAACCTATTTAAAGATCAAAAATGTAAAGAGCAAATCATGGAAAGGTGGAAAGAAAGTTGGCAGTGGAATGATAATAATGAAGTTAATTTTAATGTTGTTTGGGATACCATGAAGTCGGTTTTTAGAGGGGAAAGTATAAAGTTGGCGAGTATTAAATATAAAAGATATAAGGTAGATCAGGTGGAAAAAGAAAGAGAAATAAAGCAGTTACAGGATGACCATTCAAAAAGTAAAGATAAAAAAACTTTTGCTAAATTGCAAAGACTTAAGGCAGAGTTAATGGGTAAGGATATTGACAAAGTTAAAAGAGATTTGATTTATTTAAATAGAGAATATTTTGAATTTAGTAATAAAAACTCAAGATTATTAGCAAGAGCAGCTAAGGCTAAAAGGGAAAAAAGAGAAATCGGGGTGTTGGTTAATAAACAAGGGTTAAGATGTAATAAGAATAAGGATAAATGTAAAATTGTGAAGGAATTTTATCAAACATTATATGCAAAAAAGGAGGTAGATGTGGAGAGGCTTAAAGGGATCTTGGAAAACCAGTTAGGGAATGGAATAAAACAGGAACATCGAGAAAAAATGGAGGAAAGGGTTACTGATAAAGAGGTAAAGGAGGTAATTAGTGGGTTGCAGATGGGGAAAGCCCCTGGCGATGATGGATTGTCGACAGAATTTTACAAAGAATTTAAAGATGTTGTGGTCCCAAAGTTAGTGAAGCTATACAATTATATTTTAGATGGAGGACAAATCCCGACTTCATGGTATAGTACCATAATCGTTCTGCTGCCAAAACTGGGTAAGAATATAGAAAAGGTGGAATCATACAGACCAATTTCTCTTATAAATCAGGATGCCAAGATCTTCACAGCAATATTGGCTAATCGTTTAAATAGTTTTATGGGGAAATATATAAATGTTGATCAAGTTGGTTTTTTAAAAGGTAGGCACATGGCTGATTTGACTAGAAGAGTATTAGATTTAATTGATAATGTTAATCAAACGAAGGAAAAGGTGGGTTTATTATCATTAGACATTTTTAAGGCATTTGATTCACTACAATGGTCTTCAATTAAGGAAATAGTTAGAAAATATGGATTTGGGGATAGATTCAGAAGGGTAATTGATCTATTATACCAAAAAGAGAGCGCTAGGATTAGAGTAAACAAGGAAGTTACAGATAAGGTAAAACTTGAGGCAGGTACCAGACAGGGTTGTCCACTATCTCCTATCCTGTTCATTATGGCAATGGAAATATTAGCTAAAAGTATAAGGGATGATCCGAACATAGAAGGGATTTTGGGTAATAAAGTGAGCATGTATGCAGACGATACGTTGTTAATGGTGAAACATCCAGAGGTTGTAATGGATAGGATTAAAGATCAACTACAGGAATTAGAGGCTATAACTGGATTGACGATAAAATGGGATAAATCAGAATTGATGCTGTGTAACATGGGGGTAAAAGAGATGGGAAAGATAGTGGGGACATTTAATATACAAATTAAAGAAAAGTTGAAATATTTGGGGATAACTATTTCAAACAAATTGGAAGAACTTAAAAGATTGAACTATGACAGTTTGAAAGCAGAATTTAAGAACAAATTACAAGAGTTTCAAAAGCTGAAATTGTCATGGTTTGGGAGGGTTGCAATTTGCAAAATGATATTGCTGCCAAAGATCAACTTTTTATTTGATGCACTTGCGATCCATTTGAAGGAGAAGGAAATCACTGAGTTTCAAAAGATGTTTAATAATTTTTGTAATGGAGGCAAAAAATCTAGACTTCCAAAGAAGCTCTGGTACTTATCTCAGAAGGAAGGGGGTTTGGGTATGCCAAATTTTTTGGCATACTATCGAGCATTCCAAATTAAGAATGTTGTGAAGATCTTGGCAACAGAAAAGGTAATTTGGGAGGAATTGGAGATGAAAGAATTCAGGAATATTGGCAAAATTATATTCTTGGGAATAAAGGATAAATTGATAAAGACAAGTAACACTATGATGAGAGGGCTCATGGAGGTGTGGAAAAGAGTAAAGAAGGATATGGTCCCAAATCTCTCTCCAATTTTGGAATTGACTGATATGGTGTGTTTTCCGATAAAAATAGACAAGGAAAAAAAGGAAATATTAGATAAAAATGAATTGTCTTTATTGAAGGATTGGTTAAAAGTTTGTGAGGATGAGACCAAGAGGAAAAAAATATTTGAAAAGTTAAAATTGGATTGGTTTCAGAAATTGAAGGTTGAGAATTGGAATAAAAAATATAGAAGAGAAGTAGGGATGGATAGAACAAAAACCGAATTTGAAGAATTGGTATTAAAGATCAGGAAAGGGGAAAAGAACATTAAGGGTCTAGTAAGCAAACTTTACACTATACTGAATAAGGGTAAAGATCCACAGGAAGATTTGAAACGGAAGTGGGAACAAAATTTGAATATAAAAATAGGAGATGTTGAATGGAGGAATAAATTGAAAAAGAGGATAATGAGAACAATGTCAGTAAGAATTAAAGAACATAATTTTAAAATGTTGTGGCAATGGTACTTGACACCAATGAGGCTTCACCAGATGGACAATAAAAGGGATAATTTATGTTGGAGATGCAAAGAAACAGTTGGATCTTACGAACATATGTGGTAGAGTTGCAAAAAAATAAATGAATTTTGGAGAAGAATAGAAGGAGAGATTGGGGAAATAATGGGTAAAAGAATCAAGTTGGTGCCAGGTACCATTCTATTAACAAATGTGGAAGGCATGGGTTTGAATAAGGAGGAAAAAGAATTATTGGAAATTATGTTAACTACAGGTAGACAATGTATTGCCAGAAATTGGAAAAATGATGTATTTATACAGACTGGAGAGTGGTACAAGGAAATGTGGAGTTTAGCATTGAATGACAAACTGACATGGGAGATAAAAGTAAAAAGGGATAAATTAAAAGAAAATAGGTTTTGGAGTATTTGGAAGCCATTTGTGGATCATTCTCTTATGACAAGGGACAGTTTTGGACCTGTACCATCCCAAAGTGGGTTTTGGAGATGATATAGATACTAAACTCTCCGGGCATTGTAAATATTCACTGGGTATAGTTTAATTTGTAATGAAAATTAAAAAAACAGTTGTAGCACTGAATTTTTTTTCTTTTTGATGACTGTTATGGTTATAGTAATAACCTATAATGAGGGTATTTGACATTGTGGTTTTTATTGTAAATAACTAGTCTAATTACTATTAAGTGCTATTTTCTATGAGTTTGAAGTCATACTGTATGTATTGATATTGTCTTTTTCTTTTTTGTATGTTTGTTAGTTGTATTTTTTTTGTCTTTTTGAAATAAATAAAAATTTAAAAAAAAAGAAAAAAAGATGGGAGCTCATTCAGTCATGCAGTACTCGGGAATCGAACTGCTGACCTTCCGCCTCCCAGTCAGTGTCTTAGCCATTTGAGCCACTGCAGTCCCCTGAGGACTGCAAAAGTTTTCAACTTCCAATGTTCAAAAAGTTTTCAACTTCCAATGATATACTAACAACCACATGTTATCTATAGTGTGGGAAAGCCATGTTACTTCTTCATTGTCTTCTCATAGGGAGGGAGAAGAGTGATATTTTTTTCTATCCGTTTCAACCTTTGTCTGCTGTCTGCCTTGGATAACACAGCTGTCTTGACTCATTGAGGAGACCAGATTAACTGTTCTATTGCATCTTGCAGAATGTCATTGTATAACATTGTGGTAGCGGACCTTTGCAGTGATGTCATCCATCCATCCTTTGGAATTCCTCCACCACATGTTAGTTCAAGAGACAGAGGCTATATTTTAGATACCAACAGTGGATAGATACTTTGTGGGATCCGCGAGCACAATTGGCATACTGTCCCTGACAGAGGCCATGTCTTGTGAGATTGCTCCGAGCCTTGGGCTCCGAGGGGACAGAAATTGGGCAGCGGATTAATAGTCATAAGATTGATTCACCCATATCTGACCTGACAAACAGTCCGAGGAGGAAATTGAATGTCTAACTAAGCGGTTAGGTAATAGGTAATATCACACCTGCAGATTACCCCAAGCCCTAACGTCAACATCGGCCATGTTTACTCTTGGGTAAGCTTGGAACAATGGAGTTCCCCTGCCAGTGTTTAATTTAGTTAATTAACTTCCCCGGGAGAGGTTCCCAATTAACCCGTGTAAACATGCGATGTGATTTTCTGTCAGATGACGATTCTATCACACGCCACCTTGTATTCCTATATATGATGATGATTTTCCCTGAATAATTCACTGGTCTTCGCTCCATCTTGTCTCGTGTCGTTACTTGACCAGTCTCCTCCGGGACCCAACGGCCGCTTCACGGCCCCAATCCAACAATACTTTTTCAAAATCTTGAGTCATTGCTCCAATAATTGGATTAACATTTCTTGCAAATAGATTCTCCCCATTACATACTTGGCTCTCCCATTATCTTTTGTCAGGTGAGAGCCTAGCATCAGATTTGGGGGATAACATAGGGCGGGGGGTTGTGAAATAAATGAAATTCCCAGTAAGAAGACGGGTTTTAATGCAAAATAGCTGTTTTTCAAGTATGACTCAACACATCATTTTGAGGAAGAAAAAAAATGTAAATCAGCTCTCAGTTTTGTCTTTCTGACAGCCATCTCTTTACTCTTTTTTCAATATGCAGTCTCAAACCAAATAGGAGGTCTTCCTTTACTTATGGTTTGCCAGGGGCAGTGTAAAGTACATATTCATAAGGCACTTGGAACTTTAATTATAGCCTTCTTTCTCTGCATCAAACACATTTCCAGATGGGAGTGAAACTGAAACATTCCTTATAGTTGTTTTTTTAATGGACTAGATACACAGTGGAGGGGAGCAAAGGGATTCAGTACCAGTAATTATTTGGTACCAATGAATAGGACTATACAATTTCTTTTATTAATGACCACTTAGTCTAGAGTTAATTACTAGCAATCTGCAATGATAGACATATGACTAGGAAGCTTCCTGTATGTCCCAATGGGGTAATTATGTGATTATTTCTGTGTTTAAAGTATAACATTGTCATGCAATTTTAAATGTGCATGTTATGAAGAAGGTAATTACTCTTAAAATGGCTGGTAACTTCAAGTGGAATTGCCAACTAATCTGCAAAAAATAAAAAATGCAGTTAATTACTGTGTATTTTGGCATTTGCTGAAATTATGCAGAGATGTTCTAAAGCTTTTAAAATAACATGAAAGCAAAAATGAATGGATTTGTTTTGTGTTACCAATTTATGAAGAAAAATTGGCTTTCTTGCTTCCCATCTTAGGCTTAGTCAGCTTAGCCTTAGAGGAAAATTGATTTAAAATGATTATGAGCTATCTTTATTATGAAAGAAAGAAAAGAAACTTACTGAAATTGTACTTCCAAAAGAGAGTAATTATTTCACACATCCTGAGACTGGCAATGGAATGGAGTGCACCTTGCGTTAAAAATATGTGTTTACAAAAGTTGTGATGTGGGCAAAGAGGACATACATGCATACCTTTCAATATCATGTATACAGTTGGAAAATGCATACAAGTACACATTCATCAATGAAAAATGCACATAAAATATTCATCTTCAAAACAAAATTCAGAAGAAAATTGGAATTACATTTATTGTGTCTGTTCTTGATGTTCAGCTGAATGCCTGATAAAAGCCTCAAGGTGTAAGTTGTATGTGCACACATTATCTCAATGAAATCAGAAATCCTATAAACAGTCTGCAGAACTTTAGGTCTGTTCAGAAATTCATCTGGAATCATGGAGATCAAAACAAGTGATGCTAACAGACAGAATTTTCTTTCTCAACTTGTTCACTAAACATGTATAAAGAAGTGGATAAAAGTATCCAGTAGGATTATACTCTTTGGCTGAAAGCAGACTTTCTCCATTCAATAGCTTGAGGAAATTTACAGTCATCTCTGTGCTTTGACTCAAGTGAGGAACCTTCCCATTCACGAACCATGCCTCATCCTGTCTGTGTTTAGATATCACAGAACTGAGCTTGGGATGCACTGAAGCAGGTCCTGTCCTGTTTGGGAGAACCGTTAGCGGAAGTTCCCCCAGGCCACACCCACCTGGTCGGCCACACCCACCTCCATAGGCCATTGCATTGGCCCCACCCACAGATTTGGCCCCACCATACCTGTCAACCATCCCGATTTGGCTGGGATTACTTCGTAATTCGGCGCCGATTTGCGCCATTTCCCGACCCACGCTGCCAAAACCCCGTAATTTGGCAGCGGGGGGGGGAGGAGGTACTCCCTCTTCTGTTGCCCAATCATATTTTTGGATGCAATGAGCGTCAGTGCAGTAGCTCCCCTCCCCCTCCTCCTCTTCGGGATTCAGCTGCCTGCCTGTGAGGACAAGTCTCATGAGGCTCGGGAGCCGGCTTAGTTCCTGGTTGGTGGGATCGCGCCGAGACTAAAGCTGGGGCTTCTCCGTTGCGAGAGAAGCGCAAGGGGGGGGGGCAGAAAAGAAGAAGGAAGACTAGAACAGCCCAAGCCTTCATTCAGGGGACTCACTGAGAGTCCCACTTTAAACTCTTTTTTCAACCGCCGCCCAGCCCGTTGGGAAGGGAGTCCCCATGATGATGTCAGTGGTGGGGCAGAAGAGTGAGAAGGGGGGCGCCCTGAAGCCCCAGCACGGAGAAGGCGATGGCATTCTAATTGGTTTGCTATGCAAAATTGCAGTCTCTCCCCCTCTTCTCCCGTTCCCTTCCCTCAGGCTGGCACCTGGAGAGGTGTGTGTGTGTGTGTGTGTGTGTGTGTGTGTGTGTGTGTGTGTGTGTGTGTGTGTGTGTGTGTGAGTGAGTGAGTGAGTGAGAGATCGAGAGATCTTGGACAGGGAGGGAGGGAGCAGAGATCCTTTTGGGGGAATAATTTATTTATTACATTGATCTGGAATATTTTCCTTCTCTCTTCCCTCCCCACAAACCCCTAGAAAAGGGGTGCCCAAACTATGGCCCCAGGGGCCAGATATGGCCCCCGGACTCCAATTCATCCAGCCTGCAGAGCCCTCATCACTCCTGGAAGTGTTTTACTTCCACTTCCAGGAACGATGAGGGCTTCACGGGCTGGATGAATTGGCATCAGGGGCTGGATCTGGGCCCTGGGCCATAGTGACTGGCTCCCTGAACCACATGAATGGCCCACAGCCTGAAATGTTTGGACACCACTGCCCTAGAATTAGTGTTGGCATTGGGCAAATTGTGCCACTTCATGAACCTGCTCTTCCAGACCCCTTTCTCAGGGATTTCTTTGTCGTCGTCCATGTCTAGACCAGATGTGGAACTGTCAAAATGAAGCCACCTTTGGGTGAGATCATTCTGCAGTTCCTTTTGCCTGACCCAATGAGAGAAAGATTAGCCAGCAACACAAGGTTGCCGTTGTCCATGCCCAACTGTGGTTCAAAAATACCACTATCTTCGAGGATGAGCACACAAGAAAGCCAGGGTGGCTCTCATTATTTTCCACTGTTCCTTTCCTATTTTCTAATAAGCTGCAGCTAAAGTAAGTGTCCACTGTAGGTTTCTGGTAACTTACTTTAGTCCATTTCCCATAACCCTAGTTATTTGTTGTTCATGCCAGTCATACATTTTGCAGTGTTGCTATAGCACCAATGTTATATGAAAAATTGAATGCTGAAATTTATGTCCTGCAGTGTTCTAAATAGTAGGGGGTGTTTCCTCCACCACCCGGGGGGGGGGGGGGCAACACTCACCCTCTTCTATGCTCTTGGATGTTCCTGGATTGTGGGGAGGAGGGGGCGTGGCTTGGTGGGGTGGGGCGTGGCCCAAAATTTCCCTTATTTTTAAGTCCAAAATTTGACAGGTATGGGCCCCGCCCACGGATTTGACCTCGCCCACAGAGGTGGTAATAATTTTTTTGGGAGTGCATCACTGCCTACATCCATCTGTTGGCCAGACATGGCATTGCCAGTGTTCTCATCATTAGCATACCATTTTTCCCTATTGATATTTTTGAAATTGTAGCCATGTTAATCTGTATTTCAAGCATATCAGAGAGTAAACAAAACAAAAAGACAAAAGCATTGTGGTACTTTAAAAACTAACTGCTGTATTTTAATGTTAGCTTTCGTGGTTCAAGTCAACAACTATGTCTGACAGCAGTTAATCTTTAAAGTGCCACAATGTTTCTTGTTTTGTTTAATCTCTAATTTTTCACTGGACAGAAATAAACATAATATTAAAACTATTTTTTCATTACACCGTGTCATTCTAAAAGCCAAATGGTATATAAAATGCAGTTGCTTTTTAAAACTGTTGCCCAAGTAGGATGGGACTACTTGACTTGTTCTTCTCTGTCCTCTTCTACTCAAAATATCATATTTTTTACTGTTATTTGTTTATCATATGCTGCCTTCCTGACAAAACTGTCACTTATGGTAGGTCATCCTCACCTTCCCCCACTTATTTGGAAAAAGCATTTGAGGGCAGTGCCAGAAGGAAAAATGGTCAGAAAAGAAATGTATTAATGAGGCTCCTCCCCTCAAATGATCTGCTTTAATCTCACACACTTGCACCAGTTGCAGCCTCTGAATGGTTACCTACAGTGTTGCAGTGCACTGCAGTGTTGCAGTGGAGAAAAAAGTCTGCTTTTAGTTTAAGGAAGATAGCGCAAGAAAAAGTTATTATTGCCTGAATGAAAGCAAATATGCATATAACTGGACTGCAAAAGTCTTCCTCCTCATTTCTCCTTGATCTTCCTATTAGTGATCTCAAACTTTCCCCAACAATCACTTACTGCAGGTGTGCCCATGAGCCAGATCCGGCCCCCTATGCCAATTCATCCAGTCCCATCACCCTCATCGCTCCCGGAAGTGGAAGTAAAACGTGCCCCTACAGACACATTTTTCTCAGGGCCATAGCCAGGATGTGGGTGGGTGAATATTTTTCAGGATGAGCAACAATGTTAGATATATATGTCAGCCGGGAGTTTGAGGGTGGACAAACTGCTAACTCAGGGTTGGCAAGGCAACACCCACCTGGCCACCCACCAAGTGACGAGGGCGGCGTGGACCAGATGAATTGGCATTGGGGGCTGGATCTGACCCACGGGCCATAGTTTGGGCACCCCTGGTTTAAGCAGAGAAAGTAGCAACTTGGGATCTATCTCATCCTGTTGCAAAACAGATAGCAAGGCATGTTTTACTTCCATTTCCAGTGGGAGAAACCACATGACTAACCTGCTAAACCACATGACCAGCCCGTTGAATCACATGACCGGCCTGTGGCCTGAAAAGTTTGGGCACCCTTGACTTACTGGAACTTTCTCTATCAACTCCACAGATCTCCTCCAAAATAATTCTAAAATATTCTGCAGCTCTTTTTAGCAGGTGGGACATTTTTAATTAAGACTTCATTTCAAAGGCAGTAGAACTTCATAAGGGAATGCTAATTCTGTATTAGCACAGTAGCGTGTGTCGTCAGCATATTAGAGAACTTTGCCAGCCGGTGCCAGGCTGAGACTTCCTTCTCAAGAACTGGGCTCAGAGCACAGATGTCTTCTCAGTAATGGATTTCTGGAAATGAAAAGGTTCCTTTAATGTTTTAAGATAGCTTTGCAACATTTGATCATGATTATCTAAACAGCTCTGCAGTGTTTCAGGATTTATTATGTAGGAAAGTCACCTAGCAATTTAGTCAAAGTATCCTTTGTCACATTATGAAAATAATATTGTGTCAATTTTTGTTGTTCAGTCGCACAGTCAATTCCGACCCTTCACAACCCCATGGACCACCGCACACCAGGCACCCCTATCCTCCACCATCCTCCTAGGCCAGGCCAGCTTTGTGCCCATTGCGTCAACAATGCCATCTAGCCATCTCATTCTCTGCCACCCCTTTTTTCTTTTACTCTGAAATGAAAACTACCATTTCCCATAGAGATTGTGTAGGTGAGTTGTAAAAATGAAACATGGCATTATTGTAATCACAGTGATTATTGGTATCCAACTAAAATCTCTTTGTCTCAGGCCATAAAACAGGTATATGAATGAAAGGCCACCTCAGGATGTTTGAATAACACCCACACACATAATTAAACAACAGGCTGCTGACTAGGATGGCCAAGTTGCCATGCTTTTACTTTTGTTGCACTTGGACAGTTATCTTATTCTTTGTGTCATATTCAGACTCTTCACTCACCTGTCATTCCCCACTGGGATGCTTGGAAAGAAGACAGTAACTGAAAGAATTTGCACTAACTTGTTCCTTCTGCAGAGTACCTGAAATGGCAAAACCCCAATTCAGCCACCATTGAATCCATAATTTATTTATTATATTATTTATTTATTTTTATTCAATTTGTATAGCTGCTCCAATCGATGTGCGACTCTGGGTGGCATACATAAAATATCCCTAACATTTAAACTCTAGAAACCCTTAAAATTCCTAAAAACACTGAAAAACTATCTCCCACCCGCACCAATTAAAAATATAGTTAAAAACCTTTAAAAGCATGTTGACAAAGCATTATCAACATAGTTAAAAGGAAGCCCCTTTCCTCAACTGCTCTCATCATTGCTTTCCTCTGACAAGTAGTGGCATGTCTCAGGAGGAAAAAATCCTGCTTGGAGCTTTTCCAGAGTTCTTGCTCACATGTAAGCCTACAGGTGAGCAGGAACCTGTCTGCTTACATGGAGAAAGCAAGAACAGAGGAAATGGACCTGGGGTGTTGCCCTCCATGTATGTTGAAGACAATTAATATGCTATAGAACAGGGATTCTCAACCTGTGGCTCATGGGCCGGATGTGGCTAGTGGCACCATTTCATGTGCCCCCCACCACCACACCAGGAAGTGCCATGTGGTAGAGGAAGGTCAAAATGGCCATTTGGCCTCCAAAGATGTCTGAGGGAGTGTGCCCCAGCCCCCAGCTTTAAAAGGTTGCGAACTCCTGCTATAGAGAAACAAGAATAAGGAAATGAATCTATCCTCCAGTCTTGACACATGCTACAAGACATCTTAACACTCTTGCCACTCATGCACATTAAAGGATTACTGGAATGAATCATTCTATCAACATTTCTACTATTATGGTTTTAAAAATTGGTTTACTCTTGCACTAGTGGGTGCAGGATTTTTGTTTCCTGTTTTTCTTAGTGTGTGTGAGTGCATGTGAACATCTGTATTCTTCATTTTTTGGAGCCCACCACTGCACTGTTGCACAGCCTCTAGTTGTCTAGAACTCATCAGGACAGACCTCTACAAACACTGCATGTTCCTCCCTGAAGCCTGGAGCTTCAAATTAACTGGCTACTGACATTGTGTTTAAACTCTGTTTTTTAAAAAGTCATTCTAATATAAAAGCTGTAATTGTCCATTTAAGTATTTTCTCAGGCATGGATAGAAACTGGCATATGGCACATTCCTTTAAATAAAACTACTGATTGCATTTCTATTCTCTCACTTTCCACTATTCCATTTATCCTAAAGGTGCTCAGTGTTGAACACAGGTTAGAGTATATATACTATACAGTTGTTCAAGGCTACTTTAACTGCCCTAGTTCCATCCTCTGAAATCCTGAGATTCGTTTGTGCTACAGAGCACCCCCGGACCACAGAAGAAAGCAGTGCACTGCAACACTGTAGGTAACCATTCAGAGGCTGCAACTGGTGCAATATGTGGCTGGCCACGTGGTGATGGGGTGTGGGCATTATGCCCATGGCTCGCCCTTGTTATGGGAGCTGCATTGGCTGGTGATTACCTTTAAAGCCCTACATGGTAGTGGACCAGGTTACTTAAGAGACCACGTTACCCCAGGGACATCTGCCCGTCCCACCAGAGCAGACCAGAGGGGTTTATTTGTTTATTTATTACTCACATTTCTACCGCCGCCCCCTCGCCAAGGCATTCCCTAATGGTTTCATTGGCTAAAGAAGCTCGCCATTCTAGCACTAGAAGGAGGGCCTTTTCGGCATGTGCTCCAGCCCTGTGGAGCCTCCTGCCAACTGAGCTGCTCCTCCAGACAGAGCTACTGACCTTCAGAAAAGGTCTAAAAGCCTGGCTGGCACAGCGGGTGTGGTGTACTCCCGATGGGGCAGCACCCCCCTGCTGGCGTTTATAAAGGCTGTTTGGGTTTTTAGTTTCAGTTTTTAATTATTGTGCCTGGGAGGGTATTTTAATGGTTTTTAAAAGTTAAATGTTTTTGTGATTTTATTGTCACGAGGGTGTTTATATTGAATGTTTTTATAGTGATTGTGAGCCACCCAGAGTCTCTTCGGCTAGGGGGCGGCAATTTAAACAAACAAACAAACACTAAACTACAAATCTCAAAATTCTATAGGATGGAATCATAATCACTGAAGTGGTTTCAGGCTGTTTTAACTGTGCAGTGTACACTCATAGATATTTCTACCTGCTAGCTACTTCTACCTGTTAGCTACTTCTACCTGTTTCTCACAACCCAAAACCAAGCCGAGCTGCAAATGAAATGTACAGGGCTGATGAGCGATGGCAATCGAACCATGGGTAAAAGTACTACATGATTCAGTTATCCACTTGCTCTCTCAATTCACTGATAACAAACTACAAGAACATTGATTTTAAAACGTGAAGAGTTTTCCATTAAGTTAGAAACCAATAGAGAGAAAGTATGTGTGTGTTTATGGAGTGAAGAGACTGTGGTCTCAGCCCTTTTACTTAAATTCCTGCTTAAAGCATGCTCTTAGATGCAACTTGCTCATGACTTTTAGTCAAAATAGGGAATTGCAGTTGCCAGTAATGTAGGGAAAATATTGTTCCTTAAGTCTTGTAACAAATTCAGTTGAAAATTGGAACAGAGAGGGAACTGATAGCTATGAATATATAAAAAGGAAAGGGGGGCTATTTTCAAAAGGATCCTCTTAAAAATAATTGGTTGAAGGATTCTTATGTAAAGTACAGAATGCTTCCTCTGCTTGTAGGTGAGATGCAGTTTCACACAACATGTTCTTTAATGCTATAATTTATTCCTTTCAGTTCGAAGAAATAGGCGAAGATGTGGAGAAATGTTGCAGTTGTTTGGTGATGAGGAAAAAGCTGTTCTACATATGCCCAGAGGGAATTTGCAAATTATTCCTACTTCTATATAATTAGCCTCTGAGATTGCTCTTAAAGTAGTCAATCACTCCTGTGCCACTGAGCTCCTCAGCTTTTAATGGAGCCAATATTTGTGGCTCAGTTGTTGTATTGTCCCCCTCTGTTAACTAGTGGGCCACACCAGTTGCGATGCATATTCATTCCCTGTCTCAACCTGTCTGGCTATAAGCCCGTCCAATGTTTGCCACCCGAGGAGGTCTACCTAAATAATATGCTCAATCCAAAACATGTGCACTGGTCTTGTCCCCCCCCCTCCCCGCAATAATTCAGTTCATGTCTTAATGCATGCACACAGATGGGTGCCCCCAACCTTGGGTCCTTTTTGGATATACTCCAATCCAGTTTTCCCCATGCTGGTATTTGTGCATTTCTGGAGCTCAGTGAAAAACTCAATTTTCATAAAATGAGAAAACATAGATGGCTATGGAGGTATGATTACACAGCAGGGAAAATATTAGGTCTCAGCTGGTTTTCCCTTGTGAAATCATTGTAGCTGTCCAGGTGACAAACAATTATTGTGCCACAGGAGTCAGCAAAGATAGAGCAAGCTATCAAATGTTTTTGCATGGAACCCAAAAAGCTGAAGCTGTGTTTATCCTGTTGCAAATTAACAATTTCTACCTAGAGCATTCCCTTCTTTTTCCTTCTTTTATTCGTACATAGCACTTATCCAAATCAGTGCTTGCTTAAATGTTATATATAAAAATTACACACACACACACACACACACACACACACACACACACAGTATAATGCGAGCGCGGCGCCAAAATGGCCGCCGCGCCCTTTGCGGGCCCCCCCCATCGGACGAAGGCATCCGGGTAGTTAGGGGGCGTGGCCAGCACCCTTATATAAGGGGCGGCCATGAGGCAGCCGAGCTGCCATTTTGCGAAGCGACGGAGCGGAGAAGTTTTTCCCTCTTACCTCCATCGCTTTTACCCTCACCGGGGAGCCTCTTGGCTGCTGATTTTCTCCTTTTTCGGCTTCCCATCGGCTAGCTGCAATGCCCTCAAAGAAGAAGGCGACTGCGAACGCGGCTCGTTCTGCGCGGAGGCGCAATCCGGGTCGGAGGACCGCGGCTGCGCCTCCCCAGCAGCCTCCTATGCCCGAGCCCACCGGGACCGGTGGGATGGCATTAATTCACCCTTGGCCGGAGGCTGGGGGTCCGCGTACGGGCCCAGTAGGGGCCGTGGCCCTCGGCCCGCAAGCGGTGGCCACCGCTCCCCTTTGCCCCCCCTTGGTTTAGGTGGCTATGTCAGCGTGGAGGCCCTCCTGGCCCGCGTTGCGGCCCTTGAGGCATCCCTGGCCCGGGTTAGTCACCCTGGGGCCCCTTTTGGGGTGCAGGTCGATGCATCGTCTGCTGGGCAGCGGCAGGTGACGGGACGGGTCGAGCTGCCTGAGGCGTGTGGCCCGGCTTCGGCCACTGCCTCGCAGCTCCCCAATCCACAGGCCGGTGCTGATCAAGCCCCGTCGACGAGCTCTATGGCGGTCGTGAGCTCCGACGCCCCCAGTGGGTCGGAACCCCCGGTGGGGGCGGCCCATGGGGGTGCAGCATGTGAGTATGCGGTCCAAACTAGTGCACCTACACACATGGCCACGTTTGGGGGGGCTTTTCAATGGCCTTGGCATCGCACGGGTGGTGCGGCAGTTCAGTCGCCGACGCCCCACTCGGTGACTTCAACTATCACCCAGGGCCCCGTGGTGGGGGGTGCTTCTTACCCAGTCGGGAATCTTCTAGGGGTGACCGGGTTAGTCCAGGCTCCTTTACAGATGCTCGCAGTTTCCACCGTACCTGTGTCGGCTTTGCCGACAGCAGGGTATTCCTTGCCACTGGGGGACCATTTGGCCCAGACCCCCAAAGAGAAGATCTGGCGGGGGGAGTATGTGGACATCTTCTCCCTCCTTAACAGAGAGCCCACCAAGGAGGAGAGGGAGGGGTAAGATGAGAAGGATAAGGAGCAGGCGCATCGTCGCATGCCACCACGTACGTGGGCCAACTGGTTGCCGGCCTACCTCGTATACATGGCGGTCTGCCTCAGGGCTCGGCCGGATTTGGCGATTCCGATGGTCCAGTATTTGGACAACATTACCGGGCGATGGTTGACTTCCCGGGCCCGTCGTGGTTGGCTAATGACGAGGAATTCCGTATGCGGATTCCCCTGCACCCCGAGATGAGGTGGGATGAGCCCTGCCAGAGGCTGTGGCTTCTGTACATGACTCCCACGCGCCCTGCGCCCGGGGAATGATACCATTGTGGACATGCGGTCCAGCGAGCGGCCCCAGCACAGGCACCCCGCCAGGTGGTGGGCAGGGGGTTCCAGCCCGCCTGCTGTGCTGGACTTTCTCATCCAATGGTTCCTGCAACAGGAAGAATTGCAAGTACAGGCATGAGTGTCCCTCCTGTGCTGGCCCCCAGGTGGCCTCCGCCTGTCCCAGGCCTGGAGGGATGCGGGGCAGAGGAAGGGGTGGACACGGGACTGGCAAAACTGCCGCAGAGGGAGCTGGTTCACCGAAAGGCCCCCTCCCCAATTAATGTGGACATTTAGGAGTGTTGGCTCGCATTGTACCCGAGGGAGGAGGATGCGGTTTACCTCCTTCAGGGTTTTAGACGGGGGTTCAGTATTCCTTTCGTGGGTGATAGGTCCCCCCAGGATGCCCCCAACCTTTTGTCCCTTAGGGGGAGGGAGGAGGTAGCTGCTGCCAGCATTACTAAGGAGGTCGATGCGGGCAGGGTCACTGGCCCTTTCCCGACACCCCCGTTCCCTAATCTTAAGGTATCACCCTTGGGCTTAGTGCCCAAAAAGTCACCGGGCGAGTTTCGGCTGATTCATCACTTGTCCCACCCAGCCGGCCGATCGGTCAATGATGCTATCCCTGATGACCTTTGCTCAGTCGGGTATGCATCTTTTGACCGAGCGCTGCGCATGGTGCGCTCATGTGGCCCGGGTGCGCTGTTGGCTCAGTGCGACATCAAGTCGGCGTTTCGCCTCCTGCCGGTGCACCCGGGCGACTTTGAGTTGCTGGGTTTTTAAGTTCCGGGGTGAATATTACTTTGATAAGGCCATGCCTTTTGGCTGTTCCATATCATGCTCGGCCTTCGAGCGTTTTAGTACATTCCTACAGTGGGCTTTCGTCCGCTGGTCAGGGTCCCGGTCTGTAGCCCATTACCTGGATGATTTTTATTCGGGGGTGAACGGGGCTGGGACACGTGCACACGTCTCCTCAACACATTTCAGACGCTAATGGAGGAACTCGGTGTCCCTTTAGCGCCCGAAAAGACCGAGGGGCCCATCTACTAAGCTAGTATTCCTGGGGGTGGAGATTGACACGGTAGCGCAGGCTTCTAGGTTACCGGGGGATAAGGTGTCGAGGATAGTGGCCCTTATCTCGGACTTGCTTGCTAAACGCAAGGCATCACTGAGGGGACTGTAGGTGCTACATGGTCACCTCAATTTCGCTTGCAGGGTCGTCGCACCGGGCAGGGCATCTGCTCGGCGCTTGTGCGACGCCATGACAGGCTTATTTAGGCCCCACCATAGGGTTAGACTCACCCGGGGTATCAGGGCAGATATGCTTATCTGGCTCCAGTTCCTGAGGGAGTTCAATGGAGTATCATTTTGGAGGTCTGACCTCCTGGCTTCCCCTCGCTTTCAGATACAGTCCGATGCTTCGGGATCCCTGGGTTATGGGATGTACTTCAATGGGAAGTGGGCCTATGGTGGGTGGCCACCAGCCTGGGCAGGCACGGGTCGCCTGCGTGATCTCACGTACCTGGAATTTTTCCCTATCCTGGGGGCTTTGATGCTATGGGGCGAGGAGTGGGCCAACTCGGTTGTCCATTTCTGGTGTCACAATGCGGCCGTTGTACACATTGTCAACTCACAGACTTCCAAATCACCCAGGGTCATGGACCTAGTGCGCCAGTTTGTGTTGCGCAGCCTGCGCCTCAATGTCCTCTTCAGGGCCAGGCATATCCCGGGGGTCAATAATGATATCGCTGACGCTTTGTCCCGCCTGCAGATCTCCCGGTTCCGTGCCTTGCCCCCGGATGCGGAGGAATTTCCCTCGCCACTCCCGGACGAGATATGGACCATTGGCAAGGAGAGGTGAACCGGGCGATTGGCTTGTCACTAGCGCCACGCACGCGTAAGGCGTATCACCACGCATTCAATTCTTTCGGAGATTTCTGTACCCAATTCCGGCTGCCAGAGACCTGGCCGATCCCAGTGACCCATGTACTTCGGTTCATGGTTTACCTGCATGCCCAGGGCCTTGCACCTTGCACCATAGCATCTAGGCTGTCAGCGTTGGCTTTTATGGCCAAGGTGGGCGGTCATGTGGATAGTACCGCTGACTTCCGTGTGAGACATGTTTTGGAGGGGTGGGTGCGGGAGCGTGGGCGTTGCCCGGACGACCGCCACCCGATTTCCCCAGGGGTTCTTACCCAACTGGCCCGGGGCTGGCATGGCCTCTGTTTTGATAAGTACGAGGCAGCCCAATTCATGCGGCTACGACAGTGGCCTTTTTGGAGCGCTCCGCATCAGCGAGCTTGTGATGCTGTCTAAGGCGGAAGCAAGTCGTAGGGCACTGGAACTCGAGGATGTCTATGTTGCCAAAGACTGGGCTCAGTTGAGGATACGCTCCTCTAAGACAGATCAGCATGGCGTAGGCAGTGGTGTAAGACTGCTACGGTGTTCTTTGGCAGACATCTGTCCGGTTGGTGCCCTACAGGAGTTTCTTGCACTGCGTGGCATCCACCATGGCCCGTTTTTCTGTCACCAAGATGGGTCTCCCCTTACTAAATTTCAATTTTGGAGGGTGCCGGGAAGGCACTAGACAGTGTTGGCCTCTCTGGGGCTCGTTGCGGCACCCATTCGTTCAGGATAGGGGTGGCTTCTACTGCAGCTGTTTTTGGGTACTCCGGGGCTGACAAACGCCGCATGGGAGGGTGGGGATCACAATGTTTTCAGTTTTGTGTTCGCCCTCTTCAACCGTGAGTACCAGTTTAGTCACTGCACTGTTTCTCCCCCCCTTTTTTCCTTGACAGACCCTGGGTGTCGTATTACACTGGTGACAGTATGGCTGGTGGGCCATGGCCATGTGCACAGGGCAGCGCGTTACGCTGCACAGGGCAGCGCGTTACGCTGCACAGGGCAGCGCGTTACGCTGCGGCGACAGAGTGGGGACCCCGACTGGGACTGGGTGCATCCGCACGTCTCAGGTGGCATGGTAAGCGCGGCATGTTATGGCGGGAACTGTTGCCATTCCTTTTCTACATCAGGGATGCTGACTCGCCTATGTCCTGGTTATGTACCTTGGGGGCGATGGCTTGGGACATGTCACTGGCCTATCGCGCAACCTTGCGATTTGCAGTGACCTGCCCTACTCACATTATGTGTGGCCTGCGACAACCCTCATTTGGTCGGACACGATACCGTGGTACGCTTACAGGGGAGCGTTCGGCCTCGGGGCTCTTGAATGAGCCGACGCTCCGTGAACGGGGCTATTGCCCGGTTCCTTTTCGACAAGGGTGGGGGACGCGTCATTAGACTCCCCGCCATCAGTCTGCAAAATTACGAGCTTTACTCAGGGGATGGGGCCCATCTGTCGCAGGGAGGTATGGACCTCTGGTTAGTGGACTGGCGAGCAGGCCTGTTGACCGAGCTGACGGTCTGGGGGGGGGCATCGAGCCTTCTTTGAAGCCCCTCCGTGTGGCGGGTAGCACTGGTAAGGTAAACATTTATGACCCACAGGTATCCGGCAGGTTCGCAATTGACTGGACAACACTAGACAGGCATAAGTTGGTTAAACGTTGTCCGGTCAATGACGAACTAGGCGATGGGGTGATGGCTACAGCTAGACAGCATGCATCACCCCGTGATTTTACGGATACGCGTCAGAGGGTGGGGTCATTAGTTAGATATTGACTAGGGTCAACAATTTGTTTGTTGTCAACAAACAAATTGATACAAATAGATACATTGTAACAATTGCCGTTGGCAATTTTGGGTGGTACCTTACCAGTGTTACTTCGGCCTGCTTGCCTTAAGAATTATGATTGGTCAATTACCAATAGAAATTTATAATTCGGACTAGGGCATGAATCAATAAATGTGGCCCAATGCCGTTATCCACTTTCATCAGTGTCTGAGTCCTTTATTGGGGGGTGCGCCTGCAATGCGAGCGCGGCGCCAAAATGGCCGCCGTGCCCTTTGCGGGGGCCCCCCTATCGGACGAAGGCATCCGGGTAGTTAGGGGGCGTGGCCAGCACCCTTATATAAGGGGCGGCCATGAGGCAGCCGAGCTGCCATTTTGCGAAGCGACGGAGCGGAGAAGTTTTTCCCCTCCACCCCCTCCCTAGTTAACAGTGTGATATTTTGGTCGCTTCGGGGCCGGGTGGGAACTTTTGGCTGGGTCCCACAATTGGCTCTCGGGTCCTGGCTTTTTTGCCCATCCCACACTGTTGCTATGGTTTGATATAGGGGTTTCTGTTGCTGCTGTTGACTTTGGTCACATGGGCGGGTAGCACTGGTAAGGTAAACATTTATGACCCACAGGTATCCGGCAGGTTCGCAATTGACTGGACAACACTAGACAGGCATAAGTTGGTTAAACGTTGTCCGGTCAACGACGAACTAGGCGATGGGGTGATGGCTACAGCTAGACAGCATGCATCACCCCGTGATTTTACGGATACGCGTCAGAGGGTGGGGTCATTAGTTAGATATTGACTACGGTCAACAATTTGTTTGTTGTCAACAAACAAATTGATACAAATAGATACATTGTAACAATTGCCGTTGGCAATTTTGGGTGGTACCTTACCAGTGTTACTTCGGCCTGCTTGCCTTAAGAATTATGATTGGTCAATTACCAATAGAAATTTATAATTCGGACTAGGGCATGAATCAATAAATGTGGCCCAATGCCGTTATCCACTTTCATCAGTGTCTGAGTCCTTTATTGGGGGGTGCGCCTGCAAAGAAACACTGTTTAGAGACAATCACCCAGAGTAGGAATATCTCCTAGATGGCAGGGTATAAATGTAACAACAACAATAACAACAAAAAGCACTGATGCCCCAATGAACACTCTTTTGTTTCAAATCAGGGGACCACACAGGGCAGAAAGTAACAAAAATGTTGCCAGCCCAACTGGAGCAATAATTAAACTGCCCTCGTGGCATGAACAAAATGAGGTGACTCTCTAGAGTCTAGACCATTGGTTCCCAATGTGGGTCCCATGCCCCACAGGGGAACTTCAATTTCCAGAAGCTTTCAGATGTGGTCTGTGACCTCCAGGGCCCTAGTGGAGGCAGGAGTCATGGGTTACATTCTGAACTCATTCTTTCCACATTGGGGCTGTGTCCACAGTGGTGGTGGTGGGATATGTGGCTGAGACCATAAAACAAGTGGGTGGGTGTTCTTCCCACAGCTTTAGGTCCTATGCCTGTCAGCTGCCTTGAGCAGCATACAGACCAGGGCTCATGCTTTTTTGTGTTACAGGTTCTGGTTTTAGATCCTGGCTGAGAGCCATCTTCCTGGGAGACAGACAAGTTGGCCAGGCAGCTTGTTAAGTGGCAGAGTCATTCTATGGCTTTCAGCTAGGCCTCCCACATTTCCAGGTTGTCTGTTGTGATAAACCCGGTATGCAGTGGTAGGATGTTACTACAGCAGTAGAGTGGGTTGCTTACCCTGGGCATAAATACAGTCAAACCTCTACATACGAATTCAATTTGTTCCTTGAGGTTGGTTGTATCTTGAAAAATTCTTATATTGAATTTCCCATAGGAATGCATTGAAAGCAATTTCCCATAGGAATGCATTGAATTTCTTATCTTGAAAAAAATCCTATTAAAAATTCTTATTTCGAACCTGATTTTTTCCCTGAGATTTCTGAAAGTATCTCAAGTTTTTCTTTATATGCCCAGGGTAAAGGGTAGCAGGATTTTCAGCTAATCTGGACTTCATGCAGGGCTGGGAGGTTGAAGTTTTGAATTGGACACAGCTCCACCTGGGATGTGCATCAGATGGGTGGAAGCTTCAATTGCTTTAGGCTCACCGGAGGGTAGTCAAATGGTGCCTTCTCCAGGGCTTTGGAACCTCCCTGGCAGGGTATTTAAATTAATTCAAATTATGCTAATTTCACCCCAGGCCACACTACGTCGGGCCCTTTCCCCCTTTTAAGATCCTGGGGGAAATGCTGTTCTTGTTCATGTTTCATCTTTGCATTAATAATGGTGCCCCTAGTTTACTCCACAGGGAAGGGTGATGGTCCCCAAGTGGATTAAATCCCACTTGAATCCATCTTGATGGAGGGCAGCAGCTTCATTCATCCTGGCCTGGGGCTGATAAGGACTTTGAGTGCCAAAAGGGCTCAGGGCCAGAAAGTGACTCATGGAACTGGATCAGTGGTACGGGTGTCATGCTGCAATGTGGAAGGCAGATGAAAGTCCAATGCATTATATTCTCAGGGCAGTCTTCATGGATGATCACCATGATGATCACCAATATTTGGATTTGGATACAGCAGCAGCAGAAGTTTACTCCACTCTGTTGTCTGGCTCTTCATTTGGGGTAGTGGGGCAATGGAGTGTGCAGAAGATTTAGCGAGTTTCATTGTGGGATGAGGCTGTCAGTGTCCTATTTTAGCATGAGCTTAGCTTTCTTACAAGGTGTTGATAGTTTTGATTCTCATTCCCTTAGCTTTCTATTATGTTGTGTCTTTTCTTTTAATGTTACCATTTTGAACCTCATGAATGTCACATGTATTGCGAAGAAGCCACAGGGAGGGCATCATTTATTATTCTGGTTTATCCTAGAAAGTGGCTACTTTTAAGGAACTCTGGTCAAAGATGAAGGGTGTCTGTAACCTCACTTGGTTATGGCTTTGTTCCTGGGGGGAGGTGTGTGGTGTGTGCAGAGGTTGAATTCTTAAAAGAAATGGAAGAAAGAGATGCTCTTCCACTGCTGCTACCTGATACGTTTGTGGCTGAAGCACAAGTGCCTAGCACCTCATCAAACACGGTATATCACCCTTGCAGGGTCAGATGGAGACTCTGAGAAAGCCATGCCAGTAAGTACTTCCACTCCTAGGTCACCCTCGCTCAAAAGCCGGTCGTACCCTACTCTAGGGTTCAGTTCTCATCTCTGTTTACAGCCAAAGAGCCAACACTGTCTGCATCTGCAGACGGTTCCGTGAATATGTGGCAGGCATGACTAGACACCGGAGTATATGGAATGCTGTTTACCTTCCCACCAAAGTGGTCCCTATTTATCTACTTGTAATTTTGTGCTTTCAAATTGCTTGGTTGGCAGGAGCTGGGAGAGAGACGGAAGCTCACTCCATCTTGCAGCACTCGGGTCTTGAACTGCTGACATGCCAACCTTCCAGGCACCAAGTTCAGCATCTTAACCACTAAACCACTGCAGTCCCTCTACTTCCACTTCTAGTCCATCACAAATGCTGCACATATCAGCCAGAGATGTACATCAAGACTTGAGTCTTGGGGGGGGGGGGGGAGAGGAATGTGAAGTGCATGTATGTGAACTGAATGTGAACTGCCCGGGGCTTGAAAAGGCTGCCACGGTGGTGGGCATCAGGACTTTGCTGCTGCTGCCTCCAGACTTTGCTGCAGCTGGGGTGGAGAGGCCGCTGCAGCAGCGGGCGTCAGGACCCTACCACAGCTGGTGCCCCTGGGCCCCACCTTTGGCCAGGGCTTGAAAATGCCACTATGGCGCCGCCCTTGGACTTTGTCTGCGGCCGGGGTGGAGAGGCCATTGCAGTGCAGTATTGTATTGTTATATATTATTATATGTTGTTCTTGTAGACTGAATATTGTATAACTATTGTGCATTATTATTGTGCATTGTGTATTATTGTGCATATTATATAATTACTGTGTGAGCTGCCCTGAGTAGGGTTCCCTGATTGGGCGGCATACATGTGGGAAAATTAAATTAAATTAAATGTATGATTTAGCTGCCCTGCTTTCTTTGCACCTTTGTGGCTCTGTGCAATACTGTAATTTATATTTATGAGATTACTGAGAGATTTTAAAACGTATTAACCTACCAAACACTCAATGTAAAAAATGTATTCTTCTGGGTTTACTATGGAAATGCAGAGGGGGAGGAGAAGATAAAATAAAAATGGAGAGATTGCTGTTTGAGTGCTGGAGAAAGGGATGTTATGACTACACTTTCTGATCAAAAGGATACCCTGCCTGCCTGCCAGCCAGCCTGGTCTTCTGCTTTACTTCCTCTTTTACTCCACCTGGTGTCAAGGGAGCTTGCCCGGTATGCGCTCTTATTCCTTGGTGGATACATTTAGCAAGCTGGGTGTCATTTCAGGCTCAGAACTATGTCTTAATGCTCGGACTGTGGTAGTGGCTGCTAAACTCTGTCACTTATGGAAGAAATTTGCCATGATGCTAGTAAACTCACAGTGATCACAGTATTGATTTTATTTTATTTGATTTATTCAATTTGTATGCCACCCACTCAGCATACACCGACTCAGGGTGGCTCACAAAAATCACAACATAAATCAACAATATACAAAGAAAATACATAATAATACAATGTACAAAATGCAATCTACAAAAAACAACACATTATAATATACAGCAACACAGTAGAATACTGTAATATAATGATAAAGTCACAACCACATAGAAAAGTTCCCAATATAAGGTCCAGGAGTAGGGTGGCCGCCGTCCTCAGCCTCACGGTGGGACCATCTTCTGCTGCTCGAGCAAAACAACAGAGTACAACAGAGTACAAAATATAATAGAATACAGTAGTATATAACAACAATACACAAGTCAGAATGTCACGTCATCGCAGAAACAATATACATCACAAAAGTGCAAAGAGAAAAACATTGCAAAGCCTAACAGAAACATCACAAAGCAGTGGTGTTCTAGACGGAGAAAATGGCCTCCAGTAAATATGTGGATTTTCACCCCACACTGACAACAGCCTTTCACAGGGGTTTGTTTTATTCCACCTCATTCTTTCTTCCGGTGCTCAAAGCAATGTACATGTTCATTATCTTGATCCCATCTTATCCTCATCATGGGTTTAGTGTATGAAAACCAAGACACAGGACACAGCCTCGGGCTGGGTTAACTCAGGTTTATTGCATCGTGGACAGAGGGAACATGAGGTAATGGCGGATCGATAGCTCTTTATATACAGTGGTAATACATTTGAACGTGGTGCCATTGTAGCCCATTGGCTACTGCCTGCGTGACGTCATTGCGAGTCACGCCCTTCTTGTCCAGGTGTAGGTAGTGGCGGGAAAGCTTCCCGCGCTGCTGCCTTTGATGAGATCGGACCAATAGAGCTTGGACGCTCGCTGCTGCCAGCTGGTGGACATTAGCTCGCGTCCTCATTCAGGGTTCATATGATACAGCTGAAGGTTACATTGTTGCTATAGGCAAGGATACATTGGTTCAGATACATTGTAATCCATGTGGAAGGTAAAACCCTTAGAACACAACATCCCTCCCCCCTAGGACGAGACAACGTCTCGAGCCCATGCTTCCAGACACTCCCCCTCCTAGGAGACAAAATCCCTCAGCCAAGATGGCTTGTTTCGAACACGCTGGGGTCTCGATGCGGGCTGCCTCTCCCCGGGTTTGCTACCTTCTCTTTGTCCCCTGGTTTCCTGTCCTGTAATTTGAGAGGGAGACTCGTTAGTGACTTGCCGCGGCTCTGCGGCGTTGTTGGGAGGTGTGCTCTTATTTAGGGAGGAACCGGGGGCACTGGGGGCTAACGAAAACCCCCTCTTCTCGCTTGGATGGGTGGGGGAACACTCCTGAAAACCCCCCCGGCTCGCTAAATCAAAATCTAAAGTCCATTCGGGGGCAGCGGTCGCGAACTCCTCTCCCCCTTCCCCGGCCTCTGACGGAACTGGTTTATCAAAAGGATATGAGTCGGGGCCGCTGCTTCTTCCTTCCCCCCTTGCTTGGGACTGTTGTCCGCTGCCGTCTCCCCCTTGGGTTACGCGGGTGGGGGAGAACCCTAACGCTGAATCTTGTTGGGGATCCTCACTGACTGGCCCACTTACTCGGTGCCTCAGCTGGTCTGCGTGTCTCCTCCAGAGGAGACCGGTGTGGGTTTCGACTCGGTACGACACTGGCCCCGTCTGTTCTACAACCGTCCCCGGCACCCAGGCTGGCCCCGCGCTGGCATAGTTCCTGCAATGGACAGGGTCGCCGGCGGCGAACCCTTTCGAGACTGCCAGCCCCACGTTTTTTCCCTTATCCTCAATTCTTGTGGGGTCCAGCCTGGACAGGAGTGTGGTCAGTTTCCGCCGCATCAATAGCTCTGCCGGCGAGTAACCTGACGCTAAGGGGGTCACCCTATACGCTAGTAAGAACTGACATACTTGGTGGTTCAGGTCCCCGGGGCCCATGCGCCGAAGCGCCTCCTTCGTTGTACGCACCAACCGTTCCACTTGGCCATTCGTGGCCGGGTGAAACGGCGCGGACGTGACATGCCGAATGGCATTCGCCTCCATGAATGCCCCGAACTCTGAGGAGGTGAAGCAACTCGCGTTATCGCTGACTAAAGTGTCGGGTAACCCGAACGTTGAAAAGACCCTCCGTAGTTGGTTAATTGTAGTGGTGGAGGATGTGCTCTTTACCGGAATGACCTCCAGCCACTTTGAGAATGCATCCACTACCAGGAGAAACATGGTTCCTCGGAAAGGGCCAGCGAAATCTACGTGCACTCTGGACCATGGCCCCCTTGCTGTGTCCCATTCCCTATGCGGAAGCCGGGCCGCCTCTGGTCGGGACCCCTGGCACGCCTCACAAGTGCCGACCATGTGCTCAATGTCCTCGTCCAGCTGTGGCCACCAAAAGTAACTGCGGGCCAGCGCTTTTGAGCGAACGATGCCCGGGTGGCTGACGTGCAGCAGTTTGAGAACCCTCGGCCGCATGGGTGTTGGGACCACCACCCGTTGGCCCCACAACAGGCACCCCCTTTCTAGGGACAACTCTAGCTTCTTCCGAAAGAATGGGTCGAATTCCTTGCTTGGGGACGATGCTGGCCACCCTTTCTGCACCCATGAGCTGACTTTCGCCAGCGTTCTGTCCTTGCCTGTCGCCCTGGCTATATCGGCTGGTACTATTGGGGGTTCGTCTAAAACCTCGATTAGCAACACCTGGCGGTCTCTTCCTATTCTGGCTTTTTGGTCGTCCGTCAAGGGCAAAGGGGATCTCGACAGCGCATCAGCATGGCTGATCTCCTTTCCAGGCCGGTACTCCAACTCGTGTTGGTACGCGTTAAGAAAAATGGCCCATCGCAACATTCTCGGGGACAGTATCTGCGGCGTGGGCTTGCCTGCCGTGAAAATTCCTAACAGGGGCTTGTGATCCGTCACGATTTTGAATGGGCGGCCATACAGAAAATCGTGAAACTTTTTGGTCCCCGCTACTATTGCCAATGCCTCCCTGTCGGTTTGCGCGTAATTTCGCTCTGCTTGGGACAGGGACCTTGAGTAAAATGCCACTGGGGCCTCCCGACCGTCATCCAACACGTGGCAAAGCACCGCCCCCACCCCCACCGGTGATGCATCACAGACTAAGACCACCGGCCGTTTGGGGTCGAAGTGTGTAAGGATTGCGTCCGATGTTAAAAGTTGCTTAAGTTCGTTGAACGCCTTCTCGTGCTCGTCACCCCACATCCATGCCTCCTCCTTCTTAAGTAACCGATGAAGCGGTTCAGCCACGGAGGCTTTCCGCGGAAGGAATGTATGGTAGAAATTGAGGAGCCCCAGGAATGACTGAAGTTCGGTTTTGGATGTGGGGCGAGGGGCCTTCTTAATGGCTGCTACCTTGGATTTGGACGGCTTAATACCCTCAGGTGTGATCCGAAACCCTAAAAACTCGACCTCGGTTTCGAAAAAAACACATTTGTCCTTCCTCAGTCTCAGCCCCGCTTTCTCGAACACAGTTAGCACTTTATCCAATCTCTTTGCCAGTTCGGCCTCACTCCCCCCTGTTATCAATACGTCATCAAAATAAGGCAACACCCCCTCCAGCCCCTTCAGGAGGCGTTCCACAAGCGACTGAAAAAGGCCGGGTGCCGAGTTCACGCCGAACTGTAACCGCGACACCTGGAACGCTCCTTTATGTGTGACTATCGTTTGTGCCGCGGCCGTGGCGGGAGTTACGGGGAGTTGCTGATAGGCTTGTGCCAGATCGAGCTTAGCGAAACACTTTCTCCCATTTAGCCTGGCCAAAAGGTGGCTGACCACTGGCACCGGATATGCATTAGGGCGAATCGCCTTGTTAATTGTACACTTATAATCAGCGCAAATGCGCACCTCCCCGTTAGCCTTCAGTGCTGTTACGATTGGAGTTTCCCACTCCGCGGAATCAACAGGAATAAGAATCCCCTGACCCACCAATTTGTCCAGTTCCGCCTCTATTTTGTCCTTTAGTGCGAAAGGCACCCTGCGCGGTTTGAGTCTTATCGGGCGGACCTCCGGGTCTAGGTCGAAGGCTACAGGGGGTCCCTTGAACTTTCCAAGTCCTTTTTCAAACACGGTGGGGTGCGCGTCACACACCGCTTGTATCGGATCCGCGCCCACGGCATGCACCCCCCCTATGAACAAACCCAAGGGCTGAAACCACTGCGTCCCTAGGAGGCTACAATTCCCCCCTTTGAGAACGACTAACGGGAGTTCTGCGGAATGTCTTTTATAGTGAACCCGAAATTTCCCGACCCCCAGCACTGGAATGCTGTTCCCTTGTACGTCTCGTAGCGTGGACCTCAGAGTCTTAAGCTTGGGCCGCGCTTGGGGGTCGATCTTCAAGAACTCTTTCTGGGGAATTATGGATTAATAGGACCCCGAGTCAATCTCCATCCTAACGGGGGCCCCTTGTACTATTACCTCAATGAAGTAATGGTTTTGTCCCGCGGACACGCTGAACACAGTGTCGTCCTCACTGCCGTCCGAGACGCGGCCCACGCCGTCCTGCTTCCTCGTGGGTCGGGCGCCATCTTGGGGTCTCGCTGGACGGTCCGGTCTGGCCGAACGGTCTTTCGACTGCCTCCGGCCCTCTTTCCGATTTCTGCATGCCCTGGCGATGTGCCCGCGCCGGCCACAGCTGTAACATTCGGCTTTCCTGAAAGGGCACTTCGCACGCTCGTGGGCCGCCCCGCAACCATCGCAGCGGCGCCCCCCTTTCCGGACCTTCTGTACCTCTTCGCCGTCGCTGCCATCTGTAGAGGACCTCGAGGTTCGTCGAGTAGCGTGCACCGGTTGTCCTGACTTGCCACGCACCGAGCTTTCCGCTTTGCTGGCCCTAGGACGCCACTCACGCCACTCGTGTATTTCGTCCACTCCCGCATTCGTGGACTCCGCGGATTCCGCGGTCTCTACGACCTCGGCCAACGTGGGTGGCGGCTCCCTGTTCATCAGGCGGCGCTGCACTTCCTTGTCCTTCAGGCCACACAGCACGACGTCCCTCATGATCATCTCCAGGTTGTCCCACTTGCAGGGAACGGCGGCTACCCTCAGGGCCTCCACGAACGCCTCTACCGACTCATCCGGCGCTTGGACTCGCCTCCAAAACGCACTCCTAGCCGGAAACATTGCCTTCGAGGGTTGGAAACGCTCACGCAGCAACTTCAGTATGTCGTCGGTTTTGAAGTCGTCCAACGTCTTCGGTTCGATCATGCCCACCAGCGTCCGCTTGGTCTCTACACCCAGCATTCGGGTGAGGATGGCCCTCTTCCTTTCCTCGTCGTCTTTGACTTTGAGTTCCACCAATGCCGCCTTGAAATCCATGTTAAAGATGGTCCAGTCTTGCGGCTTGGTAATATTGAACCCGCTCTGTGTCCTGGCACTTTGGGAATCCATAATCCCACCTTCGTCGCCAATTTAGTGTATGAAAACCAAGACACAGGACACAGCCTCGGGCTGGGTTAACTCAGGTTTATTGCATCGTGGACAGAGGGAACATGAGGTAATGGCGGATCGATAGCTCTTTATATACAGTGGTAATACATTTGAACGTGGTGCCATTGTAGCCCATTGGCTACTGCCTGCGTGACGTCATTGCGAGTCACGCCCTTCTTGTCCAGGTGTAGGTAGTGGCGGGAAAGCTTCCCGCGCTGCTGCCTTTGATGAGATCGGACCAATAGAGCTTGGACGCTCGCTGCTGCCAGCTGGTGGACATTAGCTCGCGTCCTCATTCAGGGTTCATATGATACAGCTGAAGGTTACATTGTTGCTATAGGCAAGGATACATTGGTTCAGATACATTGTAATCCATGTGGAAGGTAAAACCCTTAGAACACAACAATGGGCTTGTTCAATAAGTTTGGATGAGGACAAGCATTTCACCAAGGCTACCTAGAGTCGAGTCAAGATTGAAGTCAAGTCTGCAAACTCCCTCCTAGATCCTTACTAGCCCTCCCTTTAGACCTATAGTGAGGAAGCCTGCTTCATACCCCGCAGAGGGCAAGGGCCATCAAGGATGTAGAGATGATCCGGTAGACACTGTCCTACTTTCCCCCTTAATATGCAGTTAATCATGCAAAGAAAGAATGACACAAGAGGGTTCTCTTAGGTGTAACAAGTGATTCTGTTAGGTTTCAGGTTAATCACATGTTTGACGTTAGAGGTGTTGCAATAGAATTATATTTTGCTCAGACTAACTGCCTGTATTGGGGGGTGGGGGCTTGTCTCTGAAGAAGGTCACAGTTTTATGTAAGGTGCTATCATAAGGGATTCACCCATGGCATTTTGTGGCATCACAAACAACAAAGTAGTACTTGTAATCGGTTTTATAGGCTATAAAGATAAATACCTATTTATCTGTATAGCCTATAAACAGCAAATAGCAAACAGCATTTTGTGCTCTCTGGTTTCTAGTCATGCCTGCCAAATGACCAAGGAAACGTCCGCAAATGCAGACAGAGCTGGCTCTTTGGCTGTAAATGGAGATGAGTTCTGAACCCTAGACTTGGATATGACTGGCTTTTGAGCAAGGGTGACCTTTACCTTTACTATTATACAAAATAGCATCAAAATAGCATTGTGTTTATTATTTTGTATTGCTCTGTTTCTCCATTATTGTTTAATTTATGATGCATTTATTGCTTTGTTTATATTGTTTTGCTTGTATTATATTGTATTTTGTATATTTGCTTTGTTATCGGTTGTAAACCGCTTTGAATTGTCTCTGACAAGTAAAGCGGTATATAAATAAAATTACAAAAGGAAGGTAGTAATGATGAATTCCTGGTATTAGCCAATCAGAACCATTCTGGAATCTTTAGCTTTGAAACCCAAATGAAAATATCTTTGCTTTCTCTTTTTCTTTTTCCCTCAGTGTGGAGGGAGCTGGACTCCGGAAGGAGCTGGGTCTCTGCTGGAGCAACAGCAGCTAATAAGGACCCAAGATAACATCACAATTGAGAATTGAGTTTTTCATTTCCTGAAAGATGCCCCCCCCCCCTAAAAAAGAGAAATTGTTGGATCAGGGCCACGAAGCGGCTGTCGGGTCCCGGAGGAGACTGGTCAAGCAATGAGACACAAGACAAGATGGAGCGAAGACCAGTGATTTAATGAGGGAAAATCATCAGTATTTATCATGTACAGGCTGCATGCAAAAGAACTGCGATCTGACAAGATCCACATGCCATGTTTACACGAGTTAATTGGGAAACTCTTCAGGGGAGTTAATTAACTAACTTAATCAATGACAGGAGAACTCCATTGTTCCAAGCTATCTGGGGTAAACATGTGGCTGGTATTGGTTTTAGGGCTTAGAGTAATCCGCAGATGCGAGATTACCTATTCCATGACTAGCAAGTTAGTCATTAGCTTCCTATTGTCCGAGCGCTTGTCAGGTCAGCTGTAGGTGAATTAAACCCTATCTAATATTCCGCTCCCCCAATTTCTGTCCCTTCAGGAACCCCTGGCAATGAGGTGATCGCCCATCACCAGGGTTCTGTGAGGGCTAGTATGCCAATTGTGTGTGCAGATCCCACACTCCCCCTTTATTTGTTTAACTAGCAGATTTTGCCCGGCGGTGCCGGGCTGTTTTAAATGGTTTTGGAAGGTTTTTTTTCTTAATGTTGGTAAAGAGCCGGGCTGTTTTAAATTGTGTTGTAAGGGATAATTCTTTTTGGTAATTTATGTAAAAAAGACGTGTGTTGGTGGTTAGGGGTGGTTTTGGGTGTGCACAACTACCACTACCCATACAATACCACTACAACCATTCACAGTTCACAGAGTAATTAGCATTTCCTCCCAACATGCTGGCTACTCATTTTACTAACCTCAGAAGGATGGAAGCCTAAGTCAACCTTGTTCTTCCTCCATCAGGATCAAACTCACAATGTTCTGGCTGCCGTATAGCAGTTTAACCACTGTACCACAATTGCTGGTGGCCCATATTTTAGATGTCAAGGTGGGGGAAAACCCAGCCTAGGGCTCCTGGCCTTCCCTCTATGGGAAAAAGATTGAGAAAAGAAAGGTGGATAATTTATCTGGGACTATGTGATGATTTATCTCCAAAACCGCTTGCAGACCTTCCCCCTGGTGCATTTTCAACATGGTTTAGTTGTATTGGATTTTCTCCCTTGACCTGCCCCCGGTTTTGAGGGAGATGAGAGACAGTTGTGCGGCACGGATGAACGGCCGTAGGAGCGTCGCTAGCGTTGCCACTGGACTTTCCTCTTTTGGCCTCTCCCCGGCCTTGATGGACATGAAGACTCTGCCGGACTTTCCCTCGGCTATTGGCTTGGAAGGAGGTGGCTGGGTGTCTTGTGGTGCCTTTTGCTTTTTTCCTGGCACATGCTTGATTGATACTGCGTATCTAATTTTATGTGATATGTTATTTGTAATTTTGACCTGTCCTTTGCTATATTGTATTTTGTCTTTGCCATATTGTGTATTTTGTTTTTGCTACATTGTATTTGCTATTGTATCTTGCATTTTGTTTTTGCTATATTGTATTTTGTTTAATGTGTTGTGAGCCACCCTGAGTCGGCATGTGCTGAGTAGGGCGGCATACAAATCAAATAAACATAAACATAAACATAACACACACATTAAAAATTCCTGGCAATGCAGGAGTGGTGTGTGTGAGAGAGAGAGAGAGAGAGAGAAAGAGAGAAAGAGAAGCAGTGTGTGTGTGTGTGTGTATTGTCCCCCCAACCCTTCCAGAGCCAGGGGACCCTGCAGAGAGGGGATTCCCCCCATCCCACAGGACACCCCGTTATTAAAGAGAAGAAACCAAGCTCTTTCTTCTCTTTTAAAACAGAGTATTTGGGAGGGGGTGTATTCGATCTCCTCTTCCTGGTCCCCTGGGTTTGGTAGGGTTGGGGGTACAAAAGGGGTCTGTCCCCCCAACCCTTCCAGAGCCAGGGGACCCAGCAGAAAAGGGATCGTCCCCCCCCCAAAAAAAAAACCCACTCCATTTTTAAAGAGAAGAAACCAAGTGGTTTCTTCTCTTTTAAAATGGAGTGTTTGGGAGGGGGCTGTATTCAATCTCCTCTCCCTGGTCCCCTTGGTTTGGTAGGGTGGGGGGACAAAAGGGGTTTGTCCCCTCAACCCTTCCAGACCCAGGGGACCCAGCAGAGAGGGGATCATTCCCCCCCAAAAAAACACAAAACACTCCGTTTTTAAAGAGAAGAAACCAAGTGGTTTCTTCTCTTTTAAAATGGAGTGTGTGTGTGTGGGGTGTGTGTGTGTGTGTATTGGATCTTCTCTCCCTGGTCCCCTGGGTTTGGTAGGGTTGGGGGGGGCAAAAGGGGTTTGTCCCCCCAACCCTTCTGGACCCAGCACCTTTCATTGCCTCCCTCACCCATCCCCTAACCCTTACATAACCCTTATCTTTTCCTGGCTCCCTCCAGCTGGGTCTTTCAAAGTCTTTTCCTCTGGCTCTCACCGTTTATTTTTTAAGTCAGCACGCGTTCCCAGCCTCCTCTGTGCTCGTATCCCTCAGCCTGATTGGCTGAGGGGTTGCACAGTGCAAAGGATGCTGGGAATTGAAGTCCTTTTTCTTTGTTCACGTTCGGGGGACTCCTGCCCCACTGACACATTTCTCAACCCGACAGTTACCTGCGAACCTGGTTCAGGTGAGTGCAGGGAGGCTCGGTCGGGGCTAGTGGGGCCTGGTGCAACATCCTTTGTCACATTCCAATGGTTAACGCACAGATTTATAGGTACAGATTGGACCTGACAGACGGCTCGACGTAGGAGCGGCATCAGCTGACGTGAAGTGAGGACATTCTGGGGTTCTCTCCATGGGGGACATCTTGACATCAGCGAGGGAATACATAGCATGAAATACACAGCATGAATACATAGCATGAATACACAGCATGAATACATAGCCGTTCCCAGTATTATCACCCCCACAATCACCTTGAGGGTCGTTTGTAGCCAACCCCATGGGAACCAGGACCATAACAAATTCCACCACGCCCAGGTAGCATCTTCCTTGATGTTTTTAACCAAGGTATGGAGGTCTGTGAGCTGACTCTGTACCTTACGTGAGTTGTCCGTGAGGTTAAAACAACACATGCCATGGACAGACTCGCAACCCAAATGATGTAACAGTAAGAGGTAATCGATGGCTGCTCAATTATCCAATGTGGCATGGCGAAGCTCTGTCTGCTCTTGATTAAGCAGCGCTATTGCCGAGGAGGTGTGGTTAATGGCTTTTGCCAAAGCGCAAGCCAATTGACCAATTCTCTGAACGTTGCCTACGGCTAAGCCTGGCACGCCAAACAAGCTGACTGCTAATGAAACATACTCAGCTTTACTCAGAATCCTAATGTTGCTATCACATTAGCTGTGTAACTGGGTGGCACGAGCATGCCGTATGTGTGAAGGTACATTAGTGCTTGGTGCAACCATGTCTCTAGTGGGAAGCAACAATGTCAAATGACTGATACAGCAAAGGGAATCAGATACATTTGCAGGAATGTAGTTCCAAGTATACTGGTTACATGTAAAAAACCATCCTGAAGGCAAGGTAACATGAACATACATTGAGCTAATAGTCTCTGGGTTATCACAAGTCCAGTTGCTGTTGCCGGGGTCGAGGCAATGGCGCTGTGGCCCTTCGACTGCGGAACAGCCAGTCATACAAGCACAAGTAGAGTTCAGGCTGACCGCCACTCGGGGAGTGTAGAGAGTGGCCGCATCAGCCGGTAAGACTTTGGTGACTTGGGTTCCCCAGTGTGCATACATTGAAAAGGCAGTCTTGTAAAATGGACCAAATATCCGCTTCACCAACCAGTTGCTGTTCCTGGTGTGCGCATCTGGGGAGTGACACACCAGGATGAGACAAGTGCTCAGAATAGAGGCAGAAGCGGTGGTCTGCCTCAGGCAAAAATCGGACTGATTGACGAGGTTAGCCAATATTTCCCAAACGTTGTACTGCAGCCGGGCAGAGAGATCTCCGCCTAGCATCAGGTTGTTGGCTTCCAATGAAGCTGCTTGAACGCCTCTCCCCGCAAGCAGGGAAAGGATCGAGATGATGGTGGTCATCATGGAATTAGCTGTAATCAGGGAAAAGGCTGCAATCAAGATGTTCTCCGTTATCGGCTCCTTGTCCTCCCACCGAACAGCGTCCGCCGCCTCCTGGCACAGGGACTTGGCCATCCCCCAGGTGATCTTTGGCGGTGTCATCTGCTGTCGCATCCTCCTCTGCTTGGCTCTCCCCGTCAGGGTTAGTTCCACCATCTCCGGGATCGGGTCCGGAACTGCCTGGGTCCACGCCATTGGACTCGAAGTGAGGCTTGACACACTGGGCTGGAATCCAGATAACGCCTGTAGGATACATAATTGCAGCATACCCTCTTCCCCAGGTTATGAGTGGTGCCAGACCCTTCCAGGAAGGATCTGGTGGCACTCGGTAACGCACTATCGGCCACGGGAGAGCCTCTGAGCGACGGAAGTGCTTTTCCTGTGGAGTGCAATCCGAAAAAACATTAAGTTGATTGTACGTAAACAATACCTTGTTCAGACAATGTTGTGCCTGACCCTGATTTTTGGGGAGGGCTGGTGGTTCCCCCCTTTCTGTTTGTCTGTCAATGTAGGACTTAAGCGTCCGATTGACCCATTCCACAATCGTTTGCCCTTGCGGATTGTACGGAACGCCAAAGGTGTGCTTAATGTCCCAGGTGGCCATGAAGGTGAAATCTCATAATCTATGGGGGAAAGGGGGAGTTTCTCTTTTACTATTGGATAAAATTGCAGAGTGGTAGGAGCTTTGCTACCATGTTAAATGGGTCCCTTCATCCCTTGCAAAGAGCAGGCTGAGGGAAAATCTACTACCTCAAGGGCATTGCTATGTGTCAGTTTTCAGCTGGGTTTATGTCTACAAGCCACTAACACTGCAGCCAATGCAAGCCCTAACATCTCCTCCCAACACTTTTGGCCCTGTGCTGATTGGGGCAGCCTTGGTCATCTACTTTGGGATGTCTGTGATTGGTACTTATGGGGATTTCCTGCACCTGCAATGAACACATTCAGAAACTTCTATACTGTACATCAGAATACACATTTGTTAGGGGCCCCATCCACACTACTGAGCATGTCTAGTCCTGTTCCCTCTGAGGCTGGAACTGCACATTGCAGATAACCTGCAGAAAGCTTTTTGCTACAGGTTACCTGCAATGCAGAACAAAAATGCTTCTATCACAATCATGTCTGAATGCAGTGAAAACGGAGCTACTGTCTGCCCGCTCTGGGCAAGAACAACAAGGGCTGGCCAGCACTGACCACATAACAACACTGGTTTTGTCCAGGGGGAATCAGTTTCAGTGGTTCCATTTTCACCACATGTGAAGCAGGTTGCACTTATTTCTCTGTGGGGTTTGTTTGTCCAGCAGGCAGCTAGACAGCAGCAGCAGGGAACACATGTTGGTGTTATTGATGGTGTAGGTCTGCCCAGCCCTCAAATCCTGACAATGATGCTCCTACTGCCATCCAGCCATCCTGCTGACAAGCTGTACAAACAAGCCTTGTGTAAAAAGAAAGGCAGTCTTGTCCAGCTGAAGCCTCCTGTCCTTTAAAATGGCTCTCAATGTAGACTATCCTAAAGCACAGCAAGATGGACATCATGTAAAAGCAATGGAAGTTGCCAGTGATGCACTTCAGCAGGTTCTGTCAGGTTCTGCAGAAATTCCCCCAGGCCACGCCCACTTGGTTGGTCACACCCACCTCCATAGCCCATAATGCAGGATGTTTAGCCATGCCCACAGATTTGGCCAGCCCAGAGAGCAGATAATAAATTTTTTTGCAGTGCATCACTGGAAGTTGCTTTATATTGACTTGAGAGCGGGGGATTGTAATTCTGGCCCATATCTCTTCATTTCCATTTTGCATAAATTGCTACTTTATGGAATTGCTTCTCTTCAGAATGTTTTGAACTTCCTCTCAGGGTTGATTTGGTCTCAAGACCTTCACATTTATTTCTATTTTGGTTTTTACTTCTTCCTTCTATCATATATAATGCAGTCTATTAGTGATGGGCTCCAAAAAAAATTACTACCACACTGTGGGCATGGTATGATGGGCGTGGCCAGGGGAAAAACCCTGTGTTGCACCTGAATTAGGACTACAGTATAGTACTGTATTTTCTGACGTATAAGACTACTTTTTTATCCCGAAAAATCTGTGCCAAAGTCGGGGGTCGTCTTATAGGGCAGGTACTTAACTGCAGCTTGTTTCCCCTTGCTTCATATGTCCGGCGCATATGGTGGGGGGGGGGGTGCCGCGGCCGAGTCCCTGCTCTGTGCGGGGAGTATGAAGCAAGGGGAAGCAAGCTGCACACATCTTCCTGTACCTCGAGGAGGAGAACGCTAGCGTGGATTGGCTCTCCACCAGAACCTGCCCATTCGACTCGGAGGGCTGCGTGTCTTCGGGTTGAGTGTGGGTTAATTTTTATTTGGTGTGCATTGGAAGAGAGGTAGTCATACGGCAAGTATATTCCAAACTCTATATTTTAACTGGAAAAGTTGGGGGTTGTCTTATACACCCAGTCGTCTTATACGCCGGAAAATACGGTACTTTATTTCAAAACTTGGATGGGTGAGGCCAGCCAGAGTTTCTGCTACTGGTTCTAGCGAACTGGTGCGAACCTGCTGATGCCCATCACTGCAGTCTATCATCCCCCCCGCCCTCCTCTGTTTTGTTACATATATTGGGACTCCTATGTTTTGAGGGCCCAAAGCTCTTATTCAAGAAACGTGTTTCATGTGAAGCTAAAGCTCAGATAGCTACTCATTAGGTTTGTTGTGTCCGTACAAAGAACATATTGCCAGTCCTTGCTGCCACTGTTTAGTGCTAACACCTCAGGCAAGAAAAAAAAATCCCTGTCAGTTGAGACTTCACATATCAAAATGGGAAAATGCCAAGCTAGTGTCAGACCAAGCAGCTAAAAATCATCTTTTATACAGTGCCTTGACTGCAATGTGTAAATATGACCACCACCTTTTACAGAATATCTGCTGACACAGGATTCAACAGTAAGATTGGAATTGTTGCCTTCAATAGAAAAACTCATTTACAACATTGAGTACAATACTGAAAGAAACTCCATGTTTGGTATCGGCTACTTCGGTCATTTATGTTTTTGGAAGCAGCAACAGAAGAAGGAGAACCACACTAAATCTCATCTCCTACAGCAGGGATTCTCAACTTGTGGGCCGGATGTGGCCTGCGGTGCCATTTCATGTGGCCCCACCACCTCCACCACACCAGGAAGTGCCATCTGGTGGAGGAAAGGCAAAGTGGCCATCTGACCCCCAAAGCTGACTGAGGGAGTGTGACCCAGCCCCTGGCTTTAAAAGGTAGAGAACTCCTGTCTTACAGTCTTCACAAAGACCTACAGCAGATAGTCCATGGCCAGCTTTGCTGACCATGAATTGGATCAAGAGGCAGAGGAAGAACCTTGTGTTTTTTATATAGCAGAAATGCATATTCTGGGGTGAAATTTACCAAGAGATCAGTGACTGCTCTGGGGTACACAGAAAGAGTCTCCTCGAATATTGTGGTACATTTGAATGACAATCAGGTGTACCCTGATTTAATTTAATTTAATTTTAATTTAATTGTCACATTTATATACCGCTCACTCGGCCAAAGCCAACTCAGGGCGGTTCACAATAAAAATTAAAAAAAAAACCATGTTAAAAACAGTTAAAACTACCCACCCCCTAAAAACAAGGGGTGCAGGATCCAAAGGCACCATGGGGAGGAGTTCTTCTACACCAACCACCCAATGGAGGTTACCCTTCCACCTGCACCCCACACTTGACCCACCAGCCAGGCAAACTTGTGTTGCTGGCTAATCTTTCTCACACTAGGTCAGGCAAAAGGAACTGCAGTGATTCTGGCAGTTTCACGTCTGGCCTGCTCTAATGAAGTGTGATATGTTACATGTTCCTGAGAGACTTATAGACCCCTTGATTGCCACAAATTAAGAAGTCATTGTTAGCATTTCCTGTTGAACACGAGTTATGTGACTTCGTATGCAACAGCAAATGCCAATAATGGCTTTTTAACATGTACCAATTTGCAGTTGAAATGTATACCACTGGAGCTATTTTTATGTGCCATCATGTTTGAAATGATTTATAGTGACTTTAATAAGGTTTTCAAGATATATGAACTATTTAAATTTTAGCAGTTCCACTCTCCCAGTGAGTTTCTGTGGCTGAACAGAGACTCACTCCTAAGTCCTAGTCCATCACTCTATCCACTACATTATATTGGGTATCCAATTGAGTTATGCTGTCACAATTTTTCCATTGAATTCCCACCAGAGTTAGTAACTGTTGACCCATGAATGATACTATCCATGGCTCTACTGGCTTTGACAACTGTGACCTCAGAAGGCCCTGAAAATAAATCAGGCAATGGCCAAAATTCTGTTGCTTAGCATGCTACTTGACACTAGAGTAGGTCTATTGAATCAATGGGGATTTGATGACTCAACTCTTCAACAAGTTCCATTTGATTCAATGGGCCTACTCTAGTTAACCTTACTACTGGATTTCAGTCAATGTCTTCAAATAACTATCAACAAGTAATTCCACCTTGATATCCATTACTTCTGTAATTGTGAAAAATCCCTTAGAACAGAGAGGGCTTTTGGAAAGGCGATTGGTGACTATAATAATTTTGTGTCAGAAATTATTCTGGGTTGAAAGGATTTTTGCTGGGGGAACTCCGCTTAGGGGATGCCCGAATGAGGTTCCTTTCATGCCCCCAAGATCTTTTCCCACTGAAGTGGTCCCTGTTTATCTACTTTCAATTTCTTGATTTTGAACTGCTAGGTTGGCAGGAGCTGGGACAGAGCTGGGGGTTCAAACCATCAGACCCTGGTTGGTGATTGCAACATTAGAATTGGAACACCACTCTCTGAAAGTTGTATTAACAGACTGGGACTTCAAAACAGTGAAGATTCAGACAGCTGCACCAGTTTCAACACTGCTATTTCTATCTTTACTACAGATAATTCAGAAACTATCTTTTATTCTTCTTATGTCAAAATAGCTTCTATGTAAAGAAAAAAAATAGTCAAAATGAATAAACCTCAACTAGATCATTTATATGAAATTCAAAAGACTGCCAGTTTTTCTCTTGTTAACCTCAATGAAATCTGACGATCGTGGAAGCAAACTGCACAAGGAAAGAGTGGATACCATCAGCTAGAGAAGACTAAAATATTGATATTCTAGTTTTATGGTTTTCTTCCACCTCAGGCATTTTTTGTAGGTCTTACAATCAGTTCTGCATGCAGGCTTGTTAATAATGGGGACAACTGCATGTCTCCCTGATAGCCTTCTGGCCCATTACGTCAACAAATCATCATGACTAGATATCAATCTGATTGTATGGCTGAAAAACAACACAAAACATTTTTACAAAAGCAACTGCATGCAGCACCTGACTACATTTCAAATACTGTGGGGTTTGCTCCACTAAAAAAATTGGTGACTTTGAAATATTTTTCTAAGATGCAATGATTTAATCAAATCCTTCTGGTTCGTTTAGTGCCCAGTCTCTGTGTGTGTGTGTGTGTGTGTGTGTGTGTGTGTGTGTGTGTGTGTGTTGTGTGTGTGTGTGTGAGAGAGAGAGAGAGAGAGAGAGAGAGAAAGAAAGAGAGAGAGAGAGAGAGAGAGAGATTTCCTGGGGTACACAGAAAGAGCCTCCTTGAAGAATGTGGTATTTTTGAACCATAATCAGGTGTACACTGGGCAATGGCCACTTTGTGCTGGCTAATCTTTCTCACACTAGGTTGTGTGATAGGAACTGGAGAATGAACTCAGCAAAAGGTGGCTTCATTTTGGCAGTTTCACGTCTGACCTAGACATGGAAGAAGAAGTAGTTAATTTTCTTCTTGCTCAGATGGAGGGTAAATCTTCAGATAGTGTTTATTTTATTTATTTGTTGAATTTTTATACCACCCACCTGACATTGGCATAATTCTGGGTGGTTTACATTAATTTACAAAATAACTAAAAATCCCAACCATCCTGTAAAAAGATAGGTCAGGTCAAAAATATTTCAAGAACATTTAAAAAACCAACTAGAGGCAGCAAAGAAGGGCAAAATTCTCATTTGGGTGAGATATTTTGAAAAACTTTTTTTATAAAGTTTGGCCTTCACTAATTTTCAAAAACCTTGGAGTGAAGGAGCCTGCTGGACCTGCACAGGAAGGGAATTCAAGAGTTGTGGGGTCACCATGAAGAAAGCTCTATTTCTAGTTCAAATTTTCCAGGGCCCACTTGAGGTGGCCACTGACAGCCATCAAACCTGACAGGTTTTTGTTGTCCATTCCAATTCTGTCAAAGAGTGGTATTCCATCAGGCATCAAGGTTCTCAATCATTTAGGGCTTTATAAGTTAAAACCAGAACCTTAAATCAGCACAGAGGTCTACAGGCAACCAGTGGAGGAGGGCCATGACATCAGTTGAGCAGCTGCATTCTCTAGATCAGTGCTGGTGAACCTATAGCACACATGCCAGATGTGGCACTTGGAGCCAGTGGTGGGCACCAGCAGGTTCGCACCAGTTCACCAGAACCAGTAGCAGAAATTCTGGCTGGCCCCGCCCATCCAAGTTTTGAAATAAAGTAGTCCTAATTCAGGTGCAATGGAGGGCTTTCCCCCTGGCCACGCCTGCCATACCATGCCCACAGTGTGGTAGTAAAAATATTTGGAGCCCACCACTGCTTGGAGCCCTCTCTGTGGGCACCCATGCAGTCACCCCAGCACAAAGTTTGTCCTGCCCCTCTGCCCAGCAGCCCAATGGAAGTGCTTCATCCCTCACACAGCACAGAATTCTTCACCCTACCCCTCTGCCCAGAAGCGCAATGGGAGCACTTCCTCCTTCGGCCCAGCAGTCCAATGGGAGAGTTTTCTTCCTCCCCTGTTGCTCTGTTGGCACTTTGCGATAAATAAGTGGGTTTTGGGTTGCAATTTGGGCACTCAGTCTCTAAAAGGTTCACCATCACTGCTCTAGATGCTGCACCTTTCCATACCATCTTCAGAGATAACCCCACATAGAGTGCATTACAGCAATCAATTCATGTAATTACCAATGCTTGAACCAGGGTTGTGAGGGAATTCCTATGAAGGAATGGGTGAAGCTGGGATATCTGCCTCAGATTGAAAAGGTAGACCTGGCCACAGCAGATATCTGCTTCTCCATAGTGAAAGCTGGGTCCAGAATAACATCTAGATCCCAAACCTGGTCTTTCAGGGGAAGAATAACCCTGTCAAGACAAGGTTAGCACCCATCTAACAGGCAAGCCTCCCAGTAACAGGATCTTTGTCCTGCCTGCATTTTATCTCAATCTGTTAGCCCTCATCCTGTCCATTATCATGGTCAGGCAATGGGCCAGCACCTTAATAGCATCCACTGCCAACAATGTAAAAGAGAGATAGAGTTGTGTGCTGTGGCTTCATATAGATGTTAAAGAGCATTGGGAATATGATTGACCTCTGTGGTGTCCCATAATGTTGAACTCAAGGGACTGAAACCACATCCCCAAGTTGAACCCTTCAGACATGGTCAATGAGGAAGGACTTGAGCCAGATAAAAGCTGAGCCCCCAATCCTAAGCCTGTCTAGAAGGAAACCGTGGTTGATTGTATCAAAAGTCACTGAGTGATCCAGGAGGACCAAGGGAATAATAGCCAACAAGATGTAATGAAATAAAAAGGGGTCTTTATTTTTAGTGAGTTTTGTAGAAATTCGATCCATGTAAGATTTAATCAGCCACATAAGGAGCAGTTTATAGCCTCAGATAAACAAAGGAAGAGTTAAGAAGCCTAACGGAGTCCAGCTTCATTAGGCAGAGTAAGGAAGAAACAGAGAGAAAGCATACACACGACTGCAGTCTTGGCTGAACAAAGGAATAATCATGGCGTCTCTTTATTCAAACAGAGTATATCAGAAACAAAACTAAGGCACACACAGCCAATCAGAATGTCAGAACCAAATAAGGAGAAATAAGGAGAATTCTTCTCACTATTCTACGCATGCCCAAAATCAAGCGTTGTCTCTCATGTATACAAAGAGGCCTTTGTTTACAAAATGTGTAGGAGACAGGCAGACAGAAACCAGATACATTCCCACATGTCCTCCTTTTTCATTTAAATTTGAGAGAGGGACGGCTAATCATACCCCTGCATGTCATCATACTCCATAACTACTCCTCCATATACATCATCACTGTCCTCCTGGACATCGTACCCCTCCTGACTCCTGGTACCTTGTTCCGGAGGATGATACCTCATTGAGTACAATTGCCGTCGTGCAAAACCCGATGTCTCCCTTCTATGCAGTGGACATGTGTTACACATAGAAATAAGATTAGGACTACAATAAATGCAAAAACACAAAGATATAAGGCAAATAATAATAATTACCCCATAAAAGAAAACTTGTCTAAGGACAGACAAATCAGGCAACCAAGAAGTCATCCAATCAAAGAGATTAACATCAGTGCGTACATTGTTAGTAATGCTCTCCTGTAAATTCTGAAGTTCTTTCTCAATCGTATTATTCAGATCCTGGAATTTTACCCAACATCCCTGGTTCCCGACCAGTTTACAAAATCCTCCGGATTTTGCTAACAGGTAATCTATGGCCAGTCTGTCCTGCATTTGGTCTTGATGAAGCTCAGTGATTTCCATTTGAAGATCCCGTATGACCCTCCCTGTGGCGTTGATTGATTTCTCCAGCCTACAGGTGAGTCCCAAAATGGACCTTCTATTCTCCTGGGAAATGACACCTGGGTATGATCCCAATGTGAGTGATCCAGTGATAACACTCCCTATAGCTCTCCCCCAGGAGCTACCATCAGAAAGCTGAACATCGATTATCACTTCATCATTGCAACCAGAACCCATCGGGCCGGCAACAGCTCTCCGGCGCCGTGCATCTGCCTGAAGCGGCATTTGCACTTGTACGGGTAAGGTAAAATAACCCAATGCTGCACATTGATATTGTCCTGGATGGAAATTCGTGGCAACTCCATTAAAAAAGAACCACATGTTGGGATCCTTGATTTGCCATCCATTGCAAATTGAACCACTATCTATAGCAGAATAATCAGGAGTAAACATAGGAAACACATCATATATATCTTCAATAGTAGTGTTAAACAAGGTAAAATTAAGCTTATAAGAACTGTTATAACTACCCCATAACCAAAAATAATCGTCACATCCTGTATAATTGCCTACATTCCGCAAAACCCTTTTTGCTTGAGACCAGTGCTTCCATTTACTATTCCAGACCCCAGAACTATGACAGCAGAAACAAAGCCCTTTAGTGTATTTCTTGAATGTCATGCTTCGCCAGCAGGTGTTGTTAAATTGTTCTGGGGGATTAGAGAAGAGTGTAGACCTATCAATATGTTGCAAGTGTCCAATAACCAACTCAGGCGTGTTGAACAATGCCAGAAGAAAGGCCATTTGAGACACTGCCAGTGGATGCTCATAGTATAACGTTGCATTCTTACCATGAACCTCAAACATATAGTTAGCATGACGAAGCCAAAAGTTGGGGTTGCCCCCATGAGTCATTGTTTTTACAGCTGGAAGCACAGTAAGAAAGAAAAGAACAAATGTCAGCAAATTTAGTTTACTGGTGAACCACCATCCTGGAGCTGAGTAACCTTCTTCTCTCTCCATGGGCGGATCGCTCGAGCAGGAATCCTTCCACTCAGGATCCCCTTGTTGCCAATAAACGACCAATGGCTTAGGAAGACACTCCCCTAAGAAACAGGAGCATGCCCTGTTTGATGACCAGTGCCATGTTATTACTAGCACCATGTAACTAAACATGAAACATGCCTGACATATAACATAAATGCAATATCACAAACCCATTTACATGTGTAGGGTACTAAAAACTCTTCCATGTACTTCTGGAGGTACCTTGAGATATGCAGTTTCATAAGGCAAAATATAACATAAGCAAAGACAGGTCTTTCCCCTGCAAGAGAATAAGCAAAACATTTAAGCATGAACAAAACATGAACATTTCTCTTCTTCCTTACATGAAGGAGGTTTCTGTAGCATTCTAGCAAGCATTTCTCACTCCCCAATTACATGAGTAAGGCATTACATTTCTTCTTCTCTCATTAGGTGTAAATGAAAGAGGCATTCAATAACTTAAAACCAGCATAGCATGGTAAATCAAATACAGTACAAATATCATTAGAGCATTTCACACTCATAGCATCAGCAGGTAGACAATTTTTAAAAAGGCTTTCAGGTTTTATAATGCAAACAAGGCCAATTCTTCTTTAGAGTCCACACAAACTTTTAGTCCAATTAAAATGTCCAAATTAAAAGTCCAAATGTTGATTGAAGCTTTCTTCTTCTCAGATTACAAGTTAAACACTATCTTCTCTCCAGCACAGTTCTTGGCATGGCAAGGTTGAAATTAGGCCATAAATTAATTCTCACTGAATTCACAAGACAACCAGACAACCCCCCTTTTCAGCTTTTCGGGCAAACACACATTCCTTCATGCTCCAGCCACACCCATCTGTATTAAGGCAGGCAGATGAGGTATGAAGGCACAAGGAACTACTTCTCCAGAAGTTGCAAGTAACTTTCACACAGAAGAACAGTACAGGGAATTCTCATTTGCTTTCCCTGCAATCCTGATGCTTGAAACTTGGAACCGCCCACTCTGGATCTCTTTGTTTGAGGGTTGGGCAGTTCAAAATCAGCCAAAAACTGGAGTATGTCTTCTCCCTCCTTGTATTTTTGCAAAAGCCTGCTGTCCATAGAGGAAGGATCCACACCCCTTTTCCTCTGGACTTCTTTCATTTGCAGCATCTGAATCTCAACTTTATGACAAACTGCATCTGTTAGTTTGTACTTGCGAGAAGACCCCTTTTTGGGCTTGGGTTTTCTGCATTCCTCCTCTGGGCCATCCTTCCTGGCCACACGTGAGGAATCAAGTTTACTACTCAGCTTCTCCTGCTCTTGTGATGAGGGGGTGAGCTGAGGTCTCCTGTGCTTCCCTTGGAATCACACTCCTTGCTTCCTGCCACTGTGCATGCATTAATAACTTCAATCTGTGATGAGGTCCCCACCATTTGTTCCCAATCAGTTGGCACTAGTTGTTTTTCAGACTTGGCAGGCAGTATTGCAGCAGTCCCATTTGCACGAGCCTCTCTGTTCACTGGATATACAGCAACAGTTTCCATATCCAGCACAGCTGCAGTTAAAGCAGCAGAGAACAGGTCTTTTGTAGGGCTAAAAGTGCTTGATTGCTGCAAGGCAGGATATAATGTCCCATCTCCTTTTCCACCCCCATCTCCATCAGGGGGCTCATGCTGTTGTTTCTCATATGATGGAGGGGCTGTCGCCAGAGTCCCTCCCTTGGCTGGGGGCAAAAGCTATGGAAGGGGACCAGCAAGCCTCTGGGACAACAAAATATTCCTTGGAGTAAGTCTTTGAAGACAGTTTCTGACTTCATTCCAGGTATATTGCACTGGGACAGAAACCCCATCATGCTTCTGCAATTCATTCCCAACCTTATCCCAATCTTTTAAGTCCAGACAGTCATATTTAAACCAAGGACAGTGTTTTCCTACAACTTGGACCAGCTGTTGTACTTCCTTCGTATCAGCCCGTCGCCCATTCTTATTCAGAAGATATGAGATATCTTTACAAAGCTCCTGCTCTGGCGAAGCTAGCACACACCCCATGATAAATTTTTCACTCACCCTGTTGGGATTCTCAAGCGCTTGACTGACCTTTCCTCTGGTCGGACCTTTTCTGGTCGTGGGTGAATGAGACCTTGTCCCTGGTCGCAATGAGGTGCTAATGAGGTGCTAATCGCTGAAGCATTTTTCAAAGCGTTCTTTGAATTTCATTCAAATGCCTCACAACGGGGCACCACTTGTAGAAATTCGATCCATGTAAGATTTAATCAGCCTCATAATGAGCAGTTTATAGCCTCAGATAAACAAAGGAAGAGTTAAGAAGCCTAACGGAGTCCAGCTTCATTAGGCAGAGTAAGGAAGAAACAGAGATAGAGAGAAAGCATACACACGACTGCAGTCTTGGCTGAACAAAGGAATAATCATGGCGTCTCTTTATTCAAACAGAGTATATCAGAAACAAAACTAAGGCACACACAGCCAATCAGAATGTCAGAACCAAATAAGGAGAAATAAGGAGAATTCTTCTCACTATTCTACGCATGCCCAAAATCAAGCGTTGTCTCTCATGTATACAAAGAGGCCTTTGTTTACAAAATGTGTAGGAGACAGGCAGACAGAAACCAGATACATTCCCACAGAGTTTAAAATGGTTACTGTCATTTTTTACTTCCTGAGCAGGGGTGAAGAAAGTCTTAGAATAATGTCCTCAAGCCAGGTGCAGCTTCCTGTCATCTTGAAATTCATAACAATTTCATACTGTGGGAATGGAAGTGCCGAAGATGGACATTGAATGTGCAGTCTTATTGGTTAGGAGGAAGGAAGAAGTGGAATGAAGGATGAAAAATGGGTTTGGTTATCTTAGAATGTGGAAGAAGAAACATCATTATTATATTGTGCATGTTCAAAGCAAGAGGAAAGATGAGTTATCTATGCTTACTTGTGAGTAAAACAGTAGAAAGATGTAATCTTGATTTTGCTATCTGACTAGGCCAGGAAATATAGTTAGATGTGCCTTTCTTGTTTTATCCAGGGAAAGGTGAAAGGTAAAAATGTTCCTTTTTATTTTTTTGTCTAGTTTTTGTGATCCTAAACTTTGATCAATTTTTCCTGCATGTAATAAAGCTGACTTGTTACAGAAGATGTTGCATAAGCTGATGGGAGAATATCAGTTCTTTATTTCTTTATTGGCAATGCTACACATTGCCACCTAATCTACATTGCTTTTTCCAACCTGATCTGGCTTGTTTGTAAGCATAAACAGCCAGTGATTGAAACCTATATAATAGATTTATCTAGCCTGGAGCAGAATCGCATGTACTCTGAGCCAGCAAAAGGTTTTATGCTGGCTTCCCGAATGGGTGCAGGTATCTGTCAGGTGGAACGAGTCCTATGGTAGTGGGATAATGGGCTTTGTTATCTTTACACAGGCCTCACTTAGGATGTTATCTAACAGGGCGATCAATGCTGTCTCAGTATGCCAGTCTGAAGACTGAAGATTATTGGTACTGTATTTAATTTAATTTAATTTAATTTAATTTAATTTAATTTAATAGTCACACTTATACGCCGCCCACTCAGGTAAAACCCGACTCAGGGCGGCATTACAACAATTGTAAAAACATCTAAAAACACATATAAAACCCCCAATTATCCCACCCACCCACCCCACCCACTATAAAAAGAGAACAAGAAGGCTCCTAACTGTTATCTTGTTATGAGCCAGCAGGCGGGGACCGTGTTCCCATTAGGGTCCCACACCTGCCCTGCCAGCCAGGTCTTCAAACCTTTGCTGAAGGGCAGCAATTCTGTTTGAAGACTTAGATCTGTTGGCAGGAGGTTCCAGAGGGCTGGTGTGGACACGGAGAAGGCCCTCCTCCGAGTACTAGACAGATGTGCTCCTCTAGTTGAGGGCACAACTAAAGAGCCCCTCCGGTCCGCTCTGGTTGGATGGGCAGACACTCTTGGGGCGATGTGGTCTCTTAGGTATCCTGGCCCACTACCATATAGGGCTTTAAAGGTCAAAACCAGCACCTTGAATTGCACCCAGAGGCAATTTAATTTAATTTAATTGTTCAGCTTGTATGCCGCCCCACTCGCACAGAGACCCTGGGTGGCTGACAAAAAAAAAATCACAGAATATCACATCACCTTACAATAATACAATAATGCAATAGTAAAAAAAATATCAGAAACAATGTATATAATATTACAAAAAACTCAAAAATTCAACCCCCCACAACTGAGTCCACTTCTCTTCAGTTCAGACAGGCCGAGGGGAGAAGTCTGGAGCAGCGGCAGCGGCTGCATTTTTGTGGCCGCAGGGACTGCAGGACAGCTGCTCCCACTTCCCTCTGGCCAGCCAGGCCAAGAGAAGGAGTCCGGGACGTCGGCAGGGTGGCGCTTTTGTGGCCGTGGGACAGCTGCTCCCATTTCCCTTTGGCAGGCCAGACTGAGGGAAGGAGTCCGGGACATCGGCGGGGCGGCACTTTTTGTGGCCGCGGAAATGCCTGCAACTAGTCAACCATTATTTTCTCCACCAGCGCTACCCCGCCGATGTCCCGTACTCCTTCCCTCAGTCCGGCCCACCAGAGGGAAATGGGAGCAGCTGTCCCATGCCCTGCCAACATCCCAGACTCCTTCCCTCGGCCTGGCTGGCCTGAGGGAAGTGGGAGCAGCTGTCCTGCAGTCCCTGCGGCCACAAAAATGCAGCCGCTGCTGCTGCTCCAGACTTCTCCCCTCAGCCTGTCTGACCTGGAGGGAAGGAGTCCAGGACATTGGTGGGGTGGCACTTTTTGTGGCCACGGGAATGCCTGCAACTAGTCAACCATTATTTTCTCCACCAGCCTGCCCCCCAAAATGGGATGTTACTAACCAGTTAATAGTTATTTAGATCTTCTGATGACAAATTGGCCTTTTAAAGCACAGGCAACACAATAATCTCCTTCAAGTAGTAAGGTATATATAACCCACAAGCAGGAATGAGTTGATAATTTGTGTGTCCTTTTTATGGTCACACCCTTAGCCATTTTCAGCACCCATGAGGAGAAAAAGCCAAATGAAGAGGTCATGGCCATACAGAATGCAAATACAGTACCTTGTTCATGTCATCAGGCATAGCAGGTTGAAATTGATCCAAGATAGCTGCACAAAAAAACATGTCAAGGTCCTTTTCTGATGGTTTCAATCTTATAGTGGAAATGAGCTGCAACTTTGTTGCAGGTGGTCACATCTGATTGAAGTGATTCTGCCTGCCCAGTGGAGGTGAGGTCCCAGAGTTCTATTTAATGATTAGCGGGCTCACTAATGAACTTGGTATTATAGGCTATTTTTGCAGCTTTAACTGCTAACCTGAGGATCCAGGCGATCCATATACTGTATCTCTACATAGATGACTGGCTGCTAGTAGAAGCTGTGGAAAATATATTAGTAAAGAGCATGCTACTTTGTCATAAAAAAAACCTGGGACTTCAAATCAGTGCATTCAAATCAAAGTTGATACCCGCTCAAATCCTTTAGTTTATAAGAGCAACACTGAATACTGTCAAGGCTCCTCTGTCAGCTGACAAGTCATCCAATTTTACTTGTACAGTTAAAAGACTTCCTGCAAAAAAACTGAATTTCTGCCTTCAAGATTCACATCTTATTAGGGCTGATACTGGCAAGAACATCATTCACGCCTTATGCAAGTCTGAGGATGATATGTCTGCAGAATTAGTTTATTCAGCACTTTTCATCCCAAAGGAACAGGCCTATGAAAAGGTGGTATGTTCTCAAGTGGGAAAACACTCACTTGTCTAATAAATGTGCACAGAACTTGGTGAGCCTTTTAAGACAAAAATAAAATAAAACAATATCTAGGTCAATTAGTGCAAGAATTGCTTCAAATGGAAAATCAGCAGGCACTGGTTCAAACATGGTTTCACACAAATGTTCTGGAATTTATAACAGTGAACAGAGTATAGAGTGCCCTTCTAAAATTTCTCAAAGTTCACACCATACAAGCAGTCACAGACAATAATACATTAATGCACAACATAAATAAGCAAAGAAGCACTTTCCTACACTGTGTCTTCTAACTTGATTCCTGCATTGAGGAAGGGTGAGACTAATGGCTCCCTTCCAACTCCACTATTTTGCAATTCTATAATTCTATGGAGAAATGGTACCATCCATCTTCCAGGCAAAAACTGAACAAGCAGATTTCCCCAGTCTCTATAATACGTCATCTCATGAATAGGCATTTAGGTATTATGCGATAGAGGATTGAATACATATAGAATGGCTGATTACTCAAGAGAACAAACAATTTCTTCAGTTTTGTTCAAGTGAATTTCCTCAATGGCTGCATGTTTTTCCCCACCATGATTTGGGGTTTCCTTTAATTCCTCTAATTTCCCTAATCACCAAAATGTTCATCAAAATAAGGCAAGACAATACAGATTACATTTTGATGACCACATCAAACTTCCTTTTGTACCTCTACTGAATTATCATAATTTCTTCTTCCATGTCTGGGCCAGATGTGAAACTTGCAAAATGATGGCACCTTTAGATGAGTTCATGCAGCAGTTCCTTTTGTCTGACCTAGTGTGAGAAAGATTAGCCAGCAACACAAGGTTGCCGTTACTAGGGTACGTCTGATTGTGGTTCAAAACTAACACAATCTTCAAGGAGGCTCTTTCTGTGTAGTATTATTACATGCTACCACACAGATCATCTACTGGCCCATCCAGGAAGGAGTATCACACAGACATGTAATTATCATAATGAAAAATACAATCAATACAAATCTGTGACAGGATGGTGCTTCCAAATGGTATATCTTGCAATGTTCTGTAATGAGAAAAGTGAGAAAAATGTGATGGTTGTAACCAAGTTGCAGATTTATGCATTTCATTTAATGAGATACTTTAGAGCAATGATTCCCAACTTTAGGTTACTTGTTAAGACTACAACTCCCAAAAGCCTTCATCATTGGCTATGAACTGTAGCCTAAGAACATTTGGGCCATTAAGGTTGAGAATGACTAGTCTAGAGGGTTGATATCCATGAAGTGGATTGGTTTGGAGCTATATAACCTTTCTTTGTTATTTGCTAGCACCACTTAATGTACTTCCTGAGGGGCAGTGCCAGCCAAATGATATATTTTTTCAGTTGGGATAGGTTTCAGGCAGATAGGTTTCAAGTAATTGTCATGAACTTTGAAAAGTTACTTTATTTTAATTACTTGTCACCCTGTCTCAAGGTTGAGAAACAGAGCTTTAAAAGTGCAACAATTCAAAGTGATTCCTGGATGCATTACATCATCGGGATTAGTTCCTCTAGTGAACAAAGAAACACCAGAGGGATTCTCAAAGTTCAACGAACGGGAGTGATCTTTGCAACTCAAGTTCATTGTCCTTTTAAACCATCAGTCAATGACACTGCCAAAGAGATGAGAGAGGGAACAAAATGAGAGCATGGCACTTTGCCAACATGCCTTGACCTTGAAAGATTTTGAGGAGATAAGCGTAATCTCAAGATCTGAGTCCAAGGCCACCTAAAAATTCTTAAGGAGGGAGGAAGAGGGGGAAATTGTGTATAAAACCCCCTGATTTTGTTCAGTTAAAAAGTGCTTCTTCAAAGGAGGTGAAGCTCTCATCGGAGTGAGATAAGATCGGGAAAACAATGGGAGATGACACTCTGATTCTATGGGACCAAGCCAGGCTGCCTATTTAGGAGATAGAAAAAATCTCACCAGGCTGACATTTAGCCGGAATTACAGCAAGGCTGGACTTTAGCTCTGGGAGAGATGAGTCCAGGACGATACTTAGAATCTGTTTGTTTTCTTATTTTTCAGTATAAGTTATGTGTTAGAGTAGGTTTAAATTAGAAACCCAGGAATGGGGTATTTTATTTCTAGAGTGTGTTGTGAGTTTATTAGCTTAAGTTTAGCTGTGCTTCAACAATAAAAAGGGAGACGGAACCAGGATTGGTTTCCCTTCCAAGAAAGACAAAAGGACGTTTTGTTTTGTGAACTGGATTATTGGTTCAAGCATTGAGATAAATCTTGCTACAGGAATGTGAGATCTTGCAAGATTCCCATTGCAAGACCTTGGGAAACTCGCCCAGGAGAATGGGGGGCAAGAGTCAAAGGAGCAGCTCATACTGAGGCCTATCTTCTCAGGCCTACCATGGGAGTAAAATTCTGTAGCCTGGCAGTCTGAGAGGAGGGCCTGGATCACTGCCTAACTGTCCCAAAATTGGGTGGATCTTGGTTCTTCATCCTCTTCATCTGTGTGCCCTGCTGCTATCCCAAATAAAGTGAAGGGAGCCCAGTTTGGGGTGCAGTTAAGAGCAGAAGCTCGTGAGAGTAATAATTCTCTATGAATCATTAAGAACTATGTGTACTTATTTTGGCATGTGCTAATTTATACAATATGATCCTAAAATATTCTGCTGAGGAGTAGTACAGGGACAAAGCTGTTGTTTTGTTTACAGATGTGTACCCCTGTCTGATCCAACCAGTTTCCTAAGTATGTTATTTCTGAATGCAACCTTTTTGTGTGGTGTTTATACAGTACAATGCATTTCATAGGTCAGGGTTTGAGCCAGAGTGATTTTCAAATACTTTGGGGTAGGGCAATGTTCCAAAATCTTGTCTTCTCAACTAACTCAGAGCTTCCTCTCTGCTTCTCTGTTTTTTAAGTGGAAGGCACAGACATTTTATAAAAGGGATTTTGTTTCATCTGGCTGTTTTTATAATACAGTATAAGAAAAGATTTTCTAATGCATAGGTTAGCTGGTACTCAATGGACTCAAAGGATTCCTGTTGGACTGTCAAGGAAGATCATCAGCATTGATGAAACTCCAAGCATATGTTAACATTGGTCAATCATTTATATAAATGCTAAAAAAAAGTCATGGTGCCAGTACACTAGCCTGTGGTATACCATTCCTTTGATTTCTCCAGTGACTGTGCCTCCCTTGAAATTCAGCAGGGAATCTTCAGTTTTAAAGCAGAACAGTTATATTTTCTGTTAATCCATGAACTTTAGTAAGGAGGTATAGCTTTTTGAGCAGCAGATATTAGGGAACAGTGTCATATGGCACTGTAAGGTCAACAAATGCTGCTCCATCTGTCTTATATGTTTCAAACATCTTCTATATAGTGGTGGTGAACCTATGGCACACATGGCAGAGGTGGCACTCGGAGTCCTGACTGTGGGCATCCATGCAGTTGCCCCAGCACAGAGTGGCCCTGCCCCTCTGCCCAGAAGCCCAATGGGAGTGCTTCATCCCTGCCCCAGCACAGAGTTCACCCCGTCCCTCTGCCTAGAAGCCAAATGGGAGTTTTTCCTCCCACCCCTGTTGCTGTATTGGCACTTCGATAAATAAGTGGGGTTTGGGTTGCAGTTTGGGTACTCAGTCTCTAAAAGGTTCACCATCACTGTTCTATATGATGGGTTAGATTTAAGATTCTTTACCTGGTTTCAATATAACAATTATTTCCACCACAATTTTAGAATTTGTTTGTCTTAAAGTAATTAAAGAGTTCTAAGAGCCATTCTTTTGTGTTTTTGCCCAAAAGGTGTAATTTGCTCATTATCGAGTCCCACCACTTTGTCATTCCTACATCTTTTTATGGTTTCCTGTAGTTCTGCCAATATGCGGAGAGCAGAAAGTTCTTTGGATTCATCTGAATATCCCTGTGATGTTTTATTTCTATTATGGTTTGGTTGGTCTTCCCTGCCATGAGTAGTTGGCATGGTATTTTGATTTGGGTTTATATTTGCATGCAATGTCCTTTTATTTGAATTGTTGTTCAATCTGATTTCTGGATGCTTCTTGCCATGTCAAGCCAGCAAATTATTTTTGTATCTGTAAAAGTTTTGTATCTGTAAAAGGACCTGTGCGAGACAGTTACTTTGTTGGCTTGTTGAAATGTATGAACTTTAAATGAAGGACTTTTTCTTTTTTGTAATGTTGTATTTTTATCATGATATTTTGTAATGTTGCATTTTTTACAATGATACTGCAATGGCTCAAGTCGCTAAGACGCTGACTGGGAAGCGGAAGGTCAGCAGTTCGATTCCCGAGTACTGCAGGATGGAAATGAGCTCCCATCTTCATCCCAGCTCCTGCCAACCTAGCAGTTCGAAAGCAAGAAATTGCAAGTAGATAAATAGGGACCACTTCGGTGGGAAGATAACAGCGTTTCGTGCACTCCGGTGTCTAGTCATGCCTGCCACATGACCATGGAAACGTCTGCAGAAGCAGACAGCACTGGCTCTTCGGCTTTGAAACAGAGATGAGCACTGCACACTAGAGTCGGATACGACTGGCTTTCGAGCAAGGGAAACCTTTACTTATAATGTAGTGTTTATGGTTTATATGATTTTGTGATATGACGTGTATTGATATATTGTCTGGATTGAGTATTGTAATGTTTAATTTGTTGCAAGCTGCCCTGAGTCGGCGTATGCTGAGTGGGCAGCATACAAGTCGAATAAATAAATAAAAAGTTGAGATCAAATTTATCTTAGTTTTTGTTATATGTTCACTAAAAGGATTTACTTCACAGTACGGAATACAATCTAAATATTTGGTATGTGTTTCCATAGTGAGACCTGGGATGTATTTGGTCTGGCACCCTCTTGGAATGGAGGCACAAGAAATTCTAAAATGGAAGTAACAAATTGATCATACTTCTCTGGTTGTGGAGAACTCTGAAGCACAGCTGTGTCTAGCACTGTTGTAATTTCCCCCCAGTTGGCTTTTTGAAATTAGACTTTCTACAGAATGGTATAGATTGAGGTCAGATGGCTGAGTAGCTCTGACATAGAAAGGGTCAATGCTGAGTGTTTGGGATTGGATCACCTATGCTCTTAATGCACTATCAAGTTACAGGTTCAGCAACAAGAATTAGATCTGGATTGTAGCCTCTCTGCCACCTGCCACTGTTAAATGAAGTCAGAAGACAAACCACCTACGGAATACAAACTAAGGGATGGAAAAGGCAATTTAAACTGTTGTTACGTGTTCTTGACCTCAACCTATGGTGGCTCTATTGATGAATGATCTCCAAAATATCCTGTCCTTAACAATCCTGCTCAGCTCTTGTAAACTCAAGGCTATGGCTTCCTTGATATAGTTTAAACTAGGTAAAGGTAAAGGCCGTCCTTGCTCAAAAGCCTTCAGTGCTCATGTCTGTTTACAACCAAGGAGCCAGCACTGTCTGCATCTGCAGATGTTTCCGTGGACATGTGGCAGGCATATCTAGACACTGGAGTGCACGGAACATTGTCTTCCTTCCCATGGAAAGGGGTACCTATTTATCTACATGCAATTTTTTGTTTCCAAACTGCTAGGTTGGCAGGAGCTGGGTCAGAGATGGAAGCTCACTCCGTCGTGCAGTACTCAGGTATCGAACTCTGACCTTCCAGTTTTCAAGTTCAGCATCTTAACCACTTGGGCCACCACAGTCCAGAGTTTAAACTATACAAATAACCTTGTAACACTGGAGGTCCAAAGGAACAGCTTTGACCTGCTTTTGTCTTTCCAGATGCTGTGCTTGACAGTCAGTTTCATGAATGGACATAGGCACTGGCCACTACAATGCCATTTTATGTCTATTCCTGCTGACTGCTTTTAAATCTAACTTTTGTGATTGTGTGGCTTCTGGTTTAATGTGCTTTTTTATTTACATCTTAATAATTTTATTTCTTTTGCAAAACATTTGCCCCCCCCCCCCCCCAAAAAAAAAGATGAAATAAAAATAAATTGGTTCAGTTACATACTGTATATAGCCCCATTTCCTTGTCCAGATCACAGATTTCAAAGGAAATTCCCCCAGCTTTAGTTGGCATCTGTTCAGCCACCAGGACAGTAAGTATCATACATCGCTCTTCTAATATTTGCTCCCCTTACTTAAAATATTAAAGTAGATATCTTAACGGGCTAGGCAAAAGCCCATTTTGATTAACAGAGAGAAAAACTGGGTCACCTCATGCTCCTTTGGTGTGGAAAAGATGAGGGATAAGAAATCTGGAATCAACCCCTGGGGATTTACAGTCTTTGCGGGCTCCTACTAGCATGGTTTCGTGTTCAGGGAATGAAGAAGCAGACGAGTGAAGTAGTGAAATGCAGCTCTTTATTAGTGGGGTTTGAACACAGTTTGGATAGGGCAAAACTCGGACTTATATACACTATAAACAGTAACAGTAACAATAATACAACAAGCCCATTGGCTAACAGAGTGTGCACATTTTTGATCCACTTATTTGCATAAGAATAGATACATGAGAAAAGATATATTCCACTCCTGTCAGAAAACACAGTTAAGGGGGCATGGCTAGGATGATACCGGAGTAGCACGTAGTTCGATCAGCTCGCACTTGAATGTGGAAATAAATGAGATTTTACACTTAAATCTGGGATTTTAATCTTTGGAGATAAGACCATGTAGCCTTGGAAGTACTTGCTACAATTGTTTTAAAGTGGAAGTGCCATTGGAGTCGGAGTTCAGCGGACAGGGGGGTGAGTGAGGCGCGGCCCAGGCCACGCTAAACGAGCCACTCGGGGCTGGACGAGACCTGGTGTTTGTTGTTTTTTTGGCTCCTGTGGAAAAGAGGGTTAAATAACTGGCACCGGTGGAGGACGAGACCCGAGGATTGAGTTTGGGAGCTGGAAGAAGGTAAAGAGGGGAGGCGGAGGAGGTGTGTGTGAAAGAGAATGACGGGAAAGACGAGTGGTGTAATGGCGACGAGAGGAGAAGGAATCAAAACTTAAAGAGGGAAAGAAAGGAATGTAATGGCGCAACAATGTTTAAAGTTGTAGCTGGGAAAGTGAAAGCGTGAGAAAGTGAGGAAGAGAAGCCAGGTGGCCTAGAGGAATGGATTAAGAAATAAGAAGAATTGAAGTTTGGAGTTTGTTTCTGGCTGGATTGGCTGAGGAGGTATGAAGAGTGTTCTCGCCTGAAAGCCGTTGCCGCTGCTGTGGTTTGGATTTTACAAAGATTTTTACTTATTTTTTACTTTTATTTCTGCTTTTGCTTCTTCCACTCTGGGATAGTTAATGTGGGTCCCTCTTTATTTTGGGACTGTGACTGTTTCCTCACTCTAGTGGAATATTGGTGGAATATAAGTGTTGGCAGTTTCCTCATTTTGTTTTTCAGCTTGCTTTGCTGTGCCATCTTTTTTTTTCTTTCCTGGATCCTCACCTCTTTGGAACATTTACAATTGGGGAATTGTTTTTCTCATTTTTATTTACACAATAAAATGGATTATAAAATTAAGAAGATTTGAATTATAACAAGATCAAGATACGGATATAAAATTTAATATTACTGGATTGGTTCTGGTCTGATTTTTGTATTTGGATTTTGTCTGCAATTGTTAAGAATTCTGGAACATTTTCAAGGAAAGTGTGGTGGGGGATCAAAACCAATTTCTGCATTGAAGCTATTATTTGATATCATAATGGATAAGGCTGCAAGGAGCAGGGAAGAGGAGAAGGAAGTTGTGAAGCCAAAAAGAAAGGGCAAAGCAAAGGATGTGGAACCCCCACCATCATCTTCATCATCGCCTGATCCTGCATATGACCAGACTCAAATTATGGTGGAACTTGGCAAATTATTTCAAAAAATTGATAGGATGGATGAAGCGAGGGTGAAGGATAAAAATGAAATGTTGGATAAATTGACTGGATCGATCACTGACCTTTCTTAAAAAAAAAGATTTAAATATTCATAAGTTAGTGGATAATGTTAAGTTGATGCAAAATGAAATAAAAGCGATGAAAGGGGAAATGAAAGGGATACAAGTGGAGGTGAGAGAAAATAAGATGAAAATGGAGGAGCAAGAGAAAAGGATTGATGTGATGGAAGAGATAATGAGAAAGCAGAATATTTTGATCCGTCATGTGACTCAAAGATCTCCAGACCAGCTAAGAGATAGAATTGTAAATTGGTTAAATAATTTGAATATGGGGAAAGTGTTTGTTACTGAGGACATTGTAAGTGTCTACAGAGTGGGATCGAGAAGGGGAAAAAGTGATCACAGGAATGTTTTGGTCAAATTTGCAAATTGGGGGGATAAATTGAAGGTGATGGCTTTTCTCAAACAAGCTGGTTCTGGAGCTTTGAAAATTGATGGAGTGGATGTGGAGGTATATAATGATATTCCAATCAAGGAACGTGGATGGAGATTCAAAATGAAACCAGTGACAAAAACTTTGATCAAAAAAGGGATAAAATATAATTGGAGATTTCCACAACAGCTAAGATTTTTTTATGATAAAAAGATGCAGGTGATTGATGAAAGAACTGATGCTTTGGAATACTTGACTTTACTTGATTTGGTCAGTGCGGGTTCAAATGAATGGTTGGAGTTAAGGAAAGATTTGTTGGCATCGGGAGGAATAAAAAGAGACTTCAGTGGAACTGATGAGGGAGGCGCAACAGGAGGAGAACAAATGGGAGGGGAAGGAGAATTGTCATTGATAGTGGTGGAGCAGGAGTCAAGCAAAGGTTAGAAGGGAAAGGAGAAGAAGGGAGAATTCTTAAAGGTAAAGTGCTATTTACAATAGTTTTATTTTCAAAATGTGATATTGCGCTGGAGCTTTAAGTATGATGCTTACTAGGTTCATCCTACCCGTTTTCCCCCTCCCCTCTTTGGAGGTCAAAGGTGATTTTTTTTCTTTCTTCTTTTGAAGGAAAAAGCGGGGAGGTTGCTAATGAGTGTTTTATGTTTTGTTTTTATTTTGTTAGGTTAATTGGTAGCACACCCAATGGAGAGCTCAGGAGGGATAAAAGTGGGGGATAATTCAAATCATGAGAGCAATAAAGGTATTAACATGGAATGTGAAAGGTACAGGATCTCAGATTAAGAGGAAGAGGATAGAATCAGCTCTGAGGAAGGATAGACCGGATATAGTCTTCTTACAGGAAACTCATTAAAAATCTCACGATACAAATAAAATCTTTCTAGGTTGGATGCAGCACTATGAGAAATCCTTTGGCACATCAAAATCAAGAGGAGTAGCAATTTTGATTTCAGCTAGATTGGGGATTGAGATAATAGATAGTATTTCAGATTCGGACGGGAGATTTTTGATAGAGGAAGGGATAATAGATGATGAGGAAATAACATTGGTGAATATATATGCCCCAAATGATCATCAAGGGGAATTTTTAGAAAAAATATGTACGATTTTGGTAAAAGAAAAGTCAACGAAGATGATTGTGGCTGGAGATTTTAATTTAGTAAAATCAAATTTAGATTGTACAAATTTAGCAAGTGGAAAAGGGATTAAAGGCTGAATGTTGGATAATTGGATGGCTGCTTTAAGCTTGAAATATGCTTGGAGAGAATTTAAAGGTACTGAAAGGGTATACTCATATTTTTCGCAGGTTTACAACTCTTATTCCAGATTAGATTATATATTTGTAACTGAAAACTTGATTAAAAGCTTGGAGGATATGGAAGTGGGAATAGTCAATGAATCGGACCATGCTAAGGTGATATTGGATTTAAAATTTTGGAATGAGATTAAACCAAGGAGAATTTAGAAATATGATGCTAATTTATTTAGAGATCAAAAGTGTAAAGAACAAATTACTAAGAACTGAAATGAAAGTTGGCAATGGAATGATAATGGGGAGGTAGAATACAATGTGGTCTGGGATACCATGAAGTCGATTTTTAGAGGGGAGTGTATAAAGATGGCAAGTAATAGATATAAAAATTATAAGTTGGTACAGGGTAAGCTTGAAAAAGAGATAAAGTTGTTACAGGAAGAACATTCAAAAGCAAAGAATAAAAAAGTATTTGCTAATTTATTAAGATTAAAGACTGAATTGGCAGGTAAAGAAATAGAAAAGGTGAAAAGAGATTTGGTTTATTTAAAAAGGGAATATTTTGAATTTAGCAATAAAAATTCAAAACTTTTAGCAAAAGCAGCAAAGGATAAAATGGAAAAGAGGGAAATTGGAGTTTTGATTGATGATCAAGGGATAAGATGTAATAAAATAAAGGACAAGTGTAAAATTGTGAAGGATTTTTATCAAGCTCTTTATGCAAGAAAAGATATAGATGAGGAGAAACTTAAAAAGCAATTAGAAAAACAAATAATTAGTGGAATAAAACAGGAACATAGGGATAGAATGGAAGAATCAGTGATAGAGAAAGAAGTAAAAGAGATAATTGCCAGATTGAAGTTGGGAAAAGCCTCTGGAGAAGATGGGTTGCCTGCGGATTTTTACAAGGAATTTGGAGATATTGTGATACCAAAGTTGGTAAAATTATATAATTATATATTAGATGGAGGGCAAATTCCGACTTCATGGTACCGGACCACAATTGTACTTTTGCCAAAACCTGGAAAGAATTTAGAGAAAGTAGAATCATATAGACCCATCTCACTGATAAACCTGGATGCCAAGATCTTCACAACAATACTTGCCAATCGATTGAATATTTTTATGGGGGAATATATAAATGTTGACCAAGTGGGGTTTCTGAAAGGAAGACACATGGCAGATTTAACCAGAAGAGTAGTTGATTTAGTTGATACGGTGAGTCACACAAAAGAAAAAGTGGGATTAATATCTCTGGATATATTTAAAGCATTTGACTCTTTGCAATGGATTTCAATTAAGGAAATAATAAAAAGCTATGGTTTGGGGGTTAAATTTAGAAGGGTAATTGGTCAATTATATCAACGAGGAATAGCCACTGTTAGAGTAAACAATGTTACAGACGAGGTCAAGTTGGAGGCAGGTATGAGACAGGGTTGCCCATTATCTCCAATACTGTTTATAATGGCAATGGAGATATTAGCAAAAGCTATACAAGAGAAAGCAAAAATAGAGAGAATTATGGGGAATAAGATAAGTATGTATGCGGATGACACTTTGATAATTGTAAAACAACCAGAGAAGGTAATGAATAGAATTTGGCAACAATTAAAGGACTTTGAGGATATTACTGGGTTGAAAATAAATTGGGATAAATCGGAAATGATGCTTTGCAATATAGACGAAAAAGATCAGAAAAAGATAAAGGATATAGTTAATATTCAGATTAAGAATAAGTTGAAATATTTGGGAATAACTATATCAAACAAATTGGAAGATCTTAAAAGATTGAACTATGATATCTTGAAAATTGAAATTAGGAATAAGATACAAAGTTTTCAAAAGTTGAAATTGTCTTGGTTCGGAAGAATTGCACTCGCTAAAATGACGCTGTTACCTAGAATAAATTTTTTATTTGATGCATTAGCAATTCAATTGAAGGATAATGAAATTAAGGAGTTTCAAAAATTGATTAATAACTTTTGTAATGGTGGAAAGAAATCTAGGTTACCAAAAAAGTTATGGTATTTATTGCAGAAAAAAGGAGGGTTGGGAATGCCGAATTTGATGGCATACTATCGAGCGTTTCAAATTAAGAATGTTGTGAAGATCCTGGCAAGGGAAAAGGCATATGGGAGGAAATTGAGATGAGGGATTATAAATATTTGGGTAAAATGGTCTTTTTAGGAGGCAAATTGGGAAAGGTAGAGACAAAGAATACTTTGATGAAAGGATTAATGAATGTATGGAAGATGGCAAAAAAGGATTTGGTCCCAAATGTCTCTCCAATATTGGAAATATTAGATATGGTAAATTTTCCAATTAATATAAATAAGGAGATAAAGGAGATTTTGAAGAAGAATGAGGTTATCCTGTTGAAGGACTGGTTTCAGATATGTAGAGATGAAGCTAGTAGGACAAAATTGTTTGAGCAATTAAAAATTAATTGGTTCCAAAGATTGAGGATTATTAATTGGAATAGTAAATACATGAGTGAATATGATTTAGAAAGAGAAAAGATGGAATTTGAAGAGCTGATTCTAAAACTTAGAAATGGGGATATAAATATTAAGGGATTAGTTAGTAAATTGTATATATTGTTAAATAGGGATGGTGATCCACAAGAGGATTTGAAATTAAGGTGGGAACAAGATTTGAATATAATGATAGGAAAGGATGTATGGAGAAATAAATGGAAAAAGAGGATTATGAGAACTATGTCGGTCAGAATAAAGGAGCATAATTTAAAAATGTTGTGGAGATGGTATCTGAGCCCAGTGAGGCTACATCAAATGGATAATAAAAAGGATAAAATGTGTTGGAGATGTAAGGATACTATTGGAACATATGAACATATGTGGTGGAGTTGTAAAGTGGTTAAAGATTTCTGGAATAGAATTGAAAAAGAAATAGGAGAAATTTTGGGTAAGATGGTAAAACTGGGATCAGGTATCACTCTGTTGACAAATGTGGAAGATATTAATTTAAATAAGGATAAGAAAGAGCTATTAGAAATAATGATTACAATGGCTAGACATTGTATAGCTAGACATTGGAAAAATGGTGTAATTATACAAACGGAAGAGTGGTATAAAGAAATGTGGAATTTAGCTTTGAATGACAAATTGACGTGGGAGATAAAGAAAAAGAGAGATAATTTGAAAGAAAATAGATTTTGGGATATTTGGAAACCTTTTGTGGATCACTCCCTCATGGGTGATGAGAGAAATAGACCTGTACCTGAGCAAAAGGGATTTTGGGATTAAGTTAATGAGATATTCTGAGCTCTCCAGGGCAATGTAAATAATCACAGGGTGATCTATTATTTGCATTTACATTTTGTATCTATCCATATTGGTATTAAATGTTTTATTAGAAAATGAGTTTTAGAGAGGGGAATTAAGGCTAGAGAATCAATTGTAAGTAACAAGTTAAGAGATTGTATCTATAAAGATGGGTGTCAATTACCAGGACAGCAGTACATATTTTTTCTGTACTTTTTGATATTACTTTTTTTCTCTTTATTAGTTGTTTTTTGTACTTTGTATATGAATTACTATTTTTTCTTAAGTATTATGTTGTTTAACTTTGTATTGTGTTTTGTATTTTATATTAATAAAATTTAATAAATAAAAAAGAAAAGAAAACACAGTTAACATACATAACACATGGTTAAGAATATTTACCTTTGTTGAGTTTCACAGAAAAGAGCAGGGCAGATTTCAGGCTGAGAATTATAAGCAAGTCCTCCAAAAATTCCCCTTTTTCATATAACTTTTGAAATGTTAGTCTGTGTTTCAAGCATATTAGAGAGTAAACAAAATAAAACAAAAAGACAAAAAGTGCCACAATGATTTTGTCTTTTTGTTTTATCTAAGCAAACCAGCCAAAACGATCTTTCAGATAATAGTTAAATGAAACATTGTTTACTTGCAAAGAGAGTGCTCCAAATTGTGACATAAAGGCATAGTATTGCTATATGTTTAATAAGAACAATTTAGTCTGATAAATGGCAAGGCATTTTTAAATGTTTTTCACTTTCAAATACATGGCAGAGCATATGCCTCACAAGACAGAGGATCAGCTAGAAGTCATGTTAGTTATTTTGTAAATGCAAAACATGCTGGATTGTTTCGCATTTCTACAACCATCAAAATGCTAATTCAGGGGCAGGGGTTTGACTAGGAAAGGGCTTCTGCTCTGGGACACAGCAATATAGTTAAAGAGGGCCTGGGCGCAAACTGGAGTCAGTGCTGTTCTCTTTTGCTATCATTGTTCTGAGCCATCAAACCTTTTCTGCCTTAGGATGATCCCAACTGAGTTTTGCAGTATGTATGATTGAGTTTTTACAGCTGAGCAAGAATTTGAACCCAGGCCTCCTGGGTCCTCATCTGACAATCGATCCATGAAACCACAGAGGCTCTCTGTTCCTATTATAATAACAGACAACCTTACAGTGAGAAGAGATTAATGTAGGGGAAATAGCCCATATCTAAATACTTTGTCTTTTGAGGACCAAATGCCACCAAGACAGACTACTTAAAAATGTCAATGATCAATAGTATGAAACAAAGAAAAAAAGAGGATGTTTAAAGGAACTAAAGACAGAATCAAAGACACACCTGAGAGAATAGCAGCATCTATATGATAGCTGCTGGCAGACCAGAATGATTAAATGGCCAACAACAAAATGATCTGTCAAGGTCCAGTGAACTTCCAAGACCCATGAATAGAGAATGATGAAATTCTGAAAGAAGGTTGAAAGAAATGACCTGCCTAAGCTAGTAAGTGTACCATAAGGTGGTTAAGAAGGGCATATGTCATGGGACTTGAATAAAACTGCCCTCCCTGAAGTACATGGTTAGACTTCATGGAGAGGAAATTCTAATGTGCCACCCATTCCAGCCTTTTAGACTGATGTCAAAATGGTCTTAAATATGTAATTTTTAAAAAGTGCATAGTAGCTTGGAGTGGTGAACAAAACTGTGCACTAGGTTCCTGGTTTTAGTAATATACTAGCATATTTTGCTCGGCCTTGCCAGGCAGTTTTGTGTATGTGTATGTTTTTGTTAGGGGTGGTTTTGGTGATTGTGATTTGAATTTGTGGTTTTGTTAATTTATTTGATTTTGTTTATTTTGATTTTTGATTTTTTACATATTATTTTGCCTGTTTTATATGCTTCCAGCCTCTAGGTGGAGCTGTGATTAAGAGTACTGCTATTGTCTTTCTTTGTTCAGTTCTGTTCCGGAGGCATGGAGGTAGGATGTGTTTGGTAAGTGCTCTTGATTTTTTATTCTGTGTTTATTTAGTTTTGATTTGGGGGTTTTGGGCTGGGGGGTTTATGTAGAGAGTTTCTATTTAAACTCCCCAAAGTGTTTCTGCTTGTTCTTATGTTTTTATTTTGGATTTTAGATGTGTTTGACTGTTTTGGGTATTTATGGTTGTTATTTTTTCCCCATATTTATTTCTTTAATTTGTGATATTATTGTTTGTTGAATTAGGTATTTTCATGTTGTAGATAGGTGTTTTTAGTGAGTTTTCATGGTTTTTCGTTAGTCTTTCGTATTTCAGGTATTTTTGTTGAGTTTGTTGTTTTTTGTGTTGTTTACTTGGTTTATTTTAATTATTTGTTTATTTATTTGTGTTTTATCAATCAATCAATCAATCAATCAATCAGTTTAATTTATATCCTGCCTTTCTCGGCCAAAGGCCAACTCAAGGTGGCTAACAGCATATACAAATAGCAACAACATAATAATACAGAGATACAATAAATTTACAATAGCGAGCAATACAAGTAAGCATGGTATCAAAATACAAAAACTACATAATTACATTATAAACTACAGTAAAAAAACAGTATAATACAACAACAAACCCAGCATGGAAAAACCCCATGTCCGCTGGAGAAAGTCACAGGAGCTACCACTCCCCCCGGCAGCAAAGGCAGCCACGGCAGTTCAGATTGTCCCAAGGGCTGCAACAGCTGCAAAGACACAGGCAAGAGCCTTAAGGATCAGCTCCAGCCGAGACAAAAAGGGGGGTTAACTTGTTCATTGCCGGCCGACCACTGGTCGAGAGCCCTGCCGGGATCGGTGGTGGCTGGAGCAGGTTTTGAGGGCGGTGACGAGCCCTCCAGGTGCCGCTCATTCATTGCCGGCCGCCGGCCAGTCGAGAGCCCTGCCTCTGGCCCGACTGGCCAAAGGAGGGGGAAGCGGGAGTCCCAGAGCCGTGGCGGCACAGTTTTTGAAGGCGCCCACCGCCCTCCCGCAGGTGGAATCACTCCCCTCTGGCCCGACTGGCTGAAGGAGGGGGGAGGAGGAGTCTCGGAGCCATGGTGGTGCAGGCTTTTGAAGGTGCCCACCGCCCTCCCGCAGGTTTTATTATTTTTGATGCTTGGCATTCTGGTTAACTGTTTTCTTGTTGTTGTTGTGTTTTGTTGGGTGAAGAATGGCCTGTTTGTCATTTCTTCTTTTCCCCATTGCTGTTTCGAAATTAGGTTTCAATGCAGCGATGGGGAAAAGGAAGAGCTGTCAGTCAGCCCGCTCTTCGTTTGGTAAGGTTTGTTAGATCGGTTGTGGAAGAAGGAGGCAGAGAAGAGCTATTTGCTTGATGATGGTTCTCTCCTCTCGGCCTTCTTTTTCCCACGCTTACCTAACAGGAGATCAGCAGGCAATGATCCATAAGGGGTGGTGCTCTTCCAGCCATGTGGGTAATACAAAGGCAGCATCCAGCCATTCACCAGGGAGGGTGCTTCCCCTGATGAATTGCTGCCTGCTGCTTTTTTCCACCCCGGCTCAACTTACCTTGAGGCTGGTGGTGGTCTCGCTGTGTCTTCCGCGGGGTAGCGTGGAGGAGAGGGAGTCTCTCTTCTCCTCATTGCTCCGGGAAAGAAGGCCGGCGGTTGTCTCACCATGGTTTTTAGCGGGTTTGGGTTAGCGAGGCCATGAGGTACTGCGTCCGCCTGCGGCAGCCTTGTGTTCCCGTTGCAGGAGGCACTGTGTCCACCTGCGGCAGCCTTGCATTCCCATTGCGTGAGGCGTTATTTTATTTTATTTTTCACGCGCCGGCTTTTTCTGTGTTCTGCGCACTCGTGCCCTTCAGCCTGATTGGCTGAAGTGGTCATGGCGCGGAGGATGCTGGGACTTGAAGTTTTGTTTCTTTTGTTTGTGTTTGTGCAGTGGCTTTTTTTCTGTGGCTCGTTTTGTATTGGGCACACTGGCTTTCCCAACATTCTAATTGCTCTCGCCTGTGAGACTGATTGGCTGAGAGGCGGCGCGGCCCGGAGGACATTAGGACTTGAAGTTGTTTTGTTTGCGTTCGTGGGGTGGTTGCCCCACTGGCGACTGCCGGGCCCTTGCAGCGATGTGTGGGCTGGGTAAAGGCAAGTGCGGGCAGCTCGGTACGGGATAGTATGGACGGATGCAGGTGTGTATGCCGGAGTCCAACGGTTAATGTCCTTCCTTATAGGTAAAGATTAGCTTACTTTTAACCTTATTTTACTTTTAATTGTATTTGTGAGCCACTTTGAGAACCTCACATTGAGCAGAATACTATCAGCATTTTATATAAATATTTTCCACCCCCCACGTTTCATTATGTTCTGATTAAGGTTCTGACGTTCATGGCTAGAACCCAGTTACAATCCAGACCTGTTCAATACTATATACTGTGCAGTTGAGGATGGTTTCATGAAGCCATGAATGGAGAGAAGAAGAAAAAAGGTATCCAGAATTGCATTGCAAAACAGCTCCAAGAGGCCTAAACTTAAATCAGGCCTTCCCATTATGCAGCATATAGCAGATGCCTCAGGCAGTCAGATGCTGAGAGAGGCAAAAAGTCAAGCTGAGGTTTTAGAAGACAGAACCGTGTGTCGCACTTGTATGTGCTATGCAACTGACCCTCTCCTCCCACACTAGCCTCTTGCCTTAAAGTGCAATGGAGGGCACCGTCCTGGTGTCATCATAGACATTTGATTCAGCCAGCAGGTTGGTAAATATCTGTACAGGAATTCAGGAGGATGGGCATCTTGTTCTTAATTTGTGGCAGAAGTAATAAAACAATACTGTAACACCACAACAATGTGGCTTCCAGGACCACAGGTATTTAGAGGCAGCTGATCCAGGGAACACTGATGTTGTTCTTGGAAAAGAAATGAAAATTGGGAAGTGGGTGTTAACAGACATTCTATTGGGTCGTGGTGTGACTTGCAACTACTGTATTTGGATTTGTTCTGTGTATCCTAGTCTCTCCAACCCTCCACATCTAAGCCTTTTTTATATACAGGTATATAACCAAATAATCACTTCTCCCAACTGAAAGCTGTTCACATCTTTGTTCCTCCTCTCTTTTGTAGTAAGATATATACTTGACTGGCATAATTTTTAGTTTGCTTTTCCTAATCTGGTGTCATCAATTTCAACTGCAGTGTATTATAATATTTGGTTAAAGATCTTAATAGGTACATTTCTTCTTAGATGCACACCTTAATGTAGTGAGGGTATTTGAGTGTGTCAGAGAAGCTAAGAGCAATGATTTCAGAAGGCTATACTCCATTATGAGACTGGGATCCTAGCAGGATCACCCAAAACAGAACGGTCAAAACTGAGACTCCAGATTAAGATTATCGCATTTTTCAAGAGTAACAGTTGTATTAACAGAAGAAAAAGGATATTCCCAATGGTTATGGAGGCAGAGAAATTCCCAAAGGGGACCTACTAGTGACAGGGGTAATAGAAGGTGATATTGGTGGAGGATCTTTCACAGACAATAACAGTGATATTCAATTAAGTTTTGTTAGTACTGTGCAGAAGAAGGTAGTAATACATTTGGAAAAACTTATAATGAGATGACAAATGAAAAAAGAGATAGTGCTGGAAGATAAGATTCCAAAGTCAGAAGGCATTCAATCAGCTACTGGGGTACAGCAAAGGAAAAGTATGAATAGTACTGTAGCTAGGGGCATAATTAGATTAAAGCCAAAAGGATGTCTAGTGGCTGACATACACTGAAGTGAAAGCAAACTCCCATGCTGCACAATCAATTGGAAAATGGGATGCGAGAAGTATGAGGCAAAAAAAAATTTGTGCAGCACTAAATGGAACACAGGGTTGAGAACCTTGCTAAAATTCTGCGGCTATAACAAAGGCTCAATTAAAAGGGGCAGTTATATCATTTGAGTCTTGCATAAGTCTTCTCCCCACCTCCATGTCCCCATGGGAACAATAATTTTGTTAGCCTTATTGGTAGGTTCATTGGCAAGAATTGGAATGAGGTATTTCAGTATCAGGTGAGATTCCCACATAAGACTTTCAAGTGATCTGAATGAGTAGTTAATTAGTTGCTACACGAGCTATTTTTAAAAAAAGACTAACTCTCCTGATACTGGCATGGTAAATATTTTGTATATCTTCCAAATATCCTTACTGTTTAATCATGGAACAACAAATCAGCCGAAAACATAACCTAGAACAGTTATAGATCAGGGGAATGCCTGAGATTGTTAATTTGCCAGATAAGATAAAGTAATGACTCACATGCATTTTGCATATGTTATGAGTATTGTAAGACTGAAGAATACAGCTGCACTCACAAATCGTTCTGCTTTGGAGGGGGTCCTTCTTCCACTTTTTATCTACAACTTTCCACAAGGAAACTCAGATTAATGAAACACTAGAATCATTGTGTGGTACAGTGGTACCTCGCTTAAACTAAAGAGCATAATACATTCCACAGGATTGCTCTTTAAGTGAGTTTGCTCTTTAAGTGAAACACCACTGTAAGTGACCAATTGTGACATTTGGTGAGGGGAATTGCGAACCCTGATTTAGTTGTTAAGTGAGTATTTGGTTGGTTTTAGTTGTTAAGTGAATTTTTGGTTGGTTTTAGTTGTTAAGCAAGTTTTTGATTGGATTTAGTTGTAAAGCAAGTCGACAATTCAGAGAAAATTCTGCTCTTTAAGTGAAAGTCTCTAAGTGAGGTTTTACTGTATATTGTTTTCAGAACAGTGACAAGGCAAGGGAAGTAAAAGGGGGGAAAGCTAGAGAATTAGAAGATGAACAGAGTAGGGAAAAGAGAAGTGAAATGGAAGCGATTTTGTGAATTGATTGAAAGGTAGCTGATAATTTAGGACAAATGGTTACTCCCCCTTCCCTCAGGTAATTCCAAACCAACCTACTTTTCAGGCACCAACACTGTTTTGGAGCTATTGTAAAGGATGTAAAAGATTTGTTACATTTGTACTGAGTTTAAATGTAAACACATTCTTAAGTGTACTCTTTGGTGTCTGCAGATGAATCCCATTCCCATGCAGGCCCACTGGTGAACATAGAAGTTCTAATTGCCAGTCAATTTGGCACACTGGATAAAACGTTTTCTTTTCAATAGAGAAATTTTCCACCCTCCAGGAAGTGATAGTCACCTCTTAGCAATAGCAATCACACTTATATATCGCGCCATAGCACTTGGTGCACTCTCCGGGCAGTTCACAAGGTAATTAGCATTTTGCCCCCAACATGCTGAGTACTCATTTTACCAACTTCAGAGATGCAAGGCTGAATCAACCTTGTTTCCCATCAGGACTGAACTCACAATGTTTTGGCTGCAGTACAGCAGTCTAACCACTGTGCCACCAGAGCTCTTGCCTTCAGATTAATGATAATGCAAGAAAGTGGACACTGAGGGTATCCCCAACATGCATGAAGACAAGAGTTGGCCATTTCTTGAATAATTTTTTTTTTTTGCTTGCAGTTCTGAGCATGGTATCTCTGGCATAACTCAAGAACACGGGCCATGCACTTATGGAATACATTTCTTTATTCACATCTGTTTTCCTGATACTTCAACCAGGGAAATCCTGCTTTGAGCAACATATCTTCTAGTTCATTAATTGGGTTGGGCAAAGCATTGCCCTGCATGAAGTCCTCCATGTTATTTATATGGACCCCAGTTCTCCGACAATATACGAAGAAGTGAATTGTAGCCCCTGAAAGCTTCTAGTAGGAATGACAACACACTCTTTAAATAAGTCAATTTCCCCACACCATTTAATCTGACCTCCAGCTCCCAGTTTTCAAAAGTAGAAATGGACTTGCAGCCACTTTCATTTTCATCTTCTGCCTTTGGGGGACTGTTGTGTTCTAATAGGGTAACCATCTTCATGTGATAACAATGTATCATTTCCTACCAGTAACAATATAGCCTTCAGCTGTATCACTATAAACCCTGTATGAGGACGCGAGCTAATGACCACCAGTGGGCAGCGGCGAGCGTCCAAGCTCTCTCGGTCCATACTCATCAAAGGCTACAGCGCGGAGTTTCCCGCCACTACCTACACCTGGACAAGAAGGGCGTGACTAACAATGACGTCACGCAGACAATAGCCAATAGGCTATCGTGGAGCCACATTCGAATGTTTTACTACTGTATATATTGAGCTATGCATCCGCCATTACCTCATGTTCCCTCTGACCACCATGTAATAAACCTGAGTTAAACCAGCCCGTGGCTGTTTCCTGTGTCTTGGTTCTCATACACTAAATTGGCGACGAAGGTGGGATATGGATTCCCAAGGAGCCAGGGCACAGAGCGGGTTCAACATTACCAAACCGCAAGACTGGGAGCTTTTTGAGATGGACTTCCAGGCGGCACTGGTGGAACTCAAAGTCAAAGACGACGAGGAAAGGAAGAGGGCCATCCTCACCCGAATGCTTGGGATGGAAACCAAGCGAACGCTGGTGAGCATCATTGCACCAAAGAAGATGAGTGATTTCAAAGCCGAGGACATCATGAAACTGCTGCGTGAGCGGTTCCGACCCTCGAGGGCAATGTTTCCCGCTCGGAGCGCGTTTTGGAGGCGAGTCCAAGCGCCGGATGAGTCGGTTGAGACCTTCGTAACAGCCATGAGAATAGCAGCCGCCCCCTGCAGATGGGACAACCTAGAGATGGCCCTCAGGGACGGAGTTCTGTGTGGCCTGAAGGACAAGGAAGTGCAGCGCAGCCTGATGAACAAGGAGCCACCACCCACGCTGGCAGAGGTTGTGGAGGCCGCGGAATCCGCGGAATCCACGAATGCTGGGGTAGACGAAATGCACCAATGGCGTGAGTGGCGTCCTAGAGCCGGCAAAGCGGAGAGTTCGGTGCACGGAAAGTCCGGACAGTCGGTGCACGCAACCCGACGAACCTCGAAGTCGTCTACGGAAGGCAGCGACGGCGAGGAGGTCCAGAAGGTCCGAAAAGGAGGACGCCGCTGCGATGGTTGCGGAGCGGCCCATGAGCGCGCGAAGTGCCCATTCAGAAAAACCGAGTGCTACAACTGCGGCCGTCGGGGGCACATCGCCAAGGCGTGCAGGAAGCGGAAAGAGGGCCGGAGGCATTCACAAGACCATTCGGCCAGACCGGACCGTCCAGCGAGGTCCAAAGATGGCGCCCGGACCACGAGGAAGCAGGACGGCGTGGGCCGCATCTCGGACGACAGCGAGGACGACGCTCCCGTGTTCAGCGTGTCCGCGGGACAACCCCATTACTTCGTTGAGGTACTAGTACAAGGGGCCCCTATTAGGATGGAAATTGACTCGGGGTCCTCCTATTCTATAATTCCCCAGAGAGAGTTCTTGAAAATCGACCCCCACGCGCGACCCAAACTTAAAACGTTGAGGTCCACGCTACGAGACGTACAGGGGAACAGCATTCCAGTGTTGGGGGTCGGGAAATTTCGGGTCCGTTTTAAGAGACATTCTGCGGAACTCCCCCTAGTTGTTCTCAAAGGGGGAAGTTGTAGCCTCCTCGGGACACAGTGGTTTCAGCCTTTGGGTTTGTTCATAGGGGGGGTGCATGCCGTGGGTGCGGACCCAATACAAGCGGTCTGCGACGCGCACCCCGCCGTTTTTAAAAAAGGTCTGGGAAAGTTCAAGGGACCCCCTGTAGCCTTCGACCTAGACCCGGAGGTCCGCCCGATAAGACTCAAACCACGCAGGGTGCCGTTCGCACTAAAGGACAAAATAGAGGCGGAACTGGACAAGCTGGTGGACCAGGGGATTCTTGTTCCTGTGGATTCCGCGGAGTGGGAAACCCCAATTGTAACAGCACTAAAGGCTAACGGGGAGGTGCGCATTTGCGCTGATTATAAGTGTACAATTAACAAGGCGATCCGCCCTAATGCATACCCGGTGCCGGTGGTCAGCCACCTTCTGGCCAGGCTGAATGGGGGAAAGTGTTTCGCTAAGCTCGATTTAGCACAAGCCTACCAGCAACTCCCTGTAACTCCCGCCACGGCAGCGGCACAAACAATAGTTACACATAAAGGGGCGTTCCAGGTGTCGCGTTTACAGTTCGGCGTGAACTCGGCACCCGGCCTTTTTCAGTCGATTGTGGAACGCCTCCTGAAGGGGCTGGAGGGGGTGTTGTGTTACTTTGATGACGTATTGATAACAGGGGGGAGTGAGGCCGAACTGGCAAAGAGATTGGATAAAGTACTGACTGTGTTCGAGAAAGCGGGGCTGCGGCTGAGAAAGGACAAATGCGTTTTTTTCGAAACAGAGGTTGAATTTTTAGGGTTCCGGGTCACACCCGAGGGAATTATGCCGTCCAAATCCAAAGTAGCCGCCATCAAGAAGGCTCCTCGCCCCACATCCAAAACCGAACTACAGTCATTTCTGGGGCTCCTCAATTTTTACCATACCTTCCTTCCACGGAAGGCGTCGGTGGCCGAACCGCTCCATCGGTTGCTTAAAAAGGAGGAAACTTGGCTGTGGGGGGACGAGCAAGAGAGGGCGTTTAAAGAGTTAAAGCAACTCCTAACATCCGAGGCAATCCTAACTCATTTCGATCCCAAACGGCCAGTGGTCTTAGTCTGTGACGCATCCCCGGTGGGGGTGGGGGCGGTGCTGTGCCACGTGTTGGGCGACGGAAGGGAGGCCCCGATAGCGTTTTATTCAAGGTCCCTGTCCCAAGCAGAGCAGAATTACGCACAGACCGACAGGGAGGCATTAGCGATAGTAGCGGGAACCAAAAAATTTCACGATTTCCTGTATGGTCGCCCGTTCAAGATCGTGACCAATCACAAGCCCCTGTTAGGAATTTTCACTGCAAATAAGCCCACGCCACAGATCCTGTCCCCGAGGATGCTGCGGTGGGCTATCTTTCTCAACGCATACCAACATGAATTGGAATACCGGCCAGGGAAGGAGATCAGTCATGCAGACGCACTCTCAAGGTCTCCTTTGCCCCTGTCGGGCGACCAAAAGGCAGGGGTAGAGAGAGACCACCAGGTATTGTTAATAGAGGTCTTAGATTCACCCCCAATAGTACCAGCCGTCATTGCCAGGGCGACAGGCAAGGATAGAACGCTGGAGAAAGTAAGCTCATGGGTTCAGAAGGGGTGGCCGGCGTCCTCCCCAGGTACGGAATTCGACCCATTTTTTCGGAAAAAAATAGAGTTGTCCCTAGAGAGGGGGTGCCTTTTGTGGGGCCAACGGGTGGTGGTCCCTACAGCCCTGCGACCGAGGGTGCTCAAACTGCTGCACGTCAGCCACCCGGGGATCGTCCGTTCCAAGGCGCTAGCCCGGAGTTACTTCTGGTGGCCCCAGCTGGACGCAGACATAGAGCACATGGTCGGCACTTGTGAGGCGTGCCAGGGCTCCCGACCGGAGGCGGCTCGCCTCCCGCATAGGGAATGGGACGCAGCAAGGGGGCCGTGGTCCAGAGTGCACGTAGATTTCGCTGGCCCGTTCCGAGGAACCGTCTTTCTCCTGGTAGTGGATGCGTACTCTAAGTGGCTGGAGGTGATTCCGGTAAAGAGCACGTCCTCCGCCACCACAATTGGCCAACTAAGGAGAGTCTTTTCCACGTTCGGTTTACCCGACACTCTGGTCAGCGATAACGCTAGTTGTTTCACGTCCGCTGAGTTCAGGGCATTCACGGAGGCAAACGCCATTCGGCACGTAACATCTGCGCCGTTTCACCCGGCCACGAATGGCCAAGTGGAGCGGCTGGTGCGGACAACAAAGGATGCGCTGCGGCGCATGGGCTCGGGGGACCTGAATCACCAAGTATGTCAGTTTTTATTAGCGTATAGGGTGACCCCCTTAGCATCCGGATACTCGCCGGCAGAGCTGCTGATGCGGAGAAAACTGACCACGATTCTGTCCAGGTTAGACCCGACGAGGGTCGAGGACAAAGGGAAGAACGTAGGGGTAGCGGTGCTGAAAGGTTTCGCCGCCGGCGATCCTGTGCATTGCAGGAACTACGCCAGCACCGGGCCAGCCTGGGTACCAGGGAGAGTTGTAGAACAGACGGGGCCAGTGTCATATCGGGTGGAAACGAGCACTGGCCTACTGTGGAGGCGGCATGCGGATCAGCTCCGGAGCCGGGTTCCCAGGGAGCAAGCCACGGACGGCTCGGAGATTGCCTCAGCGTTAGGGTCCTCCCCCACCCGTTTATCCCAAGGGGGAGACAACGAAGGGCAACAGTCCCAAACAAGGGGGGGAGGCAGCGGTCCCGACTCATATCCTTTTGATACACCAGTCCTATCAAAGAGAAGCAGCGGTCCCGACTCCCTATCGGAGCCCGGGGGAGAGGGGGAGGAGTTTGCGACCGCTGCCCCCGAATTTGATTTTGATTTTGCGAGCCGGGGGGGTTTTTGGGAGTGTTCCCCCACCCATCCAAGCGAGAAGAGGGTTTTTTCGTTAGCCCCCAGTGCCCCCGGTTATTCCCAAATAAAGCACGCACCTCCCGACAAAGCCGCGGAACCGCGGCAAGGCACTAACAAGTCTCCCTCTCCAATTACAGGACAGGAAGCCAGGGGACAAAGAGAAGGTAGCAAACCCGGGGCAGGGCAGCCCACACCGAGACCCCAGCGTGTTCGAAATAAGCCATCTTGGCTGAGAGACTTCGTCTCATCCTAGGGGGGAGGAGTGTTGTGTTCTAATAGGGTAACCATCTTCATGTGATAACAATGTATCATTTCCTACCAGTAACAATATAGCCTTCAGCTGTATCACTATAAACCCTGTATGAGGACGCGAGCTAATGACCACCAGTGGGCAGCGGCGAGCGTCCAAGCTCTCTCGGTCCATACTCATCAAAGGCTACAGCGCGGAGTTTCCCGCCACTACCTACACCTGGACAAGAAGGGCGTGACTAACAATGACGTCACGCAGACAATAGCCAATAGGCTATCGTGGAGCCACATTCGAATGTTTTACTACTGTATATATTGAGCTATGCATCCGCCATTACCTCATGTTCCCTCTGACCACCATGTAATAAACCTGAGTTAAACCAGCCCGTGGCTGTTTCCTGTGTCTTGGTTCTCATACACTAAAGGGACATTTTTGGTATTCTGAAAAAAACACATGAAAGACTCCAGAGCACAAAACTACCCCCTGGATATTCTACGTTACCTAACCCCATTCCAGATATTATTTATTTATTTATTTTTGGGGGGCATCATTTGTCGTCTGCTCATGAGAACCACATTGATTCCAACTGCAGTTATGGTACTCTATAATTCTGGTTGCACAATTCATTACAATCTATTTATTCACTGTGTTTATTTATAGTATATGCATGGTATCCCATAACAAGTTTTTTTTTTTGCCAGGAATGCAATGTTAAAAGACAATCAAAATAGCAATTGATTGAACAATAAAAGACAATATAAACATGCCAGTAGTATCAAATAAAACAATGAAACAAGATTTTAAAATGCTTGATAAAATAAACTGCATGGTATTCAAGAAAGTGTCGAGAAGAATAAAATAAAAGAGTTTAGCAAGGGTCTCTGGGGAAGGCATTGCAGAATAGGGGAGCCACAGTTGAAAAGACACCTTCTTCAATAGCTACCCATTGCATCCCATTTGGGAGAGTCAAAGGAGGGTTACAAAGGTGATTTATAGGTCTAGGTAAGTAGGTAGGAGAGGAGGCTACTTACGGTGCATGCTCAATCCACAAATTATCTCCAATAGGACTTACTTCAAAATATGCATATCGCTATGTGCCACAGAGTTCTAATTATATGAGGAAAATGTATGCAATTAAATCTAAAACATTCAATAAAGCAAGTTAATTGCATATGAATTTGCTCTTATTCATCATAGTCAGGAAGGGTGTTTCTTCTCTTTTTGGGTCAGCTACTTCCTATGTGTTGTCATGTCTATTGATTGTCTTGACTTTCATGTGTCACATAACATTGCAGGAAGGGCTGCTAAATTTGGGGAGGCAAAATTCATTCCATAGAGAATTAAGCACAATAGTGCATTTCATCATTACCTACTCATTTTCCAGATATATGGGCAGAATGAGAACTAGTTAGTGACCCATAATTCCCTTTAATTGAAAATCTTTTCAGCTAAAATTAGCACCATCTCCTGGCTCATCCCATTCCCCACTCCCCTGGTCTTTTAAGAAAAATCTAGGGTGAAGGTATAGCAGCCAGTCAGAACCAAAGATCCAATATTTGGAACAGCAGGAAGTAAACAAAAGAGTCAGACCCATCCTGAGTGGGAGCATTGCACTGATATATTTGAGAAAGACACAGCACTTCAGAATAATCTGTTCTGGATTCCACAAGCATGTGGTTAACTGCTTAAATTAATCTTAATGGTTAAGGCACTAGGCTTGGAGACTGGAAAGACGGGTTCGGTACCCGAGAGCTGCATGATGGGGGACATAAAAGGAGCCTCATTCGGGCATCCCTTGCCAAAATCCTTTCAACCCAGAGTAATCTCTGACACAAAAATGAATGAACTGCTTAAAACATATATTTGTCAGAGTGGCTAACAAAACAGAAATATTTGAATATCTATTTTCACCCTTTGCCAATTTCTCAGCAATTTTTTAAAAAAAGTGTTCATCCAATATCTACAATAGGACAAAGAAATCAAGATAATTACAGCCAAACCACAAGCATTAGTAATCCAAAGCAGGCCTACTAGGCTGGGTAGATTAAAAAGAGAGTAAATAAAATTCCAAAATGTGTCAAAATGCCAAAACTACAGATCATTCTGGAATCAGAAGGCAAATCAATGAAAGCTAATGAATCAACTGTAGTGTTGGTTTAAGGAGGTTAACAACATACAGTATATCACAAGAGAAGGGCTACAAAAATTGCAAGCAAAATGAACACATGTACAATGTTACCCTTGCCAGCCAATCACTCAATCCCCTGCATTGGAATTGACCACATGAGGAGGACTTTAACTGGGGGGGAAAGGAGTAGGAGAGAAGTTATTACACAATAAGTAACTAATGAATCCCTGGCATTTTCAATTCCCATGACACCTTAGAATTTTTAGAAGCCATTGTTTTTCACACACATGAATTCTTTCAGCCTTGATCTCTGTGGGTGACTACCCAGACTGAACAACAGAACTCTTATAGTCTCACATTCCAGTTCTTAAGAAAGGTGGAACAACTACCAGATGTTTCATTCTTTGTTCTCTTCTAAAACTCAGTTTCAGTTAGCACATAACTCTGCTGGAATGGCAAGTGGAAAAGGTAAGCCATTCCAGAAACCATAGAGATGGTTTTTCACGGCATGTGTGTTTTATGTACAGGCTTGCAATGGCTTGGTTAGTAGGTTACTACAGTTGCATGATGATTTTATCAGGTACTAGCATATTTTGCCCAGCGGTGCCGGGCTTTTTAAAATTGTGTTGGATAGTAAAGGGTTTCTTTTTTTTCTTTTACAAATGGTGCTGGGCTGTTTTAAATGGTGTTGAAAGGTTTAGTAGTTTTGTGGCTTTGAGGCGCTGCATCTGCCTGCGGCGGACTTGCGCTCCCAGTGTGTGTTTTATTTTATTTTTTTGTGCACTGGCTTCCTTAGTGCCGGGCTCTTTAAGTTGGTTTTTGAAGGTTTTTGTTTTTTGTTTATGCAAAATTTATTTTAATTTATTTTAAATTTAATTTAAAATTTAATTTAATTTTGGTTTATGCAAATTTTATTTTAATTTATTTGATTTCAATTATTTTTAAATTTTAAATTTATTTTTGTTTTTTTAATCTTTTTTGAGATTAGTGTGAATATTTTTGAATTTTTGGCTAACTTATTTGATTTGTTTGGGAATTAATCTTTTATTTTGAAATATTTTTGAATGTTTTTTCTCTTGTGGCCTCTGGGTGGGGGTGGTGAGCTTTGCTTCCTCTCTACAATTCTTCTCTTCTGTCCTCTGGGTGCTTCTGGTAAGTGTTTCCTTTCTTTGTTCATTTGATTTCCGGTGGTCATGAAGTCAAGACGTCTGTTGGTAGGCTCTCTGAATTTTTTAGGGGTGGGGGCTGGTTTGGATTTTGGGGGGGGGTCTGTGTGTTTTTTATTATTTGTTTTTGGCTGTGTTTGTGGTTTCTTTTTGGATTTTTGAGTGTTTTTGGTTTGTTTTTTGGGGTTAACTTTTTCAGTGGCTTTCTTTCCCGCGGGCCATGCTGGCTGGACCGTGGGGAAGAAGGGCTGGGGGGGGCTTTTTTGCTTTCTTCTCCACGGGCCATGCTGGCTGGCCCGTGGGGAAGAAGGGCACCGGTCGCGGGGGGGGGGTTCCTTTTTTTCCCCCACGGGCCATGCTGGCTGGCCCGTGGGGAAGAAGGGCTTGGGGGTGGGGGCTTTTTTTTGCTTTCTTCTCCACGGGCCATGCTGGCTGGCCCGTGGGGAAGAAGGGCACTGGCGGCAGGGGGTTCCTTTTTTTTTCCCCGCGAGCCATGCTGGCTGGCCCATGGGGAAGAAGGGCAGTGGCGGCGGGCTTTTTTTTTAACTTTTATTTTTCGCGTGCCGGCCGCCTCAGCGCTCTGTGCGCTAATGGCGCACAGGACGCTGGGGCTTGTAGTTTTGCCTGCTCGTGTTTGCATACTTTAGCGGTTTGTTTCCTGTGGCTTTTTTTTGATTGGCCGCGGCGCGTTTTTGAACGTTCCTTTTGCCGCGCCGCTCAGCCTGATTGGCTCTGGTGTGGCGCGGCGCAAGGAACGTTGGGAATTGAAGTTCCCTTTTTTTTGTTTGCGACTGGGGGGCTCCTGCCCCCGCGTCGAAAATTTCAACCTGACAGTTACCTGCGAACTGGGTTCGGGCGAGTGAACGGAGGCCCATTACGGGCTAGTGGGGCCTGGTGCAACATCCTTTGTCACATTCCAACGGTTAACACACCATTTTATAGGTATAGAAATGTCCCATATCTTGGGGACATGAAAGGAGCCTCATTCGGGTGTCTCCTGAGTGGAGTTCCTCCAGCAAAAATCCTCTCAACTCAGAAAAATTTCTGAAACAAAATTTATTATTATTATTATTATTATTATTATTATTATTATTATTATTATTATTATTATTATTATTATTATTATTATTATTATTATTATTATTATTATTAATCAGCAATGAAAGTTAAAACAGTTGAGAAGTGTGATAGATTGTTTATGAATGGAACAATGAGACAATCGGCCAATTTGATTCCTGCCTGGAGAGATTCTGTCTTGTATATACAATTGTGTGTATTTATTGCTTTCACATGGTTTACAGAAAGGGCCTAAATTAGATACACACAAGCTTTTCTTCCCTTCTTCTTTATGCCTGCTTTGACTCTCTTGTGGCCCCAGAAGAGTCCAGGTTTAGATACATCCTCCACTTTCCTCTCCTTTAGATTCAATGGAACACCACTGGACACAGCTCACAACCTGGTATGGGAACACCACTGGACACAGCTCACAACCTGGCATGGGAAGCCCTAATGACACAAAGTCAGCCTGGGAGTGAAGGAGAGAGATGAGATTGTTTAGAAAATGGATCACTGAAGGGGGGGGGTTGATAAAGAAATGAGGAAGGGGACTACAGAGAGAGGAGGAGGGAGTTGGAGAATGAGAGAGAAAATGAGGGCAGGAGTGCTTGTGAAAAAAGAAAGGGAACTGAGGGCACTTCAGGCATAAGCAGAACTAGCAGTCTATCTGGCAAATTGGCTCTCTGTTCCTCATCCCTTGGATCACCTTATTAAACATAAAGGTCAACCTTCCTCCAAAGCCAGTCATATCTGACTCTAGAGTACAGTGCTCATCTCCATTTACAACCAAAGAGCCAGTGCTGTCTACATCTGCAGACATTTCCATGTGGCAGGCATGGCTAGACGCCGATGCCTACAGAATGCTGTTACCTTTTCCGCCAAAGTGGTCCCTATTTATCTACTTGCAATTTCTTTCTTTTGAACTGCTAGGTTGGCAGGAGCTATGTCAGAGATGGGAACTCACTCTGTCATGTAGCACTTGGGTCTCAAACTGCTGACCTTCCAGTTGTCAAGTTCACTGTCTTAACCACAATGCCACCATAGGCCCTTGGATCAACTTAAACCACCCCATTTGGTCAGAAAATCTAATGCACCCCTGCACTCACAGTTCATATTTCTAGTCAAAGGAAGATGAGTAATTCTCTCAGAAATCACATTTATTTAGATACGTTTCTCAAGAAAGAGAGACAAAAGAAGTCCTTATTAAGCTGTAAGAAACCAGAGCACTAGAAGCCTTCGGAACAAGAGGTAGCTTGGCTAATGAAGGACTGGGGGGAGACCACGGATCAGCACTTGAATATATGCCTTGCAGGCAGAAGCTTGGAAGGTCAGCTGCTGATGTTTCCAGTTAAAAGGACCAGGTTACAGCTAACGGCAAGAAATTTCACCCCAGACCCTGGAAGATAGCTATCAGTTGGAATACAAAGTCAGAAAAACTGCTTGAGGCAAAGCAAAAGCTAATACGAACAATTCTGACACAATTCTTGTATAAGTAGGGTGTTACAAGTGTCAGAATTGTTTGTATTGTAAATTTGCCTGGGAGACCAAAGAAATACATATACTTAGGTTGGGTTTGACACATAAGCTTCGTTCATTTTCCAATTGAAAAACAGCATTTTGCATATATCTATGGATATGTGGGTATGGCCTGTTCTATGTGGGAGAGACGTCACAGCCAATCAGGACTAGGTTGGCAGAACATAGAAGTAGAATAAGAAATCGTAACACACTTGCACCCCTGGTTCAACATTACATTGAAAAATATCACACTGACAGTGAATTTAAATTCGTAATTATTGAGACGGTGAAATCTGAACAGTATAATAGGGTGGATTTGGATAAGTTGCTATTAAGAAGAGAATCATATTACATACACGGATTTCAAATGCTTTTTCCCAGAGGACTTAATCAGGAGATTGAGTACAAATGTTTCTTGTAATACGAGATACTTCTGGATTGAATTCAGTAGAGAAGGAGAGGGGAGGTGGTTTCTCATGATTCGTTATACAGTATAAGCAGAATCAGAGCCACAAATCGGGCAATATAACACAGGTGGGATTAATTATGATCAAGAGCAGTATTTTAGGACTTGTAAATCAGTCTAGTTCACATTCTCTGGCACTAAAAGAATTAACGAATGAGGCCATCCGAACGCGCAGTTAGGTGAGTTCCGTGAATAGATAAAAATGTTTATACTTACTGTTACATTGTAAATTTCTTTAATGTTAATCTATGATGTTATTATTTTAACCCTACACAGAATTATATTTCCTGATGAAGAATATTTGAAAAATCTTTATATACCGGGTAAATTTTGAAACTGGAATCAAGTACATTATTTTTGAAAACTATAGGAATTTGTACATTCATAGAGAAATTTAAAGAAGACAAACACAGACACACACACACACACACACACACACACACACACGTATTGAGAGCATTTATTTCGACGTTTTGAAAAATTTGCTTTGTCTGTGATGAGAACATGACTTATGAAACAATATGAATAATGTGAAGAACATTATTTTGGAAGTTGATTAAAGAAACTATTAGCCTTTGATTTGTCTCAAGCAGTTTTTTCTGACTTTGTATTTCAACACTGCTTGGTCATTGTGGATATATATCAGTTGGAATAGACAAGACTGGTCTGGATAGACAACTAGCTATATCTGACCTGATATGCAACTGTTTCACACTGTATGATCTGGACTTGGATAACGGGCTGGAACAATACTTGAGATCAAGCAATATAAAATACGAAGGAATGTCCTGGAGCTACCATCTAGAACAGGGGTGGCCAAACTTTTTGGGCCACAGGTTGGTCATGTGGTACAGACCATGGGCAGGATCTGGCCACCAACGGCAATTCATCCAGCTCCCAATGCCCTCATTGCTCCTGGAAGAGGAAGTAAAACGTGAGGGCCGGATGAATTGGCATTGGGGACCGGATCCAGCCCACGGGCTGTAGTTTAAAACATAAGAACAGCCTTGCTGGAACAAGCCACAGCCCATCCAGTCCAGCATTCAGTCTCACACAGTGGCTCACCATTTGCTTCAGGGGATTCCCAAGCAGATGCCTTCACCTGCTTAGGATTCCCTGGAAATGGCATTGAGAGATATCCTGCCTATCTCTCCAACCCTGAGGTTGTCCTTAAGTATCCATAATTATAGCCATTGATTCTCTTGTCCTCCATGAACTTGTCTAATCCTTTCTTAAAGCTGTCAAGACTGACAGCTGTCACCGCTTCTTCTGGCAGGGAGTTCCATAGACCAGTGATCCTCTGGATGAAAAAGTACTTTCTCTTATTTGTTTGAGAACTAGTTTGGGCATCCCTGATCTAGAAGGCCTGTGGAAATCCATTTTAACAAGTCCCTCTTGCAACCTCAGGTCAGACTTTGTTTTGTTTTTATCAGATCCACAGCAAAACAGGCCTGCAGTGAGCAATTTCAGCTAAAGTGAACAAGCGTACACAATCTGACAATGCATTAGACCATTGTCTGTGGCTTAACTAAGAGTAAGCCACAGACAATGCAACTGGATTTACTTCTGAATAATCACACTTAGAAGTTGACAGGAAAAATATTGATTCATCTGAAATATGGTGTTGGAGGAGAGCAATTATAGATGCCGTGAATGCCAAAAAGACAAACAAGTACAGTTGGAACTCTCACTAGAAATTAATGTGACTATTTTAAGACTATCATACTTTGGGATCATGATGAAAAAGCAAGGCTCACTGGCAAAGATAATAATGGTGGGGAAAGTAAAAGGCAGTGGGAAAGGAGGAAGACCAAATACAAGATTGATTGAGTTCATAAAATAAGTCATAGCCTTGAGTTTGTGAGAGTTGACCAGGGATCTTAGTGACAGAGCCTTTTGGAGGTCATCACTCCATAGGGTCACTCACTTTGCATTTGAACTGACATGATGACCCATAACAACTACCTCTATAGTGTGGGACACATGCCTATCTTATACCTGCCTCATGGATGGTGTAGTGTTGCACAAAGCTGAGGAAGCTTTTTTTTTAATACTACAGATCCCAGTATCTCCACCGTGACAGCTTTGATCCAAAAGTGATTTTTCTCCAGACTGTACAGTGGGCTTGTTGGGATCAAGGCCCCCAGAATGACTGGCAATGACTGGATGCCTGCCTTGCAAAAACCAGCCCCCATTTTGCATCCTTCCTCAGCAACACAATCCTAATTGGATCAGCCCTGCCTGCTTCCCTTGGACTCTTCTCCTTCCTTGCCAGAAGGGATGACAAGATTCATGGGAGTTTTTGGTTCACTTTTGCTCAGATCTACAACATTCTTCAAAACCTCCTTGATTCCGCTTCTCTCGGCTTCGTCTTGTTTGTTTACAGCCAATCTCAGTGTCTTTCACATTCATTAGCACTTTGCCATCTGCTGCCTTAATAGGGAAATAAATGAGTGTTGTGGCGAGTTTCTTGAGAGTGCCGAAAGCAGCATTTTGCAAAAAGTATGTTCATTTGTCCTCTTTCATTTCCCCCCTCCCACTTCATCCTTCTGGGTTTGATTTTGCAGCCAGTTTTTTTTTTAAAAGAAGGCTTCTAGAATTAAGATTGCAGATACTGTACTGTAATCTTCATTGGCTACTCCATACCCCAACCTCACCTTCCTCCAGGTAATCCTGACCGGGGGGGGGGGGGGAGCACACAGGGATGGCTTTTTCCCCCCCTTGGGTGCATGTTCTTTCCTAACAATTGGGGGTCTGCTGGGGAGTAGGCTATATGAAGACAGCAGATCTCATGGGCATAGTGTCCCAGCAGGACTAGACACCCATTTGGAAGCTGTGAGGTGGGTGGCTGAGCATCACAGAATGAACAGAAATGCTCTTCCTGTTGTCTGTGCAGGAAATGGAGGGAATGGGGGGGGGGGGGAGAGATAAGGCTCAGCTTGCCCCAGGTTGCTCTCCTAGACTTTGAAGAAAGGCAGATGTGTCTATTTGGTGCACACCTACTCCGAAGGAATTTTCAGAAAACCTTACAGAAAGCTACCCTAGAGGCCTTTTATAGGCTGAAAAATGAGCTAAAATGCTTCTCGGTTAGACATAAATAAAACCCATGTAAAGGCAGGCAACAGATGGATTTGTCAGCTGCTGTCTCCACCTCGCGGCAGGGAGGGGTCACGAAGAATTTTTTTCTGACAGGAAGCATAGCTTTATGGAAAAAGCTCTTTTTTGCAAGTAGAACTAACTAATTGCAAATAACCAAAGGCAGCATTGTGATGGCTTAGTGATTAAGATGCTGAGTTTGAAGACTGGAAGATTGGGGTTCAATATCCAAGTGCTGCATGATGGATCTTGGGGACATGAAAGGAGCCTCATTTGGATGTCCCCTGAACAGAGTTTCTCCAGCAAAAATCCTTTCAACACAGAGTAATTTCTTACACTAAATTTATTATTACCAGAGGTGGCTCATGGTCCATGTAGTGCAAACACTTTGCCCAAGAGTTTTATAATGAAGCTCTCTTTGGGGACAACTTCACTTCTTTGGCAATACAACCATCACTTTCTTTAAAATGTACAAGTGTGGGGTCCTTGTGCAAAATCCAAAACCTAGAGTGGGTTATCCTTTTACCAGACCACTAGAGCCTCAAAAACAGATTAAAGAGCAAAGTCACATGAGAAACTGGTTGTAATCTGGACCACCTGTGGAGCAGTTTGGTGCGATCTTTCCCCCAGTGATCGCACAACACATACTGATATATGCTCCACCTGGGTCAGTATATCTATCACATCTCCTGTCCAAATAGCACGTTGGGACTTTTGTCCGGGTATGTTCTCAAGGTCCTTGGGCGTCAGCCTTGGCTGGTGCCCATCTGAGGTTATGGTAAATGTCAGAAGCTTGGCACCTCCCAAAAAAATGAAAAAGAAATATGCACCACCCTAATCTGGATCTTATTGGTTCAGATATAGGGCTTCTTGTTTTGGGTCTTGGCTGAAGGAATTCCACATCTGACAGAAAGGTTTACTGCAAGGGAGATTGCTCACACTAGAGTGAATCTTTCTGATGTGATCAGCAGCTCCACAGCTTTGCAGCCTTCTGATCCTACCTGCAAGTTAGTTTTGAGTACAAGTAGGTTGAGAGTTGGAGTACAAGAAGAGGAAAAAGAAAATTCTTAAAGTCTCAATAAAAACCTTGACTAGTTGTTTAAAACCCCAAACTGATTATAAAAGGCTGGCTTTTGAGCAAGGGAAACCTGTACCTTTACTTTTACCATCCAGGTTAGAGCACCCTTTAAACAAGATAGCCGAGCCTTATCATCTGGCCGAGGTTATTATGAAGGCTTTCATAAATTTTCACCTTCTTTTCAACCCTACTTCTCCAGTTCTGCAATGCTTATTTTGAGGACACACACACACACACACACACACACACACACACACACACACACACACACACACACACACACACACACACACACATACGGTAACTGGTTCATGGGGGGGTTGGCACTTCAGAACCAGTTCTTGCTTTCACTTCCTTGTACACTCCCTAACTCAGTTGTACTATGATTCTAATCATCACCTAAAAATGTTTTGGCATCTGGGGCATTTTCATTTTCAGAGACACAAGGGTTCTGCACATTTTTTCATGGAAAGGCCAGGATAGTAATTGTAGTCTTAGTTATAGATTTCAGTGGATGTTAGTTATGGATTTCAGTAGACATTAGCCTATATGTCTTACTGGATGGAAACCTGGTGTATGGATTCCCCGTGCCCCACAGGGCACGGAATTGACCAGAGACCACTGCGGTGAGACAGGCTCCCGACCAGTGGGCTCACCGGTCGTCAAATTAAGGGGGGTGAATAAAGTATAGGGTTTGATTCACCCAATTAAGGTGACCTGACTCGCGACTCTGCCGAGTAAGCAGATAGCTGATCCATGAACCATAATGACTCATCTCCCGGTTTGGGGAAATCCCTGGTGCAAACAAGCCATGTTTGCCCCTGCCTAAGCCCCAAGACAATGGTCAATCTTGTTCGCTGTTTACCCCGAGTTAATTAACTTCCCCTTTGAAGGTTTTCCCATTAACATGTGTCAACGTATGAGGTAATGCCTTGCCAGAGGACAGTTTGCCACCGTTGCACTTTTTCCCTATAAATGATTCTGCCTTTTACCAATAAAGCGTCTGATCGATCCAGCAGCTTGTCTCGTGTCGTTACTTGATCAGTCCTCCTCCGGGACCTTCCGGCCCCCAGCGGCCCCGATTCCTACATCTGGTGACCCCGACGTGATTTTACTCGTGAGTAAGAGGACCCCGGAGAGGTCTACTCGTGAGTAACGATCCACGCAGTCCGGTTCAACGCCTGAACCGCGACCCGTTGCCCCGGAGGACTGCGCGGCACTCTGGTCGGCAGCCAGCCGGACAGAGGAGTGGCCGCGGCGAGGCATTCCTAAGAGACTTTCCTACCTACCTTTTTCCCGGCTTTGGGGAGGTTCGCGAAGGGAAAAACGCGTTCCGGTCAGGGCAGGCTGTGAGCCCCTGACATTGCAGTGGCCGCCGAGGGCCCGGGACAGGACGATCCACGCTCCGACAGCTACCCCAGACACTCGTCGCCAGAACTGTTATCTGTAAAAGGACGCGTCGACTCTCGGCCCGAGGAGGAAACTTCGAGGGACCCATCACAGGTAATATGGGAACTTGCTCTCATAGACCAAGTCCGTCCGCTAGCCAAAGAACTCGAGAGGAGGAGTTCAGAATCCTGGCCAGGGTTTTTAAGTTGCGATTTCACAGCGGAGAGCTAGCGAGACTTTTGGCGTACCTCAGGGGACACTGCCTACTTTACCCAGAAGTAGGTACGTTAACCTTGAAGCTCTGGGATCAGATAGGAGACTGCATCCAGCAGCCCCCCAAAGCGCCCGGCAGGGTAGTCAGCACATGGAAAAAGTGTAGAGGACTCTTAGAGCAGATCGAGCCAGCCCGGACAGAGGCCCTAGAACCCCCGTTAGAAGAGCCCTCAGGTCAGCCAATCCACCCGGCTGCGCCCACGGCGCTCTGTCCGTCATTCAGCTATCAGCATAGCAGCGAGGGAAGCCTTCCCCCGGTGACAGCTGCAGACGTCACCGAAGGAACGCAAGGAATGAGGAGCGCAGGCGTTCCTCTGACAGCGCCAGCTTCCCTAGTTGTAAAGAGTGCCCTTCAGCGCACAGCAGAGATAGAGCTCAAGAAGGGGGAATTGTCAGCAGAACAGCTAGCTGAGCTTAGACAGATTTGTCCCATCCGTATGGAGATGGACGCGCTCACAGGCGCGCAACAGATAGTTCATTCCCCAGTCCCGTACAAGCTTCTCATGGCTTTACAGAAAGCAATCTCAGAGACAGGGCTCCAAAGTCGTTTTACTAGGGGCACGCTTCAGCAAGCGTGCGAGACCACCATGTGGATTCCTCACGACTGGAAAGCCGTCATGAGGATGATGCTAACCCCTAGCCAGTACATGATCTGGGACAGCGAGTACCGGCTCGAGGCACAGGCCAGAGCCGCGAGAATGGGAGGCGCGGTAATCGCTGAGCAGCTATATGGCTCAGGTGCCTTTGAGGCCATTAACGCCCAAATCAACTTGCCTCTTGCCACTCTCGAAATGTCCGCTGAAGCCGCCTATAGGGCGTACTTCAAGATCCCAGCATCTGGCAAAGCGGCTAAGAATTATACCGCTATCAAGCAGGGAGCCCAGGAACCCTACATGGACTTCATCAATCGCCTGGAAGAAGCCATCACCAGGCAGATTGATAATGAGCAAGCCCAGCAAGAGCTCTTGATCAAGTTAGCCAAGGACAATGCCAACTTGGACTGTCGTAGAATTTTGCAGTCCCTAGGCAATCGTCCTGACCTGACACTGACAGACATGATTAGAGCCTGTTCTGACGTCGGCACGGACTCCTACAAGATGGGTCTGCTGGCGGCAGCAGTGCAGGGGGGAAAGAGATCTCACCCCAAGGGAAAGACCAGGGGAACTTGTTACACTTGTGGCAAGGTCGGGCACTTCGCTAAAGAATGCCGATCAAAGGGAGGCGGACAAAGGTCCAGCCAGTCCACAGCCCCGAAAACCCCATGTCCAAAGTGCAAGAAAGGCTATCATTGGGCCAAGTTTTGTCCGAGTTCGGGAAACCGCAACGCGGGCATGTCTCTGGCCCCAGTCCAAACAGAGACTTCTCTCATTCCCCAGAATCCGGACTTCCCAGAGCTGGACTAGGTTCCAGGCACATTCCAGGCACTACGAGGGCACAGGCCAGCCCCAAGGGTAGCACAGGGCTAGAATTGACTTGTCAGGTAGACGTTACATGCGACCTGCCAGGCACAGTCTATCTGGTCGATTCCCAATACATGGGTCCCCTGCCCAGAGGCTTTTTAGGTTTAGTTTTGCCCCGTAGTGTAGCTGGAGCACGCGGAATTTTCATAATTCCAGGAGTCGTTGACTCGAATTTTTCAGGCGTTCTCCAGGTCCAACTCTGGACACACCTGCCCCAGACCATTCACAAGGGAGATTCCTTAGCGCAACTGATCATGGTTCCTTGTCACTCGCCAGCAGGCAGCCAGGGGAGGCTCAGTGACAGCTCAGAGCCCGGCTCAGCAGGCCGCTTGAGCGCGGTAGAGGCAGTGCAAGGATACCAGGTCTTAGCGACAGTGGAGACCAACATTGAGTGGAAGCAGCGCCCCGTTATCGAGGTATTTTTGAACAAAAGAGTGTTCTCAGGCCTCCTCGATACCGGAGCTGATGTGTCCGTGATAAGCAGGAGCCAGTGGCCAAGGGAGTGGGCCATTGAGCCGGTCTCCGATGTGTGGGGGGTAGGTGGCGTTCAGGAAGCGTTTAGGAGCAGAGATTGGGTAGAGGTCACCATCCCAGGGGCTGACGGCACGGCGGTAGTTCGACCGCACATTCTTGACGTGCACGTCAACCTTTGGGGGCGAGACATTCTCCAGCAGTACGGTGCCACCCTTACCTTCGGGTAATGGCGTTGCCACTTAAATGGCTCACCGATACTCCGGTCTGGGTAGAACAATGGCCGGTTGTGGGTGAGAAACTGGTTGCCTTAAAGCAGCTAGTGAAGGAACAGCTAGACGCAGGACATATAGAGCAGTCCACCAGTCCCTGGAATTCGCCAGTTTTTGTAATTAAGAAGAAGTCGGGGAAGTGGCGACTCCTCCACGATCTCAGAGAGATCAATAAATGTATTCAGCCCATGGGTCCGCTTCAATGCGGCATCCCAAATCCAAATATGATTCCCGAGGGGTGGGAGATTCTAGTTGTAGATCTCAAGGATTGCTTCTATACAATCCCCTTAGACCCCCGGGACCGGGAAAGGTTCGCCTTTACAGTGCCGGTTGTGAACCACGGAGAGCCCACGCAGCGTTACGCGTGGAAATTTTTGCCACAGGGCATGCTCAATTCGCCCACCCTGTGCCAAATTTATGTTCACAACGCGCTGGCAAAGTTTCGAAGCCTTTACCCTAAAGCTATTGTGTGTCATTTCATGGATGATATCTTAGTGGCGTTGCCGCAACTCGGCAGCGCAGTGTTTTCTGACCTCCAGGCCAGCCTGGGGGACAAGGGTCTACTCATAGCCCCAGAGAAGGTGCAGAAAACCGAGCCCTTTTCATACTTGGGTCATCGGCTTCTCCGTTCTTTTGCCGCACCGGTTTTACCCCAGATAGCTTTACAGGACTCAGTCACCCTGGTAGAGTTACAGCAGATTTTAGGGAACATTAATTGGGCCAGACCGTATTTCCGATTGGATACGGATCTCTTAAAACCGCTCTTCTCGCTGCTAACTTTAGGTAAGCAGCCGGCAGACCGGATAAAAATCTCTCGAGACGCGCGCTTGGCGCTCGAGAAAGTGAACCAAGTTCTCAGCCAGAGGTGGGTGGATAGGATCGCCCAGGGGCCTTACGCCCCGATCCTGAATTTGTACATCGTACGGTCAGGGTCCATGTTCACTGGAGCGTTAGGCGTAGACTCAGAGAAGGGAGCTAAAATTGTGGAGTGGGTTTATTTGCCTAACACATCACCACGGAACATCGTTCCGCCCCAAGAGCTGGTTTCCGCGGTGATTTACCGCGGCAGGCTGAGAGCTAGGGACATTTCAGGACATGATTTGGCCAAAATTGTGGTTCCTTTCACCAAGGAACAAATTCACCAGTTAATGCAGCTAGGTGACTCGCTTCCGATAGCCTTGGAAGGTTTCACTGGGAGTTTAGCGTACCACTTGCCCAAGGACCCTAGACTCGTTTCCCTCCAGACAGGAACAGTCAGCTTGTTCGAATTGCTCTCGCTGGTCCCGCTTCAGGGGGCCAGGACAGTTTTCACAGACGGAGGTCGCACCTATGGTGTTTTGACCTGGCAGGAGGGCGAGGCTTGGCACACGCTGCTAACTCTTCCACAGAAGTCCGCTCAGCGGGCGGAGTTGGCAGCCGTGAACCTTGCCTTGCGCACCTTCGCCCAGGAGCGTTTGAATATTATTACTGACAGCCTGTACGTAAGGAATTTGTTGCACAGTCTACCGGGAGCTTACATCACTCCCGCGATAGACAAGAATTTACTAAGTCTGTTTCTCACCGCTCAATTTCATTTGCGTAACCGCACGGAGCCGCTTTATATTGCCCACATCCGAAGTCACCAAGACCTACCGGGTCCGATTTCCGCGGGCAATAGCAGAGCGGACGCGGCCGCAAAGGAAATTCAGCAACGTTCAGTCTTGGGAGTTTTCACTACTCCAATCCAAAGTCATGCTTTTTTTCACCAAAATGCCAAGGCACTCGCCAGACAGTTTAATCTGCCGCTTTCTCAAGCCCAGGGTATAGTCCGCTCTTGCCAGCATTGCGCAGGGGCGCCGGGGGGGCCCTCGTGGGGGGTCAACCCACGAGGGACTGAGGCCAACCAGGTATGGCAGATGGACGTCACGCATGTGCCGCAGTTTGGCAGATGGCAATACATGCACGTCTGCATTGATACCTTTTCCCAGTTCGCTTGGGCCACGGCGCAGAAAGGGGAGACGGCTACCCACGTGGAGCAGCACCTCCTTTCCTGCATCGCGGCGATGGGCAAGCCACGGCACGTGAAAACGGATAACGCACCGTCCTACTGCTCTAGGCAGTTGGCCGCCTTCATGGCGACTTGGGACATCAAGCACACTTTTGGAATCCCCTACAATCCGCAAGGGCAGGCGATTGTGGAGCGTGTCAATCGGACGCTAAAGTCCTACCTTGACAAACAAATAGAAAGGGGGGAACCTCCTGCCCTCCCCAAATCACAAGGAGCAGCACAGTTTTGCTTAAACAAGGTTTTGTTCACATACAATCACCTTAATGTTTTTTCGGACTGCACGCCGCAGGAGAGGCATTTCCGCCGTTCGGAAGCCCTCCCGCGACCAATGGTCCGGTACCGAGTGCCACCGGACCCCACTTGGAGGGGGCCGGTGCCGCTCGTCACCTGGGGGAGAGGGTATGCTGCAGTTATGTCTCCTACAGGTGTCATCTGGATCCCAGCTCGGTGTGTCAAACCCCACACAGAACCGCATGGCGTGGAACCAGACCGACCCGAGTCCGATACCGGAGATGAAGGACCTCACCCTGCACGAGAGGATCCGTCGGAGGAGGCGACAGCCGATCCCCAAAGTCACCTGGGGGATGGTCAAGGATCTTTGCCATGACGCTCAGGACGCCGTCCAGCGCGAGGGGAAGGAGCCGACGCCGGAGAACCTCACAGCTGCAGTCTTTGCCCAGATTCACGCCAACACCGTGGCGATCTCCATAGTCCTGGCCCTCTCCCTGCTTTTGGGGGGAGGCGCCCAGGCAGCCTCAATCCAGGCCGACGGTTTGTCACCTGGTGAAGACCTGTCTACACGAATGCAGTACAACTTGTGGGAAAGGTTGGCGGGTCTCGTCAACCAGTCCGATTTTTGCTTACAGCAGGACGTTGGTTCTGCATCCATGCTCAGCACCTGTCTCATCCCGGTGTGCCATACTCCGGACGAGCACACCGAGGACAGTGCTTGGTTGCGAAAAGCATCCTTTGCCCCTCACTCTCCTACCGCCTTCTCGGCATATGCACGCTGGGGGGGACAGCAACTTACCCCAACCTTGCCGGCTGATGCAGCCACCCTCCATACCCCTCGGGTGGCGGTCAGCCCGAGCGCCGCCTGTACCCGCATGACCGGTTGCACCGCAGACGGTCAGGCACGGCGCCGCTGTATTGACCCTGGCGTTGCCAACTGGACTTGCAGTAAACCGGAGACCCTCATCTCATTGTACGCTCATGTCACCCTGCCCTCAGGGTGGTTCTTTACCTGCAACCAGCACACCTGGAACTACATCCCTGCCAATCTGTCGGACTCAATGTGTTGTATTAGTCGCTTGACACTTGTACTCCCTACCAAGGACATGATTGCCCCACGTTCTAGTGACACAAATGTATCCCATGTGAATGTTTCCCCGCTCATTCGGCACACACGCACAACCCAGTTAGACAGCTCTTGTGACAGCAGCATCAGAGTAATGAGTCCTGCTGAGTATGTTTCCCTATCCGTCAGTTTGATCGGCGTGCCGGGGTTGGCCACCGGCAACGCACGGAGAATTGGTCATTTGGCCTGCGGTTTAGCAAAAACCATCAATCATACCTCCTCAGCGATAGCGCTCCTTAATCAAGAGCAGGTGGAACTCCGCCAAGCTGTTCTTGATAATCGAGCGGCTATCGACTACCTCCTCTTATTGCACCACCTGGGGTGCGAATCTGTCCATGGGATGTGCTGTTTTAACCTTACTGACAACTCCCGGAAAATACAAAACCAGATCAAGGACCTGCATTCCCTTGTTGCAGGCATTACGGAAGGCTCCGCGTGGGGAGCCTGGTGGGATTCCCTATGGAATTGGATGTGGTCGTGGATCCCCTGGGGGTGGCTACAGACGATGCTTCAGATAGTGGTGGGAATAGCCATACTAGGCATTACGCTCTGTTGCTTTGCTCAGTGTATTCCCTCGCTGATCTCCAAGTGCCGCCCCAGAGGGAAATCCCGTGACGTCATCCCAGCTCAACAGCTGATGCCTATCTTGCGTAAGGTCGCCAGTCAGGTTCTTAAATAGAAAATAAAGGGGAGATATGGATTCCCCGTGCCCCACAGGGCACGGAATTGACCAGAGACCACTGCGGTGAGACAGGCTCCCGACCAGTGGGCTCACCGGTCGTCAAATTAAGGGGGGTGAATAAAGTATAGGGTTTGATTCACCCAATTAAGGTGACCTGACTCGCGACTCTGCCGAGTAAGCAGATAGCTGATCCATGAACCATAATGACTCATCTCCCGGTTTGGGGAAATCCCTGGTGCAAACAAGCCATGTTTGCCCCTGCCTAAGCCCCAAGACAATGGTCAATCTTGTTCGCTGTTTACCCCGAGTTAATTAACTTCCCCTTTGAAGGTTTTCCCATTAACATGTGTCAACGTATGAGGTAATGCCTTGCCAGAGGACAGTTTGCCACCGTTGCACTTTTTCCCTATAAATGATTCTGCCTTTTACCAATAAAGCGTCTGATCGATCCAGCAGCTTGTCTCGTGTCGTTACTTGATCAGTCCTCCTCCGGGACCTTCCGGCCCCCAGCGGCCCCGATTCCTACACTGGTGTGTCCTGGGCCCCAAATTCCTGGATTTTTTCTTCCAGGTCTTAACATTTTGATGAAGCAGATGAGGTTGTCCTGCAGCTGATTTGTATTCCTCATGGTAGATATCTGGGTTCACCTTCCCTGCAAAGATAATTAGCACTGGCAAGAGTAAAAAGTGCACTCAAGCTGCTCATCTCATTTCCCCCCTCCACAGTGCGAACCTTGTTAATGTGTGGTAGAATGTGGATGGGAAATCAAATGTATGTTCTTGTCAATGCAAGTTTCACATTTGCATTACAGACCAATCTGAGCACAAACCAATTTAAACCTCACGTGTCCTTAGACTCAAGTGATATTTAAGCTGACTTTTGAAGAGTTCAGCTCTGCTGAATAAAATGTGCATTAAATTCTGGCAAATCTCTCTTGTCCTGCATTAACATCATTCAGGAATGATGCATTCCAGACACTGAAAAAGCATTCTCTGTGTCAGCAGCAAACCTTGCTCCTTGCTCAGTGCTAACAGGGGAGTCTGGGCACAGTGAGACATTTCCCATAAAAATGAGGACTCAGCCATTAGAAGGAAACTCCCTAGTTCAGTCTCCCGAGGAAGCAAATGCTGGTGTGGTCCAAAGGCAGGCCCATCTGCTCACCTAGTGGCTAGAATCAGAAGATTGATGTCTAGGAGCAGGGTCACCCCTAAGTTATTTTGCTGCCTGAAGCAATCAGCAATAGCAATTAGACTTATATACCACCCCAAAGCGCATAATGCACTCTCTGGGTGGTTCACAAGTTAATTAGCATTTTGCCCCCAATGTGCTGGTTACTCGTTTTACTGACCTTGCAAGGATAGTAGGCTGAGTCAATCTTAATCCGTTGCCTGGATCGAACTCACAACCTTTTGGTTGTAGCATAGCAGTTTAACCACTGCACCAACAGAGCTCAGCAAGATAGTCCCATTCCATATTATTATTATTATTATTATTATTATTATTATTATTATTATTATTATTATTATTATTATTATTATTATTATTATTATTATTATTATCCCTGTCCTGGTTTTTAGCAGACTGGGCCATCAGCCTCCTGGCAGGTGATAAATGCTGCATGTTTTTGGTGTCTTAGTTTTCTTTCTATGAATAGATGAACAATGTCCAAGCAAGTTCCTGTTATGCAGGAAAGGACAAAGTCCACTAATGAGCATGAACAGAGGTGTTCCAATTGTGGGAACATATCACCTGTTTGCAGGAGCTATGTAACCCAGCAGCCACTCTTTTCCTGTCATTGCAGAAGCCAAAGTCACTGTTCTTTGAAGGTTACTAGAGAGAAAGTGAGAATGCCATTCATTAGTCTCCGCTCGGTGAACCGAGCATTGGCTTTGAAGTGGGCTGAAGCAACGACCCCTGCTCACTGCATTAAACATTGATGAAGCTTGCCAAGCATGTCTAGGTCTGATGCAGCTGCTTTGTAGGGAGTAGCTAATGCCCTTCTCTAAAATCCTGTTATTTGAACTATGCTGGAAGGCAGTCGGCCCCTCTTCTCCCTGCGATCGCTCAAGCGTCTTTTAACCTAATGACAACAACTTTGCTAACAGTCAGAATCAATACAATCCCAGCATCTCAGTCTAATCATAGCAGGGTTGCTCAGAGAGAAGTCGCCTCTGGTATACGGAACTTTAGGAAAAACAGACAATCTTCGACATTGGGAATTTAACCCCCAAGAATAGTTTAGGATATCACTAGGTAAACATTATGTACTTCACAAAGAGTACAATTCTAGTCACTCTCGTCCTCTCTGAAAATCAGACTAAAGTTTGGGAAAGATTCTTTTTTTTTGGACTATAGATCCCAGAATTCCCTAACAAGCTAGCTGGGATTTCCCAAGTCCCAGGTCCCAAAGAGCAACTTTTCGAAATTCTGCATCTGACCATGCATTCATTCTCATGTGAGATGCCTCCACAAGTCTTGAGTGCCCCCTTCCTGTGGGGGCAAACTAAAGAACAAAGGACACATCTAGAACTCTACTCAGCCATACCTTAACCAGGCCTGGAATTCTAAAGCCAGCAACACCCTCCATCCCACACTATTTCTTCATAACAGCCAGTATGGATGGAATAGCGAGGAGAGTGTTAGGCTCAGGAGACCTGGGTTCAAATTTCTACTATGCCACGGAGACTTGCTGGGGTGGGGTGAAAGAAAATTACTCACTGAATATCTAATGTACCTTGAAAGCCCTATTAGGGTTGCTGTAAATTGGAAATGATTTGACCTCTCAGAACAACAAGAACAATTTGTTCATAAATATACATGCCACTTTTCTGCTATAAACGCTGTCAGAGCAGATGAACCAACATAACCTAATTACAGACTTATGGAATATATGAGAAGCGATAATAATGAATCACAACACTGCAGCACTGCGGTGGCTTAGTAGTTAAGATGCTGAGCTTGGAGACTGGGCTGAAGCAATGCCCCCCACTCACTGCAATAAACATTGATAAAGCTTGCCAAGCATGTCTAGGTATAATGCAGCTGCTTTGTAGGGAGTTTGATACCTGGGGTTCGATAGCCAAGTGCTGCATGTCGGACCTTGGGAACATGAAAGGAGCCTCATTTGGGTGTCCCCTGAACAGAGTTTCTCCAGCAAAAATCCTTTCAACCCAGAGTAATTTCTGACATGAAATTTATTTATTTAACACAACACAACTCTGCAAACCAACATATTAATACTCATAGCAACTAGTCAGAGTTAATCAATATGAAAACTGATAACAGCTAAATCAAAGTTAGCTCAATGTGTGTAAAAAGCTTTGTCATTTACATCTCAATCCCTGCTATGAACATACATCTCCATTCCTGCAGAGAGGGATGGTTCTGTTTCCTTATGAGTCAGTAGTAGTTGGAGCCCCATATCAGGGCTGCCATCAGGGCAGTACTGCCATATAGGGCACTGAGCTGACAGGGGCCCTTGTGGGAATGTATCTGGATTCTGTCAGGCTGTCTCTGACACATTTTGTAAACAAAAGCCTCTTTGCTTGCATGAGAGACAACGCTCCTTATCTCTCCTTATTTGGGTTCTGACATTCTGATTGCTTATGTAGCTTAAGTTTCATTTCTGGTATACCCTGCTTGAATAAGTTTCGTTTTCTGAGATTCTCTGCCTGAATAAAGAGTAGGATTAGTATCCTTTGTTCAGCCAAGGACTGGAGTCGTGTTTTCTCTGTTCTTTCCTTACTCTGAGCCTAATGAAGCTGGACTTCGTGGACTCTTAAGTTTCTATCTGGGGCAATAAACTGCTCTGTTAGATGAGGCTGATTATCTTTACATGAATCAGATCCCAACAAGTGGTGCCCCGTGTGAGGCCAATTGAATGAAATTCAAAGGAATGCTTTGAAGAGATCTGCTTCAGCGAACAGCAATTAGCATCTAATTAGCACCTCATAATTGCGACCGGACAAGGTCTTCACTCACTCACGACCAGAGGAAAAGGTCAGACCAGAGGAAAAGTCCAATCAAGCGCTTGAGAATTACAACAGGGTGAGTGGAAAAATCATGGGATGTGTGCTTGCTTCGCAAATGCATGAACTTTGTAAAGATATCTCAGATCTTTTGAATAACAATGGGCGAAAGGCTGATGAGAAGGAGATACATAAGCTAGTTAAAGCTATAGAAAAATTTTGTCCTTGGGTTAAATTTGATGAATGTCTGGACTTAAAACAGTGGAAACAGATTGGGAGAGAAATGCAGAAGCATAATGGAATTTCTGTATCAGTATTATTTACATGGGAGAAAGTTAGAGACTGCCTTCAGAGACTCACTCCAAAGAATATGTTATTCTCTCAGAGGCTTGATGGCCCCCTCACACAGCTTTTGCCTCCAGCCAAGGGGGGGGGGCTATGGCAACTGCCCCTCCATCATATGAGCAACAACAGCTTAAGCCCCCTGATGGGGATGGAGGTGGAAATGGAGATGGGACATTATATCCTGCCTTGCAGCAACCAAGCACTTTTAGCCCTACAAAAGACCTGTTCTCTGCTGCTTTAACTGCAGCTGTGCTGGATATGGAACCTGTTGATGTATATCCAGTGAACAGCGAGCCGCTTGCAAATGGGAATGCTGCAATACTGCCTGCCGAGTCTAAAAAACAACTAGTGCCGGCTGATGGGGAACAAATGGTGGGGACCTCATCACAGATTGAAGCTGTTAATGCATGCAGAGTGGCAGGAAGCAAGGACTGTGTTTCAAAGAGCAGCTTAGGGGATCTCAGCCCCCCCGTGAAGCAACCCTCATCACAAAAGCAGGAGAAGCTGAGTAGTAAATTTGATACCTCACGTTTGGGCAGGAAGATCCTGCAGAAATGGAAGGATGGCCCAAAACCCAAGACCAGAAAGGGGTGCAAGTACAAACTAACAGATGCAGTTTGTCATAAGGTTGAGAATCAGATGCTGGAAATGAAAGAAATACAGAGGAAGAGGGGGGTGAATCTTTCCTCGATGGACAGCAGGCTGTTGCAAAAATACAAGGAGGAAGAAGACATACAGTTTTTGGCTGATTTTGAACTGCCCAACCCTCAAACAAAGAGATCCAGAGTGAGCTGTCCCAAGTTTCAAGCATCAGGATTGCAGGGAAAGCAACTTGGACTTCCCTGTGATTTTCTTCTGTGTGAAAATTACTTGCAACTTCTGGAGAATTTGTTCTTTGGGCCTTCACACCTCATCGGCCTGCCTTAATGCAGATGGGTGTGGCTGGAGCATGAAGGAATGTGTGTTTGCCTGAAAAGCTGAAAAGGGGGGTTGTGTGGGATTGTCTTGTGAAGTCAGTGAGACTTAATTTATGGCTTAAATTCAACTTGCCATGCCAAGAACTGTGCTGGAGAGAAGATAGTGTTTGTTTAAGTGTTTAAGAAGAAAGCTCAATCAAAATTTGGACTTTTAATTTGGACATTTTAATTGGACTAAAAAGAAAAAAAAAGTTTGTGTGGACTTTAAAGAAGAATTGGCTTTGTTTGCATTATAAAACCTGACAGCCTTTTTAAGAAATTGTCTACCTGCTCATGCTAATGAGATTTGTACTGTATTTGAGTTACCATGCTATGCTGATTATAAGTTATTGAATGCTTCTTTCACTTACACCAGTGGGAGAAGAAGAAATTTAATGCCTTACTCATGTAATTGGGGAAGTGAGAAATGCCTTCTAATATGCAACCAGACCTCCTTCATGTAAGGAAGAAAAGAAATGTTCATGTTTTGTTTATGCTTAAATGTTTGCTTATTCTCTTGCAGGAGAAGGACCTGTCTTTGCTTATGTTATGTTTTGTCTTATGAAACTGCATATCTCAAGGTACCTTCAGAAGTACATGGAAGAGTACCCTACACATGTAAATGGGTTTGTGATATTGCATTTGTGTTATACATCAGGCATGTTTCACGTTTAGTTACATGGTACTAGTAATAACAGGGCATGCTCCTGTTTCTTATGGGAGTGTCTTCCTAAGCCATTGGCCGTTTATTGGCAACAAGGGGATCCTGAGTGGAAGGATTCCTGCTGGAGCGATCCGCCCATGGAGAGAGAAAAAGGTTACTCAGCTCCAGGATAGTGGTTCACCAGTAGACTAAATTTGCTGACATTTGTTCTTTTCTTTCTTACTGTGCTTCCAGCTGTAAGAACAATGCCTCATGGGGGCAACCCCAACTTTTGGATTCGTCATGCTAACTATATGTTTGAGGTTCATGGTAAGAATGCAACGTTATACTATGAGCATCCACTGGCAGTGACTGAAATGGCTTTTCTTCCGGCATTGTTCAACACGCCAGAGTTGGTTATTGGACATTTGCAACATATTGATAGATCTACCCTCTTCTCTAATCCTCCAGAACAATTTAACAACACCCGCTGGCGAAGCATGACATTCAAGAAATACACTAAAGGACTTTGTTTCTGCTGTCATAGTTCTGGAGTCTGGAATAGTAAATGGAAGTACTGGACTCAAGCAAAAAGGGTTTTGCAGGATGTAGGCAATTATATGGGTTGTGATGATTATTTTTGGTTATGGGGTAGTTATAACAGTTCTTATAAGCTTAATTATACCTTGTTTAACACTACTATTGAAGATATATATGATGTATTTCCTATGTTTACTCCTGATTATTCTGCTATAGATAGTGGTTCAATTTGCAATGGATGGCAAATCAAGGATCCTAACATGTGGTTCTTTTTTAATGGAGTTGCCACAAATTTCCATCCAGGACAATATCAATGTGCAGCATTGGGTTATTTTACCTTACAGACTGGCCATAGATTACCTGTTAGCAAAATCCGGAGGATTTTGTAAACTGGTCGGGAACCAGGGATGTCGGGTAACATTCCAGGATCTGAATAATACTATTGAGAAAGAACTTCAGAATTTACAGGAGAGCATTACTAACAATGTACGCACTGATGTTAATCTCTTTGATTGGGTGACTTCTTGGTTGCCTGATTTATCTGTCCTTAGACAAGTTTTCTTTTATGGGTTTATTATAATTATCCTTATACCTTTGTGTTTTTGCATTAATTGTATTCCTAATCTTATTTCTATGTGTAACACATGTCCACTGCGTAGAAGGAAGACATCGAGTTTTGCACGACGGCAATTGTACTCAATGAGGTATCATCCTCCGGAACAAGGTACCAGGAGTCAGGAGGGGTACGATGTCCAGGAGGACAGTGATGATGTATATGGAGGAGTAGTTATGGAGTATGATGACATGCAGGGGTATGATTAGCCGTCCCTCTCTCAAATTTAAATGAAAAAGGAGGACATGTGGGAATGTATCTGGATTCTGTCAGGCTGTCTCTGACACATTTTGTAAACAAAAGCCTCTTTGCTTGCATGAGAGACAACGCTCCTTATCTCTCCTTATTTGGGTTCTGACATTCTGATTGATTATGTAGCTTAAGTTTCGTTTCTGGTATACCCTGCTTGAATAAGTTTCGTTTTCTGAGATTCTCTGCCTGAATAAAGAGTAGGATTAGTATCCTTTGTTCAGCCAAGGACTGGAGTTGTGTTTTCTCTGTCTCTCTCTGTTCTTTCCTTACTCTGAGCCTAATGAAGCTGGACTTCGTGGACTCTTAAGTTTCTATCTGGGGCAATAAACTGCTCTGTTAGATGAGGCTGATTATCTTTACATGAATCAGATCCCAACAGGCCCTGCCGCCGCCAGCCATAAGAGTGTGGCAACGGAGAAAAGTATGTGTGTGTGGGGGGGTGGGGGGGTGGGAGGCAATAGGATTGTTCAGTATGCGGCCCAGAAATTTCTGATGGTGGCCCTGCCCCATATTACCTAGCTCACCTCACCAATAGGCAGAGTGAAGTGACTATAGGATGTTGGAGCACAAGCAGTGGTAGCCGGAGAATAGAAACGTCTGCGCAACTAGTCCACTGCCCTCAGGTGTACAGTACAGGAGACATGGGCCCACCAACAACACTGAAGAAAACTGACAAGCCTTCACCATTGGCTTCTAGCCCTAGAATTAGAACCAGTGATGGGGTGGACAAGCTGTACATTTGTCCTGGAAGCTAACCCAGCTGAGGCTGGTGACTCTATGATTATTAGATGTGGTGTCTGCAATGAAGTAGACTCAGTGATGCACTCCAATTTTTTTTACTACCACCTCTGTGGGTGGGGCCAAATCTGTGGGTGGGGCCAAATCTGTAGGCATGGCCAATGCAATGGGGTATGGAGGTGGGCATGGCCTGGGGAATTTCTGCTACCGGTTCTCCCGAACACAACAGGACAGAACCTGCTTCATTGCATCACTGAGTAGACTAGAAAGAAGTTCATTTCTCTAGCCAATTCTCTCCCATCACTTCTACAAGGTTGGGTTGTTGTTGTTTTGGATGCTAGCTTAAAAAAATGAACTTACATCTTATAATTTTAAAATATGTCTCCTTTTCAGTTCCTTTTCTACTTAGGGATGTCATCCAGTCTGGATAAAAATGATTGAAATGTGGCTTTACTTTGAAACAACAATACCAAGGTTGATAAGCAGTGCAAAAATTCTAAACATTGTACACTCTTATTAATAATTTTAAAAAGAAAACTCGAAGCTGACCAGGAAGGGCAGGTGCCACAGGCATTGTTGTCACATTACTGTCACAGAGTCCTGTTCATCTTGAAGGCTGGTCCCACTGGAGCTGGGAGGAAGTTTTTGGATTTGTGCAGATTTAAAAAAAATGATTTAAAAAGACTACACAGAGTTTTTAGGTCTTCAAAAATGAGCAAGTTTTATTTGGCATAGTTTTGTTTTTTTTTGCTGCATCTGCTTTATGGTGTGTAGTTCTTGAAAGTTGGTATCCAATAATACTTTTTAGTCTTCAAGAGTAAAGAAAGACTTGACACACAGTTCTTTCTTATTTTCACTTCAACAGACCAATGCAGTTGAGTGTGTTATGTGCTGTCCAGTTGCATCTAATTTATAACAACCCAAATAAGGTTTTCAAGGTAACTGAGATAATGAAGTAGTGGTTTTAGCAGTGAAACTATCCCCACCCTGCCCTACCCAATGAGTTTCCACAACCTGGCTGGAATTAGAACCCAAGTCTCATAAGTCCGAGCATTTTCCTTTTTCTACTACCTGCACTATCTACCTAGGAATGCATCCAAAGAGCAGGTATAGGTTATCATTAGTGTAGTTACCATAGGCCTGTTCTTTAGATCTAATTGGTTGTAACCAACATATTAAACAAAAACCTTACACCAAATGTGCTTCCCGCTATTCTAGGTTTGGTTTACCTTCTATTATATTGCACACACACAAAATCCTCTCAGGTTGTCCTGATCTCATCTTAGTCATCATTAATGAGTGATGAAGCATTAAAAAACACATGAGCAACCAGCAGATTTGCTGCACCTTTCCTTGATGACAGGACAATGCACAATCATGAATTCTGTGATATCAGCATATTTCTTTAGGATAAGCAGAAAAGTCTTCCATAGAACCCCTGATTTCTGTTCCATTCCACTTTTGGAAGAACCATCTTGCACTATTTGTACCTTTAATGTTTAGGGTAGCACACATGGCAGTGGTAAAGTATGAGGTCCAGTTGTATAAAAGATATGAATAGCAGACAGAGTGATAATACTAGGAATTATGTACAGGAAAATAAAGAGGCTGATACCCAGCTGTTCCTGGAGTACTCCCAGTGTCACAGCATTATGATGCTATGGATGATGGAAAATGGGACCATAACAGTTGTAGCACTGATAACAACAACACAGTATAATAGCACGAATAAGAACACGGGAGAGAAGGCCATGGGAAGACCTGCCTTTCAGTTGCTAGAAGAACTTTCAATAGATCTTCTTCAAGCTCGTCAACCCATCCTGCCATCTGTCCTCTTGGAAACTATACAAGATAAATACAGTAACTTCATAGTCAGAGGTTGGAAATTAGATTTCCCCAAACATGAGTTTCCCAGAGAAAAGCAGATTTGGGCAAAGCTACACAGTCCCCAAAGAAGGGAATGGGAAACCATTCCCAAGTACTCTATGCCTAGAAAACCTTGGGAAAAGTCATGATAAGTCAGAATTAACTTGACAGCAGCAATTATTATCATTGTTGTTATTATAATTGAGCAAAGCTCAAGGAAGAAAAATATTATCTTTCAGACCATGCTCAGAATCAAAAGTGATCCCTTGATACTGGAGAGGAAAGGAAGCGGTTAGGAAACAATTCTTGCCTATAGCAGCATGATCAGTTCCAAAGATTATTACATATGAAACTGAGTCACTGCGAAGAATTAGTCTCACTTCAAATAGAATTTGAAAGATCTGAGCTTTAAATAAAAAATAATCCAAAATAATTAAGGGGTGGGGTGAGGATTAATTCAGCAAACTGCATTTATATCCTAATAATTTACTCCCATCTGCTTCAGACCTCAAATCCAAACAGCTAATCAAATGCACAATTCTCACAGATATTTACTTCCTAAAGCCCCTGAGTGTTCTAATTTCTGCCTGTTAAATGCCTTATTAATGGGATGGTAACATTTTGAATTCTTTCTGGCTCACAATCTAAAATGCCCCTTAACATTATTGATTAACATTATGAATTATCTGAAGTTTGTAAATCTGTAGGTGATGACCTGTCTTTTATTTTATCGTTATATATAGCATAGCTGTTCCCCCAACAGATTAAACAAATTATAGTAGTACAGTATTGTAATTTGTTGTGTTTGATATGATGAATAGCAAAACATGGTGCACACAATTATTTTCATAGCAGAATATGATGCAAGAATCTGCTTATATATATACAGTAGAACCTCATACAACAATTGTCCTGCATAACAACGAAATCATATAACAATTAGGTTTTGGTGGGCAATGGCGTCCCGCATAACAATTTTTCCTATGGAAAAACCGTACAACAAATTTTCAATGGGAAAACAACTTAGTGAAAAAAAATGTTGTACGATGCATCCCGTAGGGAAAAATCGCTATACGATGCATGCATCGTATAGCAATTGTTTCGTACAGCAACGAGCCCCGTGGAACGGATTAAAATCGTTGTATGAGGTACCACTGTACTGTATTTGCTGGCCTATAAGACCCACTCACCCCCTCACTCCTTAAAATACATTGCAAAAATGAAATCAAAAATGCAGGAGAAAGGTGATGTTTTTTTATGGGGTCACTTAAAAAATTATACATTGTTGCAAGATTTCATAATTCAAAGATTACTTCATCAGGAAAAAGAAACTATTGTGGCCTGCTGTATAGGCCAGGCAAAATTTGTTTAGGTGTTCAGTGGGGACAGAAACAGCAGATTACATCCTTCTGTAAACAGGAAGCCTTGTATTTGCATATAAAATTATGTATAATTTTAGGTGACCCCATAAAAAGCACCACTTTCCCCCTGCATTTTTTGATTGTATTTATGGGTCACATGGCTGATTTCTGCTTATGGAAAAATGGAGTGCATCTTGTACTGTATATAGTGGTCTATAGTGGTCTATTTTTATTTATTTATTTATTTATTTATTTATTGGAGCTATATAACTGCCTTTTTTGCCTAAGCGACCCAAGGTGGCTCACAACATCAGTTAAAACCCATACCCAATACTAATTAAAACTAACTACTATAAAACTATCACAAAACGTCCATAAAACCTCCTCAATCCCCTTAAAGAGAAGAACACCCGGACAGGAGTAAATAAGAACCCCAGGCAGAGCTAAATAAGCCAGCAGGGCTGGGTTGTGGTACCAGTTGTACCCCACACCTGCTGGCATAGCCTTCCTGCAGGGGAGCAACTCTGCCTGGAGGCACAGTTCAAGTGGCAGAAGGTTCCACAGGGCTGGTAATAACAAAATCTGTCGGTTCCCTGCTTTACTGTATATGATTCTTGCGGACTCATATATGACTCCAATGCATCTTATACTATATAAAGCAGGGAACCGACAGATTTGGTAAAATAGATTTTTGCCACAGGCAAGAACAACGGAGGAAATGTTAACACAAGTGAGCAGTTAGTGCTGCCGAGTGACAGCTGTCAGCTCAGAACAAAGAATGCTCTCAGCTCAACCTCTGTCAGTTCGTTTCCAACAACAGGATGCGAAATGCTGGCTTTGACAATGCAAGGGGCGACATCGCCTCCTGAGATCCTTTGTTGAAATATGCCATGCCATGAGCAACATAAACTGCCTCAGGATTTTTTGCACTCAGAAGGCATGGGCAAATCCACTCGTGGCTACATTCATGGTCTGACTACCCTATTCCTGGATTTAGCTGCCTATGCTCTGCTCATCAGCCAAATAGTACAAAAATATATATACTGTATATAAAAAAAGGAAGGGCGTTTGTCACCAAATGTGGGACAGAGCAGGACACTGATAGGTATAACATTGCATATACTAATTTATAGATACAGATGCAAAATAAGAATTTTTATAACTTAAATCAGAGTCATGGTGAGAAGTGTAGAAGTGGTAATCACCTCATGTTTCTGCCTGCTAACATTTCCGCCTGCTGAGTCTATTATTGAGATATTCACTGTTTGGGGTTAATTTCAATGTCTATGATCTCCTTTCTTTTAGTTCCTTATCTTTTAAGTCAGATTGGGACTTTATGACGCTTCAAACGAAGGGCACTTTCGAAAGGAAGGTTGTCCCCAGGCAGATGTTCTGCTGGAGGGCTGTCCACACACACACACACACACACACACACACACACACACACACACACACACACACACACACACACACACACACACACACACACACACACACACACACACACACGTTCTCACTTATGGCAACCTTTTCCAAGGTTTTCTAGGTAGAGAATACACAAAAGTACTGAATTTGCTAGTGTATAAGACCAACTGGCCCCCCTAAAATACACTGGGAAAATGGAGTGCATCTTGTACTGTATATAGTGGTCTATAGTGGCCTATACTGGGCTATTTTGGTAATAACAGGGTGCATCTTATACTCCATTGTGTTTTATATGTCGGCAAATATGATAGTTTACCTTTCCCTTGTTCTGGGAGCACCCAAGGACTGTGATGCTTGTCTAAGGCTGTACAGGCTGGCTCTTCTCCCTGGAGGCACAGTTGGGAATCAAACTTCCAACCTCTAAACCACTGTGCTATCCAGCCAGAAGTTAGGAACATAGGTCAATGACATTTTAGATCGGGGTAGGCAACCTATGACCAGCCCACAGCACCAAATAATCCGGTCGCTGCTTTCACTCTAGCTGCTGCTGCCGCTACCGGAATCAGCCGTGGAATCATTTATGGTTGTTGTAAACACATTTACAACAGCTGTGGACATGTTTACAGCAACCATAAATGGCAGGGGGACCACCAGTCTGGCCCCCTCAACTGTCTGAGGGAGTATGACCCAGACCCCGACTTAAAAAGGTTGACAACCCCTGTTTTAGATGATGGTATCTCCTTGAGGAATGTTACAGATTGCTATCACCAAGCTGCTTTCACTCTTTCTGAGGAATACAGGCAAATAAGGGAATTTATCTTGCCATCACAACTTTGTATGGTCTACTCTGCTCAGATGTTAAGAAGCAGCAGTGGCAAAGGACACCCTTGCCTCATCTTCCCCTGATTTAACAGCACAAAATAACACATTTGCAAACAGTAGAATCAGTCCAGTACACTTTGCTTCTTATGGGAAAATAGCAAGTAACAACACCATAGTGTGTTGCAGAAATTTCTGGGCCCCATACTGTTATGTACGTTAATTGTGTTTTCTGACAGGAGTGGAATGTTTCTTTTCTCATGTATCTATTCTTATGCAAATAAGTGGATCGAAAATGTGCACACTCTGTTAGCCAATGGGCTTGATGTATTATTGTTACTGTTACTGCTTATAGTGTATATAAGTCCGAGTTTTGCCCCATCCAAACTGTGTTCAAACCCCACTAATAAAGACCTGAATTTCACTACTTCACTCGTCTGCTTCTTCATTCCCTGAACACAAAACTGGCGACGAAGGTGGGATGGCGCCCCCACATGACAGCAACATCAGCCTATTCGACCCAGCGCGTCCAGAGAAATGGGCAACATACGAACACCGAATCCACCACGCAATGGCCTTACATAAGAACATAAGAACAGCCTTGCTGGAACAGGCCACAGCCCATCCAGTCCAGCATTCTGTCTCACACAGTGGCTCACCATTTCCTTCAGGGTATTCCCAAGCAGATGCCTTCACCTGCTTAGGATTCCCTGGAAATGATATTGAGAGATATCCTGCCTATCTCTCCAACCCGGAGGTTGTCCTTAGGTAGCCATAATTATAACTATTGATACTCTTGTCCTCCATGAACTTGTCTAATCCTTTGCAGGCGCACCCCCCAATAAAGGACTCAGACACTGGTAAAAGTGGATAACGGCATCGGGCCACATTTATTGATTCATGCCCTAGTCCGAATTATAAATTTCTATTGGTAAAACGACCAATCATAATTCTTAAGGCAAGCAGGCCGAAGTAACACTGGTAAGGTACCACCCCAAAATTGCCAACGGCAATTGGTTACAATGTATCACTTTGTATCAATTTGTTTGTTTACAACAAACAAATTGTTGACCGTAGTCAATATCTAACTAATGACCCCACCCTCTGACGTGTATCCGTGTAATCACGGGGTGATGCATGCTGGCTAGCTATCGCCATCACCCCGTCGCCTAGTTCGTCGTTGACCGGACAACATTTAACCAACTTATGCCTGTCTATTGTTGTCCAGTCAATTGCGAACCTGCCGGATACCTGTGGGTCATAATGTTTACCTTACCAGTGATACCCGCCCATGTGACCAAAGTCAACAGCATCACAGAAACCCCTATATCAAACCATAGCAACAGTGTGGGATGGGCGAAAAAACCAGGACCCGAGAGCCAATTGTGGGTCCCAGCCAAAAATTCCCACCCGGCCCCGAAGCGACCAAATATCACACTGTTAACTAGGGAGGGGGTGGAGGGGAAAAACTTCTCCGCTCCGTCGCTTCGGAAAATGGCAGCTCGGCTGCCTCATGGCCACCCCTTTTATAAGGGAGCTGGCCACGCCCCTAACTACCCAGATGCCTTCGTCCTATGGGGGGGGCCCGCAAAGGGCGCGGCGGCCATTTTGGCGCCGCGCTTGCATTGCAGGCGCACCCCCCAATAAAGGACTCAGACACTGGTAAAAGTGGATAACGGCATCGGGCCACATTTATTGATTCATGCCCTAGTCCGAATTATAAATTTCTATTGGTAAAACGAGCAATCATAATTCTTAAGGCAAGCAGGCCGAAGTAACACTGGTAAGGTACCACCCCAAAATTGCCAACGGCAATTGGTTACAATGTATCACTTTGTATCAATTTGTTTGTTTACAACAAACAAATTGTTGGCCGTAGTCAATATCTAACTAATGACCCCACCCTCTGACGCGTATCCGTGTAATCACGGGGTGATGCATGCTGGCTAGCTATCGCCATCACCCCGTCGCCTAGTTCGTCGTTGACCGGACAACGTTTAACCAACTTATGCCTGTCTATTGTTGTCCAGTCAATTGCGAACCTGCCGGATACCTGTGGGTCATAATGTTTACCTTACCAGTGATACCCGCCACACGGGGAGGCTTGCAAAGGCTCACCGCCCCCCCCAAGACCGTCAGCTCGGTCGACAGGCCTGCTCGCCAGTCCAGTAATCCAGAGGTCCATACCTCCCTGCGACAGATGGGCCCCATCCCCTGAGTAAAGCTCGTAAATTTGCAGACTGATGGCGGGGAGGCTAATGACGCATCCCCCGCCCTTGTCAAGGAAACCGGGCAATAGCCCAGTTCACAGAGCGTCGTCTCAGTCAAGAGCCCCGAGTCCGAACGCCCCCCTGTAAGCGCACCGCGGTATCGTGTCCGACCAATTGAGGGCTGTGGCAGGCCACACATAATGTGAGTAGGGCAGGTCACTGCGAACCGCAAGTTTCCGCGATAGGCCAGTGACCCGCCCCAAACCATCGCCCCCAAGGTACGTAACCAGGACATCGGGCGAGCCAGCATCCCTGATGTAGAAAAGGGATGGCAACAGTTCCCGCCATAACATGCCGCGCTTACCATAGCACCCGGAACGTGCGGATGCACCCTGTCCCAGTCGGGTACCCACTCTGTCGCCGCAGCGTAACGTGCTGCCCCCATGCAGCGTAACGCGCTGCCCTGTGCACATGGCTACGGCCCACCAGGCATACTGTCACCGGTGTAAAACGACACCCAGGGTCTGTCAAGTAAAAAGGGAGGGGGGGGGGAGAAACAGTGCAGTGACTAAAACTGGTACTAACAGTTGAGGAGGGCGAAGACAAAACTGAAAACATTGTGATCCCCACCCTCCCATGCGGCGTATTTCAGCCTTGGAGTACCCAAAAAACAACTGCAGCAGAAGCCGCCCCTATCCGGAACGAACGGGTGCCGCGACGAGCCCCTGAGAGGCCAACACTGTCTAGTGCCTTCCCACCACCCTCCAAATTGGGATTTAGGAATAGAAGACCCACCTTGGTGACAGAAAAAACGTGCCATGGTGCGTGCCACACAGTGCACGGAAATCCTGTAGGGCACCAACCGGACAGATGTCTGTCGAGGACCATCGTAGCAGTCTACTCCACTGCCTACGCCGTGCTGATTCGTTTTAGAGGAGCGTAACCCCAACTGAGCCCAATATTGTCCACACAGACATCTTCGAGTTCCAGTGCCCTACGACTTGCATCCGCCTTATACAGCATCTCAAGCTCGCTGATGCGGAGCGCTCCAAAAAAGGCCACCGTTGTAGCCGCATGAAGTGGGCTGCCTCATTTATCAAAACAGAGGCCAGGCCAGCCCCGAGCCAATTGGGTAAAAAACCCCAGGGAAAATCTTGCATCCGCCTTATTCAGCATCTCAAGCTCGCTGATGCGGAGCGCTCCAAAAAGGCCACCGTTGTAGCCGCATGAAGTGGGCTGCCTCATTTACCAAAACTGAGGCCAGGCCAGCCCCGGGCCAATTGTGTAAAGAACCTTGGGAAAATCTTGCATCCGCCTTATTCAGCATCTCAAGCTCGCTGATGCGGAGCGCTCCAAAAAAGGCCACCGTTGTAGCCGCATGAAGTGGGCTGCCTCATTTATCAAAACAGAGGCCAGGCCAGCCCCGAGCCAATTGGGTAAAAAACCCCAGGGAAAATCTTGCATCCGCCTTATTCAGCATCTCAAGCTCGCTGATGCGGAGCGCTCCAAAAAGGCCACCGTTGTAGCCGCATGAAATGGGCTGCCTCATCCATCAAAACAGAGGCCAGGCCAGCCACGGGCCAATTGGGTAAAAAACCCCTGGGTAAATCGGGTGGCGGTCGCCCGGGAAACGCCCGCGCACGCACACCCACCCTTCCCAAACATGTCTCACACGGAAGTCATTGGTGCTGTCCACACGACCTCCCACTTTGGCCATAAAAGCCAACCCTGACAGCTGAGATGCTATGGTGCGTGGTGCAAGGCCCTGGGCATACAGGTAAACCATGAACCGCAGAACATGGGCTACTGGGATCGGCCAGGTTCCTGGCAGTCAAATTGGGTACATAATGCTCTGAAGGAACTAAATGCGTGGTGATACGCCTTACTCATGCATGGCGCTAGTGACAGGCCAATCGCCCGGGTCACCTCTCCTTGCCAACGTTCCATCTCTCGTCCGGGAGTGGCGAGGGAAAGTCCTCCGCATCCGGGGCCGAGGCACGGAACCGGGAGTTCTGCAGGCGGGACAAAGCAGCAGCAATATCATTATCCACCCTTGGGACATGCCTGGCCCTGAAGAGAACGTTGAGGCACAGGCTGCATAACACAAATTCGCGCACTAGGTCAATAACCCCGGGCGATTTGGAAATCTGTGCATTGACGATGCGGGCAAGAGCCGCATTGTCACGCCAAAATTGCACAACCGAGCTGGCCCACTCCCTGCCCCATAGCATCAAAGCACCCAGGATAGGGAAACATTCCAGATACGTGAGACCATGCAGGCGACCCTTGCCTGCCCCGGATGGTGGCCACCCACCATAGGCCCACTTCCAATTGAAGTACATCCCATAACCCAGGAATCCTGAGGCATCGGACTGCATCTGAAAGCAAGGGGGAGCCAGGAGATCAGACCCCAAAATGACACCCCGTTGAACTACCTCTGGATCTGTGGCCAGACAAGGACGTCTGCCCTGATACCCCGGGTAAATCTAAGCCTATGGTGGGGCCTGGATAATCCTGCCATGGCGTCACACCAGCGCAGAGCAAATGCCCTGCCCGGTGCGACGACCCTGCCAGCGAAATTGGGGTGACCATGTAGCACCAGAAGTTCCCTCAGTGATGCCATGCGCTCTGCCAGCAAGTCCGAGATAAGGGCCACTAGCCTTGACACCTTATCCCGCTGGAACCTAGAATCCTGCGCTACCGTGTCACTCTCCACCCCAGGAATACTAGCTGTGGAGATGGGCCCTCGGTCTTTTCGGGCGCTAAAGGGACACCAAGTTCCTCCATTAGCGTCTGAAATGTGTTGAGGAGACGTGTGTACGTGTCCCAGCCCCGTTCAGCCCCGAATAAAATCATCCAGGGAATGGGCTACAGACCGGGACCCTGACCTGCGGACAAAGGCCCACTCTAGGAAAGTGGTGAAACGCTCGAATACCGAGCCCCAATGGAATAGCCGAAAGGCATGGCATCATTGAAATAATATGCTCCCCGGGACGGGGGTGCAGGGGCAGGGCCAACGACCCTGCCCGCATCGACCCTCTTGTCAAAGCTGGCAGCAGCCACCTCCTCCCTCCCCCTAAGGGATAAAAGATCGGGGGCATCCTGAGGGGACCTGTTACCCATGAAAGGGATCCAGAACCCCTGCCTAGAACCCTGAAGGAGATAACCCGCAGCCTCTCCATTCGGGTACAATGTGAGCCAACGCTCCAACATGCCCACCTTAACTGGGGAGGGAGCCCTTCGGTGGACTAGATCCATCTGCGGCAGTCTTGCCAGCCCCCTGTCTGCGCCACCCTCTGCCCCGCATCCCTCTAGGCCTGGGACAGGCAGAGGCCGCATGGGGGCCAACACAGGTGGGACACTCCTGTCTGCATTTGCCATTCTTCCCATTGCAGGAGCCATTGGTCAAGAAAGTCCAGCACCGCAGGCGGGCTGGAACCCCCCGCCCCGCCCCCTGGCAGGTGACCTGTGCTGGGGCCGCCCGCTGAACCCTAATCTCAGGGTGCGGGGAAATCCGCCTACGGCATTCCATGTCACAAGCCAACCACGATGGGCCCGGAAAGTAAACCATCGCCCGGTAGACGTTGTCCAATTACTGGACCATCGGAATCGCCAAATCCGGCCGGGCCCTAAGGTACACCGCCATGCATATGATGCAGGCGGCAACCATTTGGCCCACATACTTGGTGGCTTGCGACGACGTGCCTGCCACTATCCTTCTCATTCTGCCCCTCCCTCTCCTCCTTGGTGGGCTCTCTGTTTAGGAGTGAGAAGATATCCACGTACTCCCCCCGCCAAATTTACTCTCTGTTGGCCTGTGCCAAGTGATCACTCAGCGGTAAGGAATAGGGGCTTGGACCAACCCGGCCACCCAAAACATTCCCCTCGGGGTAGGGAACACCCCCCACCACGGGGCCCTGGGTGGTAGTTGTCATCGCCGGGTGGGGCGTCAGCGGGTGCACCGCCGCACCACCCACGCGAGGCCAAGGCCATTGGAAAGCCCCCCCCAAATGTGGCCACGTGTGTAGGTGCACTAGTTTGGACCGCATACTCACGTGCTGCACCCCCGCGGCCGCCCCCACCGGGGGTTCCGGCCCACTGGGGGCGTCGGAGCTCACGACCGCCGTAGAGCTCGACACTGGGGGCTGACCCGCACCGGCCTGTTGGTTGGGGAGCTGCGAGGCAGTGGCCGAGGTTGTGCCACGCCTCAAGCAGCTCAACCCGTCCCGTCGCCTGGCGCTGCCCAGCAGACGACGCGTCGAAATGAACCCCAAAGGGAGCCCCAGCATGGCTGGCCCGAGCCAAGGACGCCTCAAGGGCCGCAACACGGGCCAGTAAAACCACCACGCTGACATGGGGCCAAGGGCCGGCCGGCCCTCCTGCTACAGGCACAGGTACAGGTCCCTGTACCCCGGGACCCTAATAGGGCCATCGCCCCACGCCGAGGCCCGGTAGGGCCGATGTAGGTACCTGCCAGGGCAAGGGGCCACACCACCCCCCAAGGCTAGAAGGCCCCGGCGTGAGCTGCGCCCCCGCAGCTGGAGGCCCAACAGGATGGGAAGCCCCAGGAGCGGCGTCCACCGCTTGCGGGCCGCGGGCCACAGCCCTCGCTTGACCCATGCTCGGGTCCCCCGCCTCCGGGCAAGGGGGAATAGACCCCATTCCACCAGTCCCGGCGGGTACCAGCAAAGGCGGCTGCTGGGGAGGCGGAACCGCAGTCCTCCGACCCGGATTGCGCCTCCTAACAGCGCGAGCCGCGCTCGCGGCCGCCCTCGTCTTCGCAGGCATCGCAAGGAAATCTAAGGGAAGCCAAAAGAGAAAATTCGCCGCCAAAAAGGCTTCCCTGGCAAGGTAAGAGCGACGGAGACAAGAGGGGAAAAACTTCTCCGCTCCGTCGCTTCGGAAAATGGCTTCCCTGGCAAGGTAAGAGCGACGGAGACAAGAGGGGAAAAACTTCTCCGCTCCGTCGCTTCGGAAAATGGCAGCTCGGCTGCCTCATGGCCACCCCTTTTATAAGGGAGCTGGCCACGCCCCTAACTACCCAGATGCCTTCGTCCTATGGGGGGGGCCCGCAAAGGGCGCGGCGGCCATTTTGGCACCGCGCTTGCATTCTTAAAGCTGTCAAGACTGACAGCTGTCACCACTTCTTCTGGCAGGGAGTTCCATAGACCAGTAATCCTCTGGGTGAAAAAGTACTTTCTCTTATTTGTTTGAGAACTAGTACCCAAAAGTTTCATGGAGTGTCCCCTAGTTCTAGTGTTATGCGATAGGGAAAACAGTTTTTCCTTATCTACTTTGTCCACACCATGCATGATTTTATAAACTTCAATCAGGTCACCTCTTAGACGTCGTCGTTCAAGAGTGAAGAGGCCCAACCGTTGCAGCCTCAGATGGTAAGGAAGGTGTTCCAGTCCCCTAATCATTCTGGTTGCCCTCCTCTGCACTTTTTCCAGCTCCATAATATCCTTCTGGAGGTATGGCGACCAGAACTGTACACAGTATTCCAGATGGGGCCTCACCATAGATTTATAAAGAGGCAAAATGACACTTGCTCACTTCTTTTCTATACCCTTCCTAATGATCCCTAGCATTGTTTGCTTTTTTCACTGCTGAGGCACACTGGGTTGACACCTTCATTGAGTTGTCCACCAGGACACCAAGGTCCCTTTCCTGGTTTGTCGCAGAGAGTTCAGACCCCATCAGTTTATAAATGTAATTGGGGTTCTTTGCCCCAACATGCATCACTCTGCACTTACTAATGTTGAAACTCATTTGCCACTGTTTTGCCCACTCCCCCAGTGTCGAGAGATCCCTCTGGAGCTCCTCACAATCTCTCACAGTTTTCACTACCCTGTATAATTTAGTGTCGTCAGCAAATTTGGCTACCTTGCTTTTTACTCCTACCTCTAGATCATTTATGAAGAGGTTGAAAAGCAGGGGTCCCAGTACTGAACCTTGGGGGACCCCACTCTTTACTTCCCTCCACTTGGAGAAGTGTCCATTTAGTTCTACCCTCTGTTTCCTGTCCCTTAGGCAGTTGCTGATCCAGGACAAGACCCGTCCCTTTATTCCATGACTGGCCTTGCAGAAGATCACTGACGAAGACCAGAAGCGCACCTGTTTCCTCGCTCAGTGCGGTTCTGAGACGCTTGAGCTGGCAACCCACCTAGTTCTCCCAAGGGACGTGGATGTGGTGCCGCTCGCAGAAATCATGTCCGCACTGAGGAAACACCTGCAGCCAGAGGTCTCGATCTTCCCGGCCAGGATGGCCTTCCACAGAAGGGAGCAACGACCTGGGGAGTCCATTGCAGACTACGCTGCCGCTCTGTGCATTGCTGCCACCCCATGCAAGTGGGACAACATCACAGAATCACTCCGGGACCGTCTTCTGGCTGGCATGAGGGACGAAGATGCTCAATGTTGCCTCATGATCAGGAAGATGCTAACTTTCAAGGCTGTCCTAGAAGAGGCGGTAGCGTCTGAAGCCGCACGGTCCGGCATCAAACTTTCCCGGTATTGCCACTCCACCACCAGTGGCACCAACTCAGCTGTGCAAGCTCAGCAAAATTCATCTTCATCTTCCTCAGCATTGCCTGGTTCCACCTCTTCATCAGAGTCCAGTGACGCAGAGGTAGAAGTCTGAGTGGTCCAACGAAAGCACTGAGAGTACCGTGACGATCGGGAGAAGAAATTCCTTTGCAAGTGTGATGGCTGCGGAGCCCGGCATGGAAGTGCTCCTTCTGCACCACAGAATGCCACAACTGTGGGTGACGAGGGCACATTGCTAAAGTATGCCAACAGCGAAAGTAAAGAACTCCAGCACCTGAGTCCAAAAAGAGTCATTACCACAAAACATCCATTGCCAAAGTGTCACCAGAGCCTGAGCCGTGCCAAGTGGGCATTGTCAGTGAGCGTTTCTTCGCAGACCTGAGCCTGCAGGATGTCCCCTTCAAGATGGAGGTGAATTCAGGTACTACCTTTTCCATAATCCCACAGTGGGAGTTTTTGAGAATTCTCCCTGCCTCTCAGCCCAAGCTCAAATATTTTAAAACTTCCCTCCGGGATGTGCAAGGTTGCCAGATTCCGGTCCTGGGGGTGGGAAATTTCTTGGTCAAATTCAAAAACATTTGCACCTCCTTGCCATTGGTTGTAGTTAAGCAGGGCACTAACTGTCTTTTGGGACCCAATGGTTTAGGCCCCTGGGAATCTGGCTTTCTGGCATTCATGCAATAGGTGCTGACCCAATCCGGGACGTTTGTGCTGCACATCCTGAGGTATTCAAAAAGGGTTTAGGGTTATATAAAGGACCCCCTGTAGACTTTGAGCTTGACTCAACCATCTGGCCCATCCGTATGAAGCCATGCCAGGTACCCTTTGCTTTAAAGGAGAAGATAGAAGCCAAGCTGGAGAAACTGGTGGGGCAGGGCATTCTAGTGCCAGTGGACTCCGCAGAGTGGGAGACACCAATAGTGACTGCTTTGAAAAGTAACGGGGAGGTCAGGATATGTGCTAACTACAAGTGTACCATCAATAAAGCTATTTGCCCGAATGCATATCCTGTGCCCGTAGTAAGCCACCTTCTTGCCTTCTTGCATGGAAGAAATTGCTTCGCAAAACTTGACCTTGCCCAGGCTTACCAACAATTGATTGTGTCTCCTGCTGCTGCCATAGTCCAGACCATAGTAACGCATAGTGGGGCATTTAAGGTAACTAGACTACAATTTGGGGTGAATGCGGCCCCTGGAATATTTCAATCTCTTGTAGAACGTATTTTAAAAGGTTTGCCCGGTGTCCTGCCATATTTTGATGATGTCCTGATCACTGCTAAGGACACTGTCAAACTAGTGGCCTGGCTTGATCAAGTCCTCTTTCGAGAGGGCCGGTCTATGTCTCAGAAGAGACAAATGTGTGTTTTTGGCACAGGAAGTGGGGTTCCTGGGGTACCGAATTACACTCCAAGGTATCATGCCTTCTGACTCTAAGGTGGCGGCCATTCAAAATGCACCCAGGCCAAAATGTAAAGCCGAATTGCAATAATTTCTAGGATTGTTAAACTTCTATCATGCTTTTCTCCATTGCAAAGCCTCAGTTGCCGAACCATTACATTGGCTTCTTAAGAAAGATACTGTTTGGTACTGGGACCATTGCCAGGAGAAAGCGTTCCTAGAACTTAAAAGGCTGCTATCTTCGGATGCTGTATTAACTCATTTTGATCCTAACAAGGAAGTTGTACTTGTGTGTGATGCATCCCTGGTGGGGAAGGGAGCTGTGTTATGCCATGTACTAAATGATGGGAGGGAAGCCCCCATAGCATTCTATTCCTGTTCACTCTCAAAGCCTGATAAAAATTACGCTCAGACAGACAAGCATTTAGAACTGTCAGTGGAACGAAGTTGCCTTCTATGGGGCCAGCAGGTGGTCATTCCTGCCACTCTCAGAAAAAAGGTTTTACATCTACTTCATACAAGTCACCCGGAAATTGAAAGCCCTTGCTCGTAGCTACTTTTGGTGGCCTCAACTGGACCAAGACATAGAACAAATGGTCGGCACTTGTGCCAGTTGTCAATCCTCTCACCCAGAGCAATCCCATCTTCCCTCTCGGGAATAGGATTCTGCTCAGGGCCTGTGGTCCAGGTTGCACAAAGATTTTGCAGGTCCATTTAGGGGTGCCCTATTTTTGTTGGTTGTGGATTCATTCTCTAAGTGGCTGGAAGTAATTAGGGTGCTTAATACCACTTCAGCCACCACGTAATGCACCTAAGAAGGCTGTTCGCAGCATTTGGACTTCCAGATGTGCTGGTGTCCGACAACGCATCCATGTTCACATCTGCAGAATTCCAATCCTTCATGGAAAAGAATGCAATTAGGCACATCACTGCCACCCCATTCCACCCAGCCACCAATGGCCAGGTAGAGCGGCAATTGCACACAACTAAAGACGCATTCAGCGTATGGGTGAAGGGGATTTGGAGCTCCAGTTATGTCAGTTTCTTTTCACATATAGGCTCACCCCCCTTGTCTCAGGGTTGTCCCCTGCTGAATTGCTCCAGCGAAGGAAACTGTCATCCTTGCTGGACAGATTGGATCCCTCTAGGGTAGAGGACAAAGGCACAAATATAACAATCCAACACCAGAAGGGTTTCTTGTCTGGAGACCCTGTACTTTGCCGCAATTATGCAGCTGGTGGCCCTATGTGGGTGCCTGGGTTTGTGATCGATCAAACTGGTCCTGTTTCTTACAGAATCAAAACAGCCACTGGTCTGATCTGGAGGAGGCATACGGATCGATTGAGACCCAGAGTACTGGACCCACAAGACGAATACAGACACTCAACGCTAGGATTGCCCCCCACCCGTTTAAACCCAGGGGGCAAAGGTAATAGTCAGCAACCAGCCAACATTGACCCAGAAATGTCTTCTAGGAACTGATTTCAAGGGGAATTTGTGGAATGCTCCTCTATTCCGGCCAGGTGTACCCCTGCACTGTCCCAGCCTAGCACTCTGGATTCCTTTATTGATTATGACCAATTTTGTTCAGAGTCGCCCTCCACTCTTAGTACACACAGGAGGGACCCTGAGTTGTCTTATTCATCCACAGAATTAGAGTTTGGTTTAGAGTGATCCCCTGCTCCTCCATCTGACAAACGGGGCTTAAATTTTGGTTTACAATCCTCCCCATCTAGTCAATCTCTCACTCTAGTCAGGTTGCCCATCCTACGAGCCCCTGAGCTGTCTCAGCCAAGCGTCCGACCCAGAAGGGAAACTAGACCGCCATTCTGGTTAAAGGATTTTATTTTTACCTAGGGGGGAAGAATGTTATGTATGTTAACTGTGTTTTCTGACAGGAGCAGAATGTATCTTTTCTCATGTATCTATTCTTATGCAAATAAGTGGATCAAAAATGTGCACACTCTGTTAGCCAATGGGCTTGTTGTATTATTGTTACTGTTACTGTTTATAGGAGCAGAAAGTATCTTTTCTCATGTATCTATTCTTATGCAAATAAGTGGATCAAAAATGTGCACACTCTGTTAGCCAATGGGCTTGTTGTATTATTGTTACTGTTACTGTTTATAGTGTATATAAGTCTGAGTTTTGCCCCGTCCAAACTGTGTTCAAACCCAACTAATAAAGAGTTGAATTTCACTACTTCACTCGTCTGCTTCCAAACATACTGAGCAATCCTATTACCCCCACCCACCCACACACATACTTTTATCTGTTGCCACACTCTTATGGCCGGCGGCGGCAGGGCCCCTGGTATTACTGCCCTGGTGGTGGCCCTGGTGTGTCGTATAGGCTAACAGTGCTTCTCAACCTTTAGTTTTTGGACTTCAATTTCCAGAAGCCTAAGTCAATTCCCCAAAATACTGATCAGCCTAAGTACTGGCTTAGGCTTCTGGGAATTGGAGTCCAAAAAGCAAAGGTTGAGAATCACTGGGCTAAACCAATTAAGTTGTTTTGGACCTTGTGCTGCAATTCCAACCATAATCAGTACCACATCATCAGTATTTCTCCCTTCTTTTCCGTCAGTAAAACCTCAACTTTGTGGGATCTGCGCACACAATTGGCATACTGGCCCTGACAGAATGGATGATCACCTCGTTGCCAGGGGTTCCTGAAGGGACAGAAATTGGGGGAGTGGAATATTAGATAGGGTTTAATTCACCTATAGCTGACCTGACAAGCAGATCGGACAATAGGAAGCTAATGACTAACTCGCTAGTCATGTAATAGGTAATCTCGCACCTGCGGATTACTCTAAATCCTAAAACCAATAACAGCCACATGTTTACCCCAAGATAGCTTGGAACAATGGATTTCCCCTGTCGTTGATTAAGTTGGTTAATTAACTTCCCCTGAAGAGTTTCCCAATTAACTCGTGTAAACATGGCATGTGGATCTTGTCAGATCGCAGTTATTTTGCATGCAGCCTGTACATGATAAATACTGATGATTTTCCCTCAGTAAATCACTGGTCTTCGCTCCATCTTGCCTTGTGTCTCATTGCTTGACCAGTCTCCTCCGGGACCCAACAGCCGCTTCGTGGCCCCGATCCAACACAACCTCAATAAATTAAGTAACATTTTGTTGCCCTTTCATGACACTAAAACTCCAGCATCAGAAGCAGCTGCCTCACTTTACCTAATGGCAGAGCGAGGCATAACTGAAACAACAGGCAAACTATGGAAGAAGGTGATATGTACAGCCTGTAGCATTACAGCTCATTCCTGTGCTTTTGCTGGTTTATGCTTAGCATTCCAGGTCCATAGCAGGTCTGTGTGTTTGTCACTGAACCGGCTATAATATTTTTTAAATCAGTAGCAGCCATGAACTGTACTTCTCCTGGTCATCAAGGGCCTTGATACCGAAGGAATGTTTGATTTCAGATTGGCATATAAATTGTCTCCCTGGACATTCTCCCTTTGCTAAACAATTTACTAATGGTCTGGAAGGGATGAATTATTGTTTCTGACAGTTCCTAATTCTCCCTGCTCACACTGTAAAATAAGAAAATAAGCACCTGTCCATCTCAACATGATACCATAAGCCCTGCCAATGCTAAATGTGAGTGGAAGTCTCTAATTATCCAGCTCTTTGTGGCAGCAAATCTATTTCCCTACATGGGAACAAAAGAATAGTCAGAAAGTACAACATGGCCACAAACTGCCAGGAAGGTCTCTGTGAAGCTTTTTCCTTGTGGTCAGCTGCTAAGCCACCTTGAAAACACTGGGTGAGCTTTCAGGCCCTCCAGAATTCTTCACCAGATATTTACAAAGCATTTTTTAAAGGAGGAGGAGCAAGAATGAACAAGGTGCCAATTTTAAGCTATGAAGTCTACATCTGGTTATAGCCATGAGACAGAAAGTGGGAGGAGGTTAAAACAGATTAAGGAAATGAGATAGTTTTACATGCCCATAACCCTCCCATGGTTTTCAGGGGAGAAGATTAAGTTCAAAATTGCTAACCTCTTTTGAAAATATCATATTGAGCTATTCTAAGAAACACTTTCATTCTAAGAGGAAATAGATTGCAACTTGGACTACTTGTGGAGTGGTCCAATGTGATCTAGTTTCTGGCAATCACACAATGTACAGAGAATTGCATCCTTCTACTGGGGGCGGGGGCTGGGCTGGAGCAATTCCGCAGCAATTGGTAGGGTCAATTTAAGTAACATTTTATCCATCAGAGCAACCTTTTATGGTGCAACCAGGCATGGCCCTTTGTAGCCATTTGATCATACCCTTCATCAAAATGTATAGGTTTCATGGCAGTGGAAATCAAAGTCAGAAAGAAGCTAGAGAGTTTTGATAGGAATAAAGTGGAAGATCACTTTAAGAGTGTGCTGAAATGGAGGGAACCACTGCAAAACAAATGGAGTAGCTATACTTGAAAAATGGAAAATAATGTCCCAGCTTTATTTGAGAAAAAATTGTCTTCTTTCATTATACGATCCTCCTGTAGAATGGCTGAATTTTATATTTCTTGGGTAATATAAAACATGAAGGTGGCAATGTTGACCGAAAGGAAATGCTAAAATCTGTGTCAGTGTAATCCGTTTATTGGACAAGCCCACAGTCACAAAACACTATGTGCTTTGGTATTTTCAGAATCAGAAGTAGAATTTATGAAATGTAAATCACACCATTTTGAGTCAAATGGAGTTCATTTTTAAAAAAAGGGATGTTAGGTGCCCCAATCACCCTGGATGAACTCAAACAAATGCATTCCATTCCTCTCTGCATTCAGAATCTCTAAGAAAGTTATTTTTTTTTTGGGGGGGGGGAAACCCACCATAGAGTTAAAGTCTATTCATGTAAAATAATTAATCAAGGACAATGATGTGTGTTTTATCAGGTCATGGATTGTAAGTGACAGAACTGTGTCAATGTGTTGTATTTATTATTTATGCAGTCATCCAAATGGCATCACATGGATCTTTACTGTCAATGTAATAGTGAAATACAGTTCTGCCTGGTAGCTATAAATAGTTGCTTCTGGAAAATTCTAGACAATTAAGTCTTTAGAAAACTGATCTTAATTATACTCCCTTGGGGAAGGGCTGCAGATCCATGGCAGAGTATTGCTTTGCATGTATGTATAAGGTCTAATCCCTGCTCTCTCCAGTGCAGGCTAAAAGACACTGCAGTGAACTGAAGGTCTGCTATCAGTTGATATAGACTATATTGAGTTGGATCAGCAGTAGACAAAACCTGGTACCTCTTTCCCAGACCATACTTTTAAAAAAATACTAACTACTCAAAAATTCTCCTTCCCCTTTATTCAACACTCTGTTCATTCTGTTAAGTGCCTGATCCAAAAGCATAGTAAGAGCAGCTAATAGCAGGAAACCTTATCCATCACTGATGTTTCCAGTTCACCCAAAGCTTTTTGCCCTGTGAAATAAAGAGCTGGTCACATGGAAGGACAAAGTAATCCCACTTTCCTGCTGGCTTTAGAAGGAAAACCTAAGTACTTTCCAGTTGTGGAAAGTGCTTCTGGACAGAGAATTTTGACTCCTACTGCTCACACTTACAAGGGCATTATGCAACTATTCTGCATTTCTTTCTTCCTGAACAAGTTTGTTTCAGTAAGAAAGTAGATGACAGAAACTATAAGAAAATAAGGGATGGCTGCCAGTTGAGAACATCATGCTGTCATCCACCTGTAAATTTCCCTGACACTCCTTTAAGCATCCTTAAAGGGTTTGTAGAAACAAAATTGGGTGCCCTCTAAGATCAATACCAGGGACTGAAGCTCTTTGGGAATGGGATGAAGAAGCTAAAGCAAAATTATAATCCAGGTATCGCAGCAGAAAGTATGGCAAATAGATCTGGAAAATAGAAAGTAAATAAATAAATAAAAGATGTATGTATGATATTATGATCACACAATCACACACCAATAGCATTTGTTTCAGATATGATAAATTGTACAAAAAGAATCCAGACAAATTTACAAAGGCACCAAAGAAGAGTCCACACTTTGCTCTCTCCTTCCTAATTTGTAGTTAGTTTAACTTCCTAATTAGAATGGAAGACAAAGAAAATGCAGCTGCCTTTGGGGTCATTAGAAACAAACAACAGCTACATGATCCATTCATAAAGATGCTATAAAGCTTGGGAGTTCAAGCAGAAAGACCAAAAACCAGATGTGTCTACCATGGCTTAACACAGGATTTCTCAAACCTTGGGCTCTCAGATGTTCTTAGACTTCAATTCCCAATAGCTCTGATCAGAAGGCATACTAACTTGGCCTTCGGGGAACTGAAGTCCAAGAACACCTGGAGCCCAAGGTTGAGAAACCCTGGGTTAACCAATCAGACTGGCAAGAGAGCTAAACAGAGTTTTGTAGTCTACATGAGACAGAAGTACAAGCTGTCAATTCACAGGTTGTCCTACTCAATGAAAACAAAGGTCCAAAATGCTCCCATGCCAGGTTTGCCAAGTTCCCTGGCCAAGGCCTCTATAGTAACCCTGAAAGCAAAAGGTTGGAAGTTGATGTCAGTCACTACATCAACAAGATATTAAATTGAGATCTCACACTATCCCCAAAAGTGAATAACAGCCAAATTGGTAGTCATAACTACCATTGGTAAGAGGAGAAAGAATCCTCACTGGAGTGCAGATTAATGGAAAAACCTCTTTCTATGGCTTCAGAAATTTCCCTTCTTATTCCCCAAACCAAATCATTGCTTCTTTGCATTGATCAAACAGCTATTTCTTGTGCTTGCTGTTGGAAGTACACCACAATGGTCTGCCTGGTATGAATTCTGCTGCCATAGACAGTCCTTCAAAGAAGGTATAAAGAGAGTTTGCAATAAGGTAAATATCTATTTTATTAATAATTGTCCTCGTTACCTGAGCTCCTTATTTGCACTGAAACACAAAAGGCTCTGGCCAAGAAATTCTGTTTCTTTTGTTCCACAGGGAGAAAGTTGCTCATTAAATGAATCCTTATTAAATCAGACAGTTAGGACAGCAGAGGGCAAAACATTGGAATGGGTATGTGAAGAAATGCTCTCTGTATATGTGAACACCTATTACTTCCAAGTGTAAAGAATCAAGAGTCAGCACCAAGTCAAAGTGAAGCCAGGGTGATGCAGGTTAATGTCTCCCAATTCTCTCTGCTCTTAAAACTGTCAGTCACAGGAAAATCTCTACATAGTAGAGAAAAACACAAAGGAAAACCAGGAATCAGTGGCAGAGTTCATGTACAAAATTGGATTCTTTCATCCCATTTTCTTTTAAAAAAAAAGTAAATCCCTATAAAATGACTTGAGTTCATTTGGTACAGGTTTCCCTATACAGTATATCTGTCAATTTCACCTCTCACATCTGACTATTTTAAATCTCAAGTATTTTCTCTTATTTATTAAGAAAGGTCCATAATGTCCTACCACAAAAACAGATCAAACAGATTTAATATCCATCCTTGATTAACAGCAGTCAGCCAGTCAAAGAGATCATAGCTTGAAACTTTTAAGTGCATCATCCACAAGTCTTTTGAGATATGTTGGTTTAAGGAGGTCAGAGCCAGCTGCTTTAGTTCTCTTCAAAGGATATCCAAAGAGGTAAAAATCAAAGGTGTGTAAATTGAAGAAGTAGGTGAATTAAGCTGAGAGGGCAGGTGCAGAAACAAACTGATAAAACAATTGTGAGTAGAGACATCTCTCTAGTAACATGTACAGTAAAAACCCGGGTTACGACGGAGGTCTGTTCCAACAGCCTCCGTTGCAACCCAAAACAATTGTAAACCGAAACATTCATAAGGATGTATTGAAAAATTAAAAAATGGTCCTGAATTGATCATTGTAAACTGAAAAATTGCATTAAAAATTTGTAAACTGGGATGGCATTTCCATTGGTTTTGCCATTGTAAATTGCAGCAAACTGAAACTGAGGCAGTTGTAACCCAGGTTTTACTGCAGGGCCACCATGAGAAATTTCTGTGGCCCATACTGAGCAATCCTATTACCCCCCCCCCCCCACACACACACACACATATTTAGTTACACTACCAGTACTGCTGTATAAGGCCCCTGTCAGCTCTGGGCCCTACACGGCAGTACTGGTAGTACTGCTCTGATGGTGGCCCTGTTTTACTGTATGACAAAAAAGAACAGCATGTTACAGGCAGAGCTTAGAAAATATATATTTTTGAATTGCTGCTCGCAGGATCCTCCAGCCAGCATTGTCAGAGATGGGGAATTTGAGCCCCAAAAACACACACACAACTTTGCCAAGCTTTAGCCATCAGCCTTGTCATTTCTCCATCTCTCCATCCATTCATTGGCTGTTGTGTACATGTCTTGTCACATGGTTCTTTTATGAGACAGTATTGGATGAAGAAATGAGGGAGCAGGAATATCAGCATTAGCCACGAACCACATCTCCAGCAAAGTCTAGCTGAGCCCTCAGTTCCCTTCACTCATATGTCTGATAATCAAACATGGTTCCCAGTTGACTGACAGGAAATCCAGATTTGTCTCCCTCATGCACACTGGGCTGACCAAAATGGCCCCTAGTCCTACTCCTCTTGCCTTGATTCTTTAAGAAAGCTGAAAGCTGGCAATAAAGACCATGTGGCCTTTAAAGGCCACTTCAAGGGTGCAGCAGTCACTTGACATGACATCTTATTCCTGCTTGGGGATAGAACTGTTTTAATCAGGCTATTATTATTACACCTATTCCTTTTCTTATTCCTTTCAGGCTCTGTTTACTGCAAACCAATGAGTTTCTGTGTCACCTGAAGCAGTGAAAGGTTTACTGCTCTGCTTTAAGGAAAGCTGACATCTCGCATTGTGGCTAATATATTCCCAAGTGAAATACACCAAAGTGTATTGCATCAATAAATCATCCAAGGCAGAACAAGTTGTCACTATAAATGGTAGGTTCTCGTTTAGAAGCAGTAAAAACCCAAAGATATCTCAGTTTTTTGTATACCTCTTGATTTCCCCCATCCCTTCCCCAATTTCATTAAAATGCTACCTTCACATCCTGAGAATTCTGGAAATTGAATACAGCAATGCTTCAAAGCTATTTCTACCCCCTTTTATCTGCCTTTCTTCTGTGCGGTCCTAATCTGCCTTCTCTGTGCATGGTGGCAAAAACAGTGGCTCCGGATTGCTAGAACTGGATCATGCACCATAGATGACAGGGGCACTTAGAATATTTATGACTGCAAATTGTTCTGAACATGAAATAGTTGTAATGACGTACCAGGGTCTCATTCCTTCAGGTTGCAATGCTGGCCTCAATAGATCCAATACAGGGGCCCCAAGAGACCCATAACACAGAGTTCATATGGAGGATACCAAATCCCTAGAGTCTGTGAGAGTGAATGTAGCTGCATGAGTTGAGGGAGGGTTCTGAGAATCTAAAAGGAAGAGCATCCATCATTTAGTGCCTGGTTTGCAAAATCTTGGTTTTCCTAACAGTGCAACAGCCCATGACGATTTTAGCCAGGTCAAAAAATACAAGCTATGGCAACTGATGCAAGTTTTCTACAAGAAACAGAATTGTTATGTCAGAATATACCCTCAGCATTTCTCCGTATCCCCGCCAGATGGCTGTTAACCCAAAATAGGTTCCAATAGTATCAGTGGTGGGCTAAAAAAAATTTACTACCAAACTGTGGCTGTGGTCTACTTTGTGAATGTGGCCTACTCTGTGGGCATGACCTACTCGGTGGGCATGGCCATATGGCTGGATGGGTGATCTAGTCATGCCTGCCCAGTGGTGGGATTCAAATTTTTTACTTCCTACTCTGTGGGCGTGGTATGGTGGGCGTAGCAAGGGGGAAAGCCCTGCATTGCACTTGAATTAGGACTACTTTATTTCAAAACTTGGATGGGCAGGGCCAGCCAGAATTTCTGCTACTGGTTCTGGTGAACTGGTGTGAACCTGCTGAAGCCCACCACTGAATAGCATGCTTGCTAGGCAAGAAGGAGTCAGGTTCAAGGATTCTGTCTTGCTTAGCATCTGTTCATGAATGGCAGTGAACATGAGATTATTGTGTAGAATACCTTGTCCACTGACATCAGTGTCATTAGCATTTAGACTGGCCTTTGCTATCTGAAGCCTGCCATTCTTTTTCATGCTGCAAATGCAAGCAGATATTGCAAAGCAATTTCATATCATTTCCTGGTGTTTTATGTCATGGACACAGTGACAGAAGCAACATCCCCATTCATAGACCAGAAGGTTTTTTTTAAAGTATCAATGTTCTAAAACGATAGTATCACTCTGTTACACTCTAAATATTTGTGTTTACCATTATAGTTACCACTTGCGATATAAGTAGGAAAGTTCACCACAGGCAACAACAATGGCCGGAATCCCCTGAAAAAAAGTAAATTGTCCCCCAACTAGCAACAAAGTAGCAGTGTATATACAGTTGGTTATGATCATTGTCTATGGCAAAATAATACATGGGGTTTTTTAAGGAAGAAAAGTGGCAATACAGTATTGGCTTCTTTACTGGGGGAACAAATTTAAAATATTCCAAGATGGAGCCTGTGCCAAAATACAACATCCTGGATCTGTGAGTATAAATAGAGCCCAATTGTTGTTTGTTGGAAGCTCAATAGGATCTCTCCCAAAAGTCCTCCAACTGCTTAGTCTCAGATGCACAGGAACTCTCACTTTGAAATTTTCTCATCTGCAGAGAGAGAAATGACCAATTTTTCACAGAAGATAAGTTCAACAGGCCTGCCAGAGCTCTTCTAACAATATTTTCTGTTTTCATACCCCTGGCTGCATACCATACAAGTGAAACAGTGATGCACTGCAAAAAAAATTTTTACTACCCCCACCATGGGCATGACTAACTCTGTGGGCATGACTAACTCTGTGGGCCATGCCCACTTGGACTCCCTATGCCATGGCCAGGGGTAGGGAGGTGGGCGTGGTTGGCCAAGTGGGCGTGGCCTGGGGGAATGTCCCCTACTGGTGCCCGGGCACCTGTGGGCACTTGGAGCAGCTCAATACTGAAGTGGAAAGACAACATTCTATTTTCAATGCTAGGAAATTAGTTCTGTGGCCACAAAGAGAATACTTTTTCCAAGTTGCTAAATTCACAGACACGCATAATTGCACATAGCCTATGATATTTACAACAAGACACAGGTTGAAGTTAGAAGAGAACCTTGTCAAGGAAGCAAGAATTTTCCAGATACAGTATATGCCAGTGGTGGTGAACCTATGGCATGTATGCCAGAGGGGGCACTCAGAGCCCTCTCTGTGGGTATACGCACAGTCACCCCAGCACAGAGTTCACTACGCCCCTCCTGCCAGCAGCCCAATGGGAGCACTTTTTCCATCCCCCAGCACAGAGTTCGCCCTGCCCCTCTGCGGTGCAGAAGGCAGCCTGTTGATTTTGGTCACTCGGTCTCTAAAAGGTTCACCATCACTGATATATGCTATAGCTAAAATGGGATAACAAATGGTACAAGATTTTCTTCTGGAAACATGTATCATCTCTTATTTACTCTTGGACTCCTTAGCATCTGAATTTAGAAAACTAACTTTCATGTTCTGCATGGTACATATCAAAATTCAACATTTTAATGCATACTTACTTATAACAACAACCTTTTATAATCACAGATACATGTGCAAATATATTTGATGTGCATTCTAAAATTGTGTTAAATAACATCTTGTCCATAAGAAGTAAAATCAGACCCAGGAATGTTTCAGTAGCACTTGATCATTCATCTGCAGATCCTAAAGGCTGGCCATCACATTCCAGAAGACCTGAAGTGTATCTATATGCAATCATACTATACCCCAACCTATACAAAAGAGGTTCCCAACTTTTTTATGCTGCGGGCCTGACCACACACCCTGGACATCTGAGCAGGCCAGATCACTCCCCCTGGAAGCAGAAGCAGGTGCATTTACGGCTGTCATAAATGCGGCCACTTCCGTATTTATGACAGTTGTGGGTGCATTCACACATGCACAGGCATGTTTTACGGCTGACGTAAATGCACCCGCTTCCACTTCCAGGTGTGATGGCAGTGACAATGGACCGGATGGAATGGCGTCATGGGCTGGGGCTGGCTCACGGGCCATAGGTTGGGAACCCCTGCTATACAGGGTCCTAAGTTCCTAAATTCTTATTAATATAGATATATTATTTACTCATTATTTTAGACCAAAGCCTGGATTTTATCACTCAAGCCTTGACATTTATCATCCTTTCCTTCAGACCTTCCTCATGGTCCAGCATATGCTGTCTGACAGAGCAGTCTTCAAGGAGAAAGGCAGAGACAACTGGAATGTTTGACTCACACTCAATTCACTTACAAGGAAAATGTTTATATGGTGCAGTCACACACTACTTAACCCAAGATAATACAGGACTGAGATTTATTATGATTGGCTCATTCTCCCACTGCAGGGTGGTGGTGGTGGTGGTGGTCGTGAGGACAAGAATACATCCATCATGTAGTTGGGTGGGGTGGATAAAGTACTAACTGGAGTAACACATTGACCCTATGGCTATTTTTATCAGCCCCAGCTCCTGTGCCAAAAAATTATTATCTCCAGCCCCCCAAAAAGGCAAAATGCAGCAACTCACCTTTTAAATATTGTGCAGGGAAAGGGAGCTTGCAATGTTGAACACCTTTCATTTCTCAAAACTGTATGTGAACTAATGTCCATTTCTGCATTCACTTTCTCTGCCTTTTTTTTTTTTTTGCATTTTTCAGAGACTTTGTGGCTTCCAGATAATCTCAATGTAAAAATTTGGGGGTCTGGAGCCTTTAAAGTCACCCATGCAGTGGTGGGCTCCAAAGTTTTTTACTACCTACTCTGTGGGAGTGGTATGGTGGGCATGGCCAGGGGGAAAGCCTTGTGTTGCACCCGAATTAGGACTACTTTATTTCAAAACTTGGATGGGCGGGGCGAGCCAGAATTTCAAGCAGGTGCAAACCTGCTAATGCCCACCACTGCACGCACCTCTATATGAGAACATCCGCCAAAGAATTACAGGCACCTTTTCAGATGCTGTTTCAGTTTGCAGTGAAGGGGTTTGTAGCTACCCCAACAATAGTTTCTTTTTTTAGACCAAAAAAGTGAGAAGACACTTTATCACACACATTACTATGTGATAAAGTGTCTTCTCACATTTTTTGTCTGAAAAAACAACCCCTATTACACACATTTCTGTGGCTGCTTCAGTAAATGAATGCTACAGTTTCCATTTCCAGTTGTGCATCTGTTGTCACATTTCTCCCAAGCTAGGAAAACTAGTAAAACCTGAAGGCCAAGTAGAAAGGGAAAAGAGGAGGAAATACAGTCAACTTATAATTTTTTAAAAATTTTTTTTGAAAAGAGGCAGTGGAGAGAGGGTTAGGGGAAAACACATTCCATCCTTAGTGCTTTTGTTCATACCTTGGTGGCTCTCCTTGAGCTTACCCAAAAGTGGTGTCTAATCACATAAATTAGTTGGATTAATGCACATGGAAGTGAGCAGTAGTCCATGAGAACACCAATTATAATACATGTGTTCATCTCCAAGGTGCCTTGGCATTCTTTAGTGTCCCCCACCCCCACCCCCACCCCCACCCCCACCCCCGATGGTTATGTTGACCACAGCACACTCTCAGATATACATCTGATTTTTTTTCACAATGTCACAGAATATGTTGGGCCTAGCAGGGTAGTGTGAAATGTTTTGAATGGGGATGCCAAGGCCTTATGCCTGCCTAAGGATCCTATGTGCTGACTCAACAGCTAGTCGACAGTTGAAGTTTGGCCTGGACAGCTGCTCTGTTACTTTTCCATCTCTGTTATTTTATCATTCTAGTTTTATTATTCCTAAATGTGGAGACATTGCAAAAGGACGATGGAGGAAAACCAACAAAACATCTGAGAGACTAAAATCCGTGCTAGCATTTCATTATTTTATAACCAAGCCTTTGCTTTTATTGCTGTAAAGTGTAATGGGCTGTTCCCAAGTGGAAGCGGAGCTACAATCCAGCCAGTAGGCAATAAAGCAAAGTTACTTTGAAGATGCCATCAGCATAAATTACAGACCCCACTCTGCAAGGCATTTGCAGAGTCAACTCTGTCAGTGGAGTCATGCTTGTCCACAAATGGAAAAAGAAGATGGAGCCCTGGTGGTGCAGGGTTAAACTGCTGTACTGCAGACAAAACATTGTGAGTTAGACCCTGATGGGGATCAAGGTTGACTCAGGCTTTCATCCTTCTAAGGTCAGTAAAATGAGTACCCAGTATGTTGAGGGCAAAATGCTAATTACCTTGTGAACTATGGGGCGGTATATACGTGTAATTGTTATTGCTATTTCATCCTCCTGAATTAAAAAGGGTGAGGGCTGGGCATTCAGGGACACAGCCTAGAAAAATTTAAGGACTGCAGCTCCCAGTACCCCAAGGCAGAATGGTGCAACTTTTCTCAACCTGATGTTCTTATGAAGTTGCACTGCATACACACCACATTGGTCCGTCACTGTGAGGTGAAAGCTAGAGCTTGAATGCTCAGTTATTGTGAAAAGTCACATCTATATGAGCCTGTTCACTTACAAGTGTGGTAAGATTGCACCAATTGCCCCATTCCTAGGTGACCGGAGAATAGTGGAGATTTTACAACCCATATTCTGTTAACAAACACTGAGCTCATGAGGAATGGAATTGCAAGAGTTAAAGTCACCGCTCATGTTCTCTTTTCCTCTAACCAATCACAAGGGTCTATTTTCCTGGTTCTAACTTGCCCCTCCTCTTCTTCTCTGCTTACTCTATACATTTCCCACATTATTGTTTAGATTTATTCCCTGCTTCTGAACAAGCTACATGTGTTTTTGAAATATGTAGCTTGTTTTCAGTCCGGCTGAGAAGACATTTGCCTTTTGAGCCTTTCATTCTTTCTTCCTGTAAACAAAGTAACTTTCATTCTCTAACAAAGGTGTTTTTGCTGTGATTATTCGGAATGGGAAGAATATCATGGGAGATTTGTTGCTCACTTTCGGCATTTTCAAACTCTCTCTGCCCTTCTGTGCTAAATAGAAAAGGAATTTCACTACAAAATCCAAACCTCTACAGCTGTGGACTATGTGGATTTGCAAAACAGATGACTAAAAGGAAACCAAAGCGTTGCACTGTGCACAACTATCCCACCTCTCTAGCCTACATAACTTACCAGCTTCCTCCGAAACCCATGATGAACAACATTAGGGCATTGGAGAGATAAAATAATGCTGACTAGGTTGGTGATGAGGAGGAGCAGATACAGACTTAAGTGTAGGAATTGGGCCGTGAGGAGGCCCTTAGGATCCCGGAGGAGACTGGTCAAAGGAGCGACACGAGGCAAGATGGAGTGAAGACCAGTAGTTTATTGAGAAAAGGCTGCAACATATATAGAAGGAAAAGCGCAACGCTGGCAAGACTGTCAACAGACAGGAATGACATCACCTGTGCACTCAAGTTAATTGGGAATCTCTTTGGGGAAGTTAATTAACTGGGGCAAACATGGATTTAGGAGTCCCATTGTTCAGGGATTAGGCAGGGGTAAACATGGCATCTATTTGTGCCTGAGATTACGCTGAGACACGGAGATGAGTTGTTTGCCTAATTATGCACAGGAGATAGCGATCTGCTTACCTGGCAGAGCTGTAGGTCAGGTCAATGAATTGGGTGAATCAAACCCTATAATTTATTCACCCCCCTTAATTTAGCTGCCCGCAGAAGCCACCGCCGGGAGCCTTCTCACCCAAGCAGCCTCTGCAAAGGCTGTTCCATGCCCATTGGGGCACGGGGAATCCATATTTCCCCTTTCTGTTTTATTTAAGAGCCTGACCGGCAACTCTGCGTAAGAGGGGCATCAGCTGATGAGCGGGAATGGTGCTTCGGGGTTCCCTCCATGGGGGACATCTCGATAGCAGTGAGGGAATACATTGCACGAAACAACACACAGTTGTGCCCAGTATTACCACCCCCACAATCACTTTGAGTGTCGTCTGAATCCATCCCCATGGGAACCACGACCACAAGGAGTCCTGCCACCCCCATGAATAATCCTCCTTGATGTCCCTAACTGGGGTGTGGAGGTCCGTGAGCTGGCTCTGTATCTTGTGGGTATTGTCTGTGAGGTTAAGGCAACACATGCCATGGACAGACTTGCAGCCCAAATGATGTGACCTGGGGAGATTCTAAGCTATCTCTGCAGCTTCTGGCATTGTGCAAATGTCTTTCTAGCACCTATGGGGAGGTGTGAAACTAACTGGGGATTACCAGCTACCGGGTACTCAATCTTTCCAAGCAATGGGCCGATGCAAAACATGGGCCGGTCTGGCTTCCTTTGGTGGAAGCTGGCCGTTATTAGCAATATACAGAAATTCAAGTGTCCCTTGCAAATCCCAACTGGAGCATTGTACAAGGCATGAATAAATAAAGAGAATAATAGCAATAAAAGACATTCTGCAGCTTTTCCGGAGATGAGGCTTCCCTTCTTGGTGGGGTTTCCTGTGTAACTTGAGTTTGGAGAAGTCTTGTTTTGGGGAAAAGCATGATCCTCAGAAGTAGCACTGAGTATGCAAAAATGTTCATAGAAATGTCTTTGGAGATGTACGTCATAAAGGCAGACGGACAGCTGATGACCTCCAGGACAGTGACTGGTGCTGCTCTTTGCAATCATCCGGGTCTGATTCCGACCTCTGGGACCTGCATGGGGAAGAGACTTGTTTGGGAGATAAAAATTCTGAAAGAGTTAGTTAGTTTTTGCACTTATAGGATAGCAATTGCTGTGCAACTATGGGACGTTGTTCCCCCCCTTTCTGTTTGTTTGTCAATGTAGGACTTAAGCGTCCGATAGACCCGTTCCACAATCGCTTGCCCCTGCGGATTGTAAGGAACGCCAAAAGTGAGCTTAATATCCCAGGTGGCCCTGAAGGTGGCCAGCTGCCTGGAGCTATAAGCTGGGGCGTCAACGGACGTCGTGCGCCGACGTTCGCCCTTGGCCGTGGGAAAGGAGATGCTGCTCCACATGGGGAGCCGTTACTCCCTTCTGTGCTGTTACCCAAACAAGCTGTGGGAAGGTATTAATGCAAACGTCCATGTACTGCCATTTGCCAAAATGTGGGGATGTGTGACGTCCATTTGCCACACCTGGATGGCCTCTGTCCCTCGTGGGTTGACCCCCCCCGCGAGCCGCCCCCCCGCGAGCCCCCCCCCCGGTGCCCCTGCACGATGCAGGCAGGGACGGACTATGCCTTGGGCTAGGGAAGGTGGCAGGTTGAACTGCCTTGCGAGCGCTTGGCATTCTGAAGAAGGAATGCATGACTCTGAATTGGAGTTGCGAGGAACAAACTTAGCAAATTGTTGTCTATCGCGGGAGTGATGTATGCTCCTGGTAGACTGTGAAGCAAATTCCTAGGAAACTGGCTGTCAGCAATTATGTTGGAGCGTTCTTTGGCAAAGGTGCGCAAAGCGAGGCGCACGGCTGTCAGCTCTGCCCGCTTGCGGAAGAGTCAGGAGCACGCGCCAAGCTTGGTCCTCTTGCCAAGTAAGAACCTAATATGTGCGACCCCCATAAGTGAAAACTGTCCTAGCCCCCCCGAAGGGGAACCAGTGACATTCATCCACACAAGGTGACTGTCTGCTAGAAGTGAGACGAGTCTGGGGTCTTATGGCAAACCTTGGCGCATGAAGCGCCAGGCTTCCCTTGGGTAAATTTCTCAAGAAGGCCCCCCTGCGCACATCCATTCATGGTGTGCGTGCACACTTTCACTGGAGCGATTCTGGTGCTCCTGTGAGAAGGGTGCCAGATGCTGGTTTAGCCTTTTGCCTGCGCTTAGACTAGCAGCAAAAAGGGAAGGGGTGGCCTGAGAATGCCTGTATCCGATTGAGGGTGTGACCTGACTGCACTCTTAAAGTGGTCCTAGGCTGTCCTGACTAATGGGTGGCACTCTGCACATTCTCAGGAGCTCAGGGACTAATCCTTCCTCTGTGCTCTGGAGTTTGCAAAATGTGTCTGCACACTAGAGAGGGTGCTGTGGGCCAGGTGCCATACTTAAAATGACCTAAGACTTATTAAAGACAAGCCAACTATAACGTGCCAGCTGTAAGGAAATAATACACAAAAAGAAAAGACACACAAGTTAAGCATTTCCAGCAGGGAGTTCCACTGGCGAAAGGAGGGAAGGAGGAAAGACAAGTCAGAAGTTAGCACAATGAGAATGCAACAACTCTTATCATGACGAAATCAGATAAGGTCAGGTAACCATGGCAACTGGCTGGGATCCTCCTGTTAATTAATCCTGGAGCCTGTGAAAGGAAGGAGTGTAAGGCTGTAGAAATAAGGCCTGGAAAGGAATTTTGTTCCTGTAAGCATACAGAGCGCAAAAATGTTTGCGTGCTTTTTCCTGTGAAAGGGGTACAATGAGTGAGTTACTGATTACAGTCAAAATACCAGAACAGTATCTTTCCTAAGAGAATGAAGGAGAGTTAGAACGGTTCTCAACCTGCGGCCAGATGTGGGCGAGTGGGCCAGATGTGGCCCATGTTGCTCTGCCACTCCCCCCGCCAAGCCAAGAAGGGCTGTGTGGCGAAGGAAGGGCAGGATGACTGTCCGGACCCCAGAGCTGCCTGAGGCCCCGGAACTTGGCCCCTGACTTTAAAAGGTTGAGAACCGAGGGTACAAGATGATAACACAGTACACACATGGAGACAATGCAATTCTCTCACTCCTAGTGAGATTCCAAGATGCTAAGAGACATTCAAAAAACCTTAAAACACAGAGATGGGGGTTTGAGGAATACAGACGTAGGGAGGGGCCCCATAGCTTATGATCTAGTGAGGAAAACTCATAGAAGTGATTTTTTGTTTTCAGATCGCGCTTCTGAAAAGAAAAATCTGTTTTCCTGATTGCAAAACCGGTTTCCAAGAGAGGCTTAATCCTTTGACAAAGAGAAAAGTCTCAAGGGAAGGAGGCCTATTGTAGGTTAGGATTCCCCCCCCTCTCCTGCCCAAACTGCTAAGCAGGCAAGGCAAAGGGTTTTGCTCATCATGCTTCCTCAAAGTTTAAATAGCTCCTGCCCATGAACAGAGTGCAAACTGTTTTAACACATATTTCACAGTGACATTACCACGCAGTTACACACAAGGGACACTTTTTCAGTCATACTGTGGTCATAGAGACAAGGCTTTTGCAATCATACACAGTTCTTGCAGTCATACATTCAGTGGTGCACCACACATACACACATCTATTTACGCATTCGCACATTCCTCCCCTGATCTGCAGTGTTCAATACTACACATGAGGAGATGGCTAATACACAGCTGGCTATTTACAACCATCTGGGTGCTTCTACTTAGGGGCAAGTTTCTCTGGGCTACTCCCAAGGTGAGACAAGTAGATTCTGCCTGTGCCCTGGGGGAACTCGGGGTACTATTGCTGGGATGGTTCTTCTGGCATAGCCAGGGCGATGGCTGCCTCCTTTCTAGCCTGGGCCCCCTTTCCAGTGCCAGCGTGGCCATTTGGTACCCAGACAACCTTGTGAAGATCTGCCTGGTCTAGATTGGCTTTCTCTTCTAAGGTGTCTCACTTTTCCACACTGGAAGCAGGCGCCTTGGGGTTTTGGCACTGCTCTGCGCCTGAGTGTGGCAATGGGTCTGCTTTGGAGCCCTGCGTGGCCAGGGGCCGTGCAGGTTTCCGTGAGCAGTGGGCGCTGAGCAGCCCTGCCTGAACGTGTGTCTGCCTTCAGATAGGCTGAGCACAGCAGTTGGGCGCTAGCTAATTGTGCCACTGGCAATTTCCCCGTGAATGGATCTTCCTCACCCATGCGCTGAATGAAGTTCTTAATTGGCAGGGGACTTTTAACTGTCAGAGAAGCGCCAGGGCCTCTCATGCCATGAATTCCTTCAGTGACGTCTGCAGCTGTCACTGAGGGAATGCTCCCTATACTGCCCTGCTTAAGCTGAAATGACGAATAGAGACTTCTTGGGGCTGATGGTTCTGACTGCGCTGGGGTTTTCTGGGTCTCTATCCGGACTGGGTCTACCTCTGCTGAGAGTTTCCTACATCTGCTCCATGTGCGGGTTATGCCCTCTGGAGCTTTCGGGGGTTGCTGAATGCAGTCTCCTATCTGATCCCAGAGCTTCAGGGTTAACGTACCTACTTCTGGGTAAAGTAGGCAGTGTTCCCTAAGGTACGCCAAAAGTCTCGCTAGTTCCCTGCTGTGAAAGCGTAACTGAAATACCCTGGCCAGGATTCTGAACTCTTCCTCACGAGTTCTTTGGCTAGCGGACGGACTTGGTCTATGAGAACAAGTCCCCATATTACCTGCAGTGGGGTCTCCGGAAGGTTCCTTCTCGGGACGAGTCGACGCGTCTTGTCAGGCAATAGGTTCGGGCGTCTAGTGTCTGGGGTAGACCTCGGAGCGTGGACCTTCCGCCACGGGCCCTTCTAACGGCCTCTGCGATGTCAGGGGCTCACAGCCTGCCCTGAGCGGAACGCATTTCCCTCTATGGCAACCTCCTCGAAAGCGGGAGCAAGCTGTAGGAATGTCTCTCTGGAATGCCTCGCCGCAGGCCACTTCTCCGATCGGCTGGCTGCCGGTCGGAGCGCCGCGCTGTCCTCCGGGATGACAGGTTGCGGTTCTAGCGCAGAACCGAACCGCGTGGCTCGTTACTCACGAGTAGACCTCTCCGGGGTCTCTTACTCACGAGTAGAATCACGTCGGGGTCACCAGATGTAGGAATTGGGCCGTGAGGAGGCCCTTAGGATCCCGGAGGAGACTGGTCAAAGGAGCGACACGAGGCAAGATGGAGTGAAGACCAGTAGTTTATTGAGAAAAGGCTGCAACATATATAGAAGGAAAAGCGCAACGCTGGCAAGACTGTCAACTGACAGGAATGACATCACCTGTGCACTCAAGTTAATTGGGAATCTCTTTGGGGAAGTTAATTAACTGGGGCAAACATGGACTTAGGAGTCCCATTGTTCAGGGATTAGGCAGGGGTAAACATGGCATCTATTTGTGCCTGAGATTACGCTGAGACACGGAGATGAGTTGTTTGCCTAATTATGCACAGGAGATAGCGATCTGCTTACCTGGCAGAGCTGTAGGTCAGGTCAATGAATTGGGTGAATCAAACCCTATAATTTATTCACCCCCCTTAATTTAGCTGCCCGCAGAAGCCACCGCCGGGAGCCTTCTCACCCAAGCAGCCTCTGCAAAGGCTGTTCCATGCCCATTGGGGCACGGGGAATCCATACTTAAGCATGAGGTTCACTTCCATCTGCTTTTTGACAGGTGGAATTTAGCACTCCACTATCGGCTAGTTTAATCTCAGTTTTCGGCTGGATCACCAGTCTGTGGCCCCAGACCTATTTTTAAAAACTCAGAAATAATGTTTTTTCCCCATTAACAAAATTCCTGATTAATCATGAATACCCAGATGTACATGAGAAGGACTTGTCTTTTTGCCTTTTCCTCACCTTTCAGCGTGCAAGTAGGAAGTTGCCACTTTTGAATTCTTTCAGAATGTACTGTTTTGTTAACTGTGGATATACTTTTGTATTTTTCTCTATTTTTTTATTTAATAAGCTGTGCTTTGCATATGTACAATAGAACAACAAAACAATTATTTTTGTCAAGCACAAAAATGCCCCCCAAACTATTATATTTTGCCTGCTGGAGACACACACCTATTCATGTCAAAGGGTGTAATTGCTATTGCTATTGAATCAAATCTCAGCCAATGGAGTCAAAAGCAAGAGTAGGAACAGAGGGAAAATGGGGTGTTAAATGGTGACTAGAAGGGATTTCTACTGCCTTAGTTGGTAGAAGAATTTGGTCCATTGTGAAGCCGATTGCAAAGTGGCTACATCACTCTTCCAAATACAAGAGCTGGCTCTGAGGGTAGGAAGAAAATAATTCAAAAAACAAAAGTATGCAGAACCTCATTCCACTAAATAGAAAATACTGCACTGAGATAAGCAAGTGTGGATTCACACAGTACCAGGTGCTCATCTGTATGCACCCTAAATTCTAACTATTAAACATGGAGGTTTAAAACTGTCTATATATGTACACTTCTTTCACAATGTACCCTGAGTAGCAATCAGGCAGAAGGATTTACAGGAACAGATGGTGACTTTTCCCTTCCACGTAGCTGTTTGGGTGGTTTTTACTACAGATAGCGAGGATCCTAGAGAAAAAGAATATCAGGAACCTGATATTTATGCTGGCCTGAAATGAAATGTCTCCCCACAATTCACAAACACATTGTGTATACCTCTTTGCTTATCTTCCCAGCACTTTCATTGTCAATTTAATTCACTTGACCTCAGGGACATCATCACTTAGCTATATGGTTTTGTGACAATCCTTGATTTGTTGGGACTGGTGAGAGGAGAGAAGTGAGCTGCTGACAGGAAGAGAACTGCACTGAATCATCTGCAATTGAAGAAGTAATGGTACAGAGCAAGCTGAAAATAGAAATCAAGAAACAGCACCACACAATCTGAAGCAGTTTTCAGCAAATATTTTGGTCCTGTCCAAAACTATTATTTGTAAACTGGCAGAATGAATCCACACAGATGTGTGTCAACTTTACTCAGCTCTGAATTCCCACAGAGACATCTATCTATCTATCTATCTATCTAGATATAAAACAGAGGTGTGGTCTTGTATGTTCTTTATACAAATCCACACTCCTGCACTGATCGCGCCGTAATTTGGCACACGCCTATCTTGCACCTGCGAAACCAAGACAGCGGGGGTCCGGCAGTCCATGTCAGGGTGTATGCCCCTAAGTTGATCTGCAAAGGGAAGTATACTCGACAGGAGGGTGTGTGTGTGCCCAAGTGATGTCATAGTGATGCTAATGTCATAGCCCCAGGTAGGTCACCTGATTGTGACATCATCGTGATGTAATTGAGCTGGCTAATGTCACAGTTCCAGGTAGGGATGCAAAGGGGACACACGTATAGGAAGGATAAGGGCGGACCATCAACGTAGAAGCAGAATGGGTGAGTGAAGAGAGAGATGGAGGAAGGGATGTCATAGTCCCAGGTAGGGATGGGTGAGGAAGGGAGGCAGGAGTGACTCACACACACACACCATGAGGTTTCCATGGGAAAGGCTGGCCTATAGTAAAAAAAAACCAGGCAAGATCGGGTAATCAGCTAGTAACCAATAAAGTAGTGGAATCGCAGTAGGGTTGCAGGGTCAGAGCTGTGGGACATTCTGATTAACAGGGATTATGACATAACCCACCACCTCCAAGGTTCCCTGTTCCTTCAGCATTTACCTAATATCCTTGCAGAGGCTGGGAGCATACCTGTCAACCATCCCGATTTGGCCGGGATTACCCCGTAATTCGGCGCCGATTTGCGCCATTTCCCGACCCGCGCTGCCAAATCCCTGTAATTTGGCAGCGGGGGAAAGGAGGCACTGCACAGCACATCTGCGCAGGCCATGTTGCACGCATGCATGGAAGGGCTCTACACTTCCGTAGCTCCCTTCCACGCATGCGCAGAAGGCTACGCTGCCTGCGTAGAAGGCTACGCAGGTCGCGTTGCACACATACGTGGAAGGGCTCTACACTTCCGTAGCTCCCTTCCACGCATGCGCAGAAGGCTACACCGCCTGCATAGAAGGCTATGCAAGTCTGCACAGGTCCTGGATTCGCTGGAGCCGCGGTTGACAGGTATGGCTGGGAGAGGAATTGGTTTTTCCAGAAACAGTGTATTGTTGCAAGCTATCCCTGTTACAATGCAAAACACTTGAAGCTGGATGGGTCTTGAACTGATTTTACAAAGAATTTGCTTCTCATTTGTTCATATGAATAGATCCAGCTGCTGCATTTCTAAACTCTGATCACTGGGTAATGGTAGACACCCATGATGAACACCTACACTTCAAAATATGCCTGGACTGTCTACTGGACACAGCTACAAAGCAGTTAGTTCAGTAATTCCTAAGTCTGTAGGCATCATATTACTTGTTGTTGTTTTTTTTTTGAGAAATCCTCATGCCTCCCCTCTCTCCATCATACAACCCCATGTAACAAAAAAATTATCTGTTTGCAATTTAAAATTAAAAATAAACTCAGAAGCTTAGTAAAAATAATTTTTTTGAGGGAAAGCTGAAAGTTAAAACAATGTTCAAACTGATAAAATATACTTGCTTAATGAGAATTTCACAGCCTGCCCTCGTTGGAATTTCCTCACATCCCTTGTGGGGAGGAACATTTCAACCCACTCCCAGTTCAAACATCATTGATTTTGCTGAAGGAAAAGAACTCTTAAACTCTAAAACAGGTCTTCAAGCCTTAGAAATTCTAGGCTCAATATTCCGTTGCTAGGCAACAGCACTCTATGTTTGTGTTCAGGCCTGTTAATAAGTTCTCCACTGTGGGTGACCTTTCCTAATACATGTACTAAGGGCAATCTAACCACTCAAAGATTAACTCTTAAATCAGATATAAGAAACATGTGACCCATAGGACATTTTTTGTAGTCTCCATCACCCATGGGGCCTCAGTTAACCAGTCTTGGAATTCTGCATTTTTTGTTGGGAGGCCATGTTTTGAAGAATGGGGCCCCCTGCAATTTTATATTTTTGAAAAAAATAAATACCCTTTGTAACAGCATCTACAAAAGAATAAGTACACTTAAAATTAGATGTGCATATTAGACTAGCCATACACCCCATAGTCCCTTCCCCTTGGGTCATAGGAGAGCATTGCTTAGGTCATTCATCCCTGCATTAAAGCTACCTCTTCTGGTATGATCAAGTTGCTATTACAGTCCCAAAATCCATTACTGAAGTTACCAGGATCTGAACAGGCATGGTGCATACCTGTCAACCGCAGCTCCGGACAATCTGGGACCTGCGCACAACGGTTCTGCACAAGTCGCCTTCTACACATGTGTAGAAGGCTTTTATGCTTGTGTAGAACCCTTTTACGCTTGCATAGCCTTCTACGCAAGCATAAAAGGGATCTATACAAGCATAAAATCCTTCTATGCATGCGTAGAAGTGCTGCGCAGTACCTCCTTTCCCGCGCTGCCAAATTCTGGGGTTTCGGCACACTGGGCGAGAAATGGCGCAAATCGGCATTGAAAACCGTGAAATCCCGGCCAATCCGGGAAGGTTGACAGGTATGGCATGGTGACCAGGTGCAAAGAAAAAACTTAGAGCAGGAAATGTGTGGGTGCAATTTGTAGGAGGCATTTGGAATTTGGTTACTCCCTTTGTAGTGCAGTTTAAAGCATGGGGAGATCTGCTCAGTCTCACCTCACCTTTCAGAAAAGAAAAATGATCAGCTTCGATGCTTCTTGGTTATAGAAAACCATTTTTTAAATTACAGTACATGGTTTTGTTCTTTTGCGCATACAACTATTTACAGAAAATGGAGGAGAAAGGAAATGCAACTACCAAAGAAAGGAAGAGGTGGTCTCAAAGATTGTGAGGGGAAACTAACAAGAAATCTTTAGTTGATATTCCAGCAAACATACCATAGAGGATTTCTAACTCCTATAGGTTAATTAAGCAAATTGGTTTCCTCTCGCCAGCCACAGAGCCATTAAATCATATTCTGTGGTTCTACAGCTAATAATCTACACTGGACTCTATTAAAACTTCAAGAAAGTCAGGGCCTTCTCCAGTGTGTCATCTCTTCTCATTTAGTGGCGTACTTGAGCTTCAGCTTCAGTATTTGTCCATCCAAGGAGCAGTCAGGGTTGATTTCCTTTAGAATTGGCGGATTTGAACTCCTTGCAGTCCAGGGGACTCTCAAAACTCTTCTCCAATACCACAGTTCAAAGGTGTCTATTCTTCTGCGCTCAGCCTTCCTTATGATCCAGCTCTCACAGCCATACATTACTACTGGAAAGACCATTGCTTTAAATATGCGGACTTTTGTCTCTACTTTTTATTATACTACCTAGGTTTGCCATAGCTTGCCTCCCAAGAAATAAGCATCTTTTTATTTCAAGGCTACACTTACCATCAGCAGTGATCTTAGATCCCAAGAAGGTAAAGTCTGTCACTGCTTCCATTTCTTCCCCTTTTATTTGCCTGGGAGTGATGGGGTTGGATGCCATGATCTAGGTTTTTGATGTTGAGTTTCAGGCCAGCTTTTGCACTCTCCTTTATCACCCTCATCAGGAGGCTTCTTGGGTCTTCTTCACTTTCTGCCATTAGGGTAGTGTCATCTGCGTATCTCAGGTTGTTGATATTTATCCCAACAATCTTAATTCTAGCTTGTGTTTCATCCAGCTCTGCATTATGCATGATGTAGTCTGCATATAAGTTAAATGAGCAGAGTGACAACATACAGGTTTCTCAGATGAAGTGGTCTGGTAATTCCATCTCTTTAAGGACTTGTCACAGTTTATTGTGATCCACACAATCAAAAGCTTTGGTGTAGTCAATGAAACATAAGTAGGTTGTTTTTTTGGTACTTCCTTGCTTTCTCCATTATCCTTCGAACGTTGCCAATTTGGTCTCTAGTTTCCCTGCCTCTTCAGAACCCAGTTTGTACTTCTGGAAGTTCTCAATCCACGTACTGCTGAAGCCTAGTTTGTAGGATCTTGATCATGAACTTGCTGGTGTGTGAGATGAGCATAATTGTACAATTGAACATTCTTTGGCATTGCCCTTATTTGAAATTGGAACGTAGATTGACCTTTTCTAATCCTGTGACCACTGCTGCATTTTCTAAATCTGCTGGCATAATGAGTTCAACACTTTAATGGCATCATCTTTTAGGGCTTCAAATAGTTCAACTGGAATACCATCAGTAGGGTGATAGAAGATTGGAACAGCACTCCCCTAAATGAATACTTCCCAGGGGAAAAAGAAAGGAGAACAACAGAAAAGAAGGTTTCACAGTGTTGAAAACAATTGCCATGCATTCACACAAGCTCTGCCCTGGACATTTGACAAGAATATCAGGTGTACCTCTAAATGGAGGGAGGCAGCCATTTCTGTGGGATTTTCTGCTACAAGTCCAAAAACATCTTTGCTAGCTTTAGGCATTATGCATTTAGGGAAGTGTTGGATGCATTTGCTGTTCAAGGATCATAATCTCCAGGGACAGCCCAGGATTGTTGATGTAAACAGTTAGCAGAGTGGTATGCAGTTGCCAGCAAGAGGTTCACACCTGGCAAGGTGGCCCCTTGTGAGAAAAACAGGCAGACAGATCTTGTTGCAGAAAAAAAACACCTCAATGTAGGTTTACTCAGGAAGTAAAAAGATGCAACATCTGTAACACAAAAGAGATATAGTCTCTTGGGCTGCTCAGTTGCCCTCACTGAGCCAGTTCAGTTGTGCTATATACAAGTCCATGCAACTCAGTAGCAGTCCAGTCCAGCAGGGTAAATGCAAGCTGTAATTACAGACAAAGGCAGAGTTCTACAGCTTCAGTCCTCCTGGTGGAGGCTTACCCCAAGTAGTCCTTCTTGGCTAGCAAGTACACATGGCATATCAGGCAAAAACCATCATCAGGATCAGTGCAAAGATTCAGTCCTTGTAGCAGGTTCTGGAAAACGCAGGAATCTTCATCCAGACTGTCAGCAGAGGAAGATGAGCATTGAAGCTCAAGCAAGTTGAGCATTGTAGCTGGAAGTCTGCAATCCTGCTCTGACCTAAATACACTGGCCCATGGAGCGCACCAGGGAAAAGTCCCAGCACCTGTGTGTGCCTCTGCAGTAGGGTCTTAAAGGCATCAAAGACACATTATGCCTTGCAACCAGTTAGGGTGTGAGGCAAAGACTCACATCCCCTAACAAGGATAAGACATGACTTACTCTCCCAAAGCTAGTCTCTAACATCCATCTATTTTATTCTAAGTAAGAACAAAAACAAGTTCCATCAACAGCCCTTTCCACTGTTTCTGCTCAATCTGTTTTCACTTTCTGCTATAACTGAAATCCACCATCATTTAGGTCAGTGGAAAATGCAACTTGCCAAAGAAGCAGCATTTTCTTTTCCTTGGACATTTTTGGAAATATCTCCCAGCTGCCTTATTCAGAATATAAACAGCATCCACTAAGTGCTTTCCTGAGTTTAGTGTCTCACAAGGTAAATTCCAGCTGTGTTTGCACTTTATCAACACAAATATAACATGGGAGGGTGTGAAAGATTTGCTGACAAGGAACACTAAAATGCTGTGTCTTTAATTAGTTGTTAGAAGTCTATGCTTGTAAGGAGGAAATTTTAATTTTAGTGAGATTCTACACAAATATCCATTGAACTAGTTGTGAGGTATTTGTGTCTTCCAGGGTGGATGCATTAAATTGTTCCACTTCATGAGCAAGCCATGTTTTCATTTTTTATAACACTAGAGGTGAAATTCTATAGTGGGCACGTTCAAGTGAAGGGGCTTCAGAGAACAATACCTTTCCCCCTTACTGTTTATTTCCTTTTTTGTGCCCATTTTGCTGATGTTCTTAGTTGAACATCAATGGAACAAGTTGAAACATTGATAAAAATCTGACTGACCAATTTTATGCTGCCACAATGGAATGGTGCAACTTTTGGAGGCAAATTACCTCAAGTTACGAAGATTCTGGCTGAAATCTTGTCACTTAGAGTATTAACTCGTACTAGAGTAGGACCATTTAATCAGTGGGGATCTGGTGGGTCAACTTTATCATAGTTAGTTACAATAGAAGTAGGTCCATTTAAATCAATAGAATTTACAAAGGAATTGACTCATCCAATCCCCACTGAATCAATGGGTTTATTCTATGCAACATATTACTCTAAGTAACAGTATTTCTGTTATTGTCTATTACATGCTGAATTGTGCAACTAAATACAAAATAGTTAATGTCTACAGTAATTTCTTAACTGTAGGCAATACGCCTCTGAAAGCTACATTTTTTGTAGTATATTTGCAAGGATTTTAGCCACTGGTTTTATTTTTATTGCGGAAAAATGATCATATAGCCAATGAGTTTTGGTCTTTATGTTTTTAAATTACAGGAATAAAAAACTTATATCCTGCACTTCTACTGCTCACAAACTGCACAGGGCAGCTGTGAAGAGCTTGTCCCAAAGGAGTTAAATGTAGCTGGGCAGTAGAGTAGTGCTTTGACCTTCACCCCAAAACCCATTGGCTTAAGTAAGAATGAGACAAGGTGTATAATTATCCCCCAGGACAGCATGAAAGAAGAATAGGGTCTAGCTTTATTATGTAGAGCACTGGGTGGGTCAGGAAGGATGACTATCTGATCCGAGCCACAGAGAGCTTCCACTGAGGGTTAATCTCATGCATTGTATGGAAATTTAGTTACTTTGTAGTAGGGGAAAGGTTGGTGTGCTAGCCCAGCAGAGAAGCTGCAAGTCTTGTCTAGGTCCCACTCTTTTGCTCCTTTTAAGAAGGGCAGAATTTTTTTGGTAAACCTGAGGCTTGCTCCATCTTTCATTTTGACTCTCTGAATTGTGTTGTTCTGTTTTCCACCCTTGAATCCATGTTTTGGGAGCTTTTCCCTTGGCTGGGGGTGCAAGGGCTTCCTGATGCTATACCAAAGATCAGCACCAAAGCAGGCCAGTGGGGAGCCCCCTTGATTCCCCTGGGGAAACCCACCTTCTCATAGTAAGCAGCAGTGCAGATCTGACCACCCCCACCCCACCCACCTCATATACCCATGGAGTTTTTATATGTCTGGAAACTAGCTGCACTTTTGTTTCTACAGGGCCCTCAATTTTATTTTATTTTTGAGGGCTGGGCTGGGCTGGGCTGGCCAATCTCCCCATATTTATTTAGTAGACTAGTAAGTGTTTGTAAGGAGCTGGAGCTGGCTGGAAGGCCCCAAAATCTGCCAACCTTTATGCTGTACTGTAAGGAGTCCAGTACAAGGGACTGGGCAAGAATGGGAGCATGGAGCGGACAGGGGTATCTCATAATGTTGGAAGGGGCTTGCTGAGTCCAGTCCAGGGAAGACTGTGTACAGCAGGGGCAGTTGGAGGAGTCTCAGAGCCTGTTGCCATTGGAATGGCACGCCATAGGAGGCGACCATGGAGCAGTTCTTTGCCCCTTAAGCCCAGCTATGGGAGCAGAGGGACGAACTGCAAGACTGCTCATTGAGATGGCTGTTGGAGTTGTTTGAGGAGCTACGCACAGTGCAGGAATATCTTGCAAGGATGGACCAGAGACAGGTTCCTACATTTAGGGAGGGAGAGGATGAATATGATTTCGTTCTCTCCTTCAAGACCATTTGTTTGAGATCTGGCATCCCCCCCTCCCAAGCTTGGCTTAAGACTTTAAGGACCCAGATATCTGGCAGTTTATTAAATATATTGACTGAGGTGGAGAGCCATGCTACCTGGGCAAAGTTTAAAACTGCAGCCGAGGAACATTCTGCCTTTATGGTGGAAGGCTGCAGGAGGCAGCTATGTGTGATGTAGAAACAGAGGGGTGAAAGTTTTTCTGCCCTGGTGGTCTGGCTGAGACAGTTAATGGGACAATGGTTAGAAGCAGCTGGAGGTGACAGTTTTGTCACACTCCAAGAGGTTGTGCTCTGTGAACAGTTTTGCCAAACTGTCTCAGAAAACTTCCCAGCCCTTTGCTTCTTCTTCTTCCGTGTCTGGGCCAGACATGAACCTGCCAAAATGAAGGCACCTTTTGGTGAGTTCATTTTGCAGTTCTCTTCACCTGACCTAGTGTGAAAATGATTAGCTGGCAACACAAGGTTGCTGTTACCAAGGTACACCAAATTGTGGTTCAAAAATACAGTAATACCTCATACAAAGTCCGCTTCATACAACATCAAATTCATACAACATCGCCTAATTTCTTGAAAAAAGTTACCTCATACAAAGTCGCTCGACTTTGTATGAGGCATTCAGTTTTTCCCAGGTTGCATTGTGCCTGGGCAGTATAAAAGACAGGACACGTGCATGCATTGCTCTTGTGGGTTTTGCACAAGGCAAAGAGTGTTTAGGAGTGGTTTTGAGTGTGATTTTGGATTTTTTGGATTTTTCATCAGAATTTTTAGGTTCTTGGACAATCAGGGTTGTTTGACATGTTTTTGTAATGTATTTAGCCTTTAGACAATGTTTTCTTAAAGTTCTGTCAGTTTCCTGTCTGTTTCCTTGACTTTGCCCTGAAGTCTCTGCTGTTACAGTACAATGTATCTCTATGGAAATGACGTTGTACGAGGCATCGCAGCAAGGATTTTGACGTTATATGAGGCATCGCAGCTAGGATTTTGCATGCCTCATACAAAGTCCAAATCTGTATAAAGTCCAGACTTGTGGAACCAAGTTTGGACATTGTATGAGGTATCACTGTACTACAATCTTCAAGGAGGCTTTTTCTGTGTACCCCTTTACTCTATAAAAAGGGCAGCTGCAGAGAACGTGTTCTGTGGTTTCAGCTTCTCCAGTGTCACAGGGGCATTTTCTCTGTGCCATTGGTGTCCTTTGGAACTTTCCCTCGAGAACTACAGAAGGGAGAGCCTGGCAACGGGCTAACATAAATGTCCTCCAATCACTTGGTTCTCAGGTTGGAGCAGGTATGGAGCTGGGGCAACAATGTGTCTCCAAGACACTGGAGCCAGGAAGGTAGGGACCCTGGCTAGGTCTTCTTGCCTTTCCATGTCTAATGTTTCTCTGTAAAATGCCTGTTTTGCCTGGTTGTGGCTCATGGCGTGTATGAGAAGTTGGGAGAGGCCAAGATATTGCCGTCTGGATTGGATTGTTCTTTTCCATGTTGTTTGGAAGCTGTCCTGGAGAGTTAGAGGTGCCAGACCATTGGTATTAAACAGAATTTTGAGCAAAAGGTTGAGAGTAGCTATCCACAACCTCACCTCAACCTTTATCATGCCTCCAGGTGAAGGGTGGCGTTGGATACACAGCAAGAGGTCTGGAGTGCTGCACATAAGAATTTAGATTGTACTCTTTCCATAAGAGCCAGGTCGTTAGGTGGGGGCCCTGATTGGACTCTGTAGAGTAGCTGTGACAGGATTTTGGTTTCAAATAGTTTGAGTGCAGCAGGGATGTATTGGCCTCCTTTTGTCCTCAGGAATTTTAGTATGGCAAAGGTGGATCTCTGAGCTGTAAGAACGCTGTGTGTGGTATGGTTGTTCCTTGAACCTGAAGCTTGGAGGACTACTCCCAAGTATTTAAAGCTGGTAACCTGTTCTGTCTTGTGACCATTTATTCTCCAGGTATGTTTCTTAGGCCTTTTAGCAAAGGTTAGTACTTTGGTTTTCTGGTAGTTGATCTCTAATTGGTTGCTGCTACAGTAGTGAGCCAGATACTTACCCTTTTACTGTGTACCCATGTGTTCCTTTACTGAAGTGACAAGTAACATCTAGTCAGGACTTGACGATGTTTGCTAATCAACTCTGGAACTTTAGGGGGATAGTGAGGCTGTGGTCACTGGTGCGACAGGTAGTGGAGCGTTGGTTCTGATGAGAACAATAATGTGGGATACACCTAGCTTGGCCTCGCACAATGGATGGGAAGAGGAAGGGGGTTTGATTGTCATTGATGATACTTTAAGGAGGGTAACTCCCAAGCGTACACCCAGAGAACTGAGGGGCACCTCCACCTCCTTGATGTGCTATAGTAGTGGGGAACTTGGGCATCTGCAGCAGCAGTGCTCAGGGAGTTCAACAAAGCTCAAGGGCCAAACATTACCGCCATGGGTTAAGAGGGGGTGGTTTGAAAAGGATCTGTCCTATGAGGACCCTGAGCTTGATGAAGACTATGGGGAAGTGAGAGTTCTATAACAACTCCAGAGTGGTTTTCCACCAATAAGGGTTGGAGGATCTAGGAGCCCAGCAGGTAAACCTTAGCCCAACACATTGCACTGTCTGCTGTGGCCAGGCACAGGACTCAGGAGCAACACCAACTGAAGCCCTACATAGCAAAGATGCCAGGGATGTTCTGGTGTCAGCCTCAGTAGGACAATGGGGACCATGTGTTCAATCTATTGGAAAAGTACAGAGAGGCAGGAGGAATAGAAGGGTTAGACCTTTCTCCCAAGTTTTCAGCACAAGAACAGGAGCAACTGTTGTCTGTGGTGCATGGGAATGTGAGAATTTTCTGGACAAAGGCGGGCACCACCACACAGATTAAGCATCGAATTGTAACCCAGAATACAATGCTAGTTCATTCACCTCACTACTGGGTAGTATGGGAGAGGGTTCTGGTGGTTGAGAGGGAAATCTATTAAATGTTGGATTTGGGAGTGATCAGGAAAAGTACCTCTGAATGGGCTTCACCAGTAGTCTTGATTGAAAATAAGGACCCCTCGTGTAACCTTAGGGATAAGATACAATTCTGTAGTAAATTATAGGAAGGTCAATCAAGTTACACAGATGGATCCATACCCCATGCCAGTAATGAACCATCTTGTGGAGTCTACAGTGAAGGCCAAGTACATCTCCACTTTAAAGGTAAAGGTACAGTAAAGGTTTCCTTTGCTCAAAAGCCAGTTGTATCCGACTCTAGGGTATAGTGTTCATCTCTGTTTCAAAGCCAAAGAGCCAGAGCTGTCTGCTTCTGCAGATGTTTCTGTGGTCATGTGGCTAGGCATGACTAGACACCGGAGCACACGGAATGCTGTTTATCTTCCCACCTAAGTGGTCCCTATTTATCTACTTGTAATTTCTTGCTTTCAAACTGCTAGGTTGGCAGGAGCTGGGACAAATGCAGGAGCTCATTCCATCCTGCAGTACTCGGGAATCGAACTGCTGACCTCCTGCCTTCCAGTCAGCATCTTAGCCATTTGAGCCACTGCATTAAATGAAAAGGTACTGGCAGGTGCCCCAGATGAGGACACTGTGGCCAAGACTGTGTTCATCATACATTGTCGCATTTACAAATCCCTGAAGATTCATTTTCGGCTGAAAAAATGCAAAGCACTACATTTCACAGACTGATGAATAATTTGTTAGCAGACATCCCCTTGCATCAGCTTATATTGAAGACGTAGCAGTTTTCAGCAAAAAAAAAAAAAATCAGGAGCATTTTTAGCACCTTGATGCCATGATGGATAGGCTTTGGAAGGCTAGTGTGACTGCAAAAGCAAAATTTGGTGAGGGGAGGTCGGATGCTGACACTGGACATGAAGGTCCAGAGTACCAAGGAATAGCCCATCCACATGGCCAGTGTTTTCCAATATTTGGTGTTTGAACTTCAATTTCCAGAAGCCTAGGTCAATTCCCCAAAGCACTGATCAGCCAATGTACTAACTTAGGCTTCTGGGAATTGATGTCCACCAATCTGGGAAACAATGCCCTAGACCAAAAGCAGGTGATGTCTTTCTTGGGGTTAGCTGGGCATTACCAGAACTTCATACTCCACTTTAGTACTCTGGCATTGCCTTTAATGGAGTTATGGAGAAAGTTTGCCCTGATCCAGGTAAAGTGGAGAGTAGAATGCTAGTGGGATTTTGACTTTTTCAAGCAGTTGTTAGTCAAATCCCAAGTCCTGGTAGATCCTAACTTGAGCAACCATTCTTGGTGCAGACAGATGGCAGTGAGAGCAGGTTGGAGCTATTTTAATAAAGAAACAGGAAGATAGTTCTTTGAGAAGCACCTTCTCTGAGAAAGGAACTTGTCAGCTATTGACAAGTCACATGTTGATTGGGGCGGAGTCGCATGTTGATTGGGTGGCTATACAAATCGAATTAAATAAATAAATAAATAGAGCAGAAATGCTTAGCGGTGTGGTGGAGTTTACAGTGGCTTTGCCCATACTTGATGGTGACTAAGCTTGTTTACAAACGGATCATAATCCACTTGTATGGCTGCACCAAATGAAGAATTCTAATAGTCACCTGCTCAGGTGGAGTCTGGTGCTTCAACGTGGAGGTGCAACACATAAAGGGTAGTGACAACATGGTGGCTGATGGGCTGTCATTGATGTTCTCCCTAGAAAAGGGGTTCTCCCAAGAGGAATGAATGTTGAGGAAGTGTACCTGCCCTGAAGATAACCATGTATACAGGAGTATAGCTTGAATATGCTGGGGGAACTTTTGCAAACAAATTTATCCTGTCTCTGTTCATACCCCTTACATTTTCAGTGGGATGGGGAACTGCACAGACACTAAAGTTATTAACAAAACAAGCCCCCATAATGTAAGAAATAGTCTTACATTATATTGAAAACCACATTTTATGGGTTCATATAAGACACAATTATTTGAATAAAAAGGAGGGTGGAATTGATCTTTTTATTTAAACAAGTCAGCAAAGTGGTAAAGGACCTGAATTCAGTCCCTGCCTGGGAAGCTTTCTATATTAATAGCGTGAGCTGTAAAAATATTGTGCTTTGTTTCTTACTGAATTGCTTCCGGTGTTATTTTTAGCCTCTCATTCTTTTCTCCTGAGTAGGAATCTATAGCTTGAGCTCTTCTTCACATTGAGGACCATCAAAACACTGTTCTACACTGTAAATCATCTAGTGAGATCCTGGCTTCAGGTTAACAATAAATTGCAACAGTTCAGTGCTTCTGTGAACCCAATCAATAACCCCAGGGTTAGAATGAACTGGCAGGAATAATATTGCTCCTTCTAGGTCTAATTTTCATTGAATGGCGTGCACACTGAGCAGATCCAGTTTGGGCTGGGGGAGACACAGGAGCCTGCTTCAGATACAGCTGTTCACTCTTTGTTCAAATTCTCACGATACTGACAATTCACTCCTAATTCAATACTGGTGATGGGACAGCATCTTCAATTGAACCTGATACCTGAATACATCAGAGGATAGGAAGTATGATACACACAACTCTGCTTTGCTGATGCTCCACAGTATGTGTTTCCTTATTCTTCTTAATGTTAGAGGTAGAGAGATGGGATGGTAAAACCAGGACTGTCTAAATGGAAGAGAAAATGTAGCACAGTTTTGCTTTCTTGAAAACATTGAGTTTCTGCACCAATGGGCTGCACTTAAAGTAAAAACAAACAAACAAAAATTCCAGTAGATCTACAAATACAGTAACTGACAATTGACTTGAGAAGTCTGTAGGTCTGTTATTGAGGTGCCACAGGACTCTCTGTTGCCTATGCAAAGAGGATGTGCTTTACCAGAACATAATCCACAGTTATTCCAGCCTAGATGTGACTCATGAAGTTCTTCACTGCCACCATGGAATCAATGGGGAGATTCTGTACAATGACTCACTGGCCTCACAGGGCATTATGACTTTTGTCTTGGTCTCTCTGCCATATAACCATGTCCCTTGCTAAATAGTTGCTAAATAGTTAATTTGCATAAAAACATCTGTTTCACAAGTTGTGTGTATCAAAGAACCAATCATCCAGATGCGGCAAAACATCCGGATTTGTAATTATGTGTGTCGCAACTGATTGTGATGGAAGGGAAGCTGACAGGAAGATGTCCACAAGCCATGCCAACTGGTGCAAAGTTGTCAACCAAAGCATCCGTGCAAGCATTCCTGATTAATAGCCTGCCTCCATGCAAATATTTGGCTGTTTAGGAAGCAGCTGGATCCAATTACCTATAAATGTATTTCTCTCATCTTAAAAAAGCACAACCAAAACTCTGTTTTTTCTTCTTCTTCAGTGATGTCTCCAGCTCTGTAAATGATACTAGAAAGATTCCTCCAGATATTCAAAGCCAAGAGACGACCTATGAGAAGATGCAAGTGTGCATTTGCTTTAGGTATGTGCACACAAATTACAAATTTGAGTTATTTTTGCAGAGGCAACCAGTAGATTGGCTTGTTTTGCATATTGTAAGAAATCAGGAGGGGAAAATAAGAGACTTTCCATATTGCACACCTTTGTTCTACTATGAGGCCCTCCTTCCTTATTTAGCTAGCCAAATTTGATCTGTTGACTGACTTCTTAACCATCACCCATCCGACTACATCATGCTGTGACTGCTCGCTAGAGCTGATATCTTCCCTGTTCTAATGTTTGACATTTTGAAGAAATAAAACAAGGGGTGGGTTGTCCTCCAGATATTGTTGTAGTTCTCATGATTATTGACTATGCTAGCTAGAGCTGCTGGGTTTTACAGTCCAGAAACATCTAGAGAACCTCAGATCACACAACAAAAGCAAACCCTGACCATAGGACAGAGTGCAGAAAGCAGTTCTAGTAGCAGATTTGGGGTGTCATGAAAAGACTGCAAACAGTTAGTTTTTATATTTACGACAATAACTTGTTAGATTTTCTGCCACCTGGAGTAAAGTAACTTGACTGGCTTGACTGACCATACATCTTGATTTGGGAGAATGAGGGGACAAGAAGAGAGACCAAGAAAAAAGTAATTATGCCCTGTGAGGCCAGTGAGTCATTGTACAGATTTGCTATTTGATTTTAACCAACAAAATTTATTGGGCCAGACTTTCACTTAGATATTGATGTGCCGAATTCTGTCTTCTCTGGCCTTTGGTTAATGCATGGGTAGAGAAGATGTAAAGTGACCTTTAAATATCGGTGAAGCTCTCATCCTGTTCCACCATAAGCCATGCAGGCTGGGGTTGATGGATAATACAGTCCAGCAATATCAGGAGGCCATAGTTTTCCCAACCTATGTTTAATTTAAGTATCATTTACAGTGGTTAGATGAAGAAATAATCAACTGAACTAACTCTCCTACCAGTTGAGCTGTGCCATGCCCCATCCTTGGACATTTTAAGAAACAGCTCAAAACCTTCCTCTTCAAGCAGGCCTTTAAGAATATAATGCCTTTGCCAATAAGTTAGTTGGTTAGATTTGAGCCTGCTTGCCCTCAGACATGTTTGTTTGTGTGATAATATTATTGTTACTTATTTATTTGTACACTGCCCAGAGTGGGAAATATCCCAGATGGGTGATATAAAATTTAATTAATTAATTAATTAGAGTGGTGTAAAGTCTCCCCCGCCCCTCCTTACTTGAATTCTTATTCCCTCCTACCTTTGGAAAAAGCATGCCTCCTTTATGAGGACAACCCATTTTGCAAAATACCTGACCTCTCCACAATGCCTTACTATATAAACCTCTGCTAGGAGGTGGAACACAATAAAAATGGCTTTGAGTCTAAAATGTGTAAGAGATAATGGGTTTTCCAGCCAAAGTAATCATCCATTGCATGCTGTTAAGACTTTGCATGCCAAAAGGGCTCAGAACCAGAAAATGACTTGTGGAACTGGATCAGTGGTAAGAGTGTCACATTGCAATGTGGAAGGCAAATGGAAGACCACTTCATTATATTCCCAGGATGGTCTTCATGGCTGATTGCCATGATGATAGCCAATATTTGGAATTGGATACGGCACAAGAAGAAGAAGAAGATAGACTTGTCATTGAGTGGGAATGTGAACATTGTACTTAAACCACAGTATAAAACAAGAATAGTTTCCATGCACACATAAGATGGATCTGCCTTGTCTTCAGTGAAACACTAGAGCTGCAGATGACAAGTGGATTAAGACTATTAAGAAAAAGTTGAAGCCTGAGGGGATGTGTAACAATTTCAGCTTTTGGAAGCATGGGCTCAAGTGGACATGCTTGAACAATTTGGGTTCCCACTTCATTTTTCTAATCTTGGGTTATTCTGCTTGTGCGGAAAGCATTCTGTGAAACATGAGACAACCCTTACATTCCCCTTCCTTCTTCCCAAACTGTTGTCTATATTGAAAAACTGAATGCTGTTATTACAGAACATGCCCTGCAGCAAGATGGGAATTAGAATCAACCAGCACGCTTGCCAAATATTTACTGCACAAAAGAAGAAGAAAAGATATTATTCCATAAATCAAAAAATTGCTCCCCTGGCCCTTAAATGAAGTTTAAGAGCAGGCTTAGTAATTGCACACCATGTTATATAATGCAGAGCTGATGGAGTACAAAGGCAACTGGATACCACCAGAGGGGGTTTCCTTTCCCAAAGAAAGCAGTTCATTTACAAGAAAATGGCCAAGACATTCCACCCAGTTGATGCATGACATCCATCTTGCATCTTTCCCAAATGGCTACTTTCATCACCCAAGAAAATCAGTCAGAAAGACAGAAAGATAGCACTAGAATGCACTTCACTCTCATATTATTCCTACTTTTATTCTTTCACTATCAGATCTCCTCCCTGAATATCTGGGTGTCTTCCTTCTGTTAAAGATGAGAAAACTTGAGCTGGATGAGATAAGATAAACATAGTCAAGATTATTCCTTATAAACACCTTTTCATTTATTAGCCAGAATCCCTGCTTTGTTTTTGGTTATTTTGCAGATGTTGAGCAGGAACTTCTGTTGGAAGATGGAGAAGGATCTGCTGTATGTGTCCTTTTATGGGTAAGGGAACACCAAGGGCCTGTGTAGTTGGTCATTATCATGTGGAAAAGCAGTCTGTGCAGTAATCTCAGAACTTTATACAGGAACTAAATAAATAGACCAGCTGAGTTTTGCTGTCCCCCCCCCCCCAAGACAACAAATCTCTCTAGGTCCTTGTTTATTTGGGCAGAGAGTTAAGCTTCATCCTCGTTCCTCCAGTTCCAAGTCCTCTGACCAATGCTATTCGCTTCCAGTCCCACAGTGTCCTTGTTCCCTTTCATGCTCTTCCTTGACAGAGAGGTCTCAGTGCACTTGCCACAACCTCTTAAATGGGTATTCTCTTCTCCATTGTTTCAGTTGCTTTGGAATAGGAGGCAGTGTAGTGGGGTTGGACTAGGTACTACCCAGTCGAACTCACCATACGCTCTATATCAGATAACTCTAGCAGCCTTCTGGGCCACTCACTCATGGAAGGACACTAGTGAGGCTGGTATATTGATAAGAGGAGATGACCTCTAGGCACCAGATACCCTTTTGCCACTCTGGAGCATCAATCCATATGCCCCCTTTCTCAACATCTTCATTCTCCTCCCTGTCAGCTGTTGCCTCTTCCCCTTTTACATTGCACTCTTTTTGCATTCCCAAAAGATCTTCTGGTTAATGTGTTTTCAGGACCTCCATGGTTCTGTGCCACCTCCAGTGAGGACTCATCCTCACTCAAGCCCTGACTGAGTGAAGGATGTAATTAGAGATGTAAAGGTGGGGGGAAAACCAGGAAATTTGGGTTCTCCCCCCCCCCTGGAAAATTGGGAAGGGAAAATTGACTGGGGGTGGGAAGGAAAATTGGGGAAAATGCAATTGATGCTTCTACAGTTCATGGGCGTGAGTTATGTTGAAAGAAAAGCCTTTGGCAGGCTGGGACAGAGCACCATAAACTTACATAAGTCACACACTAGAAATGTAAACCTTCTGGGAATTTTTGAAAGAAGGGAAGTTTGCAGAAGTAAAGCATGTCAAGTGTACAGGAAAAAATAAATGCATTTCAAAAATCAATAGATTTTTTCAAAAATATCATTTTTTAAATTCCTTTGAATTTTATTTCAAATAGTAGTTCCCAAAATCATTCCATGACTTACATTACAAAATGAAATTTACATATACCCTTAATTAAGTAAAAAATATTTCTTTTACTAACAAAAATACAATAACCCATTTAACTGAACTAGTGGAATAATTATAATTGGAAATTTTAGACTAACAAAATTTGGTGAGTAAGTAGAGGATAACAAAGTAATGAGGCTTTTTTTAACATTTACTTTGTTCCCCAAAACTTCTACAATTTTAATTAGTTCCACTCTTATCAGATGAGTCAAAACTTGCACTTTCTCCAGCTTCAGTTGTAACAGTATTACAGTAAAAACCTCTACTTATGAAAAAAACTCCGTTCCGTAGGCTTTTGCTTAAATTGGTTTTTTATGTAACTCGAAGCAAACCCATAGGGAAAATTATTATTTTTACGTAACTCAAAGCAAACCCATAGGGAAATGAATTTTTATGTAACGTGAAGCAAACCCATAGGGAAAAGAATCTTTATGTAACTTGGAGCAAACCCATAGGAAATAGTGTAAATCAGGATATGGTTTTAGCACAAAATCATTATGTAAGTCGAATTTTATGTACCTCAAGGCATTTGTAAGTCAGGGTTTTACTGTACTATATTCTTTTGAACATCCACCACTTTTCTTTTCCTCCAGAAGCTGGTGGGAATGGATAGCCACTAATTTATTGACTCTTGTATTCGTCAAACGATTTTGAGCAACATTGTGTGTTTTCCCATAGGCAGACCAGATGCATTCAGAAGACGCTGAAATTGGGGGAATGGATAACAGTTTTATGGCCACATCACTAAGGATCTGACTTTTGCAGAGCCCCTTCCACCATGCAAGTGGTGAAGTGTGCTCTACACTTTCCCACAAAAACTGCTTGCTCCAAAAACCCATCTTTACCTTGCATTCTGCTAGGTTTGCAATGACTTTTCCCTGATCACGTCCCATTTCTTCTGAATTATTTGTTACGAATTCCATTGCCCTGAAGACCTCATCATCTGATAAGTGTTTTCCTTGGAAACACAAATCAACTAGATTTGCAGCAAAATGAATATCTTTGCAACAAAAGTTCTTTCTTTCCCTTATTATTTGCCAAAAATCTCTGTTCCTCATTCTTTAGTCTGGGTGTTTTTACTAACAGTCTTTCAGGTCCTGTTATTTTCCTTGTTATTTCAGAAAACATTTCAGGTACCTGAGACAAATGTGTGTTATCAGATTCCATTCTTGCTATAGCAGTAGTTATGGGTTTCAGAAGATCAGCTGTAGATTGTACACGAGCCCAGAATACATCATTGTCCAAAACAATCTTCCTTATTTGTTTATCGAGTGGTAAACCATCTTGAATGAAAGTTGCTTATAGAGCTTCCTTTCTGTCCAGGAGACTTTTCAGCATGATCATTATTCCTTCCTATTTGGTAACAGATGGCAGTTTCAGTGTTCTTGCAGAATTCCTCTGAGACCCTTTACTTTTCTCCTTTTGAATGCTCATGAATGTTTGTTGAACAATGTGATGTTTCTTAACAGATTTGATAATTTTCTTGGCATCTGACTGAAGATCCTTCATTGCCTTTAACTTCATTATATGACGAAGTAGCAAATTTAAACCATGTGCTGCACAACCAAATGTTTTCACTTGTGGAAATTTTTCGTGAATGATGTTCCATGGATGTTTTATGGCTGCTAAAAGTATTTTTTAGTTTCTTATATGTGAAAAACTCATTTTATTACATATTAATCTTTACCAAATATGCATTTCTTGTACTGTTTACACACACAAAATAAAAAAATCTGAATATAACTTGCTGAAATTACAAAGAAATAGTATTTCCTCAATTTTCCCAGAGTTTTTCCCTCCTTTCAAAATTCCTGGGAATTTTACATCTCTAGAATGTAATACACAACCCTCTTTGAAACTGGCACTTGCAGGAATTGTGGGAGGCATTGCAATGGACCGACAGCTGCCCTGTCACAACTGGCAACTGTTGTTTTGTTTTGCTTTGCTTTTTTAGCACTCTGGCTTCAGAACCTAAGAGCATTACATCTGGGGAACTGTCTACCTTTACCCTAATTTTTACATACTATCTGGAGAACTCAAAAGCTTGTCTTATAAATACATTTTTAATGATCCATTAGAATTATTGCCCACTTGTAGACTTTACCACTTTCTTGTGATTCCCAAGATAAGCTTCCAAGGACCCTTGGACTCTAGAAACTCAGATGCTTCTACCCCTCATTCGTGATCAGCCATAGATCCTTTGTCCCAACAAAAAAGTTGTGTTCTATGAAGTCATCCCTTTCTTTTATTTACTTCTTGTCTCTTACCTTTGTGGATTCCCCATTGGCACGGGACCTTGGCAGAGGTTTAACCAGTTGAGCACACTCCTGGCCACTGGCCCTTGCCAGTACGGAAATTAAGGGGGGTGGATTTATGATAGGGTTTGGTTCACCCAATTAATGACCTGACCGACGGTTCCGCTGAGAGGGCATTTCTCCAGACTCTGTTATCCATTAAGGTAATCACTCATCTCCGAGCCAAGCCTTATCCCTGGCGCAAATAGAAGCCATGTTTACCCCGGTCTAAGCTTTAGACAATGGTGTTTCCCCTGTCAATGTTTGCCCTAGTTAATTAACTTCCCCAAGAGAGATTCCCAATTAACCCGAGTAAATAGGTGATGTGATTTTCTGTCGGATGACGGTTTTTTCCTGCCTTGCCTTCTGATCTATAAATGTAGATACTTTTCCTTCAATAAACCACTGATCTGATCTCGCTCCATACTGCCTCGTATCGTTTCTTGATCAGTCTCCTCCGGGACCTAACGGCCGTCCTAGCGGCCCCGATTCCTACATCCCTTCCTTGAGAACTGTTTCATTTCTATTGTTTGGTATGCTGATCCTTGCTACTATTCCACCCCAATTTGCACCCATGCTTCATATCAGTGCCTGCCTTGGTAATTATGTCTAGTACCTGGAAGGTCCATGATTATTTCAGTGCAGGCTGACCATCCATGGATGCAGATTTCATTTCTAAGTACAGTGGTACCTCATACAATGATTTTAATTAGTTCCACAGGGTTCGTTGTTGTACGAAACAATTGCTATACAATGCATGCATCATATAGTGATTTCCCCTATAGGATGCATTGTACAACGATTTTTTTTTTCGCTAAGTGGTTTTTTTCATTGAAAAATTGTTGTACGATTTTTTCCCATAGGGAAAATTGTTATGCAGGATGCCATTTTCCCCCAAAACCTAATTGTTATACGATTCTGTTGCTATATGGGACAATTGTTGTATGAGGTTCCACTGTATGCTATAATATCATTCTGTTCATCACTGCTATAAGCAATTTATCACTTAGTGACCAAACTATTGTTGATAGGCCACTTTCTGTTTAGTTAGAATGGTCTGTACACATCAGACATGCATTTGGCTGCTGGGTTTGATACTCATAGTATTATCACAAGTAGAACCTGCCAGATCTTGGTCTTTACCAAGACCTAAGGGTCATCTGCAATGCACAGTGACACAGCCAGCAAATACAATGACCTATTTTTAGCTTCTGATAATTTCCTGTCTGATACCTTTTGACCTCTCCACATGTCTCATCCTTGTGCCTCTGTTTATATAAGTACCAAGTTAAAGGGATTATTTAGTTTAGCTTGTTCTGTTTCATTGTGTATTTTGCATTGGAATATGTTCTGTAGCACTCAATGGAATTCTAGAGTTATTAGAATAAACCAGGATTCTTTAAGATTGTCGAAAGCACACTCTTAAACTTATATGGCTATGATGCCATGAGGAATCTTGGTCTCTTTAAACAGCACACCTCAGTGGTAACAGCACATGTGCACAAGTGATTGTAGAGGTGCATAATGGTGCAGAAGGGATATAGAATATTTGCCAGGAGAGATCTAACATTCTCCTTCTTTCTCAATAATCCAGTTGATAATGGCCTCATTAGGGGAAAGCATTAGAGAGAACTGTTTGGAGTCTGATAGCCTATTATGTGAATATTAGACATTAAAGTGATTGGAATAGCTGCTGCAAAACCCCCATGTTCTGGTCCAACAAGTTCTTAGTCTAGGGAGAACAGCTTGCAAAGCATCACTACATGTTCCTGGACAACCAGGATTCTCTGGTGTTTGTGGCTATCTTTGCCTGAGTTGGACATCAATTGTGTCTGAGTTGTGCACACTAGCCAAACACTTAGGCAGTAGATCCAGAGCTGTGACCTGGAATGTGCCAGAAGGAGGAGTACACTGAACTAAGCAAAGACAATTATTTATCCCAGAAATAATTCTTTATGACCAAAAATGCCCAGCTTTCTTTTCAGTTTTTTGGAACCGATTTACAGTAATCCTAAATAGAGTTTTCAAGGCAAGTGGGATATTTAAGGAGTAGTTTTATTAGCTCCACTACCACCCCAGTGAGTTTCCATGGCTGAGGGAGAATTCAAACCCTGGGTTCCTGAATCCCAGTCCATCACTCTTTCCAGGTATATCACACTGTGTACCTATTTCCAATGCCAGCCTTCTGCCATAGGCAGTTTATGACAAGCCAAGCATCAATGAGGAATGGCTTTCCAAGCCGTGTCACATGAAGGCTAGAGTGCTAAGGAAAACACTATTTCCATGTCTCAGCTAAGTTTGTTTATTTATTTATTATTCGACTTGTATGCCGCCCCACTCGCAAAGCGACTCTGGGCAGCTAACAAAGAGCAAAATAATTACAATCACAACTACAAAGCATCAAATCACAAAAAACACTTCAAAAACATTTCAAAAATAAATAAAGAAAAATGTATACATCCTAACCGCAGTCACAAGAAACGTCCGCTGGTGTCAGCGGTTCTATGGCCGGGCCAGCCGTGCAGCTCCTCCTTCTCACCGCTCCTCCCTCCAGGCCAGGGCCTGAGTGCTGTGGAATGTTATTCCCCTAACCATTTCTAAACCCCAAATCTGACTGTCACTCAACCAGGACATTTATCAATATCCAATGTGTGTATGGATGGCTGCAACATTCATTTCATTTTTCACAGCAGATTCAATGTGATCCTCCCTACATTGGGAATAGCTGTACCTATTGAATGCAGATCATGGTAATGGAGGAAAGTTCAGTTCAATTCTAAAAAAAATTGCCAACATTTCCAAAATCTATATTAGGGATAGAAACAACTCGTGGTTTAAAACAAAACAAATTGAAAAGCGGTAAAAGCAAAAATGATAGTTTTCACTCTCCTCAAAATATGAAATAAAATCAGTCTGGTTAATTTACTGCTAGTTTTAGACTATTTTCTAACATATTTTAGGCAACCCTCCTCCCCAAGGTAGCTAGCTATTGTAAGCTATAGGAATGACATGGAGGGTCCAAACTGAATACATATATAGGTGTATGGAAAAACATCACCTTTTCCTACTCTATTAAGGCTAGCAAAATAAATAAATAAATTTTGTGTCAGAAATTACTCTGGGTTGAAAGGATTTTTGCTGGAGAAACTCTGCTCAGGGGACGCCCAAATGAGGCTCCTTTCATGTCCCCAAGATCCATCATGCAGCTCTCAGGTATCAAACCCCGGCCTTCCAGGCTTCAAGCTCAGTGTCTTAACCACCAAGCCACCACTGTGCAAAATGAAAAATGTGGATTTATTTTAGTTGCTTCTGCCAAGGCAAGTTAGACTTAACTTCAGTGCTCTTAGCCTAAACATTATCAACTCAGAAGTAACATGGATTTCAGTAGGTTTAGAATTTCAACATTAATCAACATTCTAATTATTATTTTATATTTACTTTGTATGACTATGTAATTTGTAACTAGACTCTTTATTGTATTTTGTATTTTGCCTTGTTATACTGTATTCTGATTTTGCTATACAGTGATACCTCATACAACGTCCAAACTTGGTTCCACAAGTTTGGACTTTATACAGATTTGGACTTTGTATGAGGCATGCAAAATCCTAGCCATGATGCCTCATACAACGTCCAAATCCTTGCCGCGATGCCTCGTACAACGTCGTTTCCATAGAGATACATTGTACTGTAACAGCACAGACTTCAGGGCAAAGTCAAGGAAACAGAAAGGAAACTGACAGAACTTTAAGAAATCAATGTCTAAAGGCTAAAAACATTATAAAAACATGTCAAACAACCCTGATTGTCCAAGAACCTGAAGAATGCTGTAAAAATCCCAGGAATGCTTCTAAAAAGTCTGATGAAAAAAATTCAAAAAAATCCAAAACCGTGCTCAAAACCACTCCTAAACATTCTTCGCCTCATGCAAAACCCACAAGAGCAATGCACGCATGTGTCCTGCCTTTTATACTGCCCAGGCACAATGCAACCTGGGAAAACCCCAATGCCTCATACAACGTTGCACGACTTTGTATGAGGCAACTTTTTTCAAGGAATTAGGTGTTGTATGAATCTGATGTTCTATGAAGTGGACTTTGTATGAGGTATTACTGTATTATATTTTTATTTAAATATATTGTAAGCTGCCCTAGTCGAAAATTGAAATCTAATACAATCCTTTATTTGGTTTGTAGTCCTTTGGTGCTGCTAAAAATAAAGCCCTCTTGTTCAGTCACATTGCACCTGCCCTTTCCCTTGCTAACAGAATACAACAGTGGGAAACTTTCCTGATCCATCTAGAAATAGGTCATGTAGGTGGAAAGGTTTGCCTTAAATATTGGCTGCAAAAGGGAAATTCAAAAGAGGAGATTTCTCCCCCAGAGAGATGTATTGTCAGAAAGTTCTTCACCAGTTCATTTCTACCTGAAAGTACTACGTTGTGTCAGAAATGCTTTGAAAAATGGCCCAGTAAAATCCACATGGCTCAAGTAAAAAAGGCTATAGCTGTATGAACTGGCAATGTGAACAGTTGGAATGGGGGTGTGGGGTGGGGAGTCTTCTGGCCAGATGGAGACTATGAAGCTTTCCTACACTCGTCCATATGTATATAAGGCATTCCAGCCCCTGGGTGGCAGCAGTTAAACTTGCATTGGAGCTAACATCACAACAAGGAAGAAAAAATTCGGAAGGAAAGGACAGTGAGAGTAAAAATGCATGGAGACGTGGGTGTTTCCCTTAATATAAGACCCTTCTTTCCCTCTCTGCATCCAGTAGGGTGACCAGAGACAAAAAGAAGTCAGAGCAGCTGTACCTTTACTATTTGGAAAGAACAAAGTTTGCCAATAAAGTGTAGTGACAATTGATGGAAAGTTGGGAGATTTCACAACATTTTTGCACAGCTCTAAGGGACTGCCATGGCTCAAGTGGTTAAGACGCTGACTGGGAGAAAGAAGGTCAACAGTTCAAAACCCGTGTACTGCATGATGGAATGAGCACCCGTCTCTGTCCCAGCTCCTGCCTGTCGAAGATAGTCAGGGATGATTTAATTTTAATTCATTATGTTATTTACTTAATGCCTATTATGCCTTAACAATTAATCTGTCTTTATTCTGTTAAACACAGAATTTCAAAGAAAAGCAAGGAGAGATAAGGAAAACTACCTAAAAGAACAGTGCAGAGAAATGGAGGAAAACAACAAAAGAGGCAGAACCAGAGACCTTTTCAAAAAAGTCCAGGAAATCAAGGGAACATTTAAAGCAAAAATGAACATGATAAGGGACAAAGACGGAAAGGAGCTAGCTGATGCAGAAGAGATTAAGAAAAGATGGAAAGAGTACACAGAGGAACTCTACAAAAAGGAACTCAACACTCCTGATAGTCACAATGATGAAGAATTTGAACCTGAGCCAGACATCCTGGAGAGTGAAGTCAGAAAGGCCCTAAAGAGCACTGCAAACAACAAAGCTAGTGGAGATGATGGTATCCCAGTTGAATTTTTCAAAGCTCTAAAAGATGATGGCATCAAATTACTGCATTCAATATGCCAGCAGATTTGGAAAACAAAACAGTGGCCACAGGACTGGAAAAGATCAGTATATGTTCCAATCCCAAAAAAGGGCAATGCCAAAGAATGCTCAAATTATCGAACAATTGCGCTCATCCCACACGCCAGCAAGGTGATGCTCAAGATAATACAGGATAGACTTCAGCAGCATGTGGAAAGAGAATTACCAGAGGTGCAGGCTGGTTTCAGAAGAGGCAGGGGGACTAGAGACCACATTGCCAACATACGTTGGATCATGGAGAAAACAAAGGAATACCAGAAACAAGTATACTTTTGCTTTATTGACTACACTAAGGCATTTGATTGTGTGGATCACAACAAGATGTGGCAAGTGATTAAAGAGATGGGAATACCAGAGCATCTCATATGCCTCCTGAGAAATCTGTACAGGAACCAAGAAGCAACAGTTAGGACAGAACACGGAATGACAGAGTGGTTTGGAATAGGAAAAGGAGTAAGACAAGGCTGCATTTTGTCACCCTGCTTATTCAACTTATACACAGAGCACATCATGCGCAACGCAGGGATGGAGGAATCACAATATGGGATCAAAATTGCTGGGAGAAACATCAACAATCTGAGATATGCAGACGACACCACCCTAATGGCAGAAAGTGAGGAAGACCTAAAGAATCTCTTGATCGGTTTGAAGGAAGAGAGTGCAAAAGCGGGCTTGAGACTCAATATCAAGAAAACCAAGATAATGGCATCAGGCCCGATCAGTTCCTGGAAAATAGATGGGGAAGAAGTAGAAGCAGTGACAGATTTTACGTTCTTAGGATCTAAGATCACTGCAGATGGGGATTGCAGCCATGAAATAAAAAGGCGACTGATTCTTGGGAGACAAGCCATGAGAAACCTGGGGAACATAGTGAAAAGCAGAGACATCACATTGCAAACAAAAATTAGAATAGTCAAAGCAATGGTATTCCCAGTGGTAATGTACGGATGTGAGAGCTGGACAATTAGGAAAGCTGAACGCAGAAGAATAGACGCCTTTGAAATGTGGTGCTGGAGAAGAGTTTTGAGGGTACCCTGGACAGCGAGGAGAACAAATAGGTCAATCTTGGAGGAAATCAACACTGACTGCTCATTGGAAGGTCAAATAGTAAAGATGAGGCTAAAGTACTTTGGGCATCAAATGAGAAGGGAGGATTCACTTGAGAAGGCCGTGATGTTGGGAAAGGTGGAGGGCAAAAGAAGAAGGGGGAGGCCAAGGATGAGATGGATAGATGGTGTTGTAGACACAGTGGGCACAGAACTGGGAGGACTGAGGGGGATGGTGGAGGACAGAGGTGCCTGGAGAGCGATGGTCCATGGGGTCGCAAAGGGTCGGAATCGACTGTGCGACTGAACAACAACAAAATTCTGTTAAAATGTTGATCTTTGATAAGTTGAAACAGATCCACTTTGGAAGGTTGCAATGCGCAGAAGCCGACTTCTGACCAATTAGAAGTTGCAGGTCAACCTGTTCCTTGTTCCCAAGGAACAAGGAACCTGGGAGAATGTCTGCTCTCTGTTCCAAGCGCCTGTGAGCCACATGCTTCCCAGACACACCATCTGTGGTCAGACGTGAGAAGCACGTCTTTCTGATGAGAACACTGATTAAATGTGCTATCTCACACTGGACTTCAAAAAGCAGGTGTCTGTCACTCAGAACATCCCAGCACGCGTTCTCACCAGAACAGCATAAATATTTGGCTGATTAAGCCTGATTATCAGAGGATAGGGCAGTAATCTCAGTTTCAATTCAATTCAAATTTAATTTATACCCTGCCTTTCTCTGACCGAGGCCGACTCAAGGTGGCAACAACATCTCAAACAATACAATATAATACAGTACAATTCAAAAAGCAATATTCAAAGTCAAAATACAATACAAAATATCACATCAATACAATTCATAAAAATCACATGAAGAAAATAACATACATTATAAAGACCACAACAATCAACCTCAACCTCCCAGCAGTCACAAAGGTGCCCTGCGATTCAAACATCCATGAGGGCGGTGATGGCTGAATGGCTCCCACCTACCTCTTCCCTCGCAGGGCCGGCAGGGAGAAGCGGCATGACTCCAACATCCCTTAAACTCCCTGCCCAGCAGGCCAAAGGGAGGGGCACCGGGCACAGCAGCCTCCCATCCCAGGACCGAGAAATAGTCCCTGGGAGAGGCCCGGAGGTCCAGTGTCAGTTGGGGTGGGAGAGCCGCTTTTGGGGCCATGGAAAGGCGAGCCTCAGGTGCGACCAGTTCTCTCCTCCCCCTCCTCCTCTGGCCAGTCACCGGGCGGGCTCCATGGGGCCTCCTAACCTCGAGATCAGTGGTGTCGGATGCCTGCCAGCCCAAGCAGGGAAGGCAGCCCTGGCACAGCTGCATTGGTGGTGGCGGCGATGATTCTCGGCAGGCTGGGGGGCAGCCGCTTTTACCCTCTCCCAGGCTGGAGAGATGAGAGATGCTGCTCTCTGCCTTCCAGAACCAATCCGACCTATAACCAGTTACCTAGATGTGCGGCTTACTCAGACGCACTCTTTTAGATAAGTATTGCTTTCCTGAAATGCTTTCTTATTTTCTTAACACAAGAAGTAGAACACTCCCAAATATGAAAACGATAGAAGTGTATTTAATCAAGGAAAAATTCACATGCTAGTCTTATGCTGAGTTGTTCCAGGTGAAAGATAATAGTGTATGAACTCAACGCGAAAGTAACGTGATAATAACAAATATTCCACTTGAGGAAGCTCGCACGCTCATCTCCCATCTACTGGACAGTCGTGTTGAAAATCATCCATCTTCAGCGTTTTTGTTGGACCTCCTGGATATATGCTTTGAGAATAATTTCTTCAGATTCGAACATTCTTTTTTCCTGCAGACACAGGGAGTGTCTATGGGTTCGAATTTCGCGCCCTCGGTGGCCAACATTTTCATGTGCCACTTTGACAGGACTTTCATTTTGGACCCGCGGGTTAATCCATTTTTTTCAAATATTTTATGTTATAAGAGGTACATAGATGACCTGTTTTTTATTTTCAGAGACCACACAGTCATCGATAATTTTTGTACCTGGATTAATACACAACACCACCAGTTGAAGTTTACACACACCTCAGATGCATTCACCATTCCGTTTTTAGATTTAACTATTTTCATTGAAAATAACCATTTAAAGACCAAACTTTACCATAAACCAACGGATCGTTTTGCTTATTTGCAGTACACCTCCTTTCATCCGCACCACCTAAAGGCCAATATTCCATACAGTTTATTAATAAGGGCCAAGAGGAATTCTTCTAAAACCCATGATTATAGAGAAGCTGCTGGCAAAATAACCACTATCCTCAATAAAAGAGGATATCCGGATAATGTAATTAAATCCGCTAAACACAGGACGGAAATGCGAGATAGGAACTCTTTACTCAATTACAACGCCAACACACAAAATACACGATCAGGATTATTTTGGTCGGTAGATTATACCCCCATGGCCCATCGCATAAAACAGATCATAAATAAACACTGGCACATATTAGACACTGTGCCAGGCTGCCAACATAGACCCACCATTGGCTTTAGAAGAACACAAACGATTGGCAACCTCCTTTCACGAACGGATATTATCACCACCAAAAAGACACACCAACCCATTGTAGCTGGACATCATCCCTGTGGCCGTTGCAAATATTGCGCATACATGTGGACCACCAACCGAGTCAGGGTGCCCAGCAGTAACTTCACCCTCGATCTCGGAGAATTCACAAATTGTAATTCGAAAGAATCCGTCTATATGCTAATTTGTAAATGTCAGTTGGTTTATGTGGGGCAATCTAGGCGAACTGTCAAGGTACGCCTGGGAGAGCACCTCTCTCGTATAAGGAATAAGGTCGCCAATGCCCCTCTTGTCAACCATTTCCTTCAAGAGAAACACACGATTAGAGACATTAAGGCAGTAGTGTTGGAAACATTTAAACCAAGCAGATACCAAGTCACCGATATAGATCGGCACCTTCTACAAAGGGAAGCATATTATATCCATCGCTTTAACACCTTGGCCCCGCACGGGCTCAATACCGAATGGGACCTTTCGGCTTTCTTATAAGATAGCAGTCTACGCTTAGCACCCGGAAGAGCACATATTGCTTTAAGATCTTTGGAGAGCTCTAAAGTAGATACCATCAAACTTGTTGAATCACTCGATTCACATGTCCCTCATTTTCTACTTATAAGTATATATAGAGTTAGTTCGAGCAAGCTGTTAACGCATGCACACATGGAGAGGAACGCCAGGAGAGGTGCGATATGCGCAGGTTAATGATTAATAGGTATGTAATGTTTCCTTATTATAAGTACCAAGTCACATAGATGCAATTGTTAGATCGGGAGATTTTACGTGCATTTTTGGCGTGTTTTATGATAGATAGTATGTGTACTTTATACCGTTTATATGTATATTATTGTAGACACTTGAGGAAGATATTCGAAATGTCCATATACCGGAGGGGCATCGTTGTTGTTTCGTTGTCTACCATCGCCTGTTGATGCTCGTCATCTGGGAACCCGTCTATGCAATAGAACAGCTACTTTTCACCCCCGCACACCAGCCTTACCAGCCAAGCGAGTACATCCTTGTACATGGACTTTCATAGACAATATGTGATTGAAACTTCGGTGTTATACAACTCACGTTTATGTCTGTATTCCACATGGAAACTTGAGAGCTTGGTTTTACGGGGTTATAGTTTTCAGTTCGGGGTCTCAGTATGTTTTGTATTTTGGCATGATTTATGTTTGAGGTCTCAGTATGTTTTGTATTTTGGCATGATTTATGTTTGAGGTTCTAGGCGTAGTCACCTTGGGTTTTGAGTATGATGATATGAACCGCGGGGTAAGATATAGATTTGTTATTATCACGTTACTTTCGCGTTGAGTTCATACACTATTATCTTTCACCTGGAACAACTCAGCATAAGACTAGCATGTGAATTTTTCCTTGATTAAATACACTTCTATCGTTTTCATATTTGGGAGTGTTCTACTTCTTGTGTTCATTAACACACCCCAACCGTCCCACCTCAGTTTCTTATTTTCTTAGACATGTATTTTGCTTAGCATAGATTAGTGAGGATTTTTATATGTTGGAATTCTCTATTTTTATTCCAATAAACCTTTTAAATGATTTCTTCATCAAGAAGAGTGAGCCTGTCTCCTTCCAGCCATGAAGGAGCAGAAGGGGAATTTTTCAGATAAGGCCTTGTTAGTTTCAACACTGATGCTTTGTTTTTTGGCCAGCGCAGCTGAAGCCAGTAATCAAAGGAAGCTAGAGGGTAGAGACTTCGGGAGGTTCAGCTTCCCAGGACTGTGCCTAACTCGATGTTGTGTTCTGTAAAGCTGTGCCTTTAACAATGTACCTAGCCATGTGGTAACAATGTAACCTTTCTGTGTGCAACATTATAACCTTCAGCTGTATCACTGTAACCCTTATAAGAGGACGCGAGCTAGTGACCACTAGATGGCAATAGCGAGCGTCCAGCTCTCATGGCCCAGATTCACCCTTGATCAGCAGCGCGGGAAGATTCCCGCCACCTCCTCACCTGGACAAGAAGGGCGTGACCTTCTATGACGTCACGCAGGCAGCAACCAATAGACTGTCAACGAGCCACATTCAAATGTATAGCCAGCTGTATATATTGAGCCACCCATCCGCCATTACCACATGTTCCTCTGGATCATCATGCAATAAACCTGTGTTAAGCCAACCCTTCGGCTGTTTCAGTGTCTTTGGTCTCATACACTAAATTGGCGACGAAGGTGGGATATGGCTGCCCACGGGACCAAGACATGCACCGGTTTCGAAATCAGGAAACCGGGAGACTGGGAGATCTTCGAAATGGACTTCCAGGGAGCACTGGTTGAATCCGAAGTCACGGATGAGGCAAAGAAAAGGGCCATCTTCACCAGGATGCTTGGACAAGAAACCAAAAGAATCTTGGTGGACCTGATCGCACCGAAAAGGGTGAGCGATTTCAAGGCCAAAGAGCTCCTACAGATGCTGCGCGAGTATTTCCGGCCCTCGACGGCGATGTTTCCCGCTCGGAGCGTGTTCTGGAGGCGAGTCCAAGCGCCCGGGGAGACGGTCGCCGCCTTCGTGGCGGCCCTGTGACTGGCTGCCGGCCCGTGTAAATGGGAGAACGTTGAAATCACCCTCAGGGACTGCGTGCTATGCGGCCTGAATGACGCCGAGACTCAGCGCACGTTGATGAACCAAGAGCCACCCCCCACGTTGCAGGAGGTCCTGAAAGCGGCACAGGCCGCGGAAGCCACAAAGGCTGGGGTGCAAGAGCTCCAGGACTGGCGGCCGAAGACGAGCAAGGCAGAGGCATCGGTGCATGCAGCCCGGCGAACTTCGAAATCGTCCGCAGAGAGCAGCGACGACGAGGACGTCCGGAGGGTCCGGAAAGAGGGCCGGCGGTGCGACGGCTGTGGAGCGGCCCACGACCGCGCCAAATGCCCATTCAGAAAGGCCGAGTGTCACAACTGCAGCCGCCGCGGGCACATCGCCAAAGTATGCAGAAAGAGGCGCGAGGCCCGGAGGAGCTCGGCAGACTGTTCAACGGGACAAGACTGCTCGACGAGATCCAAAGACGGCGCCCAGGCCACGAGGAAGCGGGACGGCGTGGGCCGCATCTCCGACGGCAGCGAGGACGACGCCCCAGTATTCAGCGTGTCCGCGGGACACCCCCGTTACTTTGTTGAGGTACTAGTGCAAGGGGTCCCCATTAGGATGGAAATTGACTCGGGTTCCTCTTATTCAATTATTTCCCAGAGGGAGTTTTTGAGAATTGCCCCCCACATGCGACCCAAGCTCAAAGCGTTGAGGTCCATGCTACGGGACGTGCAAGGGAACAGTATTCCAGTGCTGGGGGTTGGAGAATTTCAGGTCAAATTTAAGAAGCACGCCACGGCTCTCTCCCTAGTCGTGCTTAAAGGGGGGAATTGCAGCCTCCTCGGAACTCAATGGTTTCAGCCCCTGGGGTTGTTTATTGGGGGGTGCACGCCGTTGGGACTGACCCGGTGCAGGAGGTGTGCGACGCACACCCCGAAGTTTTCAAAAAAGGACTGGGGAAATTCAAGGGGCCCCCAGTGACATTCGACCTAGACCCGGAGGTCCGTCCAATACGACTCAAACCGCGCCGGGTGCCATTTGCACTCAAGGACAAAATAGAGGCGGAACTGGACAAATTGGTGGGCCAGGGGATCCTTGTTCCTGTTGATTCTGCGGAGTGGGAAACTCCAATTGTAACAGCACTAAAGGCAAATGGGGAGGTCCGCATATGCGCTGATTACAAGTGCACCATCAATAAGGCAATCCGCCCTAATGCGTATCCGGTGCCGGTAGTCAGCCATCTGCTTGCCAAGTTGCACGGGGGAAAGTGTTTCGCTAAGCTCGACTTGGCACAGGCCTACCAGCAGCTTTCAGTGTCCCCTTCCGCAGCTGCTGCACAGACCATAGTCACTCATAAGGGGGCGTTCCAGGTGACGCGCCTTCAATTCGGCGTAAATTCGGCGCCTGGAATTTTCCAGTCACTCGTGGAACGCCTCCTGAAGGGGCTAGAGGGGGTGTTGCCTTATTTTGATGACGTGTTGATAACGGGGGGGAGTCGGGCTGAATTGGCCAAGAGACTGGGAAAGGTTCTGGCAATATTCGAAAAGGCGGGGTTGAGACTGCGAAAAGACAAATGCGTCTTCTTCGCGACCGAGGTTGAGTTCCTAGGGTTTCGTGTGACTCCTGAGGGGATAAAACCATCCAAATCTAAGGTAGCCGCCATTAAGAAGGCCCCTCGCCCCACCTCCAAGGCCGAGCTGCAGTCGTTCCTAGGGCTGCTTAACTTTTACCACTCCTTCCTCCCCCGGAAGGCAGCGGTGGCCGAACCGCTACACAAACTGCTTAAAAAGGACGAGGCATGGAAGTGGGGCGACGACCAAGAGAGGGCATTTAGTGAACTGAAACATCTCCTGGCGTCTGATGCCATACTGACCCATTTCAACCCCAAACGCCCGGTGGTCCTGATCTGTGATGCATCCCCGGTGGGGGTGGGGGCGGTGCTGTGCCACGTGCTAGAAAACGGAAGGGAGGCCCCGATAGCATTCTACTCCAGGTCCCTGTCCCAAGCGGAGAGAAATTACGCACAGACAGACAGGGAAGCGCTAGCGATAATTGCGGGGACGAAAAAATTTCACGATTTTCTGTACGGCCGCCCTTTCACTATCGTGACTGACCACAAACCCCTGCTAGGCATTTTTACCGCAGATAAGCCCACGCCACAGATCCTGTCCCCGAGGATGCTTAGATGGGCCATTTTCCTCAATGCGTATCAGCACGCGTTGGTGTACAGACCCGGGAAGGAAATTAGCCATGCGGACGCCCTGTCGAGATCCCCCCTTCCCCAGGATAGCAGCCACGTGGGCGGGGAGGAGACAGACCACCAGGTACTGATGATAGAGGTCCTAGACTCACCCCCAATATTGCCTGCCGACATCGCCAAAGTGACCGGCAAGGACAATACCTTGGCGAAGGTTAGCTCATGGGTGCAGAAAGGGTGGCCTGCGTCTTCCCCGGCAGCGGAATTCGACCCGTTCTTCCGGAAAAAACTAGAGTTGTCCCTAGAGAGGGGGTGCCTTCTGTGGGGCCAGCGGGTAGTGATCCCTACGTCCCTACGACCGCGGGTGCTCAAACTGCTGCACGTCAGCCACCCCGGGATTGTACGCTCCAAGGCCCTGGCCCGGAGCTATTTCTGGTGGCCCCAGTTAGACACCGACATCGAGCACATGGTCGGCACTTGTGAGAGTTGCCAATGCTCCAGACCAGAGGAGGCCCGCCTTCCCCACAGGGAGTGGGACACGGCTAAGGGGCCGTGGTCCCGGATACACATAGATTTCGCGGGCCCGTTCCGAGGAACGCTGTTTCTCCTTGTTGTGGATGCTTTCTCCAAGTGGTTGGAGGTCATCCCAGTCACGAGCACCTCCTCGGCCACGACGATAAAGCATTTGCGGAGAGTTTTTTCCACGTTCGGCATACCCGACACACTAATTAGCGATAACGCTAGTTGTTTCACATCCGCTGAGTTCAGGGCATTCACTGAGATTAACGCCATCCGGCATATCACCTCCGCCCCTTTCCATCCGGCCACCAACGGCCAAGTAGAGCGCCTCGTCCACACCACAAAGGACGCGCTGCGGCGCATGGGCCCCGGGGACCTCAACCTACAAGTGTGTCAGTTCCTGCTAGGATACAGGGTGACCCCGTTGGCGTCAGGATACTCCCCCGCAGAGCTCTTAATGCGCAGGAAACTGACCACCATCCTCACTAGGCTAGACCCCACGAGAGTAGAAGACAAGGGAAGGAACATCGGGCTAGAGGCCACAAAGAGTTTCAGCGTAGGCGCCCCTGTGCATTGCAGGAACTACGCCAGCGCGGGCCCAGCCTGGGTACCGGGCGTTGTCGTGGAGCAAACCGGTCCCGTGTCGTACCGCGTGGAGACCAGCTCAGGTTTGCTGTGGAGGCGGCACGCGGACCAGTTCCGGCGCAGGGTCCCCGATGAGCAGGGCACAGACCAAAAGGAACAAGACTCAGCGTTAGGGTTCTCCCCCACCCGTTCAGCCCAAGGGGGAGGAGAGGGGGGCCGCGGGTCCCCACCAAGGGGGGAGGAAAGGGAGTCTGTTCTCATAGATATCCTGCAGGATCTTTCGGAGGAGGAGGAACCCGACCCCATACATATCTCACGGGATTCCCCCACAAATACGGATACCCCAACGGAGTTAGGATTTGATTTTCAGAGCCGGGGGAGTTTTTCGGAGTGGTCCCCCACCCGTCCAAGCGAGAAGAGGGGGTTTTCGTTAGCCCCGAGCGCCCCCGGTCTGCCCACAATGGAGTTTTTCCCTTCCCCTAAAGCCGCCAAACCACGGCAAGCAGCTAACAAGTCTCCCTCTCCCGTTTCAGGACAAGGGACCAGGGAACAAAGAAGCGGTAGCGCCCCCGGGGCAGGTCAGCCCACATCACGGCCCAAACGCACTTGCAATAAGCCATCTTGGCTGAGAGACTTCGTCTCATCCTAGGGGGGAGGGATGTTGTGTTCTGTAAAGCTGTGCCTTTAACAATGTACCTAGCCATGTGGTAACAATGTAACCTTTCTGTGTGCAACATTATAACCTTCAGCTGTATCACTGTAACCCTTATAAGAGGACGCGAGCTAGTGACCACTAGATGGCAATAGCGAGCGTCCAGCTCTCATGGCCCAGATTCACCCTTGATCAGCAGCGCGGGAAGATTCCCGCCACCTCCTCACCTGGACAAGAAGGGCGTGACCTTCTATGACGTCACGCAGGCAGCAACCAATAGACTGTCAACGAGCCACATTCAAATGTATAGCCAGCTGTATATATTGAGCCACCCATCCGCCATTACCACATGTTCCTCCGGATCATCATGCAATAAACCTGTGTTAAGCCAACCCTTCGGCTGTTTCAGTGTCTTTGGTCTCATACACTAAACTCCCCCTCACCCAAGCTGCAACATCAAAGGCCAAATTCCCACCATATTATTTTGATAAGAGGGTGCTAGTTCTATTGGGTGAAGATGCTACCAGTCCCAGAGGGCTTTGCAGAGTTTTTCAAACTGCGACATATTAAGGCATCGCCATTACCCATTAGAACACCCATTTTCTCGCGGGTTTTCTCTGCCCGGGTTTACCCAGTCGAGGCACCCTTTCGCAACGCTACCAAAATTCTGCCTGGCTTTCCCTCTCTGAGTCGGCAAACCGTCCTAGCATTTTGGGGGGTGTTGTGTATGCAAGGACACTGTTGCTTTAAGTAAATGAATGTAACCAGCCCCATATCACAATGTATCACAGCTGCTAAAGGAACGCGAGCGAACCGCCCATTGAGGGCGGATGCGAGCGTTCATACTCACATGGTTCAATCCCCAAATCACGGACAGCTGCGGGAACTTCTCCGCATGAAGAACTACAGAAGAGGGGGGGCGTGCCTCAAGTCGACGCCCCCAACGGTGGCAGCCAATGAGCCACCGTGCAACCAGATTCAAATGTGTTTCGTTACTGTATATAATGTGTTGTACCTCCGCCATTACCACATGTTCACCCTGACCATCAAAGAATAAACCTGTGTTAGTCCTTATTGCGACTCCTTCTTTGTCTTCCGTGCGAGACACTAAATTGGCGACGAAGGTGGGATTATGGCGAATCCCAGAGTCAAGACGTACCAGTTCGACGTCAGCGAGCCTGAGCAGTGGGAGCTCTACGAGTGCCAGTTTCGGCACGCAATGGAAGCAGCCGGCGTCGACGACGACGCGTTGATACGCTCCCATTTCCTGGCCCAGGTGGGACCGGCCACGCTGCGCATCCTAATGAACTTGGTGGCGCCAAAGAAGGTTGAAGCCGTGCCGATCGACCAACTCCTGGAGCTGCTGAGGGCACACTTCCAGCCCCCAGTCTCGATTTTTCCGGCCCGGGTCGCGTTCCACCGGCGGGACCAGCGCCCAGGCGAGTCCGTGTCCGACTACGCAGCGGCCCTCAGGCTGGCGGCCGTGCACTGCAAGTGGGACGATCTGAACCAGGCCCTGCGAGACCGCCTGCTGTGCGGCCTGCGGGACGAGGAGCTACAACGGAAGCTCATGACCCGCGACGAGCACCTCTCATTCAATGAGGTGTTGCGAGAGGCGCAGGCGGCTGAGGCGGCCAGGAGCGGGGTCAAGGTGTTCAAGGCCCGTGGCACAACGTCCGAGCGGGCCAAGTCCCCTGTCCAAGCGGCCCGGCGGACTCCGGCGAAGGCAGCCTGGCGGGCACCGAAGTCGCCCGCCGGCACTCCAGAAACCTCCGACGACTCCTCCGCAACGGCGGATTCCTACACCAGCGATGACGACGGCGTCCAGAAGGTACGGAAGCGTGGGGAGCGGCGGCAACACCGAGAGCGGCAAGACCGCCGCTGCGACGGCTGTGGCGCGGCCCACGACCGCACGAGGTGTCCTTTCCGCAAGGCCGAGTGCCACAACTGCGGTCGAAAGGGACACATCGCCCGAGTATGCAGGCGCGGGCGAACCGAGGGCAAAGGCGGCTCCAGTCATCCCCAACACCACCAGCGCAAGGCGGCCGGTTCCAGGAAGGTTTCCACCGTTCACGGTGAGGACGGCGTACGCCGCGTGGCCCTGGAGCACCGGCGATTCTACGTGGAGGTACAGTTGCAGGGGCGCCCCGTAAAAATGGAAATAGACTCAGGGTCGTCTTACTCTATACTGTCCCAGAGGGAGTACATGCGCATTCCCCCAGAGGCTCGGCCCAAGCTGCGGGCCATGCGGTCCCATTTGCGGGACGTTCAGGGAAACGGGATCCCGGTGTTGGGGGTGGGGAAGTTCAAGGTGAAGTTCAAGAATTTCTCCGAAAGACTGCCCCTAGTGGTCCTCAAGGGGGGGAAGTGTTGCCTCCTAGGAACGCAGTGGTTTGCTCCCCTGGGAATAGAACTGTCCGGCATCCACGCCACTGAGACTGACCCAATGCAGGACGTTTGCAATGCACACCCGGACGTTTTCAAAAAGGGGCTCGGTACTTACAGGGGGCCCCCAGTTTTATTCGAGTTGGACCCAGAAATCCGGCCCATCCGCCTTAAGCCAAGGAGGGTGCCTTTCGCACTCAAGGACAAAATCGAGGCGGAACTGGACAAATTGGTGGGGCAAGGGATTTTGGTTCCAGTTGATTCGGCCGAGTGGGAGACGCCGATTGTAACGGCCCTTAAATCAAACGGGGAGGTCAGGATTTGTGCAGACTATAAGTGTACGATTAATAAGGCCATTCGGCCAAATGCATACCCGGTACCCGTGGTCAGCCACCTGCTGGCCACACTTCATGGGGGGAGGTGTTTTGCCAAGTTAGACCTGGCCCAAGCCTACCAGCAACTCTCTGTGACCCCAGCCGCTGCCGCTGCGCAGACCATCGTGACGCACAAGGGGGCATTTAAGGTAACGCGCCTTCAGTTCGGCGTGAACTCGGCCCCCGGGATCTTTCAGTCCCTCGTGGAACACCTTTTAAAGGGGCTTCCAGGAGTTCTACCATACTTCGACGATGTGCTGATAACAGCGGGGAGCGAGGTAGAACTAGCGAAAAGGCTAGATGGGGTTCTCTCGGTTTTCGAGAAAGCGGGGCTTCGCCTAAGGAAGGACAAGTGTGTGTTTTTTGCGAGGGAGGTTGAGTTCCTAGGTTTCAAAGTAACCCCAGAAGGGATCAGGCCCTCAGAGTCCAAGGTTGCGGCCGTACAGAACGCCCCTCGCCCCACCGCAAAACCGGAGCTGCAGTCGTTCCTGGGGCTCCTTAACTTTTATCATTCATTCCTGCCGAGGAAAGCATCGGTTGCGGAGCCACTGCACGCCTTACTAAAAAAGGACGCGGTTTGGCGGTGGGGGGACAAACAAGAGAAAGCTTTCCGAGAACTGAAATCACTCCTCTCCTCAGACGCGGTCCTAACACATTTTGACCCAAGGAAGCCAGTAGTACTAGTATGTGATGCATCCCCGGTGGGGGTGGGGGCGGTCCTGTGCCACATGTTAGAGAGTGGGCGGGAGGCCCCGGTGGCATATTACTCTAGGTCCCTTTCAAAGGCTGAGCGCAACTACGCGCAAACGGATAGGGAGGCCCTGGCCATAATTGCAGGGACCAAAAAATTCCATGATTTTCTATACGGCCGCGAGTTTACGGTAGTGACGGATCATAAGCCGTTTCTGGGAATCTTCACTACCGGCAAACCCACTCCCCAAATACTGTCCCCCAGGATGTTGCGTTGGGCCATATTCCTCAACGCTTATCAGTACGAGTTAGTCTACCGCCCAGGTAAGGAGATCTCACACGCGGACGCACTGTCCCGGTCCCCCCTCCCCAGCATGGGGGACCCGGCATGCGAGGTAGAGCAGGACCACCAGGTTATGTTAATTGAGTCCCTCGACTCACCCCCCATTGTTCCGGCCGACCTCGCCAAAGCCACGGCGGCCGACAAGATCCTAGCCCAAGTTAGCTCATGGGTGAGGAAAGGGTGGCCCACTACTCCCCCAGAGGAACCGTTCAAGCCGTTCTGTAGGCGCAGGGTAGAACTTTCCCTGGAAAGGGGCTGTCTACTCTGGGGGCAGCGGGTGGTTATCCCAGAAAAGTTAAGGGCAAGGGTGCTGAAGCTACTGCACACCAGCCACCCAGGGATCGTGCGGTCCAAGGCCCTAGCTAGAAGTTTCTTTTGGTGGCCACAGATAGACGCGGACATAGAGCGCCTAGTGGGCACGTGCGAGAGCTGCCAGAGCTCCCGGCCCGAGGAGCCCCGGCTACCCCATAGAGAGTGGGACACGGCCCGCGGACCGTGGTCCCGTATCCATGTCGACTTCGCGGGGCCCTTCCGTGGGGCAACGTTCCTACTGGTTGTCGACTCCTACTCCAAGTGGTTGGAGGTAATCCCCGTGAGCAGCACCTCCTCCGCGACAACCATAAAGCAGTTGCGTAAACTCTTTGCATGTTTCGGCCTGCCAGACGTCCTCGTGAGCGACAACGCGAGTTGCTTCACGTCGACCGAGTTCCAAACCTTCATGGAGAGGAACGCAATCAGGCACATCACGGCTGCCCCATTCCACCCCGCCACAAACGGTCAGGTAGAGCGCCAAGTGCGCACTACGAAAGACGCACTGCGGCGCATGGGCCCCGGCAACCTGAACCTACACCTGTGCCAGTTCCTAATCAGCTACAGGACCACCCCCTTAGCTTCAGGATTCTCCCCAGCCGAGCTGCTTATGAAGAGACGCCCGGCAACGCTGTTTGACCGGATGGATCCGTCCAGGGTGGAGGATGAGGGGAGAAATATAAATTTAGGGGGGGGGGACTCCAAGAACTTTGCCACAGGGGACCCGGTTTACTGTAGGAACTACGCGGCCTCGGGGCCGGCGTGGGTACCGGGGTCGGTCATCGAGCAGACAGGACCAGTGTCCTACAGGGTAGAGACTAGCTCAGGGCTACTGTGGAGACGGCACGCCGACCAGCTCCGAAGAAGGGTCACCAGTGAGGGGAAATCAGCGTTAGGGTCCTCCCCCACCCGCATTACCCAAGGGGGAGACACGGAGGCGCACGAGGGCGAAATTAAAGAGAGGAATCAGTTTGTCCCCGACTACGACCAGGAGCACGAGTTTGACTATGATTTTTCGTACCAGGGGAAGTTAGCGGAGTGGTCCCCCACCCGTCCTAGCGAGAAGAGGGGTTTCAGTTCAGCCCCTGGTACCTCCAGTCCCCGCAACGCGGGCATGCTAGAGTACACCATAGTCCCGGCCCCCAAGAGACAAGCGCCGAAAAGACAGGCAGCCAGCGGAATCTCGCCAGCCGCAAGTCCCCAGACCCCCGAACAGGCAGCGGGAGACAGCGGGTCCACGAGGGTCTCATCGTCAGTCCCGAAGTTCGTGCTAGGGGGGTCCCCGGGCCCTGCAGGCGGTAAGCAAGGGTTCACTTCCCAACTGTTCATTCCATTCCCGTCCCCACAGGCAAGGTCACCGCAGCCTCATCACAGAACCACTAACGAGTCCCCACCTTACATTGCAGGACAAGACCGCGCGGGACCAGGAGCCGCGGGCTCCCCTGTGTTAGGGCAAGCTGACACGCGCCCCAGGCGCACGTGCGGGAAGCCACAATGGTTAAGGGACTTCGTCCCATCCTAGGGGGGAGGGATGTTGTGTATGCAAGGACACTGTTGCTTTAAGTAAATGAATGTAACCAGCCCCATATCACAATGTATCACAGCTGCTAAAGGAACGCGAGCGAACCGCCCATTGAGGGCGGATGCGAGCGTTCATACTCACATGGTTCAATCCCCAAATCACGGACAGCCGCGGGAACTTCTCCGCATGAAGAACTACAGAAGAGGGGGGGCGTGCCTCAAGTCGACGCCCCCAACGGTGGCAGCCAATGAGCCACCGTGCAACCAGATTCAAATGTGTTTCGTTACTGTATATAATGTGTTGTACCTCCGCCATTACCACATGTTCACCCTGACCATCAAAGAATAAACCTGTGTTAGTCCTTATTGCGACTCCTTCTTTGTCTTCCGTGCGAGACACTAAAGGGGGTGAGGTGACCAGACCAGCCGATCAGTGGGAGAAGGTTTAGGTGAAGCCGAGATGGAGCCAGGTTCCGTGTTTGCAGGTGGCGCAGCAGACAGGGGCCTAGGCACCCATGCATGATACTGCCAACCTAGCAGTTCAAAAGCAAGACATTGCAAGTAGCTAAATAGGTACCACTTCGGTGGGAAGGTAAAGAGCATTCCATGCACTTTGGTGTCTAGGCCATACCTATCAACTTTCCCGGATTGGCCAGGATTTCCCGATTTTCAGCGCCGATTTGCGCCATCTCCCACCCGCAGCTGCCAAAACCCCGGAATTGGCAGTGGGGAGAAAGAGGTACTGCGCATCCCTTCTGTGCAAGTCACATTCTATGCATGCGTAGAAGGCTTTTACGCTTGCGTAGAACCCTTTTACGCTTGCGTAGAATGCTACGCGAGCATAAAAGGGTTCTACGCAAGCGTAAAAGCCTTCTACATGCGACTTGCATAGAACTGTTGTGCGCAGGTCCCGGATTGTCTGGTATGGTCTAGGCATGCCTGCCACATGTCCATGGGAATGTCTGAAAACACAAACAGCGCTGGCTCTTCAGCTATAAACAGAGATGAGCACTGAACCCTAGCGTCGGATACAACTGGCTTTTGAGCAAGGGTGACCTTTACTTTTACCTAAGGGGGGAGGTTTGCTTTGTTCTGCTGTTGTGCCCAAAAGACATTGTTTACTGTGAGGTGTGTGTGTGTGTGTGTGTGTGTGTGTGTGTGTGTGTGTGTGTGTGTGTGTGTGTGTGTGTGTGTGTGTGAAAAAAATAATTACAGTACGTGAATTCCTCTGAGGCACCATCTTATAATAAAGAGTCTTTCAGTATCATGTGAGATAAAAAAGAAAAGAAAAGATGGCTGTATCACTGTGGATTTCATTCGCAACACAGTGGCAGGAAGGTGGACAGATAGTTTCCATTACAAAGGATAGTTCCCTCTTTGAAGGGATGTCCAGTCCAAATCTGGCTTCGAGATAAGGAACCAAAGAAAGAGAGACCAGCGGAGGCATTGAAGTTGCTAATCCTCTGAGAGCAAGGAAAGAATCCTCTGAGAGCAGCTGAGCAGCAGCTCAGAAGTCCTTTAGCTACACTTTCCTTATGGTGAGATGTTTTGTAATTCTATGTAGATTAAAGTTATTATCTCTAAATCTGCATCTGTTTGGAATGGGACGTTTGTGTTTTAACGAGAGAATAAAAAATACAACAAGCTCTTTTCTTTTGTTGACACAAAGGATTTATGTTAACAAAAACAGAGGTTCAGAAACATTTTGCAAGTTTTGTGTTTTCCTTCTTCATACAACCTTTTATTCACCCTTTGTGTATCAAACTGCCTTATATTTTTACCAAAAAGCATTACAAAGATTGTCAATGGTCACTACATCAAGGAAGGAGCAGAAATTTTGAATCTGTACAAACCTATGAGGACTGCTCTTTTGCTATAGGCATTCTTTGTGAGTGGGGTTACTGAGTGCTGAGCTTCTCGTGCCATCCATCATGTGTGTGTGTGTGTTCCCTTTTTTAAAACTGGTTTTGTTGCTGCCTGCAAAGCCTGCCTAATATTAGATGCCAGACTCAAGAAGAAAAGCATCAAGTGGTAGTGGTGGGGAGAAATGTCTCAATATTCTAGGAGCTGTGGGGGAAGCTTTCGTTGTTTGTTTGTTTTGCTTTTTTTCCCTTACTTGCTATTTTTGGATCTTTGGAGAAGTGGCCTTATGTTTGTTTTTCATTTTGCTATTTCCCCACTTTTTGATTGATTGAGTTTTTAAAATTGTTACAGTAAAACCCTGATTTACATATGCCTCTACTCTGTATAAAAAATGTGACTTACATAAGAGGTTTTTGTGTGTGTGTGTGTGTGTGTGTGTGTGTGTGTGTGTGTGTGTGTGTGTAAATCACATCCTGATTTACGAGGGGGGGAGGAACGATTTAAATAAGGGGTTTACTGGCGACTTTAGATTTCAAAATGGCAGCAGTGCAATTTTGAACTCTAAAATTTGCATCTTTCGAGTTCAAAATGGTGGTGGTGTCATTTTGAAATCTAAAATTCCACCCTGTGCCACCCACCCCCACCACTGGAAGGCACAAGACATCACTTACCGTGGCGGTGGCAGAGGCGGCAATTGCGGCACTTTTGCCACGTTTTCCAGAGTCCCAGCTGCTTCTACCGGGACTCCTCTGTTTGTCATTTGGCTGGGGACGTGCTTCGGAGGGAATCTGCTCCATTCCCCTCTTCATCTGAGACTTCTCCAGGGCTCAGTTTGACTGGGAACACTCTTCAGAGGGAAACTGAGCCCCAGAGAATCCTTGAACAAAGAGTGGAATGGAGCGGTTTCCCTCCGAAATGCATCCCCAGCCAAACTAAGCCCCAGAGAAGCAACGGAGATGTGCCCTCCGCTCTCTACTGGAGCCGTAGAAGCAGCGGGGGCAATGGCAGCAGTGGTTCCTGCTCCCCCAATGGGCAGATAAACAGCAGCAGTATGTAAAAGGTAGGGAGATTGCTCTGTTTACATTTTATTTTTCCTTCAATGCATCCCTATGGGGTTGCCTCGATTTACATAAAAATTGATTTACATAAATTGCTATGGGACTGATTTTTTTATGTAAATTGGGGTTTTACTGTATTTGATTAATTCCTTATCTCGGATACCTTGGAGTTGTTATTCAGTGATGAGTCTGCACACTGATAGACATCTCTGCAATGACATTCCACACATGCAAATGGACCTAAGAAATCAAGTCCACCTGCATACGGATTTTTAGGCATTTGGATATCATATCACCCACTGTCTAGGCGAACCATGATGTGTGCCCTCCGCTTTCACCTTACTCAAGGGATCCGATGGAGGATGCTTTGGTGAGTTTTAGTCCCAGCCTAACATCATTGACCACTCAAGCCCCCACCCCTCGACAAGGCTCTCACCTAATGATTAATTCACTATGCATTTATTCTATTAAAGATATATATTTAGATGGGAGTCAGGGAGATTGTTTTGTCTGCTTCTGTGAGTGTGTGTGGGCTGCTTCCTTTCCTTCTTTCAATTGTGCTTTTTGAATGGTAGGCCTCAGAGTGCAGTGGGCTTCATTGTATGGCCTCTAGTAGTTTGCATTGCCAGAAGTTTTCTCTGCTTTGTATTTGATGTGGAGATTTTGCTTTCTGGTTGTATTTGGCATTGAATTTGGTTTGGTGCTACAGTGAGCCTTGGTAGCGTCTTCCCTTCCTACTAGTTATTTTGTAGATAAATGATAATAAGGTTGTGCAGGCCAAGCCCATGTGACTAATCTCTTCACATCAGAGTAGTGGGCTAGGTCAGATTGGCAGCACAGTTTTCTTTTGCACATCACACACTGGTGAGTGCCAGAGGGAGCTGTTTCTCAAAATGGTCAAGGTCATGCTAGAGAAGAGAAATGGGTGGGTACAGCTAGGTTCTGCTGTACACTTAGGTCATAGATAGGAGCCATAAAGTAGAGAACATCTTCTAGGTTTTCTGGGAGATGCTGCCACTTTGGCTTGGAGTGATCACCAGGGTCTCATAGTGCCTGGGGCATCAGTGGCTGACAAGTAATACAAACACCAGGACCCAGAGCAACCAGGCAACAGGGGGCGTTCATAAGAACATAAGAACAGCCTTGCTGGAACAGGCCACAGCCCATCCAGTCCAGCATTCTGTCTCACACAGTGGCTCACCATTTCCTTCAGGGTATTCCCAAGGAGATGCCTTCACCTGCTTAGGATTCCCTGGAAATGGCATTGAGAGATATCCTGCCTATCTCTCCAACCCGGAGGTTGTCCTTAGGTAGCCATAATTATAGCCATTGATACACTTGTCCTCCATGAACTTGTCTAATCCTTTCTTAAAGCTGTCAAGACTGACAGCTGTCACCACTTCTTCTGGCAGGAGTTCCATAGACCAGTAATCCTCTGGGTGAAAAAGTACTTTCTCTTATTTGTTTGAGAACTAGTACCCAAACGTTTCATGGAGTGTCCCCTAGTTCTAGTGTTGTGCGATAGGGAAAACAATTTTTCCTTATCTACTTTGTCCACACCGTGCATGATTTTATAAACTTCAATCAGGTCACCTCTTAGACGCCGTCGTTCAAGAGTGAAAAGGCCCAACCGTTGCAGCCTCAGATGGTAAGGAAGGTGTTCCAGTCCCCTAATCATTCTGGTTGCCCTCCTCTGTACTTTCTCCAACTCCATAATATCCTTCTGGAGGTATGGCGACCAGAACTGTACACAATATTCCAGATGGGGCCTCACCATAGATTTATAAAGAGGCAAAATGACACTTGCTGACTTATTTTCTATACCCTTCCTAATGATCCCTAACATTGAGTTTGCTTTTTTCATTGCTGAGGCACACTGGGTTGACATCTTCATTGAGCTGTCCACCAGGACACCAAGGTCCCTTTCCTGGTTTGTCGCAGAGAGTTCAGACCCCATCAGTTTATAAATGTAATTGGGTTTTTTTGCCCCAACATGCATCACTCTGCACTTACTGATATTGAAGCTCATTTGCCACTGTTTTGCCCACTCCCCCAGTGTCAAGAGATCCTTCTGGAGCTCTTCACAATCTCTCACAGATTTCACTACCCTGTATAATTTAGTGTCGTCAGCAAATTTGGCTACCTTGCTTTTTACTCCTACCTCTAGATCATTTATGAAGAGGTTGAAAAGCAGGGGTCCCAGTACAGAACCTTGGGGGACTCCACTCTTTACTTCCCTCCACTTGGAGAAGTGTCCATTTAGTGCTACCCTCTGTTTTCTGTCCCTTAGCCAGTTGCTGATCCAGGACAAGACCTATCCCTTTATTCCATGACTGGTAAGTTTATTCAAGAGCCTTTGGTGTGGGACCTTGTCAAAAGCCTTCTGAAAGTCCAGATAAACAATGTCAACTGGATGCCCCTTATCCACATGATTGTTGACACTCTCAAAAAATTCCAACAGATTAGTGAGGCATGATTTGCCCTTGTAAAAGCCATGTTGGCTCTCCTTTAGCAGCGCCTTCTCTTCTATGTACTTATTAATTCTATCTTTTAGGATGGTTTCCATCACTTTACCTGGGACACATGTCAAACTGACAAGTCGGTAATTTCCTGGATCACCCCTGGATCCTTTTTTGAAAATTGGTGTTACATTCGCTACCTTCCAGTCATCAGGCACAAAGCCTGATTTGAGGGAAATATTATATATTTTGGCTAGGAGATCAGTTCATAAGAACATAAGAACATAAGAACATAAGAACAGCCTTGCTGGAACAGGCCACAGCCCATCCAGTCCAGCATTCTGTCTCACACAGTGGCTCACCATTTCCTTCAGGGTATTCCCAAGGAGATGCCTTCACCTGCTTAGGATTCCCTGGAAATGGCATTGAGAGATATCCTGCCTATCTCTCCAACCCGGAGGTTGTCCTTAGGTAGCCATAATTATAGCCATTGATAGCCTTGTCCTCCATGAACTTGTCTAATCCTTTCTTAAAGCTGTGAAGACTGACAGCTGTCACCACTTCTTCTGGCAGGGAGTTCCATAGACCAGTAATCCTCTGGGTGAAAATGTACTTTCTCTTATTTGTTTGAGAACTAGTACCCAAAAGTTTCATGGAGTGTCCCCTAGTTCTAGTGTTGTGTGATAGGGAAAACAGTTTTTCCTTATCTACCTTGTCCACACCGTGCATGATTTTATAAACTTCAATCAAGTCACCTCTTAGACGCCGTCATTCAAGAGTGAAAAGGCCCAACCGTTGCAGCCTCAGATGGTAAGGAAGGTGTTCCAGTCCCCTAATCATTCTGGTTGCCCTCCTCTGTACTTTCTCCAACTCCATAATATCCTTCTGGAGGTATGGCGACCAGAACTGTACACAATATTCCAGATGGGGCCTCACCATAGATTTATAAAGAGGCAAAATGACACTTGCTGACTTATTTTCTATACCCTTCCTAATGATCCCTAACATTGAGTTTGCTTTTTTCACTGCTGAGGCACACTGGGTTGACACCTTCATTGAGCTGTCCACCAGGACACCAAGGTCCCTTTCCTGGTTTGTCGCAGAGAGTTCAGACCCCATCAGTTTATAAATGTAATTGGGGTTTTTTGCCCCAACATGCATCACTCTGCACTTACTGATGTTGAAGCTCATTTGCCACTGTTTTGCCCACTCCCCCAGTGTCAAGAGATCCCTCTGGAGCTCTTCACAATCTCTCACAGTTTTCACTACCCTGTATAATTTAGTGTCGTCAGCAAATTTGGCTACCTTGCTTTTTACTCCTACCTCTAGATCATTTATGAAGAGGTTGAAAAGCAGGGGTCCCAGTACTGAACCTTGGGGGACCCCACTCTTTACTTCCCTCCACTTGGAGATGTGTCCATTTAGTGCTACCCTCTGTTTCCTGTCCCTTAGCCAGTTGCTGATCCAGGACAAGACCTGTCCCTTTATTCCATGACTGGTAAGTTTATTCAAGAGCCTTTGGTGTGGGACCTTGTCAAAAGCCTTCTGAAAGTCCAGATAAACAATGTCAACTGGATCCCCCTTATCCACATGCTTGTTGACACTCTCAAAAAATTCCAACAGATTAGTGAGGCATGATTTGCCCTTGCAAAAGCCATGTTGGCTCTCCTTTAGCAGCGCCTTCTCTTCTATGTAACTATTAATTCTATCTTTTAGGATGGTTTCCATCACTTTACCTGGGACACATGTCAAACTGACAGGCCGGTAATTTCCTGGATCACCCCTGGATCCTTTTTTGAAAATTGGTGTTACATTCGCTACCTTCCAGTCATCAGGCACAAAGCCTGATTTGAGGGAAAGATTATATATTTTGGCTAGGATATCAGCAATTTCATCTTTAAGTTCCCTGAGAACTCGTGGATGGATGCCATCTGGTCCTGGGGATTTGTTAGTGTTTAGCTTAACAAGACATGCAAGGACCTCCTCCCTGGTTATTTCTATCTTGCTTAATTCTTCGGTTTCCCTCCCTACGAAGATAGACTCTGTTTTGGGCATGTGGTCTCTGTCTTCTTCAGTGAATACTGAAGCAAAGAATTCATTGAGTCTCTCTGCAATCTCTGTTTCCTCTTTAATAACCCCCTGCCTTCCATTGTCATCTAATGGTCCAATGGCCTTCCTAGTTGGGTTCTTACTTCTAATGTACTTAAAGAAGTCTTTGTTATTTCTCTGAGTATTTTTAGCTATACGCTCCTCAAAGTCTTGCTTTGCTTTCCTGATTGTTGCCTTGCATTTGTTCTGCCAGAATTTATGTTTCTGCCTGCTGTCCTCATTTGGACAAGCCTTCCATCTTCTAAATGAGCTTTTCTTGCTCTTGATCACTTCCCGAACAGCTCCTGTAAGCCACATTGGAGTCCTCTTGGACCTGGCAGTGCCCTTTTTCCTTTTGGGTATGCATTCCAATTGAGCCTCTGTTATTGTTTTTGTAAACAGCCTCCATGCCTCTTGGAGTGTTTGGACTCTCTCAATTTTCCCTTTCAGTTTCTTTTTTACTAGTTTCCTCATCTTTGGGAAATTTCCTTTTTGAAAATTTAAGGTCTCTGTGTTCAAAGATGAGCTGACTAGATGGTATTGTAGACGCAATGGGCACAGAGTTGGGCAGGCTGAGGAGGATAGTGGAAGACAGAGGTGTCTGGAGGAAAATGGTCCATGGGGTCGCAAAGGGTTGGAATTGACTGTGCGACTGAACAACAACAACAGGTCTTAACTTGAACAAGTGCCAGGAAAAAAAATAAATGGGGAAAACCAAAATGAAACAATCCAGGTGAGGTAGTTCCTTTCAAGTTAAACAAAAGGACTGGGCATCAAAAACACAAAAAGGAAAGAGGAACCATGAGAAAACCTGTAGTAGAACAAAAAGAAAAGTTTTCATTGAGCACATCATTAGCATCTATAGATGTCATTGTACATTTGGACTTTTTTGCATATTGCAAGCGCGGCGCCAAAATGGCCGCCGCGGTCTTTGCGGGCCCCCCCCCACCGGACGAAGGCATCCGGGTAGTTAGGGGGCGTGGCCAGCACCCTTATAAAAGGGGCGGCCACGAGGCAGCCGAGCTGCCATTTTGCGAAGCGAACGGAGACGAGAAGTTTTTTCCCTTAGGTCCGTCGCTCTTACCTATCGCCGGGAAGCCTCTTTGGCACAGCGGTTTTTCTTCCTTCTTCTTCGGCTTCCCAGCAAATTGAAGCAATGCCCTCTAAGAAGAAGGCAACGGCGAACACAGTTCGCGCTGCTCGGAGGTGGCAGCCGGGTCGGAGGACCACGACTGCGCCTCCCCAGCAGCCTCCCTTGCCGGGAGAGCCCACCGGGACCGGTGGGATGGGGTCGATTGCCCCTTGGCCCGAGCCGGGGCAGCCGCGTACTGGCCCGGCAGGGGCCACGGCCCACGGCCTGCAATCAATGGCCGCTGCCCCTGGCCTGGTTCATACTACGGGGCCTTCGCCCCTTGGTCCGCAGCTTCCTGCGGTGGGCTTCAGCCATGGGGGGTGGTTGGGTCCTCTTCCCTGGCAGGGCATGCCTCCGGCCCCCCAGGGGCCGGGACTGGGCTCGTGGCCGTAGTCGGGCCCCGCGGCCCAGAGACCTGGACCGGCGCCTGCCACCAGTGGGCCGGCTGGCCCTTTGCCCCCCCCTTAGCATTGGGGGCTATGTGAATGTGGATGCCCTTCTGGCCCGCGTAGCGGCCCTCGAGGCATCGCTCGGGATGGTCAACCCCTCAGGGGCGCCTTTTGGATCCCAGGTCGACGCATCATCTGCCGGGCAGCGGCAGGAGGCAGGACGGGTTGAGCTGCCCGAGGCCCGTGGGCCGGCGTCGGCCACTGCCTCGCAGCTCTCCATACAACAGGCGCCGCAGCCGGGTGCTGACCAGGCCCCATCGACGAGCTCAGTTCCGATCGTGAGCTCCGACGCCCACAGTGGGCCGGAACCCCCAGTGGGGGCGGCCCATGGGGGTGCAGCGCGTGAGTATAAGGTTCAATCTAGTGCACCCACACCATTAACTACATTGGGGGGAGCATTCCAGTGGCCGTGGCCTCGCACGGGTGGCGTGGCATTTCAGACGCCGCCGGCCCACCCGGCGACTGCACCTCTAACCCAGGGCCCTACTTGGGGTGGGGCCTCCTCTTCTGTTGGGAACTTGCTAGGGGTTATGGGGTTGGTTCAGGCTCCTTTTACTATGCCCACCGTTCCCACCGTGCCGGTGTCGGCATTGCCGACAGCAGGGTATTCTTTGCCCCTTGGGGATCATTTGGCCCAGTCTACCAAAGAGAAGATCTGGCGGGGGGAGTATGTGGACATCTTCTCCCTTCTGAACAGAGAGCCCACCAAGGAGGAGAGGGAGGGGCAGGACGAGAAGGATAAGGAACAGGCACGTCGTCGTAAGCCGCCACGCACGTGGGCCAACTGGTTGCCAGCGTACCTCATATACATGGCGGTTTACCTCAGGGCCCGGCCGGATCTGGCCATCCCGATGGTCCAGTATTTGGACAACATCTACCGGGCGATGGTTGACTTCCCGGGCCCGTCGTGGTTGGCTTACGACGAAGAATTCCGTATGCGAGTGCCCCTGCACCCAGAGATGAGGTGGGATGAGCCCTGCCAGAAGCTGTGGCTTCTGTACATGACCCCCACGCGCCCCGTGCCTGGGGAGAGATACCATTGTGGACATGCAGTCCAGCGAGCGGCTCCAGCACAGGCACCCCGCCAGGTGGCGGGGCAGGGGGTTCCAGCCCGCCTGCTGTGCTGGACCTTCTCGTCCAATGGTTCCTGCAGTAGGAAGAATTGCCGGTACAAGCATGAGTGTCCCTCTTGCGCTGGCCCCCATGCCGCCTCCGCCTGTCCCAGGCCGGGGGGAATGCGGGGCCGAGGTAGGGGTGGACAAGGGGCCGGCAAGACTGCCGCAGAGGGAGCTGGTCCAGCGAAAGGCCCCCCAATTAATGTGGACATGTTGGAGTGTTGGCTCACATTGTACCCGAGGAGGGCAGACGCAGCTTACCTGCTTCAAGTTTTTCAAATGGGTTTTCGCATTCCTTTCACGGGGGACAGGTCTCCCCAAGATGCACCCAACCTTTTGTCACTCAGGGGATGGGAGGAGGTGGCTGCCGTGAGCATTACTAAGGAGGTTGATGCGGGCAGGGTCGCCGGCCCTTTCCCTGCACCCCCGTTCCCCAATCTTAAAGTTTCCCCCTTGGGCTTAGTGCCCAAGAAGTCACCGGGCGAGTTTCGCCTAATACATCACTTGTCCTACCCAGCCGGCCGATCGGTCAATGATGCTATCCCTGATGACCTTTGCTCGGTCAGGTATATGTCTTTTGACCAGGCGCTGCGCATGGTGCGCTCATGTGGCCCGGGTGCGCTGTTAGCTAAGTGCGACATTAAGTCCGCCTTCCGTCTCCTGCCGGTGCACCCGGGCGACTTGGAGTTGCTGGGTTTCAAGTTCCGGGGTGCATATTATTTCGATAAAGCCATGCCTTTTGGTTGTTCCATCTCATGCTCGGCCTTCGAGCGTTTCAGTACCTTCCTGCAGTGGGCTTTTGTTCGCAGGTCAGGCTCTGTAGCCCATTACCTGGATGATTTCTTATTCGGGGGTGAACGGGGCTGGGACACGTGCACACGTCTCCTCCGCACATTTCAGACGCTAATGGAGGAAATTGGTGTCCCTTTAGCGCCCGAAAAGACCGAGGGCCCATCTACTAAGCTCACATTCTTGGGGGTGGAGATTGACACGGTAGCGCAAGCATCTAGGTTGCCGGGGGATAAGGTGTCGCGGATCGTGGCCCTCATATCGGACTTGCTTGCTAAACGCAAGGCGTCCCTTCGTGAGCTGCAGGTACTGCATGGTCACCTCAATTTCGCTTGCAGGGTGGTCGCACCTGGCAGGGCATTTGCTCGGCGCTTGTGCGACGCCATGACAGGCTTGTCCAGACCCCACCATAGGGTAAGACTCACCGGGGGCATTAGGGCAGATATGCTTATCTGGCTCCAGTTCCTGAGAGAGTTCAATGGGGTATCATTTTGGAGGTCCGACCTTCTGGCTTCTCCACGTTTCCAGATACAGTCTGATGCATCTGGGTCCCTGGGTTATGGGATGTACTTCAATGGGAAGTGGGCCTACGGTGGGTGGCCGCCAGCCTGGTCGGGCACAGGTCGCCTGCGCGATCTCACGTATCTGGAATTTTTCCCCATTCTGGGGGCTTTGATGCTATGGGGTGAGGAGTGGGCCAATTCGGTGGTACATTTCTGGTGTGACAATGCGGCTGTTGTCCACATTGTCAACTCACAGACGTCCAAATCTCCCAGGGTCATGGACCTGGTGCGCCAGTTCGTTTTGCGCAGCCTGCGCCTCAATGTGCTATTCAGGGCCAGGCATGTTCCAGGTATTGATAATGATATTGCTGACGCTTTGTCCCGCCTGCAGATCTCCCGGTTCCGTGCCTTGGCCCCGGATGCGGAGGAATTTCCCTCGCCACTCCCGGACGAGATATGGACGCTTGGCAAGGAGAGGTGAACCGGGCGATCGGCATGTCGCTGGCGCCGTGCACTCGTAAGGCGTATCACCACGCATTCATTTCCTTCCAGGCCTTCTGTGCCCAATTTCGGCTACCCGAGACTTGGCCTATCCCAGTTGCCCATGTCCTCCGATTCATGGTTTACCTGCATGCACAGGGCCTTGCACCTCGCACCATAGCATCCAGGCTGTCAGCGCTGGCATTTATGGCCAAAGTGGGCGGTTATGCGGACAGTACTACTGATTTCCGTGTGAGACATGTTTCGGAAGGGTGGGCGCGGGAGCGCGGGCGTAGCCCGGACGACCGCCACCCAATTTCCCCAGGGGTACTCACCCAACTGGCACGGGGCTGGCATGACCTCTGTTTTGACAGGTATGAGGCAGCCCTGTTTCATGCGGCTACCATGGTGGCCTTTTTTGGAGCGCTCCGCATCAGCGAGCTTGTGATGCTGTCTAAGGCGGATGCAAGTCGTAGGGCACTGGAACTCGACGATGTCTATGTCTGCAATGATTGGGCTCGGTTGAGGATTCGCTCCTCTAAAACGGATCAGCATGGCGTAGGCAGTGGAGTAAGACTGCTACGATGTTCCTTGGCAGACATATGTCCGGTTGGTGCCCTACAGGAATTCCTTGCACTGCGTGGCACGCACCATGGCCCGTTTTTCCTCCACCAAGATGGGTCTCCCCTTACTAAGTTTCAATTTGGAAGGTGACCGGTAAGGCATTGGCCAGTGTTGGCCTCCCTGGGGCCCGTTACGGCACCCATTCCTTCAGGATAGGGGCGGCTTCTACTGCGGCTGCCTTTGGGTACTCCGGGGCTGAAATACACCGTATGGGGAGGTGGGGATCACAATGTTTTCAGTTTTATGTCCGCCCTCTTCCGCCGTGAGTACCAGTTTAGTCACCGCACCTTTTCTCCCCCTTTTTCCTTGACAGACCCTGGGTGTCGTTTCACACCGGTGGCAGTATGGCTGGTGGGCCATAGCTACGTGCACAGGGCAGCGCGTTACGCTGCGGCGACAGAGTGGGGACCCCGACTGGGACTGGGTGCATACGCAAGTCTCACATGGTATGGTAAGCCCGGTATGTTATGGCGGGAACTGTTGCCGTTCCTTTTCTCAGGCAGGAATGCCGACCCGCCTGATATTCTGATCATACACCTTGGGGGCAATGATTTAGGACAGGTCACTGGCCTTTCGCTGAAGCACGCGATTTGCGGTGACCTCGCCTACTTACATTATGTGTGGCCTGCCACGACTCTCGTTTGGTCAGACATGGTACCGCGGCACGCTTACAGGGGAGGGTTCGACCTCCAGGCCCTTGACCGTGCTCGGCGCATGGTGAACAGGGCTGTTGCCCGGTTCCTTATCGACAAGGGCTGGGGGCGCGTCATTCGGCACCCCACCATCAGTTTGCAAAATTATGAGCTTTATTCAGGGGATGGGGTCCATCTGTCACAGGGAGGTATGGACCTCCTGTTAGGTGATTGGCGAGCAGGCCTGTTGACCGAGCTGACGGTCTGGGGGGGGGGCGTCGAGCCTTTATTGAAGCCTCTCCGTGTGGCGGGTAGCACTGGTAAGGTAAACATTTATGACCCACAGGTATCTGGCAGGTTCGCAATTGACTGGACAACACTAGACAGGCATAAGTTGGTTAAACGTTGTCCGGTCAACGACGAACCAGGCGACGGGGTGATGGCAAGAGCTAGACAGCATGCATCACCCCATGATTTTACGGATACGCGTCAGAGGGTGGGATCATTAGTTAGATATTGACTACGGTCAACAATTTGTTTGTTGTCAACAAACAAATTGATACAAATAGATACATTGTAACAATTGCCGTTGGCAATTTTGGGTGGTACCTTACCAATGTTACTTCGGCCTGCTTGCCTTAAGAATTATTATTGGTCAAATACCAATAGAAATTTATAATTCGGACTAGGGCATGAATCAATAAATGTGGCCCAATGCTGTTATCCACTTTTACCAGTGTCTGAGTCCTTTATTGGGGGGTGCGCCTGCAATATGTGCTCTGTGTCCCCCCATCCCCATAATGCATTTTTGCCTTTGGTGTGTGTGAGAGATAAATAAATGTCCACTCTACATAAAAGAATTCAAAACAAAATTTGAGAATGGGGATAAAAGTTCCTGACCAGTAGTGTGTCAGAATGATTGGAGAAATGGATGTCCAAAAGCATCCATTGGGTTATATTGATCCATTTGGCTAACCATAGATTTTGGTTTTACTGTACTACTTTGGACTGGACCTAAGTTTGCAATGGTAAGAGAACCGATCTAGCTTTTTAAAGGCAACAGTGTAAAGGTAGCTGTCAATTTGAAACAATAATTCAAGTTCCAAGTAGTTCCTGAGGGTTGTGAGGGAGTTGCCAGATGTTTTGCCATATGGGAAGCTGCTACACATGCTTGTTTCTTTCCCTTGCATGCCTGGCATTTCTGTAATCAATGCAAGATCACAAGCATTCTCTCAGTCAGCATCTACTGCCCCTGGAACAACCCAAAGATGGATCTTATTCTCTCCAGTAAGTGACAACTCCATAGCAAGAATTTCCAGTTATGTTGCAAACAGATGGTTCAGAGAGCTCCATTCAATTCTCATTGGGGCTGCGGTAGCTCAGTGATTAAGAAGCTTGCCTTGTTAGCTGGAAGGCTAGCAAGTCAGCAGTTCAAGATCTGTGTACTGCATGATGGATCGAGCGCCCATTTCTGTCCCAGCTCTTGAGTACATGAAATTTGATGTTCTGGTAGAAATGCGAAGCAGCCAGCATAACAGGGCCAAACAACTTTATAAGGCAGTCAGAACATGGGGAGCAATGGCGCAGCACTGCTAAATATATACACTCAGAAATGGATACATTTGGGCGGGAAACGACAGGAAGGGGAGTGGGATAACTGGGAGGTCATCGGACCAGAGTGAAGACTGTACAGGCTACATAGTTTAAGTGAGAACGCAGTCCCGCGATATTTCACAACCAAGAAGAAGGAGACAAAATGAAGGATCGTACTGATCCCAATTATTTCACAAAACGTTACAGCAATAAATGTATTCAAACACCACATCCCTCCCCCCTAGGATGGGACGAAGTCTCTCAGCCATTGTGGTGGCTTACAAACCCTTTTGGGTCACAATGGTACCTGGCTGTATTCGGACATCTTAGGTAGACTTGGTTCCATAGAGTGATATCCCATACTGGGGGCCCTTTCTGAACTATTTGCATCTTGGGAGCACTGTCCCGACTCGAAGTTGGAACCAGGGAGGGGGCAAACTAAATCAAAACCCCATTTGGAGGAAACAGGAGCAAGGGATTGCTCAAAATTAAAACTAGAATCAGGAGGGGTAAAACACAACGAAAAGTCTAGTGAGCCTTTGAGAAGTTTGAGTAGGGGGTGACTCAACGAAAGCTTGCCTCATTTGGGTGGGAGTTGAGGTAGACTCAAATGCAGAAGGACCGGGGGGGGGTCACTTGGGAGAAATCAAAGCCCCGTTTCTCACTTGGATGAGTGGGGGAACACTCTGCAAACTTCCCCCGATCCAGTAAGCCAAAATCTACATCTCCACGTTCTGGACTTGCTGATGGCCTCCAAAGGAATTGGGGCTGGTGTGAATTAGAAAGCTGGGGATTACAATTGAGTACCAAGCCGTCGTCCTTGGCTCCCCCTGGGATTAAGTGGGTGGGGGAGGACCCTAGTGTGGAATTACTGTATGAAGAATCACCTTGTACCTCTTGAAACTCCGTCACCCTATGTCTAAGCTGGTTGGCACCACCATAGCAGACCAGTGCCTGTTTTGACATGATAGGACACTGGTCCTCTTTGTTCCACCACAATGCCCAGAATCCATGCTGGACCTGCAGCCACATAGTTCCGACAGTGCACCGGATCCCCAGCTGAGAATACCTTTTTGTGAGAAATTTCAACATTAACACCCCTATCCTCCACCCTGGAAGAATCCAACTGGTCGAGCAATGAGACTGGCCTCCTGTGCATTAGGAGATAGGCTGGCGACAGCCCTGATGCCAGGGCCATTGTCCGGTAGCACATTAGGAACTGGCAAAGTTGTATATCAATGTCCCCTTGACCCATGCAGCGAAGTGCCTCTTTCGTAGTGCGAACCTGACATTCCACCTGACTGTTGGTGGCAGGGTGGAAAGGGGCAAAATTTACATGCTGAATGGCATTCCTTTTCAGGAATGCCTGAAATTCAGAAGAAGTGAACGTTGTGGCATTGTCGGACACTAGCACGTCCGGCAATCCGAAACAACTAAACAACCTCTGGAGCTGTTTGATAGTGACTGCAGAAGATGTACTGGGCATAGGAATTACCTCCAGCCATTTGGAAAATGAGTCAACCACCAGTAGGAAAAGCGTGCCCCAGAAAAGGCCTGCAAAATCGACATGAATCCGTGACCAGGGTCCATGGGCAGTGTCCCATTCCTGGGTGGGAAGCCAGGACTCCTCGGTCCAGGAACTCTGGCAGCTCCGGCAAGTGCCTACCAATTGTTCAATGTCCCGGTCTACCTAGGGCCACCAGAAAAAACTCCTGGCCAACGCCTTGGAGGGCACAATACCAGGGTGGCTAATGTGTAGAAGCCTAAGCACCTTAGAGCATAATATAGTGGGAACGACTACTTTCTGGCCCCAAATGAGGCAACCTCTCTCGAGCAAAAGCTCGAACCGTTTTCTAAAGAACATTTTAAACTCCTCAGCAAGAGGCGATGTGGGCCAGCCTTTGCAGGCGCACCCCCCAATAACGGACACAGACAACATTGAAAGTGGATAACAGCATCGGGCCACATTTATTGATTCAATGCCCTAGTCCGAATTATAAATTTGTATTGGTAAAACGACCAATCATAATTCCTAAGGCAAGCAGGCCGAAGTAACACTGGTAAGGTACCACCCCAAAATTGCCAACGGCAGTTGGTTACAATGTATCAATTTGTATCAATTTGTTTGTTGACAACAAACAAATTGTTGACCGTAGTCAATATCTAACTCATGACCCCACCCTCTGATGCGTATCCGTGAAATCACGGGGTGATGCATGCTGGTTAGCTATCGTCATCACCCCGTCGCCTGGTTCATCGTTGACCGGACAACGTTTAACAAATTTATTCCTGTCTAGTGTTGTCCAGTCAATTGCGAACCTGCCGGATACCTGTGGGTCATACTGTTTACCTTACCAGTGCTACCCGCCAATGTGACCAAAGTCAACAGTAGGAACATAAGAAGACCCCTATATCAAACCATAGCAACAGTGTGGGATGGGCAAAAAAGCCAGGACCCGGAAGCCAATATGGGTCCCAGCCAAAAATTCCCACCCGGCCCCGAAGTGACCAAAATATCACACTGTTAACTAGGGAGGGGGTGGAGGGGAAAAGACTTCTCCGCTCCGTCGCTGAGGTAAAATGGCAGCTCGGCTGCCTCGTGGCCACCCCTTTTATAAGGGAGCTGGCCACGCCCCTAACTACCCGGATTCTCTGTCCTGTGGGGGGGGGCGCAAAGAGCGCGGCGGCCATTTTGGCGCCGCGCTTGCATTGCAGGCGCACCCCCCAATAACGGACACAGACAACATTGAAAGTGGATAACAGCATCGGGCCACATTTATTGATTCAATGCCCTAGTCCGAATTATAAATTTGTATTGGTAAAACGACCAATCATAATTCCTAAGGCAAGCAGGCCGAAGTAACACTAGTAAGGTACCACCCCAAAATTGCCAACGGCAGTTGGTTACAATGTATCAATTTGTATCAATTTGTTTGTTGACAACAAACAAATTGTTGACCGTAGTCAATATCTAACTCATGACCCCACCCTCTGACGCGTATCCGTGAAATCACGGGGTGATGCATGCTGGTTAGCTATCGTCATCACCCCGTCCCCTGGTTCATCGTTGACCGGACAACGTTTAACTAATTTATTCCTGTCTAGTGTTGTCCAGTCAATTGCGAACCTGCCGGATACCTGTGGGTCATACTGTTTACCTTACCAGTGCTACCCGCCACACGGAGGGGCTTCAAAGAAGGCCTGACGCCCCCCCCAGACCGTCAGCTCGGTCAACAGGCCTGCTTGCCATTCACCCAACAGGAGGTCCATACCTCCTCGCGACAGATGGACCCCATCCCCTGCGTACAAGTCATAATTTTGTAGGCTAATAGCGGGGTGATGACTGACCCGTCCCCAAGCCCTGTCGGCAAGAAACCGCGCCACCGCCCTATTGACCGTGCGCCTAGCGCGGTCAAGGGCCAGGAGGTTAACGCCTCCTCTATAAGAATGTCGCGGGACAATGTCCGACCAAACCAGGGTTGTGGCAGGCCAGACATAATGCAAGTAGGCGAGGTCCTCGCAAATCGCATGCTTGAGCGATAAGCCGGTAACCTGGCCCAAATCATTGCCCCCCATGTGGATGATGAGAATGTCAGGCGGGTCAGCACCCAGGCCAGAAAAAAGGAAAGGCCGCAGCTCCCGCCATAACATCCCAGGCTTACCATGCCATGTGAGACTGGCGTGTTCACCCAGTCCCAGTCGGGGTCCCCACTCTGTCGCCGCAGCGTAACGCGCTGCCCTGTGCACATAGCTGTGGCCCACCAGCCATACTGTCACCGGTGTAATACGACACCCAGGGTCTGTAAGAAAATTGAGGAAAAAGGCGGTAAGGTGACTGGGTTGGTACTCATGGCGGGAGTGGGCGCACGTAAAACTGAAAACATTGCGAGCCCCACCTCCCCATGCTACGTATGTCAGCCCCAGAGTACCCAAAAGCAGCTGCTGTAGAGGCTGCACCAATACGGAATGAATGTGTGCCATAACGGGCACCTGGTAGGCCCACCCTGGTGAGGGCTCTGCCTGTCACCTTCCAAAACTGAAATTTAGTAAGGGGAGACCCATCTTGGTGACAGAAAAACGGGCCGTGGTGCATGCCACGCAGTGCCAGGTACTCCTGTAGGGCACCAACCGGACAGATGTCTGCCAAAGAACACCGTAGCAGTCTTACACCACTGCCTACGACATGCTGATCTGTTTTAGAGGAGCGTATCCTCAACTGAGCCCAGTCTTTGGCGACATAGACATCTTCGAGTTCCAGTGCCCTACAACTTGCATCTGCCTTAGACAGCATCACAAGTTCGCTGATGCGGAGCGCTCCAAAAAATGCCACCGTTGTGGCTGCATGGAAAAGGGCTGCCTCATAATGATCAAAACAGAGGCCTGGCCAGCCCCGGGACAACTGGGTAAGAACCCCAGGGGAAATAGGGTGCCGGTCGTCCGGGCAACGCCCGCGCTCGCGCACCCACCCCTCCAAAACATGTCTCACACGGAAGTCAGAGGTGCTGTCCACATGACCTCCCACTTTGGCCATAAAAGCCAACGCCGAGAGCTTGGATGCTATGGTGCGAGGTGCGAGGCCCTGTGCATGCAGGTGAACCATGAACCGCAGAACATGGTCCACCGGGATAGGCCAGGTCTCTGGCAGGTGAAATTGAGCAGAAAATGCTCTGTAAGAATTGAATGCTTGTTGATACGCCTTACGCCTGCGTGGCGCTAGTGACAGGCCAATCGCCCGGTTCACCTCTCCTTGCCAATAGTCCACATCTCGTCCGGGAGTGGCGAGGGAAATTCCTCCGCATCCGGGGCCAAGGCGCGGAACCGGGAGATCTGCAGGCGGGACAAAGCGTCAGCAATATCATTATTAATCCCTGGAACATGCCTGGCCCTGAACAAGACATTGAGGCGCAGGCAGCGCAACACAAAATGGCGCACTAGTTCCATGACCCTGGGCGATTTGGAAGTCTGTGCATTGACAATGTGGACAACAGCAGCATTATCACACCAGAAATGCACAACCGAATTAGCCCACTGCTCGCCCCATAGCATCAAAGCCCCCAGAATAGGGAAAAATTCCAGGTATGTGAGATCCCGCAGGCGACCCGTGCCTGCCCAGGCCGGTGGCCACCCACCATAGGCCCACTTCCCATTGAAGTACATCCCATAACCCAGGGATCCTGAGGCATCAGACTGGATCTGAAAATTGGGGGATGCCAGGAGGTCAGACCTCCAAAATGAGACCCCATTGAACTCCCTCAGGAATTGCAACCAGACAAACATGTCTGCCCTGATACCCCGGGTAAGCCTAACTCTATGGTGGGGCCTGGATAACCCTGCCATGGCGTCGCATAAGCGCCGGGCAAAAGCCCTGCCCGGTGCGACTACCCTGCAAGCGAAATTGAGGTGACCATGTAGCACCTGCAGTTCCCTCAGTGATGCCTTGCGCTTGGCCAGCAAATCCGAGATAAGGGCCACTATCCTGGACACCTTATCGCCCGGCAACCTAGAAGCCTGCGCTACTGTGTCAATCTCCACCCCCAGGAATACTAGCTTGGTAGATGGGCCCTCGGTCTTTTCGGGCGCTAAAGGGACACCGAGTTCCTCCATTAGCGTCTGAAATGTGTTGAGGAGACGTGTGCACGTGTCCCAGCCCCGTTCACCCCCGAATAAAAAGTCATCCAGGTAATGGGCTACAGACCGGGACCCTGACCTGCGGACGAAAGCCCACTCTAGGAAGGTACTAAAACGCTCGAAGGCCGAACATGATATGGAACAGCCAAAAGGCATGGCCTTATCAAAATAATATTCACCCTTAAATTTGAAACCCAGCAACTCAAAGTCGCCCGGATGCACTGGCAAAAGGCGAAAAGCCGACTTAATGTCGCACTTGGCAAGCAGGGCACCCGGGCCACAAGAGCGCACCATGCGCAGCGCCTGGTCAAACGATGTATACCTGACTGAACAAAGGTCATCAGGGATAGCATCATTGACCGATCGGCCTGCTGGGTAGGACAAATGATGAATAAGGCGAAACTCGCCTAGGGACTTTTTGGGGACCAAGCCCAGTGGCGACACCTTAAGATTGGGAAACGGGGGTGCAGGGAAAGGTCCAGCGACCCTGCCCGCATCTAACTCCTTTTTAATGCTGGCCGCAGCCACGTCCTCCCTCCCTCTGAGGGATAAAAGGTTGGGGGCATCCTGAGGGGACCTATCACCCATGAAAGGGATACGGAATCCCTACCTAAAACCCTGAAGGAGATACTCCCCATCCTCCCCCTTCGGGTACGATGCGAGCCAACGCTCCAGCATGTCCACATTAATTGGGGAGGGGGCCTTTTGGAGAACCAGCTCCATCCGTGGCAGTCTTGCCAGCCCACTGTCCGCCCCTCCCTCTGCCCCGTGTCCCTCCAGGCCTGGGACAGGCGGAGGCTGCGTGGGGGCCCGAACATGTGGGACACTCATGCCTGTACTTGCAATTCTTCCTATTACAGGAACCATTGGACGAGAAAGTCCAGCACAGCAGGCGGGCTGGAACCCCCTGCCCCGCCGCTTGGCGGGTAACCTGGGCCGGAGCTGCTCGCTGGACCGCATGTCCACAATGGTATCTGTCCCCCGGGGCGGGGCGTGTGGGCGTCATGTACAAAAGCCAAAGCCTCTGGCACGGCTCGTCCCATCTCATCTCGGGGTGAAGGGGAATCCTCATACGGAATTCCTCGTCATAGGCTAACCACGAGGGGCCTGGGAAATCCACCATCGCCCTATATATGTTGTCCAAATATTGGACCATGGGAATAGCCAAATCCGGCCGCGCCCTCAAGTACACCGCCATGTATATTAAATAAGCAGGGAGCCAGTTGGCCCAGGTACGTGGCGGCTTACGGCGACGTGCCTGCTCCTTGTCCTTCTCATCCTGTCCCTCCCTTTCCTCCTTGGTGGGCTCTCTGTTCAGGAGTGAGAAGATATCTACATACTCCCCCCGCCATATCTTTTCTCTGGTAGTCTGTGCCAAGTGATCACCCAGTGGCAAGGAATACCCCGCCGTTGGCAAAGCCGAAAAAGGCACCGCAGCCATATGAAAAGGGGCCTGAGCTAGCCCAGCCACCCCCAGAACATTCCCCGCAGTGTAAGAACAAGTACCCACCCCAGTGCCCAGGGTGGCAGTCGTCGTCGCCGGGTGGGGTGCCGACAGCGTGGCCCCCGCACCACCCGCGCGAGGCCAAGGCCATTGAAAAGCCGCCCCCCCATATTGGGAATGTGTGTGGATGTACTCGCTTGCACCGTATACTCACATGCTGCACCCCCGCAGGCCGCCCCCACCGGGGGTTCCGGCCCACTGGGGGCGTCGGAGCTCACGACCGACGTAGAGCTCATCACCGGGGCCTGACCCGCACCTGGCTACTGACTGGGGAGCTGCGAGGCAGTGGCCGAAACCGCGCCACGCGCCTGCAGCAGCTCAACCCTCCCTGTCGGCTGTTGTCCTCCTGCCGACAGCGCCGCAAAAGGGACCCCAAAGGGGGCCCCCGCCTGACTGGCCCGAGCCAACGACGCTTCCAGGGCCGCAATACGGGCCAGTAAGGCTGCCACGTCGACCTGGGGCCAAGGGCCGGCCGGCCCGCCCGGTCCAGGCGTGGGTACAGGTCCCTGTACCCCAGGACCCGAATATGGCCATTGGCCAGCACCGAAGCCCGGCAGGGTCGGTGGAGAAACCTGCCAAGGTGGGGGGCCGCACCACCCCCCAAGGCTAGAGGGCCCAGGGGGAGGCTGCGACCCAAGAGCAGCAGGCCCAACAGGGTGGGCAGGTGCAGGAGCGGTGTCCACCGCTCGCGGGCCGCGGGCCGGAACCCCTTCCGCGCCCGTATTCTGTTCGCCCACTCCGGGCCAAGGGGCAATAGACCCCATTCCGCCAGCCCCGGCCGGGGCCTGCGAAGGCGGCTGCTGAGAAGGCGGCACCGCGGTCCTCCGACCTGGGTTGCGCCTCCTAACAGCGCGAGCCGCACTCGAAGCTGCCTTCTTCTTCGAAGGCATCTCTACTGAAGCAAAGGGAAGCCGAAAAGGAAGAATCGCTACCAAAGGCTTCCCGGTAAGCTAAAGAGCGACGGAGACACAGGGGAAAAGACTTCTCCGCTCCGTCGCTGAGGTAAAATGGCAGCTCGGCTGCCTCGTGGCCACCCCTTTTATAAGGGAGCTGGCCACGCCCCTAACTACCCGGATTCTCTGTCCTGTGGGGGGGCCCCGCAAAGAGCGCGGCGGCCATTTTGGCGCCGCGCTTGCATTCTTAACCCAAGCAATCACCTGGGACAGGAGTTTGTCCCATGCTGTTGCTTTAGCAATGTCTGAAGGCACTATGGGCGTGAGTCGAGAGACTCAATCAGCAGCACCTGAAGTTTCTTCTCCATTTCGCAATCCGCCTCCCCCAGGTCTGGTAATAGAGACTGTGACAGCCCATCAGCATGACTGGTATCTTTACCCAGATGGTGCACCAGGGCGTACTGATAAGCATTTAAGAAAATGGCCCAGCGTAACATGCTGGGAGTCAGAATCTGGGGAGTGGGCTTAGAAGTAACAAAAATCCCCAGCAAGGGCTTGTGGTCTGTTACCATAGTGAAATCCCTTCCATAGAGGAAGTCGTGGAACTTCTTTGTTCCAGCAGCTATGGCCAGAGCCTCCCTGTTGGTCTGGGCATAGTTGCGCTCGGTTTTAGATAGGGACCTTGAATAGAATGCAACCGGGGCTTCCTTCCCATTTTCTAAGACATGACACAGGACAGCCCCCACCAGTGAAGCATCACACACAAGAACCACAGGTTTCCTGGGATCAAAGTGAGTCAAGACTGTTTCGGATAAGAGAAGCTCTTTTAACTCATGAAATTCACAATCCTGGGCCTGCCCCCACTGCCAGACTGCATCCTTTTTAGGCAACCAGTGTCGTGGCTCCACTATGGAAGCCTTCTTTGGCAGGAAGGAGTGATAAAAGTTGAGCAGACTTAGGAAGGATTGCAACTCAGTTTTTGTAGTGGGACGGGGGGCGTTGCAGACGGCAGCAACCTTTGAATCACAGGGTTTAATTCTCTCGGGAGTGACCTTAAACCCAAGGAATTCTACTTCCCGTGCAAGGAAAACACATTTGTCCTTTCTCAGATGTAACACTGCATTTTCAAAAACCTGTAACACCTGATCTAACCTGCTGGCGAGCTCGGATTCGCTTCCAGTGGTTATAAGGACGTCATCAAAGTAGGGGAGGGCCCCAGGGGTGACCCTTTAAGAGACATTCAACCAGTGACTGAAATATAAGCGGGGCTGCATTCACCCCAAACTGAAGGCGTGTTACTTTGAAGGCCCCCTTGTGTCCCACTCCGCAGAGTCCACCAGAACCAAAATCCCTTGGCCCACCAGTTTGTCCAGCTTGGCCTCGATCTTGTCTGCTTCAGGACTTGCTTCTGGCATTGCCTGCAGACTTTGCAATGTGGCCCTTCTTGCCACAGTGATGACAGTTGGTGTTCTTGAATCGGCACTGATGGCAGTCATGCCTTGCTCCACAGCTGATGCACCTGCGATGGGCCCTCTCAGCAGTGCGCTTGTCCAACATCTTCTTCTGGACCTCACCGTCTTCATCACTGGACCCGCAGCCAGCCTCAGCACAGCGGCGTAGTCAGCTATGGACTCCCCAGCCATTGATCCCGTCTGTGGAACGCCACCCGGACCAGGAAGATGGACACATTCAGCTGGAAGTGTGTCCAAAGAGCCGCCAAGATATCAGCTAGTGGGACGGTGTCAATGTCCTTGGGCAACACGAGGTGCGTGGCCAGCTTGAGAGTGGCTAGGCCGCACTGCAACAAGAAGCAGGAGTGCTTCTTCTCCTTGTCGACGATGAGCTGAGCCACCATGGCGTGCCAGAACTGCCGCTCATACAGGACCCATTTCTTGGGAGCAGACACGTCTAACAGAGCTAGGGTAGGTGTATGGGATACCATTATCCCACCTTTGTCACCAATTTGATGTTCTGGTAGAAATGCAAAGCAGCTAGCATAACAGGGCCAAACAACTTTATTAGGCAGTCAGAACATGGGGAGCAATGCCGCAGCACTGTTAAATATATACACTCAGAAATTGATACATTTGGGCGGGAAATGACAGGAAGGGGAGTGGGGTAACTGGGAGGTTATCGGACTGGAGTGAAGACTTACAGGCTACATAGTTTAGGCGAGAATGTAGTCCCGCAATATTTCACGACCAAGAAAAAGGAGACAAAATGGAGGATCGTATTGATCCCAATTATTTCACAAAACGTTACAGCAATAAATGTATTCAAACACAACATGAAAGGAGCCTCATTTGGGCGTTCCCTGAGAGGAGTTTCTTCCGCAAAAACCCTTTCAACCCAGAATAATTTCGGACATGAAATTATTATTATTGCTCAGTCATAAAAATATAACCACTATCTTTACTTTGACACACAGCATAGCAAAGTTGTTTTTTTCAAGCAGACCTCTCAGAATCCTAGAGTCCACATGGATCTCGAGGGTTGTTATTCAGAGAAGTAATTTTAATAAGCTCTGCTCCTGCAATTTATACCCAATTGCTGCTGCTCTTTAAGATGTTGCTTCCCCACCCCCAGGAAATCCACTTCTTTCCTTTGCTACTGGCATGGAATTCCTCAAGGTCACTTTCCCCCTTGCCCCAAATGTCATCTGCTTTAATTTCCAGAGAGCAGTTGTTTGTTTCAACCAATCTTTAGTTTATTTATCAGTAATTTTAAGATCAACCTTCGGAAGCTCAGCTGTCTCTTCTAAATGCTTTTTAATAATCAGATGGGCCTGCTCATCCCAACTTCCCATCTTCCCCATCCCCATATTCCCCATCTTCTGGGTTCACTTTATTACAGCAAATGGTAAGCATGACAGGTAAATTTTCTGGAAAACACCTGCATGCTCAACAGCAAGTTTGAATAGTAGCCAGATTAGTTATAGCTAGGAAATGGAAAACTGATAGTAAAATTGAATTAGAAGAATGGTGCAGAGAAATGTGGAACATAGCAATGAACAATAAATTAACATTTTACTTCTACTTCCTGGAGCGACGAGGGCAGCGTGGGCCGGATGAATTACAATAAACCCACTTGTGTGGATTTACAGTGTGCTTTGGCTTCTGGGAATTGAAGTCCAAGAACATCTGGAGTGCCAAGGTTCACCCTCATGGTTCTATGAGATGATGCCACCTGTTTTCATTTGTGGACAACTGGAAGACTCAGGAACATCTTGGCTTCCAGCTCTCCTCTTCCTAGCTGTAGGGAGGAGATAAGTGAAGCTAACTGTAGAACTTCAAAGAAATAAGCAAAGGAAGATTGGTTTTTTTGGAAAGAGAGAGAGAGAGAGAAGTGCCAGTTCCAAAACCTCAGAATTATAAGCACTCCATCTCCATACAATACGGCCCATCTGTATAATGATATCAGTTTTCAGGCTGACTTCATCTTAGAAAATTTCATCATTAAAGAAGTTTCAATATTCTTTGGCAAGTGTATGTTTTCTGACTGGAACACCTTCCTTACCATCTGAGGCTGCAACGGTTGGGCCTCTTCACTCTTGAACGACGGCGTCTAAGAGGTGACTTGATTGAAATTTATAAAATCATGCACGGTGTGGACAAAGTAGGTAAGGAAAAAACTGTTTTCCCTATCGCATAACACTAGAACTAGGGGACACTCCATGAAACCTTTGGGTGCTAGTTCTCAAACAAATAAGAGAAAGTACTTTTTCACCCAGAGGATCACTGGTCTATGGAACTCCCTGCCAGAAGAAGTGGTGACAGCTGTCAGTCTTGACAGCTTCAAGAAAGGATTAGACAAGTTCATGGAGAACAAGGGTATCAATGGCTATAATTATGGATATCTAAGAACAACCTCCGGGTTGGAGAGATAGGCTGGATATCTCTCAATGCCATTTCCAGGGAAACCTTAAACAGGTGAAGGCATTTGCTTGGGAATACCCTGAAGGAAATGGTGACCCACTGTGTGAGACAGAATGCTGGACTGGATGGGCTGTGGCCTGTTCCAGCAAGGATGTACATCTCGGCCCGTGGGGACCCCAGTGATGCAGTCAAAGTCCTTTCCAGTTGTCTGGAGGCGGTTGGGGTCTGGATGGGGGCAAATGGGTTACAGCTGAATCCTAGTAAGACTGAGTGGCTATGGATGGGGGGTCCTGTGCTATCCTGGAAGCTACCATCTTTGGTTTTGGATGGGGCTATTTTGCCCCAGACCGACCCGGTGCGCAACTTGGGGGTCCTCCTGGATTCACGGCTGCTGCTAGAAGAACAGGTGGCGGCTGTGGCCAGGAGCCTTCGCCCAACTTCAGGTGATTCGCCAGTTGCGCACACTCCTGGACCGGGACTCTTTGCTCATGGTCACTCATGCTCTGGTGACCTCCAGACTAGATTATTGTGATGCGCTCTACATGGGGCTGCCCTTGATGACCATTCGGAGGCTGCAGCTGGTCCAGAATGCGGCGGCCCAGGTGGTGATGGGGTGTGGACGTTATGCCAATGCCTCACCACTGCTGCAGGAGCTGCACTGGTTACCCGTTTGCCTCCGGGTGCAATTCAAGGTGCTGGTTTTGACCTTTAAAGCCCTATATGGTAGTGGGCCAGGTTACCTTAGAGACCGCATCGCCCTAAGGACGTCTGTCCGTCCAACCAGAGTGGACCGGAGGGGCTCTCTAATAGTGCCATCGGCCAGGGGGCTTGCCTCTCTGGCACAAGGAGGAGAGCCTTCTCTGTGTCCGCACCGGCCCTTTGGAATCTCCTGCCTGTGGAACTGCATCTCCAGACGGAGTTGTTGCCCTTTAGAAAAGAACTAAAAACCTGGCTGGCGGGCCAAGTTTGGGGTGCAAGTGGAGGGGTGGCTTCCATTGGGTGGTTAATATGGGGGAGGATGCCTGTCCCATGGTTTCTTCAGTTCCTGCACCCCTCTCTTTTTAGGGGTGGGTTCTTATTGCTTGTTTTTATCTGTTTTATTTGTTTTTATCTGTTTTTACCCACTGTTGTGAACAGCCCGGAGTCGGCTTTGGCTGAGTGGGCGGTATAAAAATTTAACAATAAATAAATAAATAAATAAATAAATAAAATGTTCTTATGTTCTTATGACCTGATTTGTCTGTCATGTTCAACTTCTGACAGGGCTGAGGAACCTGCACTGCACCAGATGTTGTTTGTTTCCAGTTTCAACTATGCTGAGGGTGAGACATAATAGACCTTGTAGTTCAACAATATTGGAATGTCACAGTTGCTCAGGTCCTGAGCTAAACAGCTCTCTGCTCTTCTCTTTTCACTTTGCCCAAGTCTTTCCTACAGTTTAACAAGCCAAACTATGTAGAGATACAACATTCCATTTTGAAAGTCTCTTGGTCAGATGAGGGACCATTCTTCACATGAAACAAGAGGCTCTCAATTAAGGAACAGGAGAGGAGATCAGCTTATTCAAGTTTTTCCCTTTTGGCATACCTCCTGGAGTTAATAAAATTTGCACACAATGGATAATCTAGGGCGGGGGTTCACAACCTATGGCCCACCGTTGCCTCCGCCGCACCCAGAAGTGAAATGTGCATGTTTACAACAGCTGAAAAACATGCTCGTGCATGTATTTACATGGTTACGGCAGCCGTAAATGCGCCCATGGCTGTTGTTAACGCAGAAGTGGCCGCATTTACTTCTGCTTTTGGGAGGCGTGGTCTGGCCTGCTCAGCTGTCTGGGGGTGTGTTCAGGCCTGTGGTGTAAAAAGGTTGGGAACCCTTGATCTAGCGTCTATGTGTACTAATAGTGGTGTAGTGGCAAATTTTGAAGTGCTCATCATGGCAGTGCCAACAGCTACTCCCTCGAGGATCAGCAGACAGTCATCAAAATTAACTGGCTGAAGGGCATTGAACAGTAACATGTTAGATTTGCCTGAAGAAACCTGAATTTCCATGAGAAAAAGAATGAAAATGCCATATAACGTTCCCGGAGCACAATCACATACTAAACAGTTTGTTTTGCCAATTTAAGGGAGAAATGCTGTACCTCCAAGCTAACAAAGAAGCTGCAGCAATTGATAGTTCTAGTGGGAGCTGGGTGGGGTTTTTGTGTGTAAAACTAATGGACCTTATTTTTTTGTTCAAGACCAAGCCACTCAAAGTGCTTTGTACTACAACAGAGATTAATTACTTCTGCACCAGCAAGCTAATTCTGCAGCTAAACTCATAGGCAATAGGTAGAAGTGGTGGCAGATTACACTGTAATCCCTACTAATCAAAATGTGAGTACATCCACCCTTTGAATATTTACTGGCTAAACCCTGTTGCTTGGTGTAGTAAATTACTTCTAAAGTAGGCCCATTTGATTCAATAGAATAGAATTTTCCTTTCACAAATTTTCCCTGATTCAATGGGCCTACTGTACTTATTATGCTAAGCAACAGGATCTCATCCACTGCATCATAACACTGATTTCCACAGAACTGCCCTGTTAAGACAGTCAGGTATTCCCTATCCCACCATGTCCATCCAAAAACCTTGAAAAAATTCATAAGCAAGACAAAAAAGCAACAGTTTCTCCACCCTCAGTTTTTTATTTCCCTGCTATGATATTCCACATTTCATGGCCTCTGAATTTGGAAGTTCCATTTATCAGAGCTGGCAAATGAAAAAGCGCCAGAGTTTAGAAAAATGGCAAGTGGGTATAGGATTCTGTGAGTTTCTGTCCAAAAAGGTAATACTTCCCAACTGAACCCATTAAGGAAGGGAAAAAATCTACCTGCAGAACTAATTTAGCCCATAACACAATATGATCCATCCTTGAGTCCTTCCATTATCTATTTTCATTACTAGCTAAAAGCCCTGAGAGTGTCAAAAATGCATGCATGTTTGTTTAGAGGCCAACATCTATTTTGTCTTTGCCCTTCTTTTGTTTTAAATATGAATGACACCGTAAGAGTGTGTAAGTCTCAGGGAAGACTCAAGCCTATGAATCATTTGGTAGCTCATTGAACACTCAATATATGTTTGCCGCCAAGGGGTAAATAGCTCCTATCAAGAACACATTAGGCTCTAACTCACAGTAATAAATATTCCACCTCTGCAAAGACTAGTGCATCACCAGAAACATCTTTGTTTTTGTTTTATAGATGTTTATTCCATCTGCTAGCATAGCTAGAAAGGGGCTGGGTGTGGATGTTGAGAGAAGACGGTGTCCCAGGCAGAAAGCTCATATGAAGCTCATCCAAATCAACCCCTGCCAAGCCATGTTATCCCTCTCCTTATTGTTTCACTTGAGGCTGTGGGAATAAATGAACCCACAAATCTCCCCTGTATGGTACTACTCAGAATTTATTTATTTAACTTATATACTGCCCCACTGGTGAACCAGAGTTCTATACTCTGGGTAGTGTACAACAGGTAAAACAGTAACAACAAAAAATAAGGAAATTAAATATATCATGATATTTTTAAATACTATTTTTTAAAATCAAAAATAGCAATGAATAGTGAGCAGGTGTGGACCAAAACACTGATCAGGAAATGTACTGACTTAGGCTTCAGGAAACTGAAGTCCAAAAACCAAGGGTTGGAAAATACTGGTCTATAGAATGAACAAATGTGATATAAAATAGAGGTAGAGTCTATAAGCATCCCTTATCAAGTTCTCTTAAGTTACTCCCTTGCTTTAAGTTTTTGCTTTTGCTTTTAAGTCAAATATGTTCAATGTGGAGCTGTTTGTATGTTGTTTTTTATAAGTTCCCCCCTAAAATGCCCCCATCAGAAATCACAAACTGTGAGGTTTAATAAGCACATGAGATTTAAGTATCAGACTTTTGCAAAGAAAGAAAAAGAATTGAAACCAGTTGAAATCATTTATACAATGAGCTGTCTTGGTAACTGCCCAGAGTAGTGTCTTACACTAACTGTGGCAGGATACCAATCCAATCAATCAGTTAATTTAAATTATCTGTACAGTGAACTATCTTCATCTGACTTAGCTTCACTGATATGAGGAAACAATTTACATAACCATTTGCAACACATCTGGCATTTCTGGGTCTGTCAGTTCACAGCTCAGGGCCAGCCATTTTCAAACAACCACAATCACTTTCAGAATTAGGTTCCTGACCTGTTCATGGTGGAGGCTGCAGTTTTCCAGAGGAAGGCAAAATACACATGCGATCATTTATTTCAAGCAACTACAGTGTTCCCTGCAGAAAGTGTAGGAGTAGAACTTGGAATCATTACTTGGAGTTTCAAGGTAGAATTCTCATAGTTGTAGTAAAAAACAACAACCTATAATTATGGATACTTAAGGACAACCTCTGGGTTGGAGAGATAGGCAGGATATCTCTCAATGCAGGGAATCCTAAACAGGCAAAGGCATCTGTTTGGGAATAATACCCTGAAGGAAATGGTGAGCCACTGTGTGAGACAAAATGCTGGACTGGATGGGCTGTGGCCTGTTCCAGCAAGGCTGTTCTTATGTTCTTATGTTCTAATGTTTGCAAGTTCTTGGTGAGAGATCAGCAATTTTCAAGAATTCAATGAATGTTATGAATAAAATGCAGGCTTTTGGATTTTGATTCCTGTAGTGCCTTCTTGTAGCCTAAACAACCAGGTCTTGTGCCTTGGAGGAATGTGAAACTTAAAATTAGTAAGGTGATTGGCTGGAGTCATACACATGGAAGGTCAGAGGTGAGAGATGGATGTTAGAATGATGTGGAGAAATGCTCTCTTTCTCTACCAGGATGCAGGGATCCTCACCTCAGAGATGAATGCGAGTAAAGACTGGCAGGCCCAAGGCCTGAAGTAAGCAAGAGTTATTATTTTAAAGTGAAATGACTAGTTTTCAAAGTCTGAAACCAATTCTATAACCATATACTTGAGAGAGCTTTAATAAAACTAATAAAATATAGAACCTTTGTGTCTATTGAATAGGAATAAAGAGCTGTGTTGGACCCACATGCCCAAGTCTCACGCTACCATAAGAGTACTGATAAGTCAAGCAGAGTATCAAGGAGTACAAGGTGGTATTGCCCCACTCAGAGAATATATGGGCTGCTGTTGGCTGGAGGGACTGGAGGGTGTGGTGTGAAAGGAAGGATGGAGGACTTAGCCCTGCCAGGCTGTGGAGGATGAGATCCTAACTATCTCAGTGAACTCCCACTCCCAGTGACCAGATTAACTGAAGCTGATGGGAAATGCAGACTCCTCTATCCTGACCTATATCCAGGGAACTGATGCTGCGTCCAGCCCAGACTCCAGGTATGGTAGCATCAATCTGCTGCACCCATGGATATCTTTTAATCCTCTGATCAGCACAGGAGGCTGGATATATTCTTCTCCTGCTACTGTATCTGAATCTGAATATTAGCGATCATCATAGTGATCAGACATGAAGATTGTCCTGGGAACAATATAATGCAGTGGCCTTTCATCTGCCTTCTCTATTGCAGCATGACACCCGAACCACTGATCCAGTTCCGTGAGTCACTTTCTGGTCCTGAGTCCTCTTAGCACACAAAGGCCAATATTGACAAAGTTCCCACCTTCCATCAAGATGGATTCAAGTGGTATTTAATCCACTTGGGGACCATCACCCTTCCTTTGTACTTTGGCATCCAAGCCATTAGTTCTCAGAGTTGTCAGGTTAGTTAACCACTGCCTGACACTCAGTGTTGAGTCATTGGCAGTATGGTCTACTCTATTACCATAGAAGAATAACCAGGCCAGACCTAATCTATAATCTGGATACTTTAATCTGGAAAAACTGCAAATTAAATTCAGTTTCCCACAGGGTCTTGGAATGATATTATTGGGTTGAAAGGAGATACTGAATGCTGATTTGTCCATCACAAAGCACAGCATCACTCTGGCTGATCTTGCCTGCATTTGATGCCACAACCACAAGCAGCACCAAGAAAGGTACCCAGTGGCGTGGAATGGGTTCTACCACCTGATACCTTGCCACTGATCCTCTTTATCCAGGAGCCAGCCTCAGCTTCCTGACAGTAGTATTTACCCCAAATATTTCCTGCCTCTGAAATGAAGCGTATCATATGATGGAGCAGGTCACCTTGTTAGCAGAGCTGAATGGCAGAACACCATGAACAATGTGGAAAGTGACAGTCAGAGTTTGCTCACATCTCATCACAGTTTCATTATCAGTTGGTGCTTTGCAGATGATGCTCGGCAATCATCCTTCCCCAGAGACCTTAGTTTTACCTAGGCCTCCATAAATCCTGGGTAATGTTTTGCCATCACAACTCATTTCTCTCTTTGTCATTGTTCCATAACGGTAAGGAAATGATAGTGCAATGCACTTCCTGACCCTTTCTGCTAACTGGATATTAATGCCATTAGCTTGTGCGTCTACTGAGTCAGGATTGATTACACTGTGGCTGCCACCCAACAAAAGTAGACAGGCCTTCAGTACACACATTAGCAGAGGTCAAGGGGGAAATTGCCTTCCCTCCCCTTGGGGCAATGAAACCTGAAAGATAAATAAAGGAGAAAAAATCAGTAAAGATTTTTTGATCCTAAATCACAAGATGCCAGTAGCTTTCTCCTGCTGGAATCATCCCTCAAGTTACTCATCCCAGCTGTCCTACATTGATATCTGAACTGTGAAGCAAAGAGATGAAGAGAGAAACTGTTGTGTATGTAACTTAAATAGTGCTTTAAACAGTTTGTAATAATTATTGCAAGATCGGGGTGATCCTCCATTTTGTCTTCTTCATGGTGCCAAGATATCGCGGGACTTGCATTCCCGCCCTTTCTAATGAGACACGCGAAGTCTCCCCAGTATTCGGTCACCCCACGATCACCCCACTTCTCTCCCAACCAATCCTGTTGTTTCCCGCCCAAATGTATCTGTTGTATATTGTATATAAAGTGCTGCTACGCCATTAAGAACATAAGAACAGCCTTGCTGGAACAGGCCACAGGAGCCCATCCAGTCCAGCATTCTGTCTCACACAGTGGCTCACCATTTCCTTCAGGGCATTCCCAAGTAGATGCCTTCACCTGCTTAGGATTCCATTGCTGTTCATGTTCAGTTTTGCTTACAATAAAGTTGTGTTTAGCCCTGTTATGCTGGCTGCTTCTCTTCAGTTCCTGAACATTAAAGAAACCAAAAACAAATTTTTTCAAAGCGATCAGAAAACAGATTCACACAAATAAATGACACATTAAGATGTAGGTTGAGCAGCTTAGTATTTACATCCATCTTGGATAGCTTTTGTAATTATTTCATGATATCTCTGGCTGATCATTCGCTCTATCTTTGTCACATGTTTGCAGTTGTAAAGCACTTTGGCAAGTGTTGCACTCATGGAAAAGCTCAAACATGATATTTTGGGAGAACACTGTAACTGACCACACAAAACTCTCATTCAGAAGTCTGATTTCAAATGATAGGTGCCCAGAGCCCGGTTAAACTGAGCCTGTAGTATTTCTAGCCCAAAAAGTAAATTTTTCAAGTTCTACAGATGTTTTCATAAAACAGACAGGGTACACAGAAAAAGCCTCCTTGAAGATTGTGGTATTTTTGAACCACAATCAGGCGTACCCTGGTGACGACAACCTTGTGTTGCTAGCTAATCTTTCTCACATTAGGTCAGGTGAAAGAAACTGCAGAATAAACTCCACGAAAGGTGGCTTCATTTTGACAGTTTCACGTCTGGCCTAAATAAGGAAGAAGAATAGAACAGACAAATGTAGAGTCACTGCAGGTACCTACTTTACACTTACATTCCTCTGCACATTTTTCTTCCCAGAAGGAGCTAATATGGGCTATACATGAAACTTCAGAAATACCATTTTCACTTGGCTTATTCAGCCCATCGTATTACTGAACTTCCCACATCCTAGGCCAGCAGCTGAATCTGCCTGTAAGCTCTTTTCCATCTTTCTAGTGAACTTCCAGTGCCAAATAATGGGTATTAACAATGAGGAGAACAAATAGGTCAATCTTAGAAGAAATCAACACTGACTGCTCATTGGAAGGTCAAATAGTAAAGATGAGGCTAAAGTACTTTGGGCATCAAATGAGAAGGGAGGATTCACTTGAGAAGGCCGTGATGTTGGGAAAGGTGGAGGGCAAAAGAAGAAGGGGGAGGCCAAGGATGAGATGGATAGATGGTATTGTAGACACAATGGGCACAGAACTGGGAGGACTGAGGGGGATGGTGGAGGACAGAGGCGCCTGGAGAACGATGGTCCATAGGGTCGCAAAGGGTCGGAATCGACTGTGCGACTGAACAACAACAACAACAATGACAGTATTACTTGACACAAAGAAGAGTATCTTGCCGAGAAAGAGATGCCTGCTATGTCTGGCACTGATCATTTTAACAATTTTGCAATGACAGGGGCAGGCAATTAAACTTCACAAATCTCCAAAAAGTCATGACAGTAGTGCTGGCCAGTTGAAGAAACTGGTCACTTTACAACAGGCAATCATCTCTCTGTAGCTCCCAATATGACTACTCGGTAGGCAATCTATGAAGTGCAGCCCACAGACTAGAACTGCAGCTTTGGAATCAGATATGCCAGTTGCCTGTATCTTCCTGATGATTCAAAGAAATAATATCTGCAGTCAGGATTTATCAGCACAACTCACACAATCATCCCCTTTCTCTTCCCGATCCTTTGCTCCTCTAAGATCAAATGCCAGATTCATCAGCTCTTCACTTGACCCAGAAGCACCATACTTTATATCATTGGGAGGTAGGAAGGTGCTACGTGTCTTCATATATCTGACTTGGAAGTGCCAAGTCAGTAACAAAGGGAAATCAACTCCTAATTGCCATCCAAAATGAGGTTTCTGGAATAACCTTCCATGAACCAGCTGCTGTCTCAGCTAACAGATTCAGGAGCCCCAAAGAAATTAAAATTGATTGAAAGACAAACAAGAACTGTGCATCTGCTGTTTTCTATCTTTTGAGAATACCTGTCCCATTTTTTGTCTCAAGAGAAAGTAGTAGCTTGGTTATTTTAAATACTAGTAGAAGGGAAAGTTGAATGTTCACAGTTGCTGTCATGACATATTGATTTTTTTTTTAAAAAGGTACTATTAAAAATCAGAGTAAACTTTTAATAGATGCTTGTTATAAAAGCCACTGTATAGTAAATCTGGTTCTTTTGTATGGGTATCAAGAGCTCATGAGAGGTCATTGACTGTCTATTAGCAATTATAGTAGCTTAACATCTGAATAAAGTATTTTTCTCCTAAAGATCTTTATAATCAATGGGTGTAGAATTACTGGCATACCTGGAGAACTGAGTGGATAATCTTTCCCACTGCAGAACTATAGCAGGTCTTGTGCATTGTCCAGGATTTGGCAGATATAATCAAGATACTGTCAGTGTACCCAGCGATTGTTGGGTGAGACACAAAAGGCTTAGAAAAATGGTACAGAATGTAACTTGAAAACCAGTTAATCTAATGCTTTCACAAGATTTAAAAGAGATGCACCTCTTCCTTCTTCCTTTATTTGTTGACTTTCAAATGGTTTCAGCAATTTTTTTTTATTTGTAATGTAATGACTTGGGCTGAATGCTTGGACATAAGCATTGTGAGCTGCCCAGAGTCGCGTTGTGAGCTGCCCAGAATGAATCGCAATATAAATTCAAATAAATAAATTGTATTATTTTGCCATCTTCATATGTTTGACTCCATGAAAGAGAAAGAAGGAAACACTTCAATAAGACAGACAAGCAGAGAAGACTCCTAAGCAGAAGCAGGAGTGATCAAAAACAAGCCCTTCAGCACCATGGACAAGTCCTTGGGAAGAGTCATGTTCTGACACATACATACTGAGTGCTGCTCAGCCTTTCTATAGCTTTTCAACCTAACTATTTTTCAGGCATTTTTCTTTCCAGGTATGGTGACACATGAAGCCTTTAGAGGCAAGAATGCCCTCCTCTGTGCAATGCAATGTCTGCACTGCATTCATTTGCAGTCGTAAGCCTTGGGCTTGGAGCTCTCTGATTCAATACAACCTTGGCTGATAATATCAGAGTCCAGATCTAGTGGCTCCTTGGTTTTGTGTTACTAGCTCTTTTCCTTCAAAGGTTTCTCTCCTATTTGTCAAATGCTGAAGTGTCTGTTAGTAGTCTGTCTTCATTGGAATTCCCTTTGCCCTCAGTTCTAGGTAAAGGTATAGGTCGTCCTTGTTCAAAAACCAGTCATATCCGACTATAGGGTTTGGTGCTCGTCTACATTTGCAGCCAAAGACCCATTGCTGTCTGTGTCTGGAGACATTTCTGTGGACATGTGGCAGGCATGACTAGACAGGGAATGCTCTTTGCCTTCCCACCGATATGGTACCTATTTATCTACTTGCAATTTCGTTATTTCGAACTGCTAGGTTGGCAGGAGCTGGGATAGACAATGGGAGCTCACTACATCGTGCAGCACTTGGGTCTTGAACTGCTGACCTGCCAACCTTCAAGTCATCAAGTTCAGCATCTTAACCACTAAGCCACCACAGTCACTGCACTCTCAGTTCTACTTTAGACTAATTTCTTCCCTTCTATTCCAGGTGATCTATACCCTTATCCAACTGTTTCACAATAACTCTTAATCCAGTGACATTGGGCTAAAGGTAAATGTTTCCCTTGCTCAAAAGCCAATCATATCCGACTCTAGGGTTCACTGCTCATTTCTGTTTCAAAGCCAAAGAGCCAGCGCTGTCTGCTTCTGCAGATGTTTCCGTGGTCATGTGGCAGGCATGACTAGACACCGGAGCATGCGGAACACTGTTACCTTCCCACCCCGAAGTGGTCCCTGTTTATCTACTTGCAGTGTCTTGCTTTCGAACTGCTAGGTTGGCAGGAGCTGGGACAAAGACAGGAGCTCATTCTGTCCTGTAGTACTCAGGAATCAAACTGCTGACCTTCTGCCTCCCAGCCAGCATCTTAGCCTCTTGAGACACTGTAGTCTAGACATTGGGCTAGAGCTTGAAAAAGTTATGTTTCTGAAGTGTGAAACCCTCTGAGAGCTCTGTATTGTAGTATTTTAAACTTTTCCAATGCCCACATTGAACTCACAACAATGTGCAAGAAAGAGTCATATTTCCACAGTAGATACCCCATTATGTGGAGCTACCTGAAATACTCAACACTCAAGTATCTTTTAAAAAAACTGTAAGATCTTTCCACTTTAGATACTGACAGAATTATATCTTGAAGCACTGCTGTAGCTTATTTAACTTGATCTTAAACATGTGTGTGCATGTTTATCTTGCAGCCCTCCTTAGAAATATGATGAGTTAATGATCTACCAATAAGTTATCAACAATCCGGCATGCAGGGAGAGTCATCATGAAATGAGATGTTGCTTCTGCCCTAGACATTGACTCTAACAAATGTGATTGTGCAGACTTTGTCGGTGGTGGTCATGATGACATCCTGATGTAGACTACATTCATATGGAGAAATGTAAAGAGGTCAAAGTTGTATATGCATGTATGTCTGATACTGGCAAATTGACCACAATATTTAAATTGCAGTTGTTGGATCCCCAAACTCTTCAGCCCACATCAGTCTTTGGAACTGCTATTATTCTTTTGGGTACTAAGTCTTCTGGACTAGAGTTCGGTGCACAGACTTTTGCAAAGAGATTGTCATTTTGGTACTGATGACAGACAGAGGTTTATGATGTCATTAATAGCTAGCTGAGTCTCATCGCTGAGAAATTTACAGACAACCATGTTATAATGCCAAACCTATGTTAAGAATAGGAAATAGGAAATCAGTTGGTATGCTAGCAGCCTATTGTTACTTCCTAAAGACAGTCAAGGACAGTCACCTTTAACTGGTGTGTTTGCCACATATCTCAATTACTTTATTTTTGTTCATTCTCTTTTCCAGCCAAATAATTGCTAGTCTATTAAAGGCTACTGGGGAGCATCATATTCCCCATATCCCTTTCTCTTCCCTGCTGTAAAATTAAATATAGTGTTCATCACCTGTAGTAGACATGGGTTAGCTGAACAATTGCCTTCAGCACATTAAAAAGACTTCCAAAGTATTGATCCAAAGGCTACTGAGGAAGATCCATCCAACACATTGCATTGGGTTCACCTAATACAGGGTCGTGCTCCCTGAGAATATGCTGGCAGTCAAGGTAATGGCAAGTATTATGAACTCCTAATTCATTAACATAGGGAATTAATACACCAGCATATAAAGTGCACTGGCTAAAAATACATCTTCATGTGACTTTTATATTCTCCCAAATGTTTATGCATGTCTCCTCCTTGAAATGAGTTTTGCAAATGCAACATCCTCAAATAGAGCACAAGCTAAGATGAATAAACATGTTTTGGAACGCATTCAGACCATCATCAAATATGAGGAGTCTAGGGTTGAAGCAATCTTACCCAAAGGCAGAGTCCTTGTGTCACAGTGGTTGAACTCTAGTCCAACCAAAACTCTGCTCATGATCAAGAACAGTTTCTTCTCCAGAACAATTTTGGCCTTAAAAGGAAATGCTGGACTCTGAAGTCATCTTATCTTATTTTAAAATTTAAAATTGTTTAGATTTTTAATTTTTAAGATTTTAGAATTCTAGAATTTTGAAATTTTAAAATTTTTGAAATTTTGAAATTTTAAAGTTTTGTAGTTTTTAAGTTTTTAAATTTTTTGAATTGTACTGTATGGTACTATCTTAATTGGTGTTTCTGTAGCTGTTTTAAATTAAGGGGTATGCCTTATTCGAGTTGATATATAGCAACCGAGAAATTTTGTTGTTCCTGCAAGGAACAATAAAGATTTATCTTATCTGAACATGATCCTGACAGGTTCAAGATTGACTCAGCTTTCCATCCTCGCAAGTTTGTTCTGACCAAAATGCTAATTGCCTTGCAGTTTACCCAGAGAGCACTCCCTATGGGGTGGTATATATGTGTAATTGCTATTCCTTGCTATTGCTAGCGTGGGCTGGTAGCCTTTGGGACTGAGAAAGCGGTTTCTTTTTTTACTTTTCCTAGTGCCTATCTGATACATTTTTATTGTCTCACATGCATCTCCAAACCCATCATGAATAGAAAATGCCAACAAGGCATCAGGGGGAGTAGTAGAGAAGTCTTTACATTGTGACTGGTTGCTGTAGCTTTCAATCAGAGTAATACCTTCACCACGATTCTCCTTTTCATTTTCAGTCACAATGTTTCCGGAAAGATATAGGAGTAATTACAAGTGTCTCTGTACTCATTTTACTGTATGTTGTGACTCTGCATCTGTGGAAGCAACATCCAATTTCAGGGCTTACGGGAATAACTTCAGAAGCAGTTTCGGTGGGTTGAAGCCATTGTTGACTGTTCCATCAGTGGCTGCTGCTGACACCTACTTCCCAGCATGGATTTCCTTCACTGAAACTTACATCAAACACTGAGAATGCTGTTTCCTTGATTGCCCATAAAAGGAAGGCAAAGCACCTCCTTCTTGCTATGGATGGTATGCATATAATGAGGTGGGGCACAATTGGTTTGTAAAAACAAGGATTGTTTTAATGGTTGAAACATAGTTATTCTGAGTAGAAAGCCCTAGCTATGAGCTATTCCTCTCAAACATGAGCAAGAGTGATTCCCTACTTTTCTCTAACTGAAGAAATAGGGTACAGGCACCCTGAGAGCTACAGAAGCACATAGGATCAGTGATGTGCTGCTCCTGGGATCCGGTAGCGTAAATTCCCCCAGGCTGTGCCCACTTGGTTGGCCATGCCCATCTCCCCAGCCCAGGCCATGGTGTGGCCGGCCAAGTGGGCATGGCCCACAGAGTTAGCCATGCCCAGGGTTGGGGTAGTAAAATAATTTGCAGCTCATCACTGTACAGGATGTTATGATTTCATCAAGCACTATTCTCGCTATACTGTGTGCATGTACCATAGCTAAGGAACACAGCAAGTTGTCTGCAAAATCATGTTAGTGGGGAGAGCATCCTTTTGGAAAAAGTATTTCAGTGGTTTCTCTTGCATCTATCTGTTTGAAAGTAGGGATGTTTCGTTTGCTAGAGAGAAAAAATACTGTACTAGCCACATTTGTCCATCACTACTTTTCAAAAAGGAAAAAGGTGCCTTTTGATTTTTCCTTTAAAAGATATCTTGGACTTCAAAGATGCCAAGCTATTTGTCTGAAATTTGGTGGGCTTCATTCCCTCAAAAGCCTATATCCTGTTTTTAAAAAGTAGAGGGGTTTGTTGATTTTCCCTTTATACTCAACAAGGAAGGCAATTGAGGCTTCAGAACTGAGACAAAATGACCGTCCACCTTGTATCCAAAAGGTAGTGTGTTGTTCATACAAATCTTCCCTCCTCACATGAGCCAAGATGATGTATCTGAAGTAAATATTTTCTCTATGCACTCCAAAAAGCTCATCCACCTTCTCTCCAACAGGAGGAAGAGGCGAGCAAACCAAAGAATGGGTGGTCTCTCCCTTATTCCTATTAGACTGTTGTAGAATTATAAACTGTGTATGTATAAAAAATACAAATTAAAATTAAAACAAATCAAAATGTCTAAATGATTAGACTTTTTGAACAGAAGCAGGATGCTTCAATAGGTGGACAAATAATTCTGCTTTGTTTCTGTCCTTGTGTGTTGCAACAATTGGATTAATTTTTACTAGAAAAGGGCTATTTCAATGGCATTGTCTTGGCTATTTACTAGGTCTTCTTTTGGACATATGGTGGCGTGTAAACTGTATGTGCAGAATGGACCCTTCATAAATCCTGCTGCTATTCTGCATGGTTGAAGAAGGGGGCTTTATTTCCTACAGAAGAGAGACAGGACGTGGTAGATGATGCTCTAGAGCCCTGGTGGCCAACCTTGGTACTCCAGCTGTTCTTGTATTTCAATTACCAGAAGTCAGCACACCTGCTGATCAGAGCATCTGGGAATTGAAGTCCAAGAATAACTAGAGTGCCAAGGTTTGCCATCACTGATGTAGAGTTTATGCTCACTGTTCTGTGGGTAGGACTGTCAGCTCTTCTTTTAATAACCTGTCCCACCTAAGAAACGGCCTTTTCGCTTCATTGTTTGGGCAGCCCACCCACCTGCCCTATGGACTAGACTGTACAGTAGAACCTCAGATAAAGTCCAAACTCTGTTCCACAAGTTTGAACTCTATCCGATTTTGGACTTTATCCGAATCAAATGGGCGATGCATTGGATAACATCCAAAAATGGACTTTATCCAAGGTTCCTATACCAAATACCTCGGATAACGTCCATTTTTAGCGGTTTTGAAATTTATGTGATGCATCATGTGTGCATGAAAACTGTGACTTTATCCAAATCGGACTTTATCCAAGGTACCACTGTATCTGGGTCACCATTATCGGGCCATTATAGGGTTGTATCTGAGTCACCATTATAAGAATTTTTCAGTACGGTTGTCCTGATTGGCAATTTGTAAAAGGATCCCGGGTCTCTTTGCCTATCCTTCTCTGGTGAGATGGGGGCATTATAGGGTGATCAAGATGGTTTCCATTTTAAATAGGTAACTATTGTTAGGTGGGTAGTGCTGAGTTAGGGTGGTAGAGCTGATCCCTCGGGTTGTCTTTGGACAAAGTGACTGCTGGATGTAGGATCCAGTTCAGGTGACTCAGAATTGTACCCTGTGGGCATCATGAGCCAACTTTGCAGTATGTCCAACACCCATTCATGTGAATAGAATTGGAAAAGCCCACAGAGAAATGCCTACCCAACTGAGATGGCTTGGGCTGTAGCTGTTGGGGTACAGCACTCCTCAGGGATCTGGACTAGAGAGGGGCTGTGGAGGACCTCCTTCTCTAGTACCAGGTTTTGCACTTCCAGGCCCAAACACAGGTCAGGGACTGAACAAATGTTAATAAACTATGGTCCTAGTTTTACACCAAATTCTTGTGTCTTGTCTCTTTGTTTGATGGACTGAGGTTGGGGGTTAATTGCTACACTGATTTAATTGTCATATATCCAAGTGGTATATTTTACTTCATTATTCTTTGATATTTCTACTTGACCTTGAAGTCTGTTAAGTGGCTTCCAGATGGTTGAGCCACAATCTTGTCCTAGTGGGAGACACTCTTCAGCATTCATTCATTCATTTATACTACTTTTTGCTTTCCAAAAATTTAACTTAGGATCTTCTTGTTTAATATTTAGAGCTTGAAAGATGTGAAGAAAACTTTTTCTCAATTTTAAAAAGTAATGGTGCCAGAATGTTCTCCAGTAACTGGGCCTCCCTTGAAATTCAACAAAGACTCTTCAGTTTTGAAGTAGAACAACAATCATTTCTGTTAGTCCATTATTTTTAGTAAGGAGGTAGAACCTTTGAGCAGCAACTAATAGTAGACAGTACCATAAGCTGCTCTAAGGTTGACAAATGCTGGTCCAGTCATTTTATGTATTTCAAAACTGTCTTCTATCTGCTGGTTTAGATTTAAGATTTGAGCCATACAGCTCTTGCCCAGTCTATAGCTTAGCTATTTTGGATTTGGAAGAGGTTCAATTTAGGGGATAAATGATTTAGTATCATTCATTCATCACTTTGTATAAGTGACATAGTAATGAAAATAGTCTACAGCTTTTAGGATCCGGTAGTGCTTTTCCTGGTTTCAATACAGCAATTACTTCTACTATTTTTGGGATTTGTTTGCTTGTCCTACAATTATTAAAAGGTTGAAAGAGCTATTCTGTGTTTTGCCCAGGGGACAACCAAGTATACTCACAATGCTTTCCACTAACCAGGGGAAATGACCTGTAGGGTCTAGGCAGCAATGGTTCTTTTCCAGATTCCTACAGGAGTCAAGAGAGGCTCAACATGGATGTATGTTTTTCATACATACATGATGTGAAGACTTCAGACAGTTTGATGCTTTCTGAACACATGGGAACAAACATGTTGGAATGTTTGTCTGATTCTTAGTCTGGTTTGAATTTCCAAGGAACACCAGGCTGCCCATTCCCTAGCAGCAAACATCACTTTTTATGACCAAATCGAGAGGTAGTAAAATTAGTGAAGTGCCAATTTTACAAATGAGGAGTACAACTGGATACGATTGATGAGCTACAAAAGCTGCTTATGGTTCTCTTTTCTGGGCATCATAATTACACACCCTAGGGCCATGATGGCAAACATTGGCACTCCAGCTATTCTTGGACTTCAATTCCCAGAAGCCCAAGTCCCTGTGAATCCACACAAATGGGTTTACTGTATGCAAGGTTCGCTATCACGGCCCTAGGGTATGTTGTCAGGTTCAGAGGTGCCAATTTTTCTGCTTAATTCAGAAAGCTGAAAAGGAGACTAGCAAAGCAAGCGTCATCTGAGATACAAAAGAAGTTGACAGTGATTCAACCTCTTACTTCTGCAACTACAAGGGCCTTCACCACATATATAATAACTATAAGTAGCTGCTGTCAGTAAGAGTCAGAATCTCCTAGATCAGTGATGGTGAAACCTTGGCACTCCATTTGTTCTTGAACTTCAATTCCTAGAAGCCCAAGTAAATACACCTGTTGATCAGGGCTTCTGGGAATTGAAGTCCATGAACAGCTGGAGTGCCAAGGTTCACCACCATGGCCCTAGATTCTTCCTCTAGTGAAGAGTGGAACTTGGTGTCAAGGTGCATTATGAAGGACACAACTGCATTTAAATGCAGTGGCTGAAATTGAACAGTAAGTCATAACCAAGGAGCCTCATTGACTTAATCTCAACTCTACCTCACAGGTCACCTGCATTTCCAATTGTTTTAAATTCCCTTAAAATTACTCTTTCTTCCATCTAGGCAATGTGGGGGAAAGTTTGTCATGTTTTGAGTCATACCCAGAAGATTACCCTGAATTATTACTGGTATTTTTATTTTTAAAATGACCACTAAGGTGTTGGTCCTCCCCACTTCCTTCAAAGGATCTAAGCAGTTTGTTTGAATTGGAGGTATGTGATGTTTTGTTTCAGCTTTGCTGTACTATTAAGTTACTCCCTCATTCAACTAAGGCTGGGAAATTTACTAGTTTCATGTTAGGACATTTCATTTTTTTAAAAAGTAAAAAAACATACTCAGTTATAAAGGTGACTTTCTACTGCACTCTGCAAAAGGTATGTGTTCTGCCATGTTCAAAAGTCATATCCATCTCTAAATTAAGCATTTTAGAACAGGGTAGTTGCAGTTCAAAAGTATCTGTTTCCAGGGCTGGGGAGCAATAGTAATGGCATAAATCATGGCACATTTATTGCTCAACACAAAACCACAGTGCTCCTGTCTGTAATATATCTTAAAATAATTCATAAATATTGTTGTTGTTCCTACATGCCATCAGGTCATCTCCAACCTTCTCCTGCTGCCTTCCACCTTTCCTGGCATTATTGTCTTTCCCAGAGTAGGATAGTTCAGCTTCATCATTTTTGCCTCAGGCTTGATTTGCTCTAGGACCAACACGTTCATCTTTCTGGCAGTCCAGGGTATCTGCAAAACCAGCATCATATTTCAAATGAGTCAGTTTTCCCCCCTATCAGCTTTCTTTAATGTCCAGCTTTCATGCTCATACATAGTGATTGAGAATACAAAAGTATGAATGATTTTGCTTTTGGTCTCCAATGGCACATTTGGTGATCTTTTCAATTCCTTCATTGGTGTCCATCCAAATCTCAGTCTTCTTCTGATTTCTTGGCTGTAGCCTCTATTTGTATTAATCATTGAGCCAAAGTATTTGAATTCCCCCTCCCCTATTTCTTTTACTTCATTGTTGACATTAAAGTTGCATAGTTCTCTTCTAATCATGATTTTTCTCTTCTTAATAATTAAATGCTGAAGATGCTCTCTTCCATCTGCTGATACCCTTGTGCTAGTTTAGGAAGGAGAACATGGCTACCTTACCTGAAAAGGAGTTCAGCTTTCACAAGGTATTGACTGGAGCTAGGGATGCCATACATCCTGTTTTCCCATGATTTTCATGGATTCATGCTGTCCTGTCTGGTTCAAAGAAAAACATGTAAAAATCCCAGTTCAAGGGAAAATACTGTATGTAAAAAGCTATGGAGAATTCCTTCAGACAGCAAAGGGTTAAATGCATATAGTCAGCATTCCTTGAGAGGAAGGGAACACTATGGATAGGAAGTGAGAAAGACAGCTCTTCACTTCCCTTCCTCTCTAGGAATGCTGACTCTATGCATTTAACCCTTTGCAGTCTGAAGGAATCCTCCATAGCTTTTTTACATGTTTTTCTGTTCCAGAGTTTTTAGAGCTTTCTTCCAAGGGATCCTCGTGTGGGGTTTGAAGGTGAGTCCAACTCAATGGGATGTGTGTGTGTGTGAAGGGTAGGGTAGGGGTGGCCTCAGGGAGATGAAGGGTCTTAGTTTGCGGTGTCTAATCATGCCTGCCACATGACCATGGAAACGTCTGCAGAAGCAGACAACGCAGGCTCTTCGGTTTTGAAACAGAGATGAGCACTGAACCCTAGAGTCATATATGGAGTCCTGGTTTAGGGGATAGAATTATGGCAACCCTAACTGGAACATTCTCTCAAATGTGAGACTTTTGCAAGTACTGTACTTGCTTCTTTAGTCAGATTTTAGGACATTTTTTTCTTTTTTGGGATTACAACCTCCTGAATTCCCCATTCTGGAGAGATGCTGGGTGCAGCAGTCCAAAAATATAGCATTTTAAGTTAACACTGCAGAAAAGATCCTACCCTTCACAAAGCACTGTCTGACCTCACTTCTACTGTGAGAATTGATCTTCTAAGGAAAAGAAAGAGTACAGCAGAAGCTGAAGAAGCTATGCAGGCTGTAGTAGAGACACTGGATGGAGGTCACAATTTCCTGCTGGGAATGGATCTGCTAAAACTCAGTCCAGAGTCATTGACAAGGTTATCTCCTATGGCTGTCTTTAGCACCAGGAAGAAGGAAGCCCTGCATGGCCACAGGCCCAAGACCTTCCTCTGCCTGGACCTTCTGTAAAAGACCTTGGAAGGTGAGGGAGAAATTGCAGCATTTGAAAGGAGCAAGGCCCTACCCTGCTCACTATGTGCCTCCTTGAAAGATTCAACCAAGACATCTCAAGACAGTATATAGAACAATGTTAACATGTTCAGCCCCACCTTAAATTCCTACCAGTGTGAGTTGTAAAAATCATGGGCTTTCTATCTATACCGGACAACCACTCTCATGATGCCCTTGCCTCTTCAATAAAGTTTACTAAATGCAGAGTTATTTGCCTTATGCCCCCATTTTCATTTATCCTGGGACCAGCCTAGAAAATCAGCCTTAGTTGGGTGGTGTTTACTTGGTATGATTCTCGGCGCTCCAATGTTACAATGATTTCCATTGTTCGTGCACACACACACACACCTAAGGAGAGACATACACAGTGAGTGGATTTAAAACATGGCCACTTTATTGAAAACCAATTAACTGCACTGGGGGCAAAGTAGTGCAGGTGCAAACCAAATAGAGGAACCAGGATAACTGTGGGAGCAAATATTCAACAGGCCGACTGACCGGTGCACAGCAGTGCCTACACCATGTGCCAGATATGGTAAAGGCTTACCTATAAGCTGAACCAATTGCAAGGATAATCCTGGAGCCATAGGACACACCCCTAGGTAATGCCCTTCCAGCCCCTGGAAAAAAAACCAGCCTGTACCCAATGGCAATAAATGAATAAAGACCACCCACACTAACCACCATACAGAGGGAGGGCACTGACCTCCGACCCATCTCAGCTCAACCTATCAGACTGGGGACCCCAGTGCAGGGAGAAGAGAGAAGAAACACCCCCTAGTGGTAAAAACGCCATGAAGTATACAACGCAGCAGGATCCAACCGGACGCCGCAACACGGTTGGAACTGTAAGGAACAAACAGAAGAGAAAAAGTGAACAACATAAATGCCAGCAAAAGATCGAGCATTTGAAGGGTGCATCCCCACAAGCGGAGCTGGAGCAGGGAGCAGCATGTGGGGGGGGGGAGCCGGACCCCGGGTACCCTGGCCAGATCAGGCAGAAGCCAGGAAGGAGCAAGCAGAGGCAGCATGAGGAAGGAAGGATGGGAAAGGGACGAGAAACCCCTTATTTTGATGTTTGCAGATTGATACGCAGTGGGCAGCAGTTACAGGGCCAAACACATCTTTATTGCAAGGTATGCAATCTGAACATGAGGTAATGGCGGAGGCGCAGCTCCTTTTATACAGAGTTGTACATTTGAATCTAACCACATGGTTTCCCATTTGTTCCTGTATGAGTGACGTCATGGTGACGCCCCTCATTCTTTATCTGGTTTACCTATGGCGGGAATGTTTCCCGCGGTAGGCTGTGATTGGATAATTAATACCATGTGGTCGCGAGTCACTGGCATTTAGTGGGCAGGGTAGGTGGATCGCGTTCCATCCAGCTGACTTACATTGAGTTACATTGCCTATCATGTGTTCAATATCCGCATCTATTTGGGGCCACCAGAAATAGCTTCTGGCCAGCACTTTTGAGCGCACAATCCCCGGGTGGCTTACGTGGAGTAACTTAAGTATCTTTGAACGCATTGCTTCTGGGATAACTACCCTCTCCCCCCGAGGAGGCAACCCCTTTCAATGGACAATTCTACCCTCCTCTTGAAGAATATTTGGAATTCTGTGCTCGGTGGAGTTGCGGGCCACCCCTTTTTAACCTAGGAGCAAACAAGGGACAGGACTTTATCCTTTGCCATTGCCTTGGTGAGGTCTGGGGGTACGATTGGTGCTGAGTCGAGAGACTCAATCAGTAGCACCTGGTGGTCCATTTCTACCTCACATTCATGTTCCCCTAGCGTTGGCAGGGGCGAACACGAAAGTGCATCCGTGTGGCTGATTTTCTTCCCTGGGCGGTGTGCCAGTGTGAACTGGTACACGTTGAGGAATGTAGCCCACCGGAGCATCCTGGGGGACAAGATTTGGGGTGTGGGTTTGCCCATGGTGAATATACCCAATAACGGTTTGTGATCCGTTATGATCATGAATGGCCAGCCGTATAGGAAGTCGTGGAACTTCTTTGTTCCAGCGATTATGGCCAGGGCCTCCCTGTCTGTTTGCATGTAATTACGCTCTGCCTTGGAGAGGGACCTATAGTAGAATGCTCCTGGGGCTTCCCGCCCGTTCCCGAGCATGTGGCACAGTACTGCACCCACCCCCACTGGTGAAGCATCGCACACTAACACTACGGGTTTTTTGGGGTCGAAGTGCATGAGGATTGCCTCTGAGGAGAGGAGCTGTTTGAGTTCCTTGAATGCCTTCTCCTGGCCATCGCCCCACCACCAAACTGCATCTTTCTTTAACAGCCGGTGTAATGGTTCCGCTACGGATGCTTTCTCTGGCAGAAATGAATGGCAGAAGTTTAGAAGTCCTAGGAAGGACTGTAATTCCGGTTTCGCGGTGGGGCGAGGGGCATTCCTCACAGCCACAACCTTTGTATCTGAGGGCTTAATGCCTTCTGGGGTTATCCTAAACCCAAGGAAGTCTACCTCCCTTGCCTGGAACACACATTTGTCTCGCTTCAGTCTCAAACCCGCTTTTTCAAATACTGCCAAAACTCGATCCAATCTCTTGGCTAGCTCTGCCTCTCTCCCTGCAGTTATCAATATGTCATCAAAATAGGGGAGGACCCCAGGGAGCCATTTGAGGAGGCGTTCCACAAGAGATTGGAATATCCCTGGGGCTGAATTTAGGCCGAACTGAAGGCGAGTTACCTTAAATGCCCCCTTGTGTGTGACTATTGTTTGGGCAGCTACAGTAGCCGGCGAGACTGTGAGCTGCTGGTATGCCTGTGCCAAGTCTAGTTTGGGGAAAGATTTACCCCCATGTAACGTAGCGAGCAAATGGCTAACAACCAGCACCGGATATGCATTGGGGTGAATGGCCTTGTTAATGGTGCATTTGTAGTCCGCACAAATCCTGACCTCCCCATTTGCCTTTAACGCCGTAACAATTGGCATTTCCCATTCTGCAGAGTCCACTGGAACCAATATCCCCTGACCCACCAGTTTGTCCAATTCTGCCTCAATCTTGTCTTTGAGGGCGAACGGTACTCGGCGAGGCTTGAGCCGAATGGGTCGAACCTCGGGGTCCAGGTCAAATGAGACTGGGGGCCCCTTATACCTCATGAGCCCCTTTTCAAAAAAAGCTGGGTGTGCATCGCACACATCTCGCACTGGGTCAGAGTCTATGGCATGAATGCCAGACAGTCCGATGCCTAAAGGAGCAAACCACTGACTCCCCAGGAGGCAACCCGTCCCTCATTTAAGGACCATGAGAGGCAGCTTCTCCCTGAAACCCTTGAACCTTACCTGGCAATCCCCCACCCCCAAAGCCAGAATTTGGTTCCCCTGTCCTGTAAGGTGGTTTTTAAAGTCTTAAGTTTCGGGCGCTCATTTGGGGGAATGCGCAAAAATTCTTTATGGGAAATGATGGTGTACGATGAACCTGAGTCCACCTCCATCCAAACAGGGACCCCCTGTAACAGTACCTCCACAAAGAAATGTTGGTGAGTTGACACGCGGCCCACAATATCCTCGTCGTAGCTGATCCATCTGATGTCTCTGCTTCGACGCGGCTGCTCGGTTTGCTCCTGGTCTCCTTCTTTCCGTCGTCTGCAGACCCTGGCGATGTGGCCCTGCCATCGGCAGTGGTGACACTCGGCCTTCCTGAATGGGCATTTCCTTCGGTCGTGGGTGCCCTTGCACCCGTCGCACTGTCGGTTTCCTTCGGCGGTGTCTCACTTGCCGACCTGCTGTCTCTGGACCTTTTGGACATCCTGTTCCCCCTCACTTTCGCTGTATTCTGATGAGGATGTGGCGGCTCCAGGTTCCTGCCCTGTGTGCGCCAAGCAGCTGTGGACTGGGGCCCTGGGCGTTGAGTGTCCTGAAGTGGGGGTCTTGGTCCTGCACGACCGCACCCCGTCTTTGACCGACTCGGCGCCCTGAGCAGCCCTCAGTACCTGCTCAAAGGTAATGTCCTCTTCTCGGGCCAGGAGCCTCCTCTGGGCCTCCTCATCTCACAACCCGAGCAACAGTCGGTCCCACAAGGCCTCGCTGAGGGATGCGCCCCACCGGCATGGGACAGTAGCCACCCGCAAGGTGGTAACAAACTCAGCCACGGACTCTCCGGCCCGCTGGTCGCGCCGGTGGAATGCCAGCCTTGCTGGGAACACCGACACTTTTGGGCGGAAATGCCCTCTTAGTGCTGTGAGGATTTCTGCGAGAGGTACCGAACAGAGTGGCTTCGGCATCAGAAGGTTCTTCACCAGCTCCAGGGTCGGCATCCCACACTGAGCCAGTAGGCAGGCTTGTCACTTTGCTTCGTTATCAACGCCCTCGGCATCTATAGTGTATAGGAACTGCTCTTCGTAGAGGTCCCATGTCTCTGGCTTTGAGGAGTCGAACGGGGCGAGGGTGATCTGGGATGCCATTATCCCACCTTTGTTGCCAATTTGATGTTTGCAGATTGATACGCAGTAGGCAGCAGTTACAGGGCTAAACACATCTTTATTGCAAGGTATGCACTCTGAACATGAGGTAATGGTGGAGGCGCAGCTCCTTTTATACAGAGTTGTACATTTGAATCTAACCACACAGTTCCTGTATGAGTGACATCATGGTGACGCCCCTCATTCTTTACCTAGTTTACCTGTGGTGGGAATGTTTCCCGTGGTAGGCTGTGATTGGATGATTAATACCATGTGGTCGCGAGTCACTGCCATCTAGTGGCAGGTGAATCGCGTTCCATCCAACTGACTTACTTTGAGTTACATTGTATTCAATTAAGGTTACATTTTTTCATTCTTCCTGTTACAGTTTCTCTTAAAGGCATATACTTTCATACACAACACTTATATAGGGGAGCAAGCTCCTCCCTGCCTGACCGGTGGGGAAAAAATGGCACACTTCCATCTCCTGGGGCCCTCCCAGGCAAAGCATGTGCCTCCCGCAAGTGCAGGGGCACGCTTGCATTTTACACATTACAAAACAAACATTCAAGTAGCAGTCTTGAGAAAAACCCAGGGTGGTCCCTTGCCAAAGATAAGACAAAAGGTTGGATATACTAATAAAAAGGAAGGCATAATGGAAGGAGGCCATTCACAACCTGGAGGGAGGGGTTTAAGTGTCCTTTACCCATGTCTTGACTGATGCAAAGGCATCATAGCTCTAAAGCCTTTCAGCCCTTCTTAACTCTAGAGACAAAAATGTCCCCAGTTTAAAATTATCAAAGAGAAAACAAAAACAACTGTCCATTTATTGTTGTTTTATGGTACCCCTTTAATGTGGCATATCAAAGACTAACTACTGTATTTGACTGTTACCTTTCGTGGATCAAGTCCACTTCATCAGACATAAGAGTAAGACTTCATGGCTTCAATTTATATGCATCTAGTACAGAGGCACACAGGGGTTGGCTAGCATAACAGCTAAGTATCCCTGGCTGAACTATGAGACGGGCCTTCCAGAGAATGCCTATGAGGTGTGCCTTTCCAAAGTACAATTGTATTTATAAGCTATTGTTCATTAATACATATGCACATTTCCCATCACACTGTGGAGTTTTAATAAACATTATTGTAGGGGCCTTCAGAGATTTACTTGTGGGAGTTCAGAATAGCTTTCTTCATTATAAATCCTTGCTCTGGGAATGTACATGAAGGCATAAATAAACTGGCAAGCCCTCTTTGTTCCCTGAGCAAATATTTTGGAATAATTGTGAATCTTCAACAATAGGAAACATTATCTGGATGGCAGGTGGATGCTTTGCTTAATGTATTCTCTGCAGAGCAGTAGCCTTGTATTGGGTTGGCACAGAGCACCAAAGCTTGGAAGCTGATTTGTTTTATTTTTAAGCAAGGATTTTAGCTCAGCTGCTCCTTGCAATTTGGAGTGGGGAAGATAACTGTGGTTTGAGCCAATAGTAGAGGTATTTGTGTTAAAGGTGTATCTTCTTCTACTGAAGAAGATTCTGTTTTCCACATTAAAGTTGCCATTTCAGAAACAAAATCTTTGCCAGAAAGAGACAAAGTCTGCTTGCTGCTGCTTGCATTGAACAGTGAAGCTAGTTTGTATTCTTTGTTTGTTTCCTTGTTTGTTTTAGACCCATGTATGTGTGTGGCTGGATGGATAAATTTAAGAGGATAACATATGAGATGATTTGAAATTCTTCAACATGCAGTCTGGACTAGGCTGTATGGACTAGGTATATGGATCGTTCATATTTGCTTTGTATTAAGAATGACATTGAGGCTCAACCACATATACATACAGTATTTAACAGCATATAATGTAGCATGCAGGTTTTTTTAAATGTATGTAGTGTAGTGTAGTGACCTTTCTAGCTCAACCTCAGTGCTCTTCCAAAAGACAGGAAAGCACTTCTTTACTTTGTGATCCATATCTATCCTGCTAAAGATAGCACCACATGAGATAATTCACTCAGAGCCTGTAAATATATGTTTTTACCTGGCATTTCCCAGAATCCCCAGTCACAGGGTGGCCAGTGGCTGTGGCTCAGTCAGGGAAAGAAAGAATAGCTTGGTTGCCTTGGAAATGGGATGTCAGGAGTCTAGTTATATCCAGACCTTAGATCTCAGGCCATGGTGTGAGGAGGAGCAGGGACTTTCCTCCACCAAATATCAGTAAACTGAAGAAGTCCATGGCTTACGTAAGGCCTTGATGATTCAGGCATATCAGAAAACAAAAACAATAAAAACACTGCAGCACTTTAAAGACTAACTGCTATATTTTTTATTGTGAGCTTTTGTGGATCAAGTCCATTTCTTCAGACAAAGGAGTAAAACTTCTAGGCATGGTTTATATACACCAGATGCAGGGGTCAAGATGTCACAAGGCAAATGGATCACAAAGCAATGAGGTAAAGAGTAATCAAGCAGAATGACAGACAAGCATGCATATCAATACAGCTTCCTACAGCTAGCAGTAACAAATGATTATTCATATTAGTTTTAAATGTCCCCCTTTCAATCTTAAAAGTGAAGTTGCCAAGCAAAGCATATGCTAATGAGTTTAACCTCTTACTGGTTTAACCTCTTACTTGTGTGGGCACATCCTGTTGTGCTCATGTTGTAAAAGAGAATTTGCAGGAAGGTTAGTGAAGGTGTTATAATACACCAAAATATAGTATAGTATAGTATAGTATAGTATAGTATAATATCTAGCAGCATATACCAATCTGTGTATCAGATCTGCTAATGTCCCAGAAACCCTTGGCTAGAATTTAAACCTTTGTGATGGGTGTCCAACAGATGGATGTATTTGATTTCTGCTGTCTCTCTTTGGATTCTAGTCTTGTAATTTCTCTGTTCCACAATTGTAACTTTAAGGTCTTGGATAGAGTTTCCAGGTAGATTGAAGTGGTATGAGACAGGTTTCTCTGAGTTGCCATTCTGGATGTCTGATTTGTGTCTGTTAATTCTTTTGCGCAAAGGTTTTTGGCACCAGGGGACACCACACTAGCTTGACATTTTGCTGCTTATGGCAGGGCAGTAAATGGTGCTCCTCTGTCAAGTCAAGTCAATGTACTTAGTACATGCCCAAGGCCAGCCAAGTTATTTTGGCACCCCAGGCAGAAAATTATGCTTGCATCTCCCCCCCCACACTCTTCTTGGTGATAAAAATATCATCATGATACATCAAATGTTATGCTGCCCTTTTCATTACACAACCAAGACTTCTCCACTGAAAGACAGAAAGCTTCATAATATACCTAGTGCTGTCTGTCCTTGTGAAAGTACAGGCCCATTCTCCAGGTTTCTGCCACCGAATGAAGTCTTCCAATTGGAATCAGCAAAGCAGGTGTGTGAATCAGTGTGCTATTGTGGTCAGCTAATGATGTTGGGCCAGCTACACCATCTCAGTCTGACTTGTTTGTATCCGGGATAGCTTTGCTGGAAGGAGGAGGAGCATGGACTCCTGGAGGGGATGAGACCCAACCCTTCCCTCAGGGTCATCTCCAGAAGATTTTACTGCCTGAGAATGAGTAGCAAATTGAACATCCAAGTCAAAATGCATACTAATCAAAACACTCTTCATATTTAGGCACATGAAGCAAAAAAAAAACAACAAACAAAAAAAGCAACAACCCAAAAGGACATCTCAACATCCTTCACAGAAAAAAAGGACATTAAGGATTTTTGCAGAAGAAACACCACTCAGGGAATGCCCAAATGAGGCTTCTTTCATGTCCCCCAAGAGCTGGGACAGAGACAGGTGCTCAATCCATCATGCAGTACCTGGGTCTCAAACTGCTGACTTGCCAGCCTTCCAGCTGACAATGCGAGCTTCTTAACCACTAAGCCACTGCAGCCCTTAACTGAGCATTTATTGTTGTTTATGGTATGGCTGAATTAGCTGCCACCTCCTGCCTAAATGAAAAGACAGCCCTGCCTTTGTACACCATCAAGTTTCAGGATACACACAGCAATCTCATTGCAGCATATGACCCATTATCTTTCATTCATACATGTCATCTGTTGTTATCTGCCACCTGGCACCAAATGAGAATGCAAGCGCGGCGCCAAAATGGCCGCCGCGCCCTTTGCGGGCCCCCCCCCCACAGGACAGAGAATCCGGGTAGTTAGGGGCGTGGCCACCGCCTTGATAAAAGGGGTGGCCACGAGGCAGCCGTGCTGCCATTTTGCCTCAGCGACGGAGCGGAGAAGTTTTTTCCCCTGCGTCTCCGTCGCTCGTTGGTGCTACCGGGAAGCCTTTTAGTTCCGTTTACTAGCTAGCTTCCCTTTCTGCTGCGGTGAGATGCCTTCCAAAAAGAAGGCTGCTGCGAATGCAGCTAGGGTGGTTCGGAGGCGTAATCCGGGTCGGAGGACCGCGGTGCCGCCTCCCCAGCAGCCACCTTTGCCATCCCCGGCCGGGGCTGGTGGCATGGGGGCTATCGCCCCTTGGCCCGATCAAAGTGCGGGCGCGGAGGGAGTTCCGGCCCGCGGCCCGCGAGCGGTGGGCACCGCTCATCCTCCTGCTCAATCGGTTGGGCCTATTCCTGTTGGGCCGCAGCCTCTCCCGGGGCCCTCTAGCCTTGGGGGGTGGCCCGGCTCCCTGCCTTGGCAGGTTAATCCACCAGCCCTCCCGGGCTTCGGCGGTAGTCAATGGCAATATACGGCCCCTGGGGTGCAGGGACCTGTCCCCATGCAAGGATCAGGTGGGCCGGCCGGCTCTTTACCCATGGTTAATGTGGACTCCTTACTGGCACGTATTGCGGCCCTCGAGGCGTCTTTGGCCCGGGCCAGTCAGGCAGGTGCCCCTTTTGGGGTACCTTTGGAGGCGCTAACGGCAGCAGGACAACAGCCGGCGGGGAGGGTTGAGCTGCTGCAGGCGGGTGGCGCGGCTACGGCCACTGCCTCGCAGCTCCCCAGCCAGCAACCTGGTGCGGGTCAAGCCCCGGTGATGAGCTCTACATCGGCCGTGAGCTCCGACGCCCCCAGTGGGCCAGAACCCCCGGTGGGGGCGGCCCACGGGGGTGCAGCATGTGAGTATACGGTGCAAACGAGTACATCTACACATATTCCCAATATAGGGGGGGCCTTTCAGTGGCCTTGGCCTCGCTCGGGCGGTGCGGGGACTACCCCTCTGGTGCCCCACCCGGCGACAACGACTGCCACCATGCCCACGGGGGTGGGCCTAGGCTCTTACACTGCTGGCAATGTCTTGGGGGTGGCAGGGTTAGCTCCGGCTCCCTTTACCAGGCCTGTTGTCCCCTTTTCGGCTTTGCCGACGGCAGGGTATTCCTTGCCACTGGGCGATCACTTGGCACAGGCTACCAGAGAAAAGATTTGGAGGGGGGAGTATGTAGATATCTTCTCACTCCTGAACAGAGAGCCCACCAAGGAAGAAAGGGAGGGTCAGGATGAGAAGGACAAGGAGCAGGCACGCCGCCGCAAGCCGCCGCGTACCTGGGCTAACTGGCTCCCCGCTTATTTGATATATATGGCGGTATATTTGAGGGCGCGGCCGGATCTAGCTATTCCCATGGTCCAATATTTGGACAACATATATAGGGCGATGGTAGATTTCCCGGGCCCCTCATGGCTAGCATATGATGAGGAATTCCGTATGAGGATTCCCCTCCATCCCGAGATGAGATGGGATGAGCCCTGCCAGAGACTGTGGCTCTTGTATATGACACCCACACGCCCTGCCCCGGGGGATAGATACCATTGTGGACATGCGGTCCAGCGAGCAGCTCCAGCGCAGGTTACCCGCCAACCGGCGGGGCAGGGGGTTCCAGCCCGCCTGCTGTGCTGGACTTTCTCGTCAAATGGTTCCTGCAATCGAAAGAACTGCAGGTATAAGCATGAGTGTCCCACGTGTTCTGGTCCCCACGCAGCCTCGGCTTGTCCCAAGCCTGGGGGGGCGCGAGGCAGAGGGAGGGGTGGACAGTGGGCTGGCAAGGCTGCCACGGAGGGAACTAGTTCTCCAAAAGGCACCCTCTCCAATTAAGGTGGACATGCTGGAGCGCTGGCTCGCATCGTACCCAAAGGGGGAGGACAGAGAGTATCTCATTCACGGTTTTAAGCAGGGATTTCGTATCCCTTTTATGGGTGTTCGATCACCTCAGGACGCTCCCAACCTGTTATCCCTCAGAGGAAGGGAGGAGGTGGCTGCGGCCAGCATTAAAAAGGAATTAGACGCGGGCAGGGTCGCTGGACCTTTTCCTGCACCCCCTTTTCCCAACCTTAAGGTTTCACCATTGGGTTTGGTTCCCAAAAAGTCCCTAGGTGAGTTTCGCCTTATTCATCATTTGTCCTACCCAGCCGGCAGATCGGTCAACGATGCTATACCTGATGACCTTTGTTCGGTCAGGTATACATCGTTCGACCATGCGCTGCGCATGGTGCGCTCGTGTGGCCCGGGTGCCTTGCTGGCCAAGTGCGACATTAAGTCAGCTTTTCGCCTCTTGCCAGTGCACCCGGGTGACTTTGAATTGCTGGGTTTTAAATTTAAAGGGGAATATTATTTTGATAAGGCCATGCCTTTTGGCTGCTCCATATCATGCTCGGCCTTCGAGCGTTTTAGTACTTTCCTAGAGTGGGCTTTTGTCCGCAGGTCAGGGTCCCGGTCTGTAGCCCATTACCTGGATGACTTTTTATTCGGGGGTGAACGGGGCTGGGACACGTGTGCACGTCTCCTCAATACATTTCAGACGCTAATGCAGGAACTTGGTGTCCCTTTAGCGCCCGAAAAGACCGAGGGCCCATCGACCAAGTTAGTGTTCCTGGGGGTTGAGATTGACACAGTAGAGCAGGCTTCTAGGTTGCCGGGCGATAAGGTGTCCAGGATAGTGACCCTTATCTCGGAATTGCTGGCCAAGCGTAAGGCATCCCTGAGGGAACTCCAGGTGCTACATGGGCACCTTAATTTTGCCTGCAGGGTGGTCGCACCGGGCAGGGCTTTTGCCCGGCGCTTATGCGACGCCATGGCAGGGTTATCCAGGCCCCACCACAGAGTTAGGCTCACCCGGGGTATCAGGGCAGACATGTTCGTCTGGTTGCAATTCCTGAGGGAGTTTAACGGGGTCTCATTTTGGAGGTCGGACCTCCTGGCTTCCCCCAATTTCCAGATCCAGTCTGATGCCTCAGGATCCCTGGGTTATGGGATGTACTTCAATGGGAAGTGGGCCTATGGTGGGTGGCCACCGGCATGGGCAGGCACAGGTCGCCTGCGGGATCTCACATACCTGGAATTTTTTCCCATTCTGGGGGCTTTGATGCTATGGGGCGAACAGTGGGCTAATTCGGTAGTGCATTTTTGGTGCGACAATGCTGCTGTGGTACACATTGTCAATGCACAGACTTCTAAATCGCCCAGGGTTATGGATCTAGTGCGCCATTTTGTGCTGCGCTGCCTGCGCCTCAATGTCTTGTTCAGGGCCAGGCATGTCCCAGGGGTTAATAATGATATTGCTGATGCTTTGTCCCGCCTGCAGATCTCCCGGTTCCGCGCCTTGGCCCCGGATGCGGAGGAATTTCCCTCGCCACTCCCGGACGAGATGTGGACTATTGGCAAGGAGAGGTGAACCGGGCGATTGGCCTTTCACTAGCGCCACGCACGCGTAAGGCGTATCAACAAGCACTCAGTTCATATAGGGTTTTTGCCACTCAATTTCACTTGCCAGAGACCTGGCCTATTCCGGTGGACCATGTACTGCGGTTCATGGTCCACCTCCATGCACAGGGCCTTGCACCTCGCACCATAGCATCCAAGCTCTCGGCGTTGGCTTTTATGGCCAAAGTAGGGGGTCATGTGGATACCACCTCTGACTTCCGCGTGAGACACGTTTTGGAGGGGTGGGTGCGCGAGCGCGGGCGTTGCCCGGACGACCAGCACCCTATTTCCCCAGGGGTTCTTACCCAGTTGGCCCGGGGCTGGCCAGGCCTCTGTTTTGATCATTATGAGGCAGCCCTTTTTCATGCAGCCACAACGGTGGCATTTTTTGGAGCGCTCCGCGTCAGCGAACTCGTGATGCTGTCTAAGGCGGATGCAAGTGGTAGGGCACTGGAACTCGGAGATGTCTACGTTGCCAAAGACTGGGCCCAGTTGAGGATTCGCTCCTCAAAAACAGATCAGCACGGCGTAGGCAGTGGAGTAAGACTGCTACGGTGTTCTTTGGCAGACATCTGTCCGGTTGGTGCCCTACAGGAGTACCTGGCACTGCGTGGCTGGCACCACGGCCCGTTTTTCTGTCACCAAGATGGGTCTCCCCTTACTAAATTTCAGTTTTGGAAGGTGACAGCCATAGCCCTCACCAGGGTGGGTTTTTCAGGTGCCCGTTATGGCACACATTCGTTCCGTATTGGTGCAGCCTCTACAGCAGCTGCTTTTGGGTACTCGGGGGCTGACATACGCAGCATGGGGAGGTGGGGCTCACAGTGTTTTCAGTTTTATGTGCGCCCACTCCCGCCATGAGTACCAATTCAGTCACCTTACCTTCCTTTTTTCTCAATTTTATTGCAGACCCTGGGTGTCGTATTACACCGGTGACAGTATGGCTGGTGGGCCACAGCTATGTGCACAGGGCAGCGCGTTACGCTGCGGCGACAGAGTGGGGACCCCGACTGGGACTGGGTGACCACGCCAGTCTCGCATGGCATGGTAAGCCTGGGATGTTATGGCAGGAGCTGAGGCCTTTCCTTTTTTCTGGCCTGGGGGCTGACCCGCCTGACATTCTAATTATCCACCTGGGGGGCAATGATTTGGGCCAGGTCACCGGCTTATCGCTCAAGCATGCGATTTGCGAGGAACTCGCCTACTTGCACTATGTCTGGCCTGCCACAACCCTGGTTTGGTCGGACATTGTTCCGCGCCACTCTTACAGAGGGGGCGTTAACCTCCTTGCGCTTGACCGCGCGAGGCGCGCGGTCAACAAGGCGGTGGCGCGGTTTCTTACCACCAGGGCTTGGGGGCGGGTTAGTCATCACCCCGATATTAGTCTGCAAAATTATGACCTCTATGCAGGGGATGGGGTCCATCTGTCGCGAGGAGGTATGGACCTCCTGTTGGGTGACTGGCGAGCAGGCCTGTTGACCGAGCTGACGGTCTGGGGGGGGGCGTCAGGTCTTCTGTGAAGCCCCTCCGTGTGGCGGGTAGCACTGGTAAGGTAAACAGTATGACCCACAAGTATCCGGCAGGTTCGCAATTGACTGGACAACACTAGACAGGAATAAATTAGTTAAACGTTGTCCGGTCAACGACGAACCAGGCGATGGGGTGATGGTGATTGCTAACCAGCATGCATCACCCCTGTGATTTCACGGATACGCGTCAGAGGGTGGGGTCATGAGTTAGTTATTGACTACGGTCAACAATTTGTTTGTTGTTGACAAACAAATTGATACAAATTGATACATTGTAACCAATTGCCGTTGGCAATTTTGGGGTGGTACCTTACCAGTGTTACTTCGGCCTGCTTGCCTTAGGAATTATGATTGGTCGTTTTACCAATACAAATTTATAATTCGGACTAGGGCATTGAATCAATAAATGTGGCCCTTTGCTGTTATCCACTTTCAATGTTGTCTGTGTCCGTTATTGGGGGGGTGCGCCTGCAATGCAAGCGCGGCGCCAAAATGGCCGCCGCGCCCTTTGCGGGCCCCCCCCCACAGGACAGAGAATCCGGGTAGTTAGGGGCGTGGCCACCGCCTTGATAAAAGGGGTGGCCACGAGGCAGCCGTGCTGCCATTTTGCCTCAGCGACGGAGCGGAGAAGTTTTTTCCCCTCCACCCCCTCCCTAGTTAACAGTGTGATTATGGTCGCTTCGGGGCCGGGTGGGAATTTTTGGTTGGGACCCATATTGGCTTCGGGTCCTGGCTTTTTTGCCCACCCCACACTGTGGCTATGGTTTGATATAGGGGTCTTTCTCCATTACTACTGTTGACTTTGGTCACATGGGCGGGTAGCACTGGTAAGGTAAACAGTATGACCCACAAGTATCCGGCAGGTTCGCAATTGACTGGACAACACTAGACAGGAATAAATTAGTTAAACGTTGTCCGGTCAACGACGAACCAGGCGATGGGGTGATGGTGATTGCTAACCAGCATGCATCACCCCTGTGATTTCACGGATACGCGTCAGAGGGTGGGGTCATGAGTTAGTTATTGACTACGGTCAACAATTTGTTTGTTGTTGACAAACAAATTGATACAAATTGATACATTGTAACCAATTGCCGTTGGCAATTTTGGGGTGGTACCTTACCAGTGTTACTTCGGCCTGCTTGCCTTAGGAATTATGATTGGTCGTTTTACCAATACAAATTTATAATTCGGACTAGGGCATTGAATCAATAAATGTGGCCCTTTGCTGTTATCCACTTTCAATGTTGTCTGTGTCCGTTATTGGGGGGGTGCGCCTGCAAAGGAAAGCACTTTTGTTCAAATTCTTTTTCTTGCTGTGCTGGGTATAGATTGAAGAAAATCAGCAAAGTACAAAACATCAAAGTATGAATCAGAAGAAGGGGCGGGTAGGGGATTGAGGGAGACTGCTTGCTGAGAAAACATTTACGGGCTGCTCACAGAGAAAAACTAGTACAAAACAGAATGTGCATTTGTTCAGTAGCAAAGTGACAGTGCTCCACAGAAGCATGTTGAGTCTGGCACGGCATGATCATAAGAAGTATATAAAAAGATTCAGCAACAATTAAACCCAACAAATGATTGCACAGACAAAAAATGAGTTGAAAGGCAGGGTGGACAGCAGAGTGTTTCCTCTAGTCATACTAGTCAAAATTAGTCTGCCTGCACAATGGGAATGATGTCACTGTTAGCCACATATCATCCTTGATTAAAGATTGTTATGTATGCATGTACAATGTCTCTTTAAATGTATGAATGTAACCAGCCACAATCACAATGTATCTCAGCTGCTAAGGAACGCGAGCAAGCCGCCCATAGAGGGCAGCTGCGAGCGTTCAGTCTCACATGGTCCACATTCCCCAAATCACGAACAGCCGCGGGAGATTCCCCGCATGACAAAGGACTACAGAAAACAACTACTAGAAGAGAGGCGTGACCTGGGCGAGGCCACGCCGGTAGCAGCCAATGAGCTACCGTGCAACCACATTCAAATGTATTATGTACTGTATATAATGAGATGTACCTCCGCCATTACCACATGTTCATAGTGACCATCAATGAATAAACCTGTGTTAGTCCTTCCTGCGACTCCTTCTTTGTCTCCTGTGCAAGACACTAGGGCCTTGGAGCGCATGATTCCCGGGTGACTGGTGTGCAGTAGCTTTAGCACCTAGGGCTCCTCAATTTTTATCACTCATTCCTGCCAAGGAAGGCATCGGTCGCGGAGCCACTGCACGCCCTACTAAAAAAGGACGCGGCTTGGCGGTGGGGGGACAGGCAGGAGAAAGCATTTAAAGAGCTAAAGTCACTCCTTTCCTCGAATGCTGTCCTGACCCACTTCGATCCGAGAAAACCAGTGGTTCTAGTATGTGATGCGTCCCCGGTGGGGGTGGGGGCGGTCCTGTGCCACGTGCTAGAGAGCGGGCGGGAGGCCCCGGTGGCGTACTATTCAAGGTCCCTTTCAAAGGCTGAGCGCAATTACGCGCAAACGGATAGGGAGGCCCTAGCCATAATTGCGGGAACGAAAAAGTTCCATGACTTTTTGTATGGCCGCGAGTTTACGGTGGTGACTGATCACAAGCCGTTGCTGGGGATCTTCACTACCGGCAAACCGACCCCCCAAATTTTATCCCCCAGGATGCTGCGTTGGTCTATATTCCTCAACGCTTACCAGTACCAGCTGATGTACCGCCAGGGAAGGAGATCTCCCATGCAGACGCACTATCCTGATCCCCTCTCCCTAGCCTAGGAGACCCCACATGCGAGGTGGAGCAGGACCACCAAGTCCTGCTGATCGAGGCCCTCGACTCACCCCCCATTGTTCCGGCCGACCTCGCCAAGGCGACGGCGGCCGACAAGACCCTAGCCCAAGTCAGCTCCTGGGTTAGAAAAGGATGGCCCACTACTTCCCCGGGTGAGGAATTCCAGCCGTTTTGCAGACACAGAGTGGAGCTCTCCCTGGAAAGGGGTTGCTTACTCTGGGGACAGCGGGTAGTCATTCCCAAAAAGTTGAGGGCCAGGGTGCTAAAGCTACTGCACACCAGTCACCCGGGAATCGTGCACTCCAAGGCCCTAGCCAGGAGTTTCGTTTGGTGGCCCAAGATAGACGCAGATATAGAACGGTTAGTGGGCACGTGCGAGAGCTGCCAGAGCTCTCGGCCCGAGGAATCCAAGCTACCCCACAGGGAATGGGACACGGCCCGTGGGCCATGGTCCAGGATTCATGTCGACTTCGCTGGCCCTTTCCGCGGGGCCACGTTCCTACTGGTAGTCGACTCCTACTCCAAGTGGTTGGAGGTAATCCCTATGAGCAGCACCTCCTCCGCGGCAACCATTAGGCAGTTGCGCAAGCTTTTTGCCTGCTTCGGCCTGCCAGACGTTCTCGTGAGCGATAACGCAAGTACCTTCACGTCTGCAGAGTTCAAAACGTTCATGGAAAGAAACGCAATTAGGCACATCACAGCTGCCCCGTTCCACCCCGCCACAAACGGTCAGGTAGAGCGCCAAGTGTGCACTACGAAAGACGCACTGCGGCGCATGGGTCCCGGTGAGTTGAACCTGCATCTGTGCCAGTTCCTCATCTGCTACAGGACAACCCCCTTAGCCTCAGGTTTTTCCCCAGCCGAACTCCTCATGAGGAGGCATCCGGTAACACTTTTTGACCGGATGGATCCGTCCAGGGTGGAGGATGAAGGGAGGAATATAAGCATGGGGGGAGGGAGCTCCAAAAGTTTTGCGATAGGGGACCTGGTTCACTGCAGAAACTACGCGGCCTCGGGACCAGCGTGGGTACCGGGCACAATTGTGGAGCAAACGGGGCCGGTATCCTACAGGGTCGAAACCAATTCAGGTCTACTTTGGAGAAGGCACGCCGACCAACTCAGAAGGCGAGTCACAGGGGAGGGGGCATCAGCGTTAGGGTCCTCCCCCACCCGCATTACCCAAGGGGGAGACACGGCGGAACCCGCGGATACAAACGCGTATCCTGGGTTCCCATCCACAGAGGAGGATACTTTGAAAGAGAGGGATCAGTTTAGTAATGATTTTGATTTTCCGTACCAGGGGGAGTTAGCGGAGTGGTCCCCCACCCGTCCTAGCGAGAAGAGGGGTTTCAGTTCAGCCCCTGGTACCTCCAGCCCCCCCGGTTCCTGCATCCTAGAGTACACCATAGCTTTGTTCAGTTGCACAGTCGACTCCGACCCTTTGCGACCCCATGGACCATTTTCCTCCAGGCGCCTCTGTCCTCTACCATCCCCCTCAGCCCTCCCAGCTCTGTGCCCATTGTGTCTATAATACCATCTAGCCATCTCATCCTTGGCCTCCCCCTTCTTCTTTTGCCCTCCACCTTTCCCAACATCAATGCCTTCTCAAGTGAATCCTCCCTTCTCATTTGATGTCCAAAGTATTTTAGCTTCATCTTTACTATTTGACCTTCCAATGAGCAGTCAGGGTTAATTTCTTCTAAGATTGACCTATTTGTTCTCCTCGCTGTCCAGGGGACTCTCAAAACCCTCCTCCAACACCACATTTCAAAGGCATCTATTCTTCTGCGTTCAGCTTTCCTAATTGTCCAGCTCTCACATCCATACATTACTACTGGGAAAACCATTGCTTTTACTATTCTAATTTTTGTTTGCAATGTAATGTCTCTGCTTTTCACTATGTTCCCCAGGTTTCTCATCGCTTGTCTCCCAAGAATCAGTCGCCTTTTTATTTCATGGCTGCAATCCCCATCTGCAGTGATCTTTGATCCTAAGAAAGTAAAATCTGTCACTGCTTCTACTTCTTCCCCGTCTATTTTCCAGGAACTGATGGGGCCTGTTGCCATTATCTTGGTTTTCTTGATATTGAGTCTCAAGCCAGCTTTTGCACTCTCCTCCTTCAGCCCAATCAAGAGATTCTTTAGGTCTTCCTCACTTTCTGCCATTAGGGTGGTATCGTCTGCATATCTCAGATTATTGATGTTTCTCCCAGCGATTTTAATCCCATATTGTGATTCCTCCATCCCTGCACTGCGCATTATGTGCTCTGTGTATAGGTTGAATAAGCATGGTGACAAAATGCAGCCTTGTCTTACTCCTTTTCCTATTCCAAACCACTCTGTTATTCCATGTTCTGTCCTAACTGTTGCTTCTTGGTTCATGTACAGATTTCTCAGGAGGCATATGAGGTGCTCTGGTATTCCCATCTCTTTAATTACTTGCCACATCTTGTTGTGGTCCACACAGTCAAATGCCTTAGTGTAGTCAATAAAACAAAAGTAAACTTGTTTCTGGTATTCCTTTGTTTTCTCCATGATCCAGCGTATGTTGGCGATGTGGTCTCTAGTCCCCCTGCCTCTTCTGAAACCAGCCTGCACCTCTGGTAATTCTCTTTCCACATGCTGCTGAAGTCTATCCTGTATTATCTTGAGCATCACCTTGCTGGCATGTGGGATGAGCGCGATTGTTCGATAATTTGAACATTCTTTGGCATTGCCCTTTTTTGGGATTGGGACGTATACTGATCTTTTCCAATCCTGTGGCCACTGTTTTGTTTTCCAAATCTGCTGGCATATTGAATGCAGTAATTTGACGCCATCATCTTTTAGCGCTTTGAAAAATTCAACTGGGATACCATCATCTCCACTAGCTTTGTTGTTTGCAGTGCTCTTTAGGGCCTTTATGACTTCGCTCTCCAGGATGTCTGGCTCAAGTTCAATTTCTTCATCATTGTGATTATCAGGAGTGTTGAGGTCCTTTTTGTAAAGTTCCTCTGTGTACTCTTTCCATCTTTTCTTAATTTCTTCTGCATCAGCTAGCTCCTTTCCATCTTTGTCCCTTATCATGGTCATTTTTGCTTTAAATGTTCCCTTGACTTCCCCAATTTTTTTGAAAAGATCTCTGGTTCTGCCTCTTTTGTTGTTTTCCTCCATTTCTCTGCACTGTTCTTTTAGGTAGTTTTCCTTATCTCTCCTTGCTTTTCTTTGAAATTCTGTGTTCAAATGGTTGTAGTTTTTCCTTTCTCCTTTGACTTTTGCGTTCCTTCTTTCCTCTGCTATTTTAAGAGCCTCATCAGACAACCACTTTGCTTTCTTACTCTTCTTTTCTTTTGGTATGGTTTTCTTTGCTGCTTCCTGCATGATGTCCCTCATCTCCGTCCATAATTCTTCCGGTACTCTGTCTACCGAGTCTAAGCCATTAAATCTGTTCATCACCTCCACCGTGTATTCTTTAGGGATGCTGTCTAGGTGATATCTTTCTGGTCTCCGTGTTTTCCCTATTTTCTTTAGTCTAAGCCTGAATTTTGCGATCAGTAGGTTGTGATCTGAGCCACAGTCTGCTCCAGGTCTTGTTTTTGCTGACTGTATGGAGGTTCTCCATCTTTGGCTGCAGAGTATGTAGTCAATCTAGTTTCGGTGTTGGCCATCTGGTGATGTCCATGTGTAAAGTCGCCTCTTGTGTTGCTGGAAGAGAGTGTTTGCTATGATCAGTGCGTTCTCTTGGCAGAACTCTATCAATCTTTGCCCTGCTTCATTTTGTGTTCCAAGACCAAATTTGCCTGTTATTCCCTCCACTTTTTGATTTCCTACTTTGGCATTCCAGTCTCCAAATATAATTTGGACATCATTTCTTGGTGTCTGATCTATGAGGTGTTGTAAGTCCTCATAGAACTGGTCCATTGTGGCTTCATCTGCACCAGTGGTTGGTGCGTATATTTGGATCACAGTGACATTGAAAGGTTTGCCTTGAAATCTGACTGACATCATTCTGTCATTTTTGAGATTGTATCCCATTACTGCTTTTCTCACTCTTTTATTGACAATTATGGCTACTCCATTTCTTCTAAGGTTTTCTTGCCCGCAGTAGTAGATATGATGGTTTCCAGAGCTGAATTCGCCCATCCCTGTCCATTTGAGCTCACTGATGCCCAAGATGTCAATGCTTATTCTTTCCATCTCATTTTTTACCACTTCCAGTTTTCCTTGATTCATAGACCTCACATTCCATGTCCCTATGCAGTATTGTTCCCTGCAACACTGTATTTCTCTTCCCCCTTTCGTATCCCTCCCCCTTTTCAGATCTGCTGTGCTGAGCATCCCCTTGTTTTGCCTTTTGTTTTGGTCCATAGGGTTCTCTTGGCAGACTTTGTGGCATGCCTTGCCGGTCTCTACGCCAGTCTTTTCCCATCACACATGTTATCACAGTTTAAACAGTTTTAAAACAAAGTATTATGCACAATATCACAGTTTATCACATAGTATCAAAGTAAAAGTTGAACTAATTAATGAAAGGGAAAGAAAGAAAGAAAAAATCCACTATATCAAGTCTCTATGTAAGTCAGTTTCTTGTACAGTCACTATGTCAATAAGCCATCTATGTTTAGTCAACTATATTATTTCAGTTCGATTACTTATCCTTTGCATGCACACAGCAGCTCTTGCCTCTTTTCGGCGGCATGGAGTCCGTCAAAGGCGCCAGCTCGGGCCTCGCTGTGATGGTGGTTGTGGATGGTATCTCCTGGGGGTGGTCGGGGGTCTCCGGAAGTGTCCTTCTCTCTGGCCCCAGGTCTTTGGATGGGGAGGGAGGGGCAAGATCCTTTACTCACCTCCCCCTTGGGCCTCTCTGGCTGGCAAATGGGCAGTAGAGCTGGGCCTTCCTGAAGCCTTTTCTTCCTCTCCAGGCTCAGATCTTTGGATGGGTAGGGAGGGGCTGGATCCTTTACTCACCTCCCCTGTGGGCCTCTCTGCATGGAATGAGCAGTAGAGCTGGGCCTTGCTGATTCCTTTTTCTTCCTCTCCAGGCCCAGGTCTTTGGATGGGGAGGGAGGGGCAGGATCCTTTACTCACCTCCCCTGTGGGCCTCTCTGCATGGAATGAGCAGTAGAGCTGGACCTTGCTGATTTCTTTTTCTTCCTCTCCAGGCTCAGATCTTTGGATGGGGAGGTAGGGGCAGGATCCTTTACTCACCTCCCCTGTGGGCCTCTCTGCATGGAATGAGCAGTAGAGCTGGACCTTGCTGATTTCTTTTTCTTCCTCTCCAGGCTCAGATCTTTGGATGGGTAGGGAGGGGCAGGATCCTTTACTCACCTCCCCTGTGGGCCTCTCTGCATGGAATGAGCAGTAGAGCTGGACCTTGCTGATTCCTTTTTCTTCCTCTCCAGGCCCAGGTCTTTGGATGGGGAGGGAGGGGCAGGATCCTTTACTCACCTCCCCTGTGGGCCTCTCTGCATGGAATGAGCAGTAGAGCTGGACCTTGCTGATTTCTTTTTCTTCCTCTCCAGGCTCAGATCTTTGGATGGGGAGGTAGGGGCAGGATCCTTTACTCACCTCCCCTGTGGGCCTCTCTGCATGGAATGAGCAGTAGAGCTGGACCTTGCTGATTTCTTTTTCTTCCTCTCCAGGCTCAGATCTTTGGATGGGGAGGGAGGGGCAGGATCCTTTACTCACCTCCCCTGTGGGCCTCTCTGCATGGAATGAGCAGTAGAGCTGGACCTTGCTGATTTCTTTTTCTTCCTCTCTAGGCCCAGGTCTTTGGATGGGGAGGGAGGGGCAGGATCCTTTACTCACCTCCCCTGTGGGCCTCTCTGCATGGAATGAGCAGTAGAGCTGGACCTTGCTGATTTCTTTTTCTTCCTCTCCAGGCTCAGATCTTTGGATGGGGAGGGAGGGGCAGGATCCTTTACTCACCTCCCCTGTGGGCCTCTCTGCATGGAATGAGCAGTAGAGCTGGACCTTGCTGATTTCTTTTTCTTCCTCTCTAGGCCCAGGTCTTTGGATGGGGAGGGAGGGGCAGGATCCTTTACTCACCTCCCCTGTGGGCCTCTCTGCATGGAATGAGCAGTAGAGCTGGTCAGCGATAACGCTAGTTGTTTCACGTCCGCTGAGTTCAGGGCATTCATGGAGGCAAACGCCATTCGGCATGTCACATCCGCGCCGAATCTACGTGCACTCTGGACCACGGCCCCCTTGCTGCGTCCCATTCCCTATGCGGGAGACGGGCCGCCTCCGGTCGGGAGCCCTGGCATGCCTCGCAAGTGCCAACCATGTGCTCTATGTCTGCGTCCAGCTGTGGCCACCAGAAGTAACTCCGGGCCAGCGCCTTGGAACGGAGCAGTAGAGCTCCGGCCCCTAAAAGACAGGCAGCCGGCGGGAGCTCGCCCGCCCCCGCCGCAATCTCCCGAACTCCCGAACAGACAGCAGGAGGTGGCGGGACTGCGAGGGCATCCTCGTCGGTCCCGAGGTTCGTGCTGGGAGGGTCCCCGGGCTCCTCAGGAAATAGACAGGGGTTCACTTCCCAGCTGTTCATTCCATTCCTGTCCCCCAAGACAAGGGCATCGCAAGCTCCCCACAGAACCACTAACGAGTCTCCATTTCCCGTTGCAAGACGAGACTCCACAGAGCCAGGAGTCACAGGCTCCCCTGTATTAGGTCAGGCGGCCGCACGCCCCAGGCGCACTTGCGGCAAGCCACAATGGTTGAGGGACTTCGTCCCATCCTAGGGGGGAGGGATGTTATGTATGCATGTACAATGTCTCTTTAAATGTATGAATGTAACCAGCCACAATCACAATGTATCTCAGCTGCTAAGGAACGCGAGCAAGCCGCCCATAGAGGGCAGCTGCGAGCGTTCAGTCTCACATGGTCCACATTCCCCAAATCACGAACAGCCGCGGGAGATTCCCCGCATGACAAAGGACTACAGAAAACAACTACAAGAAGAGAGGTGTGACCTGGGCGAGGCCACGCCGGTAGCAGCCAATGAGCTACCGTGCAACCAGATTCAAATGTATTATGTACTGTATATAATGAGATGTACCTCCGCCATTACCTCATGTTCATACTGACCATCAATGAATAAACCTGTGTTAGTCCTTCCTGCGACTCCTTCTTTGTCTCCTGTGCAAGACACTAAAAAGATTTACATGGCTTACATGCAGTGATATGAAGGTGCAGGCACCCCAAAAAGGATGTCTTTGATGAGCACCAATCTGCCACAACAATTATATCACAAGCTACCCAATAGGATTTCAACCTCTATAGAAAAGACTAGAAGTGTCACCTTTCTTTGGATCACAACTCTCAGAATCCTTCAGTCAGAATAGACACTCCCACAAGAGGTTTCATGGCTTGGTATCTAAAAAAGTGTTGTTTTTTTCTTCAAATTTTTGGTTTCTCCAGGTTGGCCCGACCGAATGCTCCTTCGGCCATTGCCAGTGGCCGGAAGGGAAGAAGAAGGAGAAACCATGGGTTGGGTGGTGAAAGGGCAACAGAGCCCTGACCCATCGCCCCTTTGGCCATTGTCAGTGGCCGGAAAGGAGAAGAAATCACTGCAGTGGGATGGTTGGCAGAGGAGACCAACGCAGCTGATGCTGCAGCCTCCAGCCTAACCATAACTTTCTGGCAGTAAATACCATCTTCCTTGTATCCCAAGAACAATAGCCCTTTTTGCATATCAATGTTCAAAAGTTGACTATGGAGCCACAGACAGAGAGCCATTTCCTGCTTTCAGAGAGCCATTTCCTGCTTCCTGAAATCTCACTCAGAAATGAATATGACTACACAGTGAGGAAAATATGGTTTGATTCACTGTGATTTGCACCCAGGAAAATCAGGTTTCTCTAGGCAAAATTGCAGTGGCCATCCAGATGACAATTTGCAGGAGTGGACAGAGGCTGGGACAGAAACTGCCTTTAGCTACTAACAAGATGCTAATTTCTACCCCTCTGCTTGTGTTTATTTAGTTCTACTAAGCACCCTAGGAAAACTCTGTTCCAGGATTGAATTGCTTGTTCAAAAACTGTGGAGACTAGCAGTGCTAGGTTAAAGGAAACTGTCATGCGACAAGCATCCTTTTACATCAGACAAGGGAGAAATCGAACAAAAATGATCTCAACCTGACCAAAACAAATTTAAACCACCCCTGCTGGCTGAACAGAAAGGGCAATTCCCTGCTCAGAGAAAACCATTCCACAATAAGCTTCCTTCATTGAGTTTTATGTTGCATAGTTACAGGGTTTTAATCTGAAGTAATCTGTGCCCAATCCAATGCAAATAATCAAGATAGTTATAAACTTATGACCCTATGATAAGTATAAACACACACACCATGTGTTGGTCATATACTAATTTGTTTGTATTTTTCTCTGTGGGAAAAAATTGGAAATTGCCGCTTCACAGCCCCAGTTACAATCTGGTTTGCATAAACTAGTAGCAGCTCATGACTGCAGTGGGTGGACAGGCATCCTCCAAACAAATTTATAGGTGGGAATCACCCCTATCCCAGTGCAAGCCAGGGCCACTGTCAGAAATTTCTGGGCCCCATACAGAGCAATCCTAATGGCCACCACCACCACACACACACACACACACACACACACACACACACACACACACACACACACACACACACACACACACACACACACACACACACAGTAATGCCACAGTTATGGCCGGTGGTGGCAGGACCCCTGTCAGCTCCGGGCCCTATACGGCAGTGCTGGTAGTACTGCCCTGATGGTTGCCCTGGCACAAGCTATACATGGCATGCAATTTTCAATGTACAATTACTGTAGAAGTTGTTTATACATAGAATAACTAGCCATTTCTTACAAAGAAAATGTTAACATATAAATGTTATTATCCAAGTACAAAGAGCCTTTTAATGCAAACCTTTGTGCACAGCTAAGTAAAGCCTTTGTATCATCATATTCTAAAAATTAAAATATAAATCCTGAGATTTATTCTCCCATCTCAAGAGGATTTTCAACTACTGTGTATAGATTAGCCATACATATGCAAATATATTGATCATCTTACCAAAAAAGTAGCTCTCTTCTCATATTTTTCATAATCCATGTTCTCATCTGACTGTTGGTGCTGCTACTTATGAAATTCAGACTGTCACAATAGCACCCACACAAAATGGTGGGTGCTAGAGGCATGCCACAGTGTCTCTATGCACACATCAATAGCCAAGAAAAGGTGCTCTAGAAAAAGCAGATAAGGGTTTGTAATTTCTTCCTGTCACTTGTAGTTTTGACCTGAACCAAAGGAAAGTTACCCATCACTGTAAAAGAACTATATTTTACAAATGATATCTCAGTTAATGTTCTCCCGCCACCCCCTTAAATTTGGAGAGAAACAGCAATAAACCCTTTTCAAATATACAACTACTCATTTTGACCCTCTAATTTACATCATATTACCATGGCAAAACACAGCTGCTCCCCATGCGTCTTCATGGTTCCAAATCCCATTCTCCATGGCTCTTGTTGCAAATGGAGGCTAAGCACCTTTGAATGGACTTAAATTATTGTTTACAATTATTTCATTGGTGCCTACCCTCTCCAATCAATTAGTAGTGGTGCAACCTTCAGAGGGCAGAAGAAGCAAGAAGGCTGTCTAGGGACTGACGACCTCAACTGAAGAGTTGCCCAGCAGTAACAAGGGGAGAGAGGAGGACAGGAAAGCAGGAGAGCCATTTTGGCATGCTGGTGGGCCAGAACTTTGAAAAGGTGTGTGAGGGTGTTGTTGTTGTTTTACAATATCTCCTAGAATCCACAGCCTGCCGTGTCAATTAATACATTGCTGGGGGTATTTTTTAGACTATAGTTGAAGATGAAATTACCCTATGTTCTATACCACAGAGCTTTTTGTGAGTGTGTGTAAGAGAAAGAGAGAGAAAGTCTTTGTTCAGCACATTTACCATATTTATATATTTCCACACACACCCATACACTGCCAGATGTAGTGTCAGGCACTATTCACAGCAGTTTACAACATTACATACATCATATCGCAATGAGCCAAACCATTAAAAAAATCAACCCTCCTATTGAAACCTACAGTTAGACTCAGATGGCAACAAAGCATCCAGTAGACAACAGTCAAGCCACATCTGTAACGAGGACATGAGGGAGCTAAACAAAATCATTCTCTTTGACAAGCATTGCCACCATGTTTGAAGTTAGGTTGTTTCATAATTTTGCAATTTGAGAATGAAAACCACATGTTGCATAACAGATGACCATCATTTGATATTCAGAAATGTTTTGAAATCAGAGTGTAATGGTCTAATAACAGTAGCCAAAACAGTAATGATGATCCCTTTCTACCTTTTTCTCCCAAGCAGATCTTTCCCCACAATGTCACTTTGAGTTTCTTTCCAAAAGTGCACTTACAAAAGGCAGGAACAATGGTCTCTCTCCCACTTAACCTCTCATCTTATGGCACCCCCAATTTTGAATTAACTGATATTGAACTACAGCAATGGGCAGCTCGACATGTTCACTCCCTGTTGTGAATGGCAGTGCCATATACAACACTGCTTTAAATGCAAAATCACCTGAATAAATAAATAAATACTGAACATTCATAAATGCATGTAAAAAGCCAATCTATATAAGAATTCTGCATGTGGTGTTCTCATTCAAATGATCATCTTAGCAAATGACAGATGAACTGATAAGGGGTATATTATTCATACAGAACATTGAAAAAGAAAACCTGTCGAAAATGAATATGCTGACCTAGAGATATGGCAATGAGCCAGAAGTCTACTTGATCACCAGCCTGTTCCCTGTGTTTCAACTCCCACTGTGATCCTGGCTCTGGTTTTGACTTTGGCACTGCATTGCTCTTTGCTCCTGAGGCTTGTTCTCTGGCTGTCTCTCTGATCCTGATGGGCTTGATCTTCAGTTTTTCCTGCTGGTTTATTTGCTGATCAGAATTACAAGTATCCAGATTGCTGGTTCCAATTCATAACTTGTTCCAAAATGGTGCCTACAAATCAGGGAAGGTTATTTTTCTACAACTTGGTACAATGAAAGTGTGCACACAAACTGCAGCTGTAAGAATCAAGCACTGATCACCAAGAGCTGTTTAATCAAGAATTGCTGCAAAGGTTCCCTGGAGTCAGTCCAATCTCCCGTGACTGACAATAGCTCTTGAAGTCAGGAAAAAATAATGTCTTTTCCAGCTCTGTTACCCATAACACTTGTAAACAACAGGGAAGAACAGGTATTGAAGTCATTTGTATATACGCACGTACATCTTTTGCACGTAGCACCCTTGATGCCAGGTCTCATTTAATCCAGGAGCATTTCCAGTCTCATCCTCTAGCCTTCTACAAATTAACAGAGTCTTGTGTGCTAATCTGAGGCCTTGGACCAGCCAGTATGTCATGAGCTTATGTTCTTTGCAACCTGATAAAGACAAACAAGCAATGGTACAATAGGAGGCTTATTGTATCAGTGGTTGACAGAGCTGCTGCATGATACAACATAAGAAAAGGAAGCATACAGATGCCTACGATGTTGGGCAGCCACCATTAATCCATGGACTGGGTGTCATACAAGTGGCACGCAGTTCTCAAAGGACAACTGTCATGTGGGCAGCCAAAGGATCTTTATAGCCTCAATTAAACCTGGCAAGGAGGAATGCAGGACAATCCTTCTCTAATGTGTGGGAGAAGCTTATTATTTGCTGAGTAGCACAAATCCCTTCTCTGACCATGTCAGCATGTCAACACCTTGGTTGGTTAGTGGTTGATTGGTTGATTTTATTTATATCCTGCCCAATTGGTGGAAGTACCATGCTGAGCAGCTCACAACATTGACCAATATGTTTGTATTATACTATGTATGGTTTCTTTCTCTGCTCATGACTTAACTAGCATAGCTTGCCCAGCCTTGCCAGGCAGTTTTTATTTGTGTTTTTTTTTTTGGTTAGGGGTGGTTTGGGTGGGAGTGTTTTGCATTTGTGGTTTGTGACTTTATTTGATTTATTATATTTATATTTGTCATTTTGATTTTGATTTTTTTTTCATTTTTGACTGTTTTTACTCTTCCGGCCTCTAGGTGGGGCTGTTATTAAGATTATTGTGAATTTCCTTTCTTTGTTCAGTTTAGTTCCAGACCCCATGGAGGGAGGACATGTTTGGTAAATTCTCTTGATTGTTTATTCTGGTTTTATTTTTGTTTTGATTTTGTGGTGTTGGGTTGGGGGGTTTAAGTAGAGAGTTTCTACTTAAACCCCCCAAAAGTGTTTGAGCTTGTTTGTTTGTATTGTGGGTTTTAGATTAGTGTTTTAATTATTTCTGGTTGTTATTTTATTTTATTTTTTTCCATATTTATTTCTTTAATTTGTGTTATTATTGTTTGTTGAGTTAGGTATTTTCATGTTGTAGATAGGTGTTTTTAGTGTGCTTTTATGGTTTTTCATTAGCCTTTGGTATTTCAGGTGTTTTTTGTTGATTTTGTTGTTTATTGTTTTGTTGGTTAATGGGTTTATTTTAATTATTTGTTTATTTATTTGTGTTTTATTAATTTTGGTGCTTTGCATTTTGGTTAACTGTTGGGTTTTGTTGTCTGTCGTTTTTTCTTTTTCCCCATTGCTGCTTTGAAATTAGGTTTCGATGTAGCAATGGGGAAAAGGAAGAGCCGGCAGTCAGCTTGCTCTTCGACTGGTAATATTCGTTAGGTAAGTTGAGTGAAAAGGAGGCAGAGAAGAGCTATCTGCTTCACAATAGTTCTCTTCACTGGTCTTCCTTTTCCCCCTGGCTTACCTAACGGGGAGATCGGCAGGCAATGATCCGTAAGGGGTGGTGTTCTTCCTTGCGGATTGCTGGCTGCTGATTTTCTATTACCTCCACCGCTGTTTCGTGCTAGTTCTCGAAATAGCGGTGTGGGTAGTAGAAAGGCAGAATCCAGTCATCCGCCAGGGAGGGTGCTTCCCCTGACGAATTGCTGCCTGCTGCTTTTTTCCCCACCCCGGCTCAACTTACCTTGAGGCCAGCGGTGGTCTTGCCGTGTCTTTGGTGGGGTAGCGGGGAGGAGAGGGAGTCCCTTTTCTCCCTGTTGTTCTGGGAAAGAAGGGTGGTGGTTGTCTCATTGTGTTTTTTTTGCAGGTTATTTTGTTTGTGAGGCCATGACGCGCTGCAGCTGCCTGCAGCGGCCTTGCGCTCCCATTGCATGAGGCATTTTCTATTTTATTTTTCACGCACCGGATTTTCAGCGTTCTGCACACTCACACCCTTCGACCTGATTGACTGAAGTGGTCACAGCGCAGAGGACGCTGGGGCTTGGAGTTTAGTTTATTTTGTTTGTGTTCGTGCGGCGACTTTTTTCTGTGGCTCAGTTTCTATTGGGCATGCCACATTTCCCAAAGTTCTCTTTGCTCTTGCCTGTCAGCCTGATTGGCTGAGGGGCGGCATGGCACGGAGGACATTGGGAATTGAAGTTGTTTTGTTTTGTTTGCGTTTGTGGGGCTGTTGCCCCACTGCTGACTGCGGGACCCTTGCAGTGCTCTGCGGGCCGGGTGAAGGTGAGTGCAGGCGGCTTGGTACAGGATACTATGAACGGGTGCGGGCATGTATGCCGGAGTCCAACATTTAACGTCCCTCTTTATAGGTATAGATTAGTTAGTTCTTCTGTGTCTGGGCCAGATGTGAAACTGCCAAAATGAAGCCACCTTTTGGTGAATTCGTTCTGCAGTTCCTGTTGCCTGACCTAGTGTGAGAAAGATTAGCTGGCACAAGGGTGTTGTTGCCAGGAGTACAGCCAATTGTGGTGCAAAATACCAAAATCTTTGATGAGGCTCTTTCTGTGCCTATAGATAAACAGAGGATATGTGCATAACAGGAGAATTGAATAAACTGGGAATGTATAGGTGCAAAAAGATCTGGTGTGGGAAATGAAAAATTTGGCATCAGGGCTAATTTAAGGCATTTGACTTGTCCCACCATTTGTTACTGGAGTGATTTCCTCATTCAGCCAAAGGATAAGGCTCACTGTGTTTGGCATGCTAAACATTTGAGCTTTGTATGTGACCAGAGACACAACTATACTTGAGCCAACAGAGGTATCACAATTAAAATACCAACCACCATGACTCTCACTCCATACTTACCAACTTCCATGTGGCTAATTCAAGTTTCAAATAACATTAAAATTACGTCAGCATATGCAGCAGGAATCTGAAAACAGGCAGGGAGAAATAAATGCGTGAATTAATCTTTTGTTTCCTTGTCTGTGTAAGTTTCTCGCCTCAGGGGAAAGAACCACATTCAAATAGTTCCATCTTGTGGGTTACATCAAAACCCAATTGTGTTACTCAGACAGGATCCAAATCTCTCCCCTGTCAAAATAAAACCCTTCTCTAGTGGTTTATGCCAGATACAATGTGCTGTCCCAGCTCTCTCTCTCTCTCTCTCTCTTTCTGCCTTGCTTCTCTCCTCTCTTCCATGAACTCATTTGTTTTACTCAGCACAGTAAACTTCAGTGGTGTGCCTCAAACAATGTTGGACTCAGCAGAGTGCTTTACATCACATAAACATACATATATATATTTCTTCCCAGATACACAAGAGATCACTCACAACTTGACAGCAGAGAAAAGAAGTAATGCCTCTTCCAATCATGGGAATGTGTTGGAGGATGGGGCAGGGAGAGCAATTGCAGAATCAGCAGGATGCTTAAATTGGCTCCCCAGTGACAGTTCATAGAGAGCTACAAGCTCTCCTCAGCTTCATAAGAATTCTGGACGATTCTGTCCTCTTTGCATGAAGGGTGAGTGCCACTATGGAGACAAGTCTTCTGAAGCAAAAAAAGGGAGTGTGTGTGTATGTGTGGGGGAAACTAGGTGCTCTGCCTTCGTTATGGATAAAGAAACAGAATGGGACTCCTATGTGGAAGGAATGTGCAGCAGGCTTTGAAGTACGAAAGCCACCCATATCCTTTATCTCAAGATAATAATGCCAATTTGGGTCTAGCTAGAGCTGGCTGAAAGGATGGCTTGGTTTCCTTAGCTGATGATGTACCTCAGCATCATGATGACATACCTCATCATCATGATGGCAGACTTTGGGTGGGGTTAAGCTCCCTGAATGTGACTTGAGACCCTTTTAAGCAGAAACTGTGTGATTGACATCAAAACAATAAATGCCCTCAACACTCACATTAATATGTGCCATGCTGAAAAGCAGCCAAGTTATTGTTGCGTGTGCGCACGAGCGAGCACACACACACACACACACACACACACACACACACACACACACTCACATAACCCTTTCCTGTTGTTCTGTAAGAACAATTCTGTGAGTCATCGCAGACTGATTCAATTTCACGCTGGAGCAATCTAGTTATTCCCAGCACTATTTCCCAACAAGACCAACTCATAATTTATCAAAGCTAGCCATTGTTTTAATTTCAAAACACACACATGCAATGCAGGATGGGGAGGGGAGGGAGTACAGTTTGTGTGAAAAGAAGTCAAAAGAATAGACAAATTGTCGTTTTCCAAGTTTAAACTAAGATGGCTGCGCATGGGCCATCCAGAGTTTTCTTCTTGTTTATCTCATTCTCAGTATGAGGGAATGGACCAATATGGCCTGAGCAAGCAAGCTCATGACATATTTCATGCTAAAGAGCCCTGGTGGCATGTTTGTTAAACTGCTGTACTGCAACCAAATCATTGTGAGTTCAGTCCTGATGGGGATCAAAGCTGACTCAGCCTTCCATCCTTCTGAGGTCAGTAAAATGAGTCCCCAGCATGTTGGGGGCAAAATGCTAATTACCTTGTGAACCTCCCAGAGTGTGCCCTAAGCACTATGGGGTAGTATATAAGTGTAATTGCTACATATTTCATGCTGATGTGTGTCACATTTGCAGGCTAGCAGCTCACTGAAGAGTAAGATATTTGAAAGTCATCTATTTTCCCATTGGAAAATAATTGTGAAAGAGCTGCATTAAACCTTTTTAATCTAGCAGTGCAGAAATCTGGGAAAATAGTGGTCTTAAAGGCATTTGCTCATAGGGGAATAGATGCCTGGTGACAAGGAATGGCTGAGGGACAATATGTTGAGAGTGCTCAATTCTTGCTCCTAGATGGCCCTGCCCTCTGAACCAAATTAGACCTCACTGCACAGTTCTCTTCTTAGCTCCTCTCCTTCATCTTCTCTTTCCATAGTTCTCTTCTTCCACCAGATTCCAAGACTGAGAATCAAACAAGATGTTTAAATCTATGTTGTTTCCTGCTGGAAGCCTGATTTAATTCCCACAATTTGATTTCCTCAGCTATAAGGGAGATGAAAAATTTCAAACCATTGGTCATTCGAATGAGACTTTAAAACCAAAACGTGCTGGAATATGAAAAGTGCAGGTGAAGTAAAGCAGCTGTTGTGACAAATCATTTAACTGAGTACTGTGTGTGTGTGTGTGTGTATGTGTGTGTGTGTGTGTGTGTGTGTGAATTGCTAACCATATCAAAATAGATTGACCTGAGTATAAGTCGGGGTGGAAAATGCAGCAGCTGGTAATTTAATTTAATTTAATTTAATTTAATCGTTGGATTTCTATACCGCCCACTTGACCAAGGCCGACTCAGGGCGGTAATGAGTTTCAGTAATTAAAATACATGAAAATATGGGGAAATTAATTAATTTAGACATTTGTGTGGGTATTTATTTATTTATTTATATTCAAATTTATATGCCGCCCAATCAGGTAAACCCGACTCTGGGCGGCTCACAACAAGTTAAAACACACATAAAACAGTACAACCAATTAAAACCAATTAAAACCCAACATACCCACCCACCTACCCCATTCCTCTTAAAACCCACATAAACCCACATTAAAAAAAGACAATTAAAAGAAATGGGGGCTTAATTTATAAGCCAACAGGCAGGGGCCACTCTTCCATCTGGGCCCCACACCTGCCCTGCCAACCAGGTTTTTAGGTCTTTTCTGAAAGGTAGCAGCTCCATCTGCTCCCGCAACTCTACAGACAGGAGGTTCCACAAGGCCGGTGCGAACACGTAAAAGGCCCTCCTTCGTGTGCCAGAGAGATGAGCCCCTCTGGCAGATGGAACAATCATGGAGCCCCTCTGATCCGCTCTGGTTGGAAGGGCCGACACTCTTGGGACAATGTGGTCTCTAAGGTATCCTGGCCCACTACCATGAAGGGCTTCAAAGGTCAAAACCAGCACCTTGAACTGCACCCCGAGGCAAACTGGTAGCCAGTGCAGCTCCCGAAGTAATGGTGAGGCACGAGCATAATGCCCGTGCCCCATCACCACCCGGGCTGCCGCATTCTGGACCAACTGCAGCCTCCGAATGGTTGACAAGGGCAGCCCCATGTAGAGCGCATTGCAATAATCTAGCCTGGAGGTGACCAGAGCATGTGTGACCATGAGCAGGGAGTCCCGGTCCAGGAGCGAACGCAACTGACAGATGACGCGAAGCTGTGAGAAAGCCCTCCTGGCCACAGCTGCCACCTGATCTGCTAGTAGCAGCCCCGAATCCAGGAGGACCCCTAAGTTGCGTACCGGGTCTGTCTGGGGCAAAGCAGCCCCATCCAAGACCAAAGTTGGCAGCTCCCTGGATAACACGGGACCCCCTATCCAAAGCCACTCAGTCTTGGAGGGATTCAATTGTAGCCCGTTGTCCCCCATCCAGACCCCAACTGCTTCCAGACATCTGGATAGGACATTGACTGCATCACTGGGGTCCCCATGGGCCGAGATATATAACTGGGTATCATCAGCATACTGATGATACCTTACCCCATGGGAACGGATAACCTCACCCAACAGCTTCATGTATATGTTAAATAGGAGAGGAGAGAGCACCGAGCCCTGAGGCACCCCATATTGTAGGGGCCTAGCGCTGGACCTCTCACTCTCCAACCATACCGACTGGGTACGACCCTCCAGAAATGAGGAAAACCAGGACAGCACAGTGCCCTGGATCCCCAAACCTTTGAGCCCTTCTAGAAGGATACCGTGGTCAACGGTATCGAAGACCGCTGAGAGATCCAGAAGAGCCAGGACGAATGGATGACCCCCGTCCCGCTCCCGCAAGAGGTCATCAACCAGTGCGACCAATGCAGTCTCAGTACCACATCCAGGCCTGAAACCTGATTGATAGGGGTCCAGATAATCCGCTTCATCCAGGACCCCCTGCAACTGCCGCATCACCACCTTCTCCAGTACCTTCCCTAAGAAAGGGAGGTTGGAGACCGGCCTATAATTAGCTGGAACTGCTGGGTCGAGAGATTGTTTCTTCAGGAGGAGGCGCACCAGAACATGTTTTAAAGGTGCAGGAAACACCCCCTCCCACAATGAAACATTTATTATAGCCCCGACCCAGCCTCCCGTCACCCCCTTGGAGGCTTTCACCAACCACGTGGGACAGGGATCCAAAGGGCAGGAGGTGGTGCGAACAGCTGCAAGAAGCCTGTCCACTTCCTCAGGGACAACTGGATCGAACCGATCCCAGATAACACTGCCAGATTGAGCTCTGATCCCCTCTGGACCCTCCCCATCCACGCCGGGATTAAACCCCGAGCGAATCCGAGCGATTTTCTCCACCAGATAGTCTGCAAAAACCTCAGCCGAACCCTGCCAACCAAACACCGGCCCCTTCCGGCCAAGGAGAGACCTGGTAACCCGGAACAGAGCGGCTGGGCGATTATCCGTGGAGGCAATGAGGGCGGTGAAGTATTGTTGCTTCACCACCCCCATCGCCACCAGGTAGGTCTTAATAGCAGCCCTAGCCAGTGTCCAGTCGGAATCACTCCGGGTCTTCACCCAGCGGCGCTCTCGGCGTCTCTTTGCCCATTTAAGCTCCCGCAGTTCTTCTGTGAACCACGGGGAAGATCGAAGCCCACAGGCTCGGAGAGGCCGTAGTGGTGCAATTTCATCCAAGGCAGCCGTAGTCATCCTGTACCACAGGTCAACGAGTGCCTCAGATGAATCGTGTAGCCGATCCAGAGGAAAATCCCCCAGTTCCCTCTGGAATTTGTCAGAATCCATCAGTCACCGGGGGCGGGCCAATTTAATAGGCCACGCCTCCCTGCAGTGAACCGCCACCCCCAGGAAGTCCAGAGTCACCAGATAGTGATCTGACCATGGCACAGGTATAGTTTCTAATTTCTGTAGTCTCAGATCACTCTGCCACTGCTCTGACAAAAAAACTAGGTCCAGTGTGTGACCACTGCCCCTGGTCGGGCCATGAATTACCTGAGTCAGGTCCATGGCTGCCATGAACTCCTGTACAACCTCTGAACCAGTCCCCAGCGAAGGCAAATTGAAGTCCCCCAGAACCATAAGCCTAGGGAACTCCAACGCCAGCGCTGAGATGGCCTCGAGGAGCTCAGGCAGGGAGTCTCTTACCCTGCAAGGAGGCAGGTACAGGAGTAAGACTCCCAACTGGCCCTTAGGGCCCAACCGCAGGAGCAGGGCCTCACAACCCGGGACTTGTGGAGCAGTGGCCCTGGTGACTCCCAAGGACTCCCTGGCTACAATGGCAACGCCACCGCCCCTTCCCTCATCCCTTGGCTGGTGCCAGATACCGAAGCCGGCTGGACACATTTCTGACAGAGGTACACCATCCTCTGGTCTCAGCCAGGTTTCGGTGATGCATGCCAGGTTGGCCCGCCCCTCCCGAATAGAGTCTTGAATTAGGGGGGCCTTGTTGCAGATCGACCTGGCATTCATCAGCAGCAGCCTAAGGGTATGTTTTTGAGTGTTTACACTGACCTGAGTATAAGTCGAGTCCCATTTTTGGACCTCATTTTGGGGGATAAAAACCCGACTTATACTTAGAGAAAGTCATTCACACAGTGGCAGTCAATTACAAAAACAGGCCAATGTAACTGAATGGGCCATTGACTAATATGTGAGCTCCATATTAGGAAACACAAAGATACAAAGTAGCAAACGAGTCCCATTTATGGAATACAAAGACTACACTATGATGCAATGTATCCATTCACTGGATTCAATCAGAGTTCAAAGACTTCAAAGGTTCCTATGCTTTCTAGGCTTTCCTCAAGAGCACCGCAAGAGTAAAAATAATAGAAAAATTCAGCGCTGACAGGGAGATGAGCAGGGGTGATCTGAGGACAAAAATTAACTTTTTAAATGCTAGATAAAATACAAAATAATATTGAAAAATCCTTTCTTCACTCCTGCAGCCTAGTGTAAGATCAGAACCGGGTTGACTGGTCAAGGGATATTGGCCAAACCAGACCAGGGGTGGTCTACTTGAGAGTAAGCTTGTAAAAAGTTTACTCTCACCCAGTTGGTTTAAGGCTGAAAATGCAGACTTTTTGAAAATGGATTTTCCCCCTTCTCTCCTGTGGTCTAAAGTTAAGCGCAGCAGTGGCAGCTATAATAAAATTTACCTTTTAAAAGGCTCTGGAAGGATTTAAAGTAATCGCGGATTGGTTTAAAATGCATTTTTCCTCTTCACCAAGCCACAGCTGACTATAGACACAGTGGACTGAACCCTTTCATTCCCGGTTGTGTTAATTTTATTTGTAGTTATACCTAGGATGTCAAATAAATTAATAAAAGTGTTTTTATATATTTTACCCTGTTCAATTCTTGTCTATTCAAGCAGGAATCCTTCAAATTCCTTTCATGCACTCAGACCATATTTGGGCAAGCAGTATCTCAGACAAAGAAGTTCTCCCATGCACGTGTATTTCTGAAGTTTTGCACTCCATGAAGCTTATGTTTATTCATCACTAAAGCTTCCAAAGACACTCCTGATGTTCTGTTTGCCTTAAAGTTTAATTCTATTTGTGTTTTCTTCTCATGGCTATTGTTTCTGGGGAAGGAGATGTTAGAGGAATTTGCATATGTGTACACTATAGTGATAGGCTTTCCTGCTTAGGGGCTGACTTGCTAACTTTGCCAGTGAAGCATGGAATTGCTCCACTGATTGGTTGTTCAAATCTCCTACCTGAGATGACTCTTCATCCCAATTGGACCACTTCAAGTGAACAGGCCTGAAAATCAACCCTGGCATTGGCCAGTACAGCTGCATCTCCTTTTCCCTTTACCCCAATCTCTTCCTTCTATCTTTCCTGGAAATTGTAATCTTTTACTATTTGACCTTATTTACATAAATATTTGCTTTTGTAACCTGTGATTGATTTATCCTTTTATGAAATGACCACCTGATGTGGGTTCTTTTGTTTTATTGTGTAAACTTTATTGTCAAGTTAGATAGCCACTAGGGGTAGTCTGTAGGTGTAGAACTGTATAAAAAGACTTCATGAGTTCGGACTTCAGCTCTCTTCAGAAAAGATAGAAAGGGAAGCTCATGTGCATTTTTTTAGTGGGTAGGTTTTTAATTGTCCTTTGACCAGCAGGTGGCCAACTGTTGATTAAACACAATCAATAAAACCTCTTCTTAGCCCAAATTTTAAGTATCTGTGGTTCCTGGCATTCCACCAGTGGAAGGCCCTTTTAGATAAATAGCGCATCTCCAGTCTCTGGCTAGTGCAGCACAACTTGACCTGTGGCAGAAAATGGGGGCAGCAGTTTTTCAGGTAACATCTCCCTAACCATCTCTTCTTAAACTCAGTACACAAGGAACCCAACAGTGTAACAGATAAAATTTGAACCCTCAATACACACAGAGAAGGAGGAATAACTCTCATTACAAAGAATGTGTCTTTCCATTCCCCCAGCACACAAAAATTGAAGTTCATGACCAAATCAAGTGATTAGTCTATAGTTTACTGTCTAGAGAAAAGCATCTCTGTGTGAGTGAGTGAGAGAGTGAGAAAAAAGCTTTAGATAGGGAGAGGAAAGGTTGCTTTTCTCAAATGTTTAGTGCTTTGTGTATTGTTCTGTGGTATAAAAATGAGGAACTATGTATTGCTTTAGTTTTATAGCTGTAATAAAAATGTGTTCTTTTTGAGATCCCTATGCTGTTTAGCCTCCAGTTAACAGCAGTACTTCTGATGATAGGGATTTTAAAATACATTACCAAAGTGAAGCAGGTTAAATCATTTGTTGATATGAGTAATAGCTGGAAACATACTTGCTTTAACTTGGACCATATCTGTAGTTGAATCTCTAGCCTCACTTATGCAACAATACCAATAAGAAACAAGCTGCTTTCCAAGAATCAATACTATTAGCTCTGAAAAGGAGAATCTCAGCTGAAGCTTCTTATATCTAACAAAAACTTTCTACTCAATATCAGAGTCAAATAATACCCCTTATTATTAGGATTGGTTGATGCTCAAATGGTAATTTGCAGGTTTTTATGTTACACATAATTTTTCTATGTATTTCTTTAAATGGTGCCAGATTCAAAGATTGTGTGGATGAACATATAGCTTTTTTATCCTTTTTTTCTTTTGAAATTGGAAAATATAAAATACAGATTCAGTTGACTTAAGTCTGATCCATGAATTAAGGTGTCAAGCTACAGGGTGTTGAGCTTTTAGCAGGCACTCTCAACATGCTTTGGGGTTGTGTTGTACACTGGCATGGAGATGGAAAGGGCCAGCATTTGAGGACCATAGTCATTGTCTGGTTTTGAATCAAAACACCCAGTTAGCAGGCCAGATATTTCTTCCCTCCCAATGTGTAAGCCTTTCCAATCTAAGCTCTATGTGTACTTGTACTTGTTGTGTTCTATGACTGTACCTTTTACAATGTATCCATTCACGTGTATCCAATGTAACCATGCTTGTGTAACATTATAACCAGCAGCTGCTTAACTGTAGCCCTTACAATAGGACGCGAGCTAATGACCACCTGGTGGCAATAGCGAGCGTTCAAGCTTTCCTGGCCCAGACTCACCAGCAAACAACAGCGCAGGAAGATTCCCGCCATCACCTACACCTGGACAAGAAGGGCGTGACCGTCCATGACGTCACGCGGACAGTAACCAATGGACTGTCGAGGAGCCACATTCAAAATGTATAGCCACTGTATATATTGAGCTACCCATCCGCCATTACCTCATGTTCCTACGGATCATCATGCAATAAACCTGTGTTAAGCCAACCCTTCGGCTGTTTCATTGTCTCTGGTCCCATACACTAAATTGGCGACGAAGGTGGGATATGGCTGCCCACGGGACCAAGACATACGCCGGTTTCGAGATCAAGAGACTGGCAGACTGGGACATCTTCAAGATGGACTTCCAGGGAGCCCTGGTGGAATCCGAAGTCACGGATGAGGCTAAGAAAAGGGCCATCTTCACCAGGATGCTGGGGCCAGACACCAAGAGGGTCTTGGTGGACCTGCTCGCGCCGAAGAGGGCGAGCGAATTCAAGGTGAAAGAGCTCATGCACATGCTGCGCGAGCACTTCCGGCCCTCGACGGCGATGTTCCCCGCTCGGAGCGCATTTGGAGGCGAGTCCAAGCGCCCGGGGAGACGGTCGCCGACTTCGCAGCGGCCCTGCGACTGGCGGCCGGCCCATGCAAATGGGAGAACGCAGAAATCACACTCAGAGACTGTGTGCTGTGCGGCCTGAACGACGCCGAGACGCAGCGCACATTGATGAACCAGGAGCCACCCCCCACGTTGCAGGAGGTCCTGAAGGCGGCACAAGCCGTGGAAGCTACGAAGGCCGGGGTCCAAGAGCTCCAGGACTGGCGGCCAAAGACTGGAAAGGCAGAGACTTTGGTGCACGCGTCGGTGCACGTGGCCCGGCGAGTTTCGAGGTCGTCCGCGGAGAGCAGCGACGACGAGGACGTCCGGAAGGTCCGGAAGGAAGGCCGGCGTTGCGACGGCTGCGGAGCGAACCATGACCGCACCAAATGCCCCTTCAGAAAGGCCGAGTGTCACAACTGCGGCCGCCGCGGGCACATCGCCAAGGTCTGCAGGAAACGGCGCGAGCGCCGGAAGAGTTCGAGAGATCGCTCGACGAGACCCAAAGACGGCACTCAGGCCACGAGGAAGCGGGACGGCGTGGGCCGCATCGCCGACGACAGCGAGGACGACGCACCAGTGTTCAGCGTGTCCGCGGGACACCCCCGTTACTTTGTTGAGGTACTAGTACAAGGGGCCCCCATTAGGATGGAAATTGACTCGGGGTCCTCATATTCCATCATTCCCCAGAGAGAGTTTCTGAAAATTGCCCCCCACCTGCGGCCCAAACTCAAAGCTTTGAGGTCCACGCTACGGGACGTGCAAGGGAACTGCATTCCAGTGTTGGGGGTTGGGAAATTTCAGGTCCAATTCAAGAAGCACGCCGCGACTCTCTCCCTAGTCATTCTCAAGGGGGGGAATTGCAGCCTTCTCGGGACTCAATGGTTTCAGCCCCTGGGTTTGTTCATTGGGGGGGTGCACGCCGTTGCCGTTGGGACTGACCCGATCCAGGAGGTGTGCGACGCGCACCCCGAAGTCTTCAAAAAGGGACTTGGGAAATTTAAGGGACCCCCAGTAGCCTTCGACCTAGACCCAGAGGTCCGCCCAATAAGACTCAAACCACGCCGGGTGCCATTCGCACTCAAGGACAAAATAGAGGCGGAACTGGACAAATTGGTGGACCAGGGGATTCTTGTTCCTGTTGATTCTGCGGAGTGGGAAACTCCAATTGTAACAGCATTAAAAGCCAACGGGGAGGTGCGCATATGCGCTGATTACAAGTGCACCATCAACAAGGCCATTCGCCCTAATGCGTATCCGGTGCCGGTAGTCAGCCATTTGCTGGCCAGGTTACATGGGGGAAAGTGTTTCGCTAAACTCGACTTAGCACAAGCCTACCAGCAGCTCTCGGTGACCCCAGCCGCAGCTGCTGCCCAAACTATAGTCACCCATAAGGGGGCGTTCCAGGTGACGCGCCTTCAATTCGGCGTAAACTCGGCGCCTGGAATTTTCCAGTCACTCGTGGAACGCCTCCTGAAGGGGCTCGAGGGGGTGTTGCCTTATTTTGATGACGTATTGATAACGGGGGGGGGAGTCGGGCCGAATTGGCAAAGAGGTTGGGCAAGGTTCTAGCGATATTCGAAAAGGCGGGGCTGAGACTGCGAAAAGACAAATGCGTCTTCTTCGCGACCGAGGTCGAATTCCTAGGGTTCTGTGTCACTCCTGAGGGAATAAGGCCGTCCACATCTAAGGTAGCCGCCATCAAGAAAGCCCCTCGCCCCACCTCCAAGCCCGAGTTGCAGTCGTTCCTAGGGCTGCTGAACTTTTACCACTCCTTCCTCCCCCGGAAAGCGGCCGTGGCCGAACCGTTGCACAGATTGCTTTAAAAGGACGAGGCATGGAAGTGGGGCGACGAGCAAGAGAGGGCATTTAGTGAGCTAAAGCAGCTTCTGGCGTCTGATGCCATCCTAACCCATTTCAACCCCAAGCGCCCAGTGGTCCTGATCTGTGATGCATCCCCGGTGGGGGTGGGGGCGGTGCTGTGCCACGTGCTGGAAAACGGGAGGGAGGCCCCTATAGCATTCTATTCCAGGTCCCTGTCCCAAGCAGAGAGAAACTACGCCCAGACAGACAGGGAAGCATTAGCGATAATTGCAGGAACAAAAAAGTTCCACGACTTCCTGTATGGCCGCCCCTTCACGATAGTGACCGACCACAAGCCCCTGCTAGGCATTTTTACTGCAGACAAGCCCACGCCACAGATCCTGTCCCCAAGGATGCTTAGGTGGGCCATTTTTCTTAACGCGTATCAGCACGCGTTAGTGTACAGGCCCGGGAGGGAGATAAGCCACGCGGATGCTCTATCGAGGTCCCCCCTTCCCCAGGATAGCAGCCACGTGGGCGGGGAGGAGCCAGACCACCAGGTGCTGATGATAGAGGTCCTCGACTCGCCCCCAGTACTGCCCGCCGACATCGCCAAAGCGACCGGCAAGGACAACGTTTTAGCGAAGGTCAGCTCCTGGGTGCAGAAAGGGTGGCCAGCGTCACCCCCGGCAGCGGAATTCGACCCATTTTTTCGAAAAAAGTTAGAGTTGTCCCTTGAGAGAGGGTGCCTTCTGTGGGGCCAGCGAGTAGTGATCCCGGCGTCCTTACGACCGCGGGTACTCAAACTCCTGCACGTCAGCCACCCGGGAATTGTGCGTTCCAAAGCCCTGGCACGGAGCTATTTCTGGTGGCCCCAACTAGACGCCAACATCGAACACATGGTCGGCACTTGTGAGCCCTGCCAAAACTCCAGACCAGAAGAAGCCCGCCTGCCTCACAGGGAGTGGGACGCGGCGCAGGGGCCATGGTCCCGGGTTCATGTAGACTTTGCTGGCCCGTTCCGTGGGACGCTGTTTCTCCTTGTGGTGGATGCCTTCTCCAAGTGGTTGGAGGTCATTCCGGTGACAAGCACGTCCACGGCCACAACCATAAAGCATTTGCGGAGGGTTTTTTCCACGTTCGGTTTACCCGACACCCTCGTAAGCGACAACGCAAGTTGCTTCACATCCTCGGAGTTCAGGGCATTCACAGAAATCAACGCCATTCAGCACATCACCTCCGCTCCCTTTCACCCTGCCACAAACGGCCAAGTAGAGCGCCTTGTGCGTACCACCAAGGACGCGCTGCGGCGCATGGGGCCCGGGGACCTAAACCATCAAGTGTGCCAGTTTCTGCTAGGTTACAGAGTGACTCCCCTAGCGTCAGGATACTCCCCCGCAGAGCTGCTTATGCGTAGGAAACTGACCACCATACTGACTAGGCTGGACCCCACGAGAGTACAGGACAAGGGGAAGAACATTGGGATAGAGGACACAAAGAGTTTCGATGTGGGTGCCCCCGTGTATTGCAGGAATTACGCCAGCGCGGGTCCGGCCTGGGTACCGGGCGTCATCTTAGAGCAGACCGGTCCCGTCTCGTACCGCGTCGAGACCAGCACAGGTCTACTCTGGAGGCGGCATGCAGACCAGCTCCGGCGCAGGGTCCCTGACGAGCAGGGCACGGACCGCGGGAAACAGGACTCAGCGTTAGGGTTCTCCCCCACCCGTTCAGCCCAAGGGGGAGGAAAGGGGGGCCATGGGTCCCCACCAAGGGGGGAGGAAATGGAATCTGTCCTCGTAGATAGCCTGCGGGATCGGTCAGCAGAGAGAAGGGAAGCCGATCTCATAGATATCCCGCGGGATCTTCCCACAAATACGGATACCCCAACAGAGTTAGATTTTGATTTTCAGAACCGGGGAAGTTTTGCGGAGTGGTCCCCCACCCGTCCAAGCGAGAAGAGGGGTTTTTCGTTAGCCCCGAGTGTCTCCGGTCTGCCCACAATGGAGTTTTTCCCTTCCCCCAAAACCGCCAAACCACGGCAAGCCTCTAACAAGTCTCCCTCTCCCGTTTCAGGACAAGGGACCAGGGAACGAGGAAGCAATAGCGCCCCTGGGGCAGGTCAGCCCACATCGCGGCCCAAACGCGTTCAAAATAAGCCATCTTGGCTGAGGGACTTCGTCCCATCCTAGGGGGGAGGGATGTTGTGTTCTATGACTGTACCTTTTACAATGTATCCATTCACGTGTATCCAATGTAACCATGCTTGTGTAACATTATAACCAGCAGCTGCTTAACTGTAGCCCTTACAATAGGACGCGAGCTAATGACCACCTGGTGGCAATAGCGAGCGTTCAAGCTCTCCTGGACCAGACTCACCAGCAAACAACAGCGCGGGAAGATTCCCGCCATCACCTACACCTGGACAAGAAGGGCGTGACCGTCCATGACGTCACGCGGACAGTAACCAATGGACTGTCGAGGAGCCACATTCAAAATGTATAGCCACTGTATATATTGAGCTACCCATCCGCCATTACCTCATGTTCCTACGGATCATCATGCAATAAACCTGTGTTAAGCCAACCCTTCGGCTGTTTCATTGTCTCTGGTCCCATACACTAAAGTACTGCTACTGCCTGTTTAGTTTAGTCACTCTGTCTGTTCAGTTGTCTATCTGATTCAAAATGTTAGTTTCAGAAAACCAGTAATTTCAGTACCCTCTTGCAACCATCATTTGCCTGAGAGATCCTTCTTCCTGCTTTTATTGCAACCCAGCTGAAGTAAACTACTGTATTATATGTTTGCCCTCCACCTGACAACTGTCTGAACATAAGCCTTGTTAGTAAATATTCTTTCTAGAACAATGTCAAGCATTAGAAACTAAGAAAAAACAAAAAAGAAACTGAGTAGGGCTTGCATTTCAAAACAGCCAGCTTTAATCATTTGGGAGACACTAGCTGCACCATTCTGCAAAGATTATCCAACAAAGTGAACACATACCATACCTATTTACCCTGTTTACACTGATAAGTTTTAAAACCCCTCTTTCCTACTTTTATGTCCACCAAAATTCCACCCTTCCCTTCTAGATTCACCTGCTTGGAAGGCTATCTTCTCTAAACATTTACCAATTTCAGAAAGTATCTTTAACAATGTGAGCCCCAGATGTACAGCCCTGATGAAAGAAAAGGGGTATGGCATGTTAGCTCACATATGAATAGGCCTTCTGCACTGACATCAAAAGCATTTTGTGGAGCACTGACTGAATATAAGATATTCTAGTCAAGATTCCTTGATCTGTTTCAAGATCAGTACAGCATTTTTACTTCAACTGCAGAACTGCAGATTAATTACAAGATAAGTAGTGACCACTATGCAAAAATACATAAAATGTTGTCAACTCCAAGCAATAATCTATACATATAAAAGAAAGGCACCACCGTGCGTGTCCGGCAGGCATGCCCACACGCCTGAAGCCTATCCCATTATGCTTCGTGCACCCATACCTAACGCCACTGACATCAGCCCTGCGAGGGTCCAGTGGCCAAGAGAAAAGGTTGCAGTTTAACAACAAGGCCTGGAAATAGAATGTTGGAAAGTGCTGATTTGCATGTTGGACTGTGATTAATTTGACAGCAAGGCCTGGAAATAGAATGTTGGAGGGAGCTGATTTGCATGTTGTGTGCCTCTGCCCTGCCACCCCTTCCGCCGTCAGCCGTGCTGCCTGAGGATGCAGCTGGGTGAGGCACCACCATAGGTGCTGCCTCTGCCCTGCCACCCCTCCCGCCCTCAGCAGCGCCACCTGAGGACATGGTCGGTGAGGTGGTGCTGTAGGCGCTGCCTCTGCCCTGCCACCCCTCCCGCCCTTAGCCGCACCATGACCAGGAACGCAAGGCTGCCAGAGTTGGCCACAGCGTCCCTCATGCCAATGCGACTCAGAGTGCAGGTAAGGATCCACTACCCAGCGAAGTGGGTACCATAGCTAGTCAGCTAATAAGCAAGAACCAGAATTGGGAGTCAATATTCCAGTGTTGCATTTCTCCTTTCTTAACTGAATCATTAATTTTATTTTTAAAAGAACATTACAAGGCAAAAGAAGAGACAGACAAAGAGTACAAGGCAGACTCAGAGAAAGGCAGAGAGATAACATCAAAGGAACTTTACAAGAACAGCAAATAATGCCAGTGAAGGCTGCTAGAAGTGCCGAAACAAGAACCTTGTATGTTGACACCCAAAGGGGTAAAAGAGGAAGTAAAGGAGAAGAAAGGACATTGCTGCAATACATCCTGCTTGCTCAGTAGAAATGCTAAAGGTTGTGAATCTCAATATTTTGTAGGGGATCAGAGGTGTTGGTGTGTGTCTATTGAGGGAGGGGACGCTCATCAGTAACATATACTGTGTTTGGAAAGCAGTGTTTGGAAAGCAGGCTACAATAAAGGCAAGCTAGGATGAAAGAATCAACAAAGGCACCTAGGCAGCCTTTCAGTGACCCCAAGCTTTCAATTGCCACTTGGCTGGATTTACTAGTTTGTTTTAAAGCCCGAGCTCTTCAGGTGGTGCGATCTCTAGATCCACCATTTCCTTAACATCAGTTGTTTTGGGGAAGCCTTTTTCCCTCTATCTGTTTTATTTACTGTGAAGAATTACCATGTAACAACAGGAGATTTTCCAGGGCTGACAACATGCAGAAAAGCTACAGTTGTTCTCACATGCCATGGCTAAAATTGCTAGACACTGGCCACATATGTCTTTTCTGTTTGCACTTCTTCATCCATGGATCCACAGTGTAAATGAGTCTGGTGGTTCTCAACCAGAAATACAGGTACTGCTGCTAGGACACAGTGGTCTATTTTTCATAAAAAATACTAAAAAAAAATCACTCTCTCTCAATTTCCATGTGCTTCTCCATGAATGTTGTTGTTACATGCTACTGCCACATGTCCGTAGAAATGTCTGCAGACTCAGACCAATGCTGGCTCTTTGACTATAAGTGGAGGTGAACACCAAACCAGGCCTTCGCTGGCTATTTTGGACACTGGGACAAGTCCCGGTGCACCACAGGGTCTGGTGCCCCCCCAGAGGCAGGCAGAAGTATGACACCGGGTGGCTACAAATCTGTGCAAGTCGATTTCCACCCAAGCCAGAACCTTTGAGGCAGCAGGGCACTGTTTCCGCGGGGCAGGTATCGCAGTGCACCAACCAGCCCCACCCTCTGCCATGGCTGGTTGGTGCAGGGCAAAGCACCAGCCCCACCCCCGCCATGAGCACACATATTGGAGAAGCGCCCGCTGCCTCCTTCAAGCCGGTGCCAAGTGCTGGAGCTGCAGCACTGGCGGCGGGCACAGTGAGAGGAGGCGAAAACCCACTGGAGGGAAGGGAGGGAAAAGGAAGCCGAGAGACTTGGGCCAGAATGGTGGATTCAAGGAGCACCCCTGAGGAAACAGGCTCCTGAGCTGTGTGGGCAGTGACTTCATTCACTACCCCCAAGGCTCCGCCCCCTCCCCTCTTTTCCACTGCCCTCCCCTGCACCAAACCCTAGAGTCAGACTGGCTTTTGAACAAAGGCGATCTTTATCTTTACTACAATGTGTTACCCATATGTTGCTTTTCAACTTCTTTAGTGTTCAGGAACCAAGACAATAGAAACAGCTGAAGTCTGGCTTAACTCATCTTTATTGCATGATGGTCAGGGGGAACATGTGGTAATGGCGGGCGAACAGCTCAATATATACAGTGGCTATACATTTGAATGTGGCTCCTCAGTAGCTCATTGGCTACTGTCTGCGTGACGTCACCCTCAGTCACGCCCTTCTTGTCCAGATGAGGTAGTAGCAGGAATCTTCCCGCGGCTGTAGGTATTTGGAGAATTGGTACCATGTGAGCTGGGCGCTCGCTACTGCCCCCAGTGGTCACTAGCTCGCGTCCTCATACAGAAGGTTACAGTGTTGCTATTAGGGATTGTTACATCCACTCATTCGAGTGGTTACATTACTTAAAGGCACATTATGTTTCATACACAACACCCCTCCCCCCTAGGATGAGACGAAGTCTCTCATCCAATATGGTTTATTGCATGAGCATTTTGGGCACAAGGCTGGCTGGCTTGTCCCGGGGGCGCTATCGCTTCTGTGTTCCCTGGGCTCTTGTCCTGCAACAGGAGAGGGAGACTCGTTAGTGACTTGCTGTGGTTCTGCGGTTTTTGGGGTAGGGGTAAACTCCATTGTGGGAAAACCGGGGGCATTGGTGGCTAACAAAAAACCCCGCTTCTCGCTTGGACGGGTGGGGGACCACTCCGAAAAACTCCCCCGGTTTTGTAACTCAAAGTCAAATTCATATTCCGGAATATCTATGGGGGCATCCTCCAGGATATCTCCGGGGACAAACTTATTCCCTTCCCCCCTCAGTGGGGACCACTGGCTCCCCCTCTTCCCCCTTGGGCTGAACGGGTGGGGGACAACCCTAATGCTGAGTCCTGATGCGCGGTTTCCACGCCTTGGTTACCGGGAACCCGTCTCCGGAGTTGGTCTGCGTGTCGCCTCCAGAGTAGACCTGTGCTGGTCTCAACGCAGTACGACACAGGTCCAGTTTGCCCAATGACTACTCCCGGAACCCAGGCTGGTCCTGTGTTAGCGTAATTTCTGCAATGGACTGGGGCACCTATTTCGAAACTCTTTGTGCCCACTATCCCAATGTTCCTCCCAGTGTCTTCCACCCTCGTGGGGTCTAGCCTGGTCAGTATCGTAGTCAACTTCCTGTGCATTAGGAGTTCTGCGGGCGAGTAGCCTGACGCCAGGGGGGTCACCCTATACCCAAGCAAGAATTGGCATAACTGCAGATTCAGGTCCCCGGGGCCCATGCGCCTCAGTGCGTCTTTTGTGGTACGCACAAGGCGTTCTACCTGTACATTTGTTGCTGGATGAAACGGTGCGGAGGTGATGTGCCAGATGGCGTTTATGTCAATGAACGCCCGGAACTCGGCGGACGTGAAACAACTTGCGTTATCACTCACAAGTACATCAGATATACCAAACGAACTGAACACCTTGCGCAATTGCTTAATGGTTGCGGCTGATGAGGTGTTTGCCACTGGGATAACTTCTAACCACTTGCAATAAGCATCCACTATGAGGAGGAAAAGCGAACCTCTGAAGGGACCTGCAAAGTCAATGTGCACGTGGGACCACAGCCCTTTTGCCGCGTCCCATTCTCTGTGTGGAAGCCGCGCCTCCTTGGGCCGAGAGCTTTGGCAACTCGCGCAAGTGCTCACCATGTGCTCAATATCAGCGTCTAACTGGGGCCACCAGAAATAGCTCCTGGCCAACGCCTTGGAGCGGACAATCCCTGGATGGCTGACGTGCAGCAGCTTGAGCACTCTTGCTCTCAGGGATTCAGGGACGACCACCCGCTGGCCCCAAAGGAGGCAACCCCTCTCCAAGGACAGTTCCAACCTCTTCCTAAAAAAAGGAGCAAATTCTGCCGCCGGGGAAGACGTTGGCCACCCTTTTTGCACCCATGAACTAACTAGGGCCAACGTCTTATCTCTGCCTGTCGCCTTGGCGATTTCCGCGGGTACTATTGGGGGTGAATCCAGGACCTCTATCATGAGCACTTGGTGATCTTGTTCCATCTCACACATGGGGTTGCCCATGTGGGGCAGGGGTGACCTCGATAGTGCGTCCGCATGGCTTATGTCCTTTCCTGGACGATAAACCAGTGTGTTCTGGTACGCGTTTAAAAAAATGGCCCACCTCAGCATTCTAGGGGACAGGATCTGCGGTGTGGGCTTGTCTGCGGTGAAAATGCCTAAGAGGGGCTTGTGGTCTGTCACGATGGTGAAAGGGCGGCCATATAGAAAGTCATGAAACTTCTTTGTTCCAGCGATTATTGCAAGTGCCTCTCTGTCTGTCTGTGCATAGTTACGCTCTGCCTTAGACAGGGATCTGGAGTAGAACGCCACCGGGGCTTCCCGCCTGCTTTCCAACACGTGGCACAGGACCGCCCCCACCCCCACTGGAGAAGCATCACATACCAGAACCACTGGTTTCTTGGGATCGAAATGGGTTAGGATGGCGTCTGAGGATAAGAGTTGTTTCAGCTCATTGAATGCTCTCTCCTGACTCTCGCCCCATCGCCAAACCTCATCCTTCTTTAATAATCTATGAAGCGGCTCCGCCACTGCCGCCTTCCTAGGCAGGAAGGAATGGTAGAAGTTTAGGAGTCCCAGGAACGATTGCAATTCTGGCTTGGAGGTGGGGCGAGGAGCATTCTGAACGGCGGCCACCTTTGATTCGGAGGGTTTTATGCCAACAGGGGTTATCCGGAAACCCAGGAACTCTACCTCTTTTGCGAAGAAGACACATTTGTCTTTCCGCAACCTCAACCCCGCCTTTTCAAATACCGTCAGTACTTTCTCTAGCCTTTCAGCCAATTCTGACTCACTTCCCCCTGTTATCAATATGTCGTCAAAATATGGCAAGACCCCCTCCAGACCCTTCAAAAGGCGCTCCACTAATGATTGGAAAATGCCTGACACCGAGTTCACGCCAAACTGTAGGCGCGTCACCTGAAACGCCCCTTTGTGGGTGACTATCGTCTGCGCAGCAGCTGCAGCTGGGGTTACCGAGAGTTGCTGATAAGCCTGCGCCAGGTCCAGCTTCGCAAAACACTTTCACCCATGTAACCTGGCCAACAGGTGGCTGACTACCGGCACCGGATACGCATTTGGGCGTATCGCCTTATTAATGGTACATTTGTAATCAGCGCAAATTCGAACCTCCCCGTTGGCCTTTAGCACTGTTACAATCGGAGTTTCCCACTCCGCAGAATCAACTGGGACTAGAATCCCCTGGCCCACCAACTTGTCCAGTTCCGCCTCTATTTTGTCCTTTAGTGCAAAAGGCACCCTTCGCGGTTTGAGTCTTATCGGGCGGATCTCCGGGTCCAGGTCGAACGCAACTGGGGGCCCCTTGAATTTTCCGAGTCCCTTCTTGAACACCTTGGGATGTGCATTACACACCTCCTGTATTGGGTCAGTCCCAATAGTATGCACCCCCCTATGAACAAACCCAGGGGCTTAAACCATTGTGTTCCCAGGTGGCAACAGTCTCCCCCCCTTGAGAACAACCAGAGGGAGTTCCGAGGCATGTTGCTTGTATTGGACCTTGAATTTTCCCACCCCCAACACCGGGATACTATTTCCCTGCATGTCTCGCAAAGTAGACCTCAGTGCTTTGAGTATGGGCCACGTGTTGGGGGAAATTCGCAAAAATTCACTCTGGGAAATGATGGAATAAGAGGAACCCGAGTCTATCTCCATCTTAACGGGAACCCCTTGCAACAGTACCTCTACAAAGTAACGTGGGTGTCCCAAGGACACGCTTTGGACCGCCGTGTCGTCGTCGCTGGGGACTCGCCGGCGCACTCCATGCACCTCGGCGTCACTGTCATCGGAGATGCAGCCCACGCCGTCCTGCTTCCTTGAGGGCCGGACGCCCTCCTGCTTCCTTGGGGAACGGTCTGTCGAGCCCTTCCGGTCTTTGCGCCATCGCCTGCAAACCTTGGCGATGTGGCCTCACCATCTGCAGTTATGGCACTCTGCCTTCCGGAACGGGCACTTACTGCGGTCATGGGATGCCCCGCAGCCGTCGCAACGTCGGCTGTCCTTCCACACCTTCCGGATGTCCTCGTCCTCGCTGCTCTCCGTGCCCGCCTGGCCGCTTGCACTGAGCCTGCTGCCCTGTCGGGTTGTGGGGGCCTTGTTCTGAACCCCTTAACCCCGGCCCTCGTGGCTTCTGCCACCTGCGCCGCCTTTATGACCTCTTGTAACGTTGGGGGTGGCTCTTTGTTCATCAGCTTTCGCTGGACCTCCCCGTCCCACAGGCCACACAGCATGCGGTCTCTGAGGGCGATTTCCAGGTTCTCCCACTTGCATGGGCCGGCGGCCAGACGGAGGGCCGCTGCAAAGGCAGCCACGGACTCACCGGGCGACTGGACTCTCTTCCAAAATGCGTCCCTAGCTGAGAACATCGAGACCGTGGGCTGGAATTGGTCCCGCATGGCTTTCAGGAGCTGCTTGACCGGAACCTCACCCACCTTCCTTGGAGACACCAGGTCCATCAAAACCTTCATGGCCGGGAACCCGAGCATCCTGATGAGGATGGCCCTTTTCTTCCCCTCATCCGAGATGTTGGACACCGTCAGTGCGCTGTTGAAATCCATCTCGAACAGTTCCCATTCCTCCGGTTTGTTGATGTCGAAACCGGCCTGTGTTGTCTTGATTCCGTGGGAATCCATCATCCCACCTTCGTCGCCAATTTAGTGTTCAGGAACAGCCGAAGTCTGGCTTAACTCATCTTTATTGAATAATGGTCAGGGGGAACATGTGGTAATGGCGGGCGAACAGCTCAATATATACAGTGGGTATACATTTGAATGTGGCTCCTCGGTAGCTCATTGGCTACTGTCTGCGTGACATCACCCTCAGTCACGCCCTTCTTGTCCAGGTGAGGTAGTGGCGGGAATCTTCCCGCAGCTGTAGGTATTTGGAGAATTGGTACCATGTGAGCTGGGCGCTCGCTACTGCCCCCAGTGGTCACTAGCTCGCGTCCTCATACAGAAGGTTACAGTGTTGCTATTAGGGATTGTTACATCCACTCATTCGAGTGGTTACATTACTTAAAGGCACATTATATTCCATACACAACAACTTCCTAATAGTAACTTTAGAAAGCAAGGTTTCCTCCTAATCCCCTGTGATCTCCTCAATCCCCAGGCCTGCTTGCTTGCCCACTTGCTGTAAACAAGGAATGTAACAACAAAGTGCATGTAAAAGCAGAAACATGCTCAAGATACAGTGTCAGGGTCCAGGATGTTGATGCTCTCCTGTTATATTTTCACTCCAAAATAGCAACACCTATAATAGACTTGTGTATTTTCCAAAAGGTGACCTTTACCTTTACCTAGTGCCAGAATAAGTTTGCAAGCCTACTACAGGTGTCAACTCAGGGGTGAGACACCCCCCTCTGCTCTTCTGCCACAAGCAGATAAAAATCTAGGACCAGCCTAATGAAGAATTCCAGACTTCCATCACTTCCAGAAAGAAGGGTCTCAGATTGTGCTGACAGGCTATTTTTGTCTGGCTCCTCCTTGAAAAAGAAGCATAAGCTTCAGAAATTTTTATTTGAGCATAAGAACATAAGAACATAAGAACAGCCTTGCTGGAACAGGCCACAGGAGCCCATCCAGTCCAGCATTCTGTCTCACACAGTGGCTCACCATTTCCTTCAGGGTATTCCCAAGGAGATGCCTTCACCTGCTTAGGATTCCCTGGAAATGGCATTGAGAGATATCCTGCCTATCTCTCCAACCCGGAGGTTGTCCTTAGGTAGCCATAATTATAGCCATTGATACACTTGTCCTCCATGAACTTGTCTAATCCTTTCTTAAAGCTGTCAAGACTGACAGCTGTCACCACTTCTTCTGGAAGGGAGTTCCATAGACCAGTAATCCTCTGGGTGAAAAAGTACTTTCTCTTATTTGTTTGAGAACTAGTACCCAAAAGTTTCATCGAGTGTCCCCTAGTTCTAGTGTTGTGCGATAGGGAAAACAGTTTTTCCTTATCTACTTTGTCCACACCGTGCATGATTTTACAAACTTCAATCAGGTCACCTCTTAGACGCCGTCGTTCAAGAGTGAAAAGGCCCAACCGTTGCAGCCTCAGATGGTAAGGAAGGTGTTCCAGTCCCCAAATCATTCTGGTTGCCCTCCTCTGTACTTTCTCCAACTCCATAATATCCTTCTGGAGGTATGGCGACCAGAACTGTACACAGCATTCCAGATGGGGCCTCACCATAGATTTATAAAGAGGCAAAATGACACTTGCTGACTTATTTTCTATACCCTTCCTAATGATCCCTAACATTGAGTTTGCTTTTTTCATTGCTGAGACACACTGGGTTGACATCTTCATTGAGCTGTCCACCAGGACACCAAGGTCCCTTTCCTGGTTTGTCGCAGAGAGTTCAGACCCCATCAGTTTATAAATGTAATTGGGTTTTTTTGCCCCAACATGCATCACTCTGCACTTACTGATGTTGAAGCTCATTTGCCACTGTTTTGCCCACTCCCCCAGTGCCAAGAGATCCCTCTGGAGCTCTTCACAATCTCTCACAGTTTTCACTACCCTGTATAATTTAGTGTCGTCAGCAAATTTGGCTACCTTGTTTTTTACTCCTACCTCTAGATCATTTATGAAGAGGTTGAAAAGCAGGGGTCCCAGTACTGAACCTTGGGGGAACCCACTCTTTACTTCCCTTCACTTGGAGAAGTGTCCATTTAGTGCTACCCTCTGTTTCCTGTCCCTTAGCCAGTTGCTGATCCAGGACAAGACCTGTCCCTTTATTCCATGACTGGTAAGTTTATTCAAGAGCCTTTGGTGTGGGACCTTGTCAAAAGCCTTCTGAAAGTCCAGATAAACAATGTCAACTGGATCCCCCTTATCCACATGCTTGCTGACACTCTCAAAAAATTCCAACAGATTAGTGAGGCATGATTTGCCCTTGCAAAAGCCATGTTGGCTCTCCTTTAGCAGCGCCTTCTCTTCTATGTACCTATTAATTCTATCTTTTAGGATGGTTTCCATCACTTTACCTGGGACACATGTCAAACTGACAGGTCGGTAATTTCCTGGATCACCCCTGGATCCTTTTTTGAAAATTGGTGTTACATTCGCTACCTTCTAGTCATCAGGCACAAAGCCTGATTTGAGGGAAATATATATTTTGGCTAGGAGATCAGCAATTTCATCTTTAAGTTCCCTGAGAACTCGTGGATGGATGCCATCTGGTCCTGGTGATTTGTTAGTGTTTAGCTTAACAAGACATGCAAGGACCTCCTCCCTGGTTATTTCTATCTTGCTTAATTCTTCAGTTTCCCTCCCTACGAAGATAGGCTCTGTTTTGGGCATGTGGACTCTGTCTTCTTCAGTGAATACTGAAGCAAAGAATTCATTGAGTCTCTCTGCAATCTCTGTTTCCTCTTTAATAACCCCTTGCCTTCCATTGTCATCTAATGGTCCAATGGCCTTCCTAGTTGGTGGACTTGATCCACGAAAGCTCACATTAAAGTATAGCAATAAGTCTTTAAGTTGCCACAATGTTATGTCCTTTTTGGTTTTATCTTGTTTCTTGTTTGATATGCTTGCACAAACAAGCATGCCTACCAATTGAAAAAGTCTTGTTTAATTCTCTACTCACTTATCTGCAGTTAGGCATTTTATTTCATTTCTGAGGAAAGGATTTAGAAAAAGCTTAGCCTATGTTTCATTACGTTTGCATTGGAGACCATTATATGCATAGCATGACATTAGGCGGCCCTTCTAGTAATAAAGGAGAAATGCATTAGGCAGGTTTTGGCAAAGGCTGGGATTCAGAAAACACAGGCTTGCGTCTGGTGCCGTCACAGACTGCTTGGCTATTCTGTTTCAGGGGCAAACAACTCCTGCAAATCATTTGTCTGCATTGTCTGGAGAGAATACTAAGGAATTATTTGAAGGAGGTAAATGAATGGAGTGAGAAACAGGCACCAATGCATTGTACTCAGCTTAGCATCTTTTTGCCTTTGTTTAGGCCTTGTTATAGAGAGATCTCAATGGCCTGAACTTAAAATATGAAATTGATTAACCAATCCAAATATAAACCTCAACAGAATAGGAAATGCTATTCATAGCTACCCAGGACAAGTATATGAATAGATTTTGTGGAGATGTAGGAAGGTGCAGGGAGAGCTCGCAGCAGGTTTAAATAAATCCAATTCTGCCTCTAAAACGAAGATTTCTGTAATCCCCCCACCCCCGCCTATGCCATGCTGTGAGCTAATTGGGGATTTATCTTTGCATCTGATGTATGAGCCCATTCGATTTAATAGCTAATGAGGTGGCAACAGTAAACAAAGTATTGTCAAAATACAGGCTCTGTTGGTTCTCTGCTGTTGGAAGAAATACCTCCAAAGGAAGGAAGGAAAGAAGGAAGGAAGGATCAAAATGGGAAAGGACCTTTGTTTGTTTGCTTGCTGACATGTTCATTTAAACAGGAAAAAATTGACAACACTTATTCAGACAGGAGTGTGAAGGAAGTGTACTGGCTGTTTATTTGCCACTGAGTCAGGTTTAAAATTTTGTAGTTAGTAAACAAAGCACTAAACAATTTGTGAACCACTTGTGTGAGACTACCATCTCCTTTGGTCTTGGAGATCATCTGGAAAGGTTCTCCTGGTGTTGCCAAATGCATCTGAGGTCTTCTCCAGAAGAGAAAACCTCTCGGGAGCAGGGCATGCTGCCATTATACAATTCTCAGTTTTAGTGCAAGCTAGTGACATACCTCTTTTTACAAGCCTTCACTATGTAATATGTATTTTGCAGATTATATAAATACTGTATATTGGTTTTTATGTATTGTTCTAGGTTTCAACTGGCCAAAATCCTTTTAAGATGTTACAAAGCATAGAAGTGCAACCTGTAATCTAAGCAGAGGACTGTTTAATTAGCAGCTGCTATTTAGAGTCTCTGGGCCAATACCTCATTGCATGCAAACTGGGTGGCTTCACATGGGACCTGGAATCCAGTTCTAAGCCATCAAGGTTTTTACAAAAGGATTTTTATTATTGTGTTGAAATCTTTAGACATAAGTGAATATTTAGGCAGGCAAGCAGGCAGATAGCATGGTCTTGAAGTCAGGCAGGTTGAAAACTTGCATACAGCAGCACAGATGCTGTGGGAAAGCTGAATATGTGTGTGACTGGATCACAATGTTGGTTACACTGAGCTTGCAGGACAGGTTGGATGAATGAGAGCCAACAGCAAGTGGGACCAAGGTGGAATCATTATCTCTTGGATCCTATGATCTGTGTGTCCCTTCCATTGGGTCAGCCTATGAGCTCTTCATCTGCTATTGACTTTGTGCATAGTTTTTCACAGCGTCATGTTTTTGTTTCCATCGTGACTGTTTTCTCTTCCTCCTATTAGGTGGTCTTTTGTCCTGTTTTTATTTATGATTTATGAAGAATAAAATAATAAATTAAAGAGGAAATATTTAAGCTGCCCCTAAGGAAGCTATTATTTTCCAAGTGCAGCATTCTTGTTAATGTTGATGAGGTGTGCTAGGAACCTACTCCATTACTGGGAAATCTGCCATAGTCTGAAAACTATAAAAGGAACAAAACAGAAACAGCATAAAATATCCTCCTTCAGATATCAAACAATTATTTGCCAGATGATAACCTGGGTTAGGTGTTTCGTGGAAGGTGTTGCTGTTAAAATTTATAGGAAAAGTCCACTGGGACATATTAGTATTATATAAGGAAGCAGGCTGTGATGATGATATATTAGTTAGACCCCACGATCACCCTAAAATATATACACATTGTTATTTAGTATAACGAGTTCCGAAAGGTTGGGGCAGTGATATTGGGCTGATATTACTGGAAAGCAAGGCACACCATGATTTTTCCTAACAATTCTTTTTTTTAAAAAATTTTTAATTAAGCTTTTATTAAGAACTGAAATAATACAAAAACAAATAATGAAAATAATACAAAAAATAATACAGTAACAAATCTATACATTATAAAAATACCTAAAGCAATAAAACAATATAACCCGACCACCTGTGCTCTGTCGGGGGATGTCGGCAGGGGTTTATTGACCATTTACCCTCAAATCTGTTTCCAAAATTGGATCATGTCAGGGCTTGGGTTAAACTTGTTATCACCTAATAAAGCGAAGTTGACAAAGGGACCCCAAATCTCCCAAAATGGTATCTTTATTGGTAACCCCCTTTTCTGGTGAACTTGGATAGTTAATTTCTCATTGAGGGCCAATTGCCAAACATCTGCGTACCATCTAACTTTATTAATATTATTTCCACTCTTCCATTCCTTGGCAATTAGCTGTCTGGCTACCATCAATAAAGATAACAATAATTCTTTTTTATTATTTTCCAGATGTAAATCATCCACTTCACCTAGTAATACTATCTTTGGACTTAGCACTATTGTTATTTTTAATATTTTATTCAATTCTTCTTCTATAACATCCCAGAAATTCCTCATTTTATCACACAGCCACCACATATGAATGTAAGTCCCTTTTCCTTTATTACATCTCCAGCATAAATCAGAGTTTTTATTATTTATTAAATGTAATTTGGCTGGAGTGAGATACCACCTCCAAAGTACTTTACAATTATGTTCTTTTTCCTTTATTGAAAGTGATTTCATACTTCTATGGGTCCATTTCTTTTTCCAGTTCTCATCTTTTATTATGATTCCCAAATCCTCCTCCCAAGTTTTTTTAAGCCAGTGCTGAGTATCTTCACTATAAATTAGCAACTGATAAATCTTACCCACTAAACTTTTTAAATTCTTTTTACCATTCCTTACTTCAAGAGTCAGATTTTCAAAGGGGGTTGATGCCCGATTTGTTGTATTGTTTTCCCTCATCTTTCTATTCCACGCCTCCATCTGTAGTTCTTGCAACCAGTTTAAGCCTAACTCCGCATAAATACTTTTTCTTTGGAAGATGGTATTACAATTATCAATCCAATCCATGATTAACAGAGCTTTTTTGCGTGTTAAAATTTCTCTTGTACTTATAGTTACCTCTAAAGGACAATTTTGTTGGTCTAAAATTTCCATTATGGGCGAAGAATTTGGAGATAATATTGGTTTTAATCCTTTCCATATTCTGAATATATTCTTTAAAGAAAAATTACAAAATTGGGGATTAGTTCTTATCTCACCTAAAAATAATTCGCCCTTCCAATTTCTAAACTCTATATAATCTAATTCATACTTTTGCGCACAATTTTGACTTAATAGTTTAATAATTCTCTTTAAATTGAAAGCTCTGTAATAGAGTTTAACATTCGGAATATTTAGCCCTCCCAACTTGTTTTTTAAATACCATAAACTTTTATTAATTCTTGGCTTTTTCCCGTTGTTACAGATTTCATTTATCAATTTCTGCCAGATTTTAAGCTCTGTTTCTTTTATTTGTATTGGTAAATTTTCAAATAAAAAGTTTAGTTTTGGCATAATTTTCATCCTGCACAAATTTATCATCCCAAACCATGATATTTTCAATGATTTCCATTGATCCTTAATTCTTTTTATTTCCTCTTTTAACTTATTAAAGTTGATCTTATACAAATCCTTAACTTCATCTGACACCATTATTCCCAAATATCTCATTCTATCTCTTATTTTAAATTTATATTTCTCCATTACTTTCTTCTTTTCCCCCTCCGATTACTTTTCCTAACAATTCTACGGAACACAACCTAGCTGAACTCATGAATGATTAACTTGGACAAACAGTCCCTTTGGCCAAACCAGTATTACAACTCTTGACAGATCTTATTAATCTCTAAGCACACAGGTTCTTGTATCCTAAACATTAACTATCTCTTAACATTTCCTAAACTGCTGGAGCTAGGGAGGCTTATTGTTGGATATTGCCACGTAGCTAAATTCTTTGTTAGACTAGGAATGTGTATGCTAAAAATAACATCAAGCTTTAAGGTATATATACTAGCTCCTAAATAAAGTATGTAGCCATCTCTCTCTGACCCTCCAAGAATGTCTGTGTGTCGTAACTTTTCCTCCGCTGTGGTAGGCAGATCGTAACAGCAGGCAAAGAAGTTTTCCCACCTCTTCCCCATCACAATTCAAAGTACTTTTCTCCTCAAACTCTGAGATCCTTTGGGGTTTCTGGGGCATTGATATTTCAAAACAAATATCTTAGAATCTACAGTAGTGATGAGTAGAGATACATATCTTGGGACAAATGTAAATGTGTAAATATGGACCAACTGAGGGAAACTTGCTGTCACACAGACTACAAGATTAGATCTTAATACGTTAATCCTTCCAATAAAAGCAAATAGATAATAAAAATTTGTTTTAAGCAATAAAAAGGAAGGCTAGCTGATTTCATCTACTTTCCAGCCAGCCCAGTTCTTTCCCCTTCTGAATAACTGAGTTTAGACACATAGGATCAATTTTGTGATTCCTCACAACCAAATTGTACTCTTCATTAGAACTTAGTCAGGAAAAGTTAGTAAAGTCAGTCTGTAGAAGTTATTACAACTTGATAAAGACCATAAAGAAGGCTTTTGTTTGGGATTCTTTTAGTAAGGTGATGAATAAATTGCTTCTTAAAATATAATAATAAGACAGAGTCTCTTTGCTATTTTTATTGTGTATTTTTCTTCTTCCACTGAATGTGGCAATCAGTAAGAGAGGTGGCAGCACACATGTACCATCACTGTCCAATCATTCTGTCATCTCGAATGTATATTGGCAAAGATAGATTTTAAAAGGAAGATTCCATTTGGTCAACTAGAGAGTTGTTCTAAGTCCTCCTCCCCCCCCAAAAAAAAATAATATTCTGGCTCAGGACAGAGGCACAAACAACTTTTGGTTTTCAAAAATCTCCCAATAATTATTTGCCAAACTAAAAAACCTAAACATGAACAGTCATACAATGTTCTCATGAGCCCTAAGGATGTGAACAGATGTTTATTAGCATGAGGGGGGAAAGAAATGGCATCTCATTATCTGTATGAAAAATAGAAGTGAGTGAAAAATAATGCAAGGATACATTAGAAAAGGTGTTAGAAAGAAATAGATAAGCATGTGGGAGTGGAAAGGGGGAGGGGGAGGCCTCTTTACTTTTGGTTCCAGTGCTACCTATTGCTGTCATATCAATGCTTTGCAGATTATTATCTCTGAGTGAATCAGAGCTTCTGAAGCAGGCAGGGAAGGGCTGTATCGGTAATTCACATTATAAGAATAACTTGCAATTCTCTAGCAGAGTACAGTAGGTTAGTGCTGTTCATGTCAGAAGCAACCCAAAGGTGCCTGTGGCATGCTGCAAGCATCTGTGATTAAAACACAAGTAAACAACTATCTTGGAAATTAATAGTTAAGTAAAATTATTAAGCAGGACTGCAGTGACTTAATGGTTAAGACGCTGAACTTGATGACTGGAAGGTTGGTAGGTCAGCAGTTCGAGCCCTGAGTGCTGCATGATGGAGTGAGCTCCTGTCTCTGTCCCAGCTCCTGCCTATCAGGTCAAAAGCAAGAAATTGCAAGTAGATTAATGGGTACCACTTTGGTGCGAAGGTAACAGCATTCTGTGCCACATGACCACAGAAATGTCTGAGGACACAGAGAGTGCTGGCTCTTTGGCTGTAAACAGAGATGAGCACCACTACCTAGAGTCAGATACGACTGGCTTTTGAGCAAGGGACACTTATACCTTTACTAAAATAATCAACACATTCAAGGCTTCAAGACATTCATTTAAAGATAGGGGGGATTTAGACTTGGTTAGCAGAAGCCTCTACTGCTGTCTTATATGCATGCAGATCAGGTGGTGGCCTTATAGAAAGCCCAGGCACGTAGATACCACTCTTTGGCAAGCGGGTGGGATTGCTAACTGGTTTGGTTAAAGGAGGAAGAAGCAGATCAATTTGCATAACATGCAGTCATAGACAAGATTGGACATGACATCCAAGCCCACTTTCCCTCACTAATCTGTTTCCCTTCCAGACTATTAGTAGTAGTGTTTACCTCATAATTCTCCAATCCTAAATGATGATGCATACATACAGTAAAACCCCATATAACCATTGCATCGCACAGCGATGAAATCGTGCAACGATTGCCTTTTTTAAAAAAAAATGTATCATACAATGATTTTCATCATTGTACGATACAATTTTTTTAATAAAAAAGGCAAAAGCCAGGTGGCTTTGGGGTGGCGTGGGGGAGCCTCCCCCCCCCAAAAAAAAGCCCCTTTGTGAACTGGCAGCGCTGGGATCCATGGACCACTTGCCATTTAAAAATGGCGAGGGAACCACTGAGAATGCAAGCGCGGCGCCAAAATGGCCGCCGCGCTCTTTGCGGGGGCCCCCCACCGGACGAAGGCATCCGGGTAGCTAGGGGGCATGGCCAGCTCCCTTATAAAAGGGGTGGCCACGAGGCAGCCACGCTGCCATTTTGCGAAGCGACGGAGCAGAGAAGTTTTTCCCCTCTTGCCTCCATCGCTTTTACCCTTCACCGGGAAGCCTCTTGCCTGCTAATTTTCGCGTTTGCGGCTTCCCATCGATTGGCTGTGATGCCCTCGAAGAAGAAGGTGGCTGTGAGCGTGGCTCGTGCGGTACGAAGGCGCAATCCGGGTCGGAGGACCGCGGCTGCGCCTCCCCAGCAGCCGCCTTTGCCTGAACCCACCGGGACCGGTGGGATGGGGTTAATTCCCCCTTGGCTGGAGACCGGGGGCCCGCGCACGGGCCCAGTAGGGGCCGCGGCCCTCAGCCCGCAAGTGGTGGCCACCGCTTCTGGTGTCGCCCATTCCGCTGGGCCTTCCTCCATAGGGGCGCAGCTCGCCCCAGGGGCTTCCAGCATTGGGGGGTGGTGTGGTCCCCTTCCCTGGCAGGTTACTCCCTCGGCCCTACCGGGCCCGGGTTTGGGGTCGTGGCCCTATTCGGGCCCCGGGGTACAGGGACCTGTACCCATGCCTGTAGTAGGCGGGCCGGCTGGCCCTTTGCCCCCCCTCAGTTTAGGTGGCCATGTCAGCGTGGAGGCTCTACTGGCCCGTGTTGCGGCCCTTGAGGCATCCCTGGCCCGGGCTAGCCACCCTGGGGCCCCTTTTGGGGTGCAGTTCAACGCGTCGTCTGCTGGGCAGCGGCAGGCGACGGGACGGGTTGAGCTGCTTGAGGCGCGTGGCACGACCTCAGCCACTGCCTCGCAGCTCCCCAACCAGCAGGCCGGTGCGGGTCAGGCCCCGTCGACGAGCTCAACGGCGGTTGTGAGCTCTGACGCCCCCAGTGAGCCGGAACCCCCGGTGGGGGCGGCCCATGGGGGTGCAGCATGTGAGTATGCGGTCCAAACTAGTGCACCTACACACGTGGCCACGTTGGGGGGGGGCTTTTCAATGGCCTTGGCCTCGCGCGGGTGGCGCGGTGGTCCAGCCGCTGACGCCCCACCCGGCGACGTCGAATACCACCCAGGGTCCCGTGGTGGGGGGTGTTTCTTACCCTGTTGGGAATGTGTTGGGGGTGACCGGGTTAGTTCAGGCCCCTTTCCAGATGCCCGCAGTTTCTGCTGTGCCTGTGTCGGCCTTGCCGACAGCGGGGTATTCCTTACCACTAGGGGACCATTTGGCCCAGACTACCAAAGAGAAGATCTGGCGGTGGGAGTATGTGGATATCTTCTCCCTCCTCAACAGAGAGCCCACCAAGGAAGAGAGGGAGGGGCAGGATGAGAAGGATAAGGAGCAGGCGCGTCGTCGCAAGCCACCACGTACGTGGGCCAACTGGTTGCCGGCCTACCTCATATACATGGCGGTATACCTTAGGGCCCGGCCGGATTTGGCGATTCCGATGGTCCAGTATTTGGACAACGTCTATAGGGCGATGGTCGACTTCCCAGGCCCGTTGTGGTTGGCTTATGACGAGGAATTCCGTATGCGGATTCCCCTGCACCCCGAGATGAGGTGGGATGAGCCCTGCCAGAGGCTTTGGCTTCTGTACATGACTCCCACGCGCCCCGCGCCTGGGGAGAGATACCATTGTGGACATGCGGTCCAGCGAGCGGCCCCAGCACAGGCTCCCCGCCAGGTGGCGGGGCAGGGGGTTCCAGCCCGCCTGCTGTGCTGGACTTTCTTGTCCAATGGTTCCTGCAATAGGAAGAATTGCAAATACAGACATGAGTGTCCCTCCTGTGCTGGCCCCCATGCGGCCTCTGCCTGTCCCAGGCCTGGAGGGATGCCAGGCAGAGGGCGGGGCGGACAGGGGGCTGGCAAGACTGCCGCAGATGGAGCTGGTTCACCGAAAGGCTCCCTCCCCAATTGATGTGGACATGTTGGAGCGTTGGCTCACATTGTATCCGAAGGGGGAGGATGCGGATTATCTCCTTCAGGGTTTTAGGCAGGGGTTCCGTATACCTTTCATGGGTGATAGGTCCCCTCAGGATGCTCCCAACCTTTTGTCCCTTAGAAGGAGGGAGGAGGTGGCTGCTGCCAGCATTCATAAGGAGGTGGACGCGGGCAGGGTCGCTGGCCCTTTCCCTTCACCCCCATTTCCCAATCTTAAGGTATCGCCCTTGGGATTAGTGCCCAAAAAGTCACCGGGCGAGTTTTGCCTTATTCATCACTTATCCTACCCAGCCGGCCCCTGTCAATGATGCTATCCCTGATGACCTTTGCTCAGTCAGGTATACATCTTTTGACCACGCGCTGCGCATGGTGCGCTCATGTGGCCCGGGTGCGCTGCTGGCTAAGTGCGACATTAAGTCGGCTTTTCGCCTCTTGCCGGTGCACCCTGGCGACTTTGAGTTGCTGGGTTTTAAATTTTGGGGTGGATATTACTTTGATAAGGCCATGCCTTTTGGCTGTTCCATATCATGCTCGGCCTTCGAGCGTTCCAGCACATTCCTAGAGTGGGCTTTCGTCCGCAGGTCAGGGTCCCGGTCTGTAGCCCATTACCTGGATGACTTTTTATTCGGGGGTGAACAGGGCTGGGACATGTGTACACGTCTCCTCAACACATTTCAGACGCTAATGGAGGAACTCGGTGTCCCTTTAGCGCCCGAAAAGACCGAGGGCCCATCTACCCAGCTAGTTTTCCTGGGGGTGGAGATTGACACGGTAGCGCAGGCTTCTAGGTTACCGCGGGATAAGGTGTCAAGAATAGTGGCCCTTATCTCGGACTTGCTGGCCAAGCGCAAGGCATCACTGAGGGAACTGCAGGTGCTCCATGGTCATCTCAATTTCGCTTGCAGGGTGGTCGCACCGGGCAGGGCATTTGCTCAGCGCTTGTGCGACACCATGGCAGGATTATCCAGGCCCCACCATAGGGTCAGGCTTACCCGGGGTATCAGGGCAGACATGCTTGTCTGGCTACAGTTCCTGAGGGAGTTCAATGGGGTCTCATTTTGGAGGTCTGACCTCCTGGCTTCCCCCCGCTTTCAGATTCAGTCCGATGCCTCGGGATCCCTGGGTTATGGGATGTACTTCAATGGGAAGTGGGCCTATGGTGGGTGGCCACCGGCCTGGGCAGGCACGGGTCGCCTGCGGGATCTCACATATCTCGAATTTTTCCCTATCCTGGGTGCTTTGATGCTATGGGGCGAGGAGTGGGCCAACTCGGTTGTGCATTTCTGGTGTGACAATGCGGCTGTTGTCCACATTGTCAATGCACAGACTTCTAAATCGCCCAGGGTTATGGACCTAGTGCGCCAGTTTGTGTTGCGCAGCCTGCGCCTCAACGTTCTTTTCAGGGCCAGGCATGTCCCGGGGGTTAATAATGATATTGCTGACGCTTTGTCCCGCCTGCAGATCTCCCGGTTCCGTGCCTTGGCCCCGGATGCGGAGGAATTTCCCTCGCCACTCCCGGACGACATATGGACCATTGGCAAGGAGAGGTGAACCGGGCGATTGGCCTGTCACTAGCGCCACGCACGCGTAAGGCATATCACCACGCATTTAATTCTTTCAGAGCATTCTGTACCCAATTTCGGCTGCCAGGAACCTGGCCGATCCCGGTAACCCATGTTCTGCGGTTCATGGTTTACCTGCATGCACAGGGCCTTGCACCTCGCACCATAGCATCTAGGCTGTCAGCGTTGGCTTTTATGGCCAAGGTGGGAGGTCATGTGGACAGTACCACTGACTTCCGTGTGAGACATGTTTTGGAGGGGTGGGTGCGGGAGCGTGGGCGTTGCCCGGACGACCGCCACCCGATTTCCCCAGGGGTTCTTACCCAGTTGGCCCGGGGCTGGCCTGGCCTCTGTTTTGATAGATATGAGGCAGCCCTATTTCATGCAGCCACAACGGTGGCCTTTTTTGGAGCGCTCCGCATCAGCGAGCTTGTGATGCTGTCTAAGGCGGATGCAAGTCGTAGGGCACTGGAACTCGAGGATGTCTATGTTGCCAAAGACTGGGCTCAGTTGAGGATACGCTCCTCTAAGACAGATCAGCATGGCGTAGGCAGTGGTGTAAGACTGCTACGGTGTTCTTTGGCAGACATCTGTCCGGTTGGTGCCCTACAGGAGTTTCTTGCACTGCGTGGCACGCACCATGGCCCGTTTTTCTGTCACCAAGATGGGTCTCCCCTTACTAAATTTCAATTTGGGAAGGTGACAGGCAAAGCGCTGGCCAGTGTGGGCCTCCTGGGCGCCCGTTATGGCACCCATTCATTCAGAATAGGGGCGGCCTCGACTGCAGCTGCTTTTGGGTACTCCGGGGCTGACATACGCAGCATGGGAAGGTGGGCGTCGCAATGTTTTCAGTTTTATGTGCGCCCACTTCCGCCGTGAGTACCAGTTAAGTCACCGTACCTTTCTTTTTCCTCGTTTTCCTTTACAGACCCTGGGTGTCGTATTACACCGGTGACAGTATGGCTGGTGGGCCATAGCTACATGCACAGGGCAGCGCGTTACGCTGCGGCGACAGAGTGGGGACCCCGACTGGGACTGGGTGCATACGCAAGTCTCACATGGCATGGTAAGCCCGGGATGTTATGGCGGGAGCTGTTGCCCTTCCTTTTTTCGGGCCAGAGTGCTGACCCGCCTGACATTCTGATCATACACCTTGGGGGCAATGATTTGGGCCAGGTCACCGGCTTATCGCTGAAGCATGCGATTTGCGAGGACCTCGCCTACCTGCATTACGTGTGGCCCGCCACAACCCTTGTTTGGTCGGACATGGTTCCGCGCCATGCGTACAGAGGAGGTTTCGACCTCCTGGCCCTTGACCGCGCTAGACGCATGGTAAATAGGGCAGTGGCGCGGTTCCTTGTCGACAGGGCTTGGGGGAGGGTCAGTCGTCACCCCGCCATTAGTCTACAAAATTATGACCTTTATGCAGGGGATGGGGTCCATCTGTCGCGAGGAGGTATGGACCTCCTGTTGGGTGATTGGCGAGCAGGCCTGTTGACCGAGCTGACGGTCTGGGGGGGGGCGTCGGGCCTTCTTTGAAGCCCCTCCGTGTGGCGGGTAGCACTGGTAAGGTAAACATTTATGACCCACAGGTATCCGGCAGGTTCGCAATTGACTGGACAACATTAGACAGGCATAAGTTGGTTAAACGTTGTCCGGTCAACGACGAACTAGGCGACGGGGTGACGGCTATAGCTAGACAGCATGCATCACCCCGTGATTTTACGGATACGCGTCAGAGGGTGGGGTCATTAGTTAGATATTGACTACGGTCAACAATTTGTTTGATGTCAACAAACAAATTGATACAAATGGATACATTGTAACCAATTGCCGTTGGCAATTTTGGGTGGTACCTTACCAGTGTTACTTCGGCCTGCTTGCCTTAAGAATTATGATTGGTCAATTACCAATAGAAATTTATAATTCGGACTAGGGCATGAATCAATAAATGTGGCCCAATGCCGTTATCCACTTTCATTAGTGTCTGAGTCCTTTATTGGGGGGTGCGCCTGCAATGCAAGCGCAGCGCCAAAATGGCCGCCGCGCTCTTTGCGGGGGGGCCCCCACCGGACGAAGGCATCCGGGTAGCTAGGGGGCGTGGCCAGCTCCCTTATAAAAGGGGTGGCCACGAGGCAGCCGTGCTGCCATTTTGCGAAGCGACGGAGCGGAGAAGTTTTTCCCCTCCACCCCCTCCCTAGTTAACAGTGTGATATTTTGGTCGCTTCGGGGCCGGGTGGGAATTTTTGGCCGGGACCCACATTGGCTCTCGGGTCCTGGCTTTTTTGCCCATCCCACACTGTTGCTATGGTTTGATATAGGGGTTTCTGTTGCTGCTGTTGACTTTGGTCACATGGGCGGGTAGCACTGGTAAGGTAAACATTTATGACCCACAGGTATCCGGCAGGTTCGCAATTGACTGGACAACATTAGACAGGCATAAGTTGGTTAAACGTTGTCCGGTCAACGACGAATTAGGCGACGGGGTGACGGCTATAGCTAGACAGCATGCATCACCCCGTGATTTTACGGATACGCGTCAGAGGGTGGGGTCATTAGTTAGATATTGACTACGGTCAACAATTTGTTTGTTGTCAACAAACAAATTGATACAAATGGATACATTGTAACCAATTGCCGTTGGCAATTTTGGGTGGTACCTTACCAGTGTTACTTCGGCCTGCTTGCCTTAAGAATTATGATTGGTCAATTACCAATAGAAATTTATAATTCGGACTAGGGCATGAATCAATAAATGTGGCCCAATGCCGTTATCCACTTTCATTAGTGTCTGAGTCCTTTACTGGGAGGTGCGCCTGCAATCCCTTTCGCTAAGAGGTCTGGGCTGCTTTCGCCTTGGGAATGCGCTTTCCCAGGACAACAGCATTCTAACGTTCTTAGCGAAAGGGATTCCTGGGGGTCCCTTTGCCATTTGGAAATGGCAAGGGGTCCGTGGATCCCCTTTCGCTAAGAACACTAGGCTGCTATTGTCCTGGGAAAGCGCATTCCCAGGGCAAAAGCAGCCCAGCCTTTTTAGCGAAAGGGATCCACGGACCACTTGCCATTTCGAAATGGCAAGGGGAGCACCAAGAATCCCTTTTGCTAAGAGGCCTGGGCTGCTTTCGCCCTGGAAACACGCTTTCCCAGGACAATAGCAGTCTAGCAACTATCTTCTAATGAAGGTTTGTTTCATTACCCAAATATTGCCACAGTTTAAAAATGGCAAAAACTAATTTCCTGTAACTGAATGCAACTATGAAGTTATTTCTGGGGGTTGTAGAGGAAGCACCAGCTTGAAACTCGTTTTATTTAAAATGTATCATTGTATTTTCAGGTATTCTACTGGGAAACTTTGATGATAATCCATTGCTAAATAGTTAATCTATTAATCAGTTTTCTGGCTAAAAGAATAACAGAAGATACACAGAGAGAAGAAAGGAAGAAAAGCAAACACATGTAGACATGTTTTTCCTAGTTCTTGCATTTATGTATACACACACACACACACACACACACACACACACACACACACAAATAGAGAGAGCTTCTCACTCAGCAAGCAAATATAGACTTCCTTTAAAAATTTCAACATCATTTAAAAAAGAACAGATTATAAAGGTGTTCAATATTAAATATATGTGACTTTTTAAATTATTATGAAAAAATATTGAGTGTACTTAGTGCTATTTACTTAGTGAACAGGATTCAATTAAATGTCCTTGCTATAATATCCAATGTAAAAAAAAAAAGATTAGGATTGTAATTTCACTCCACTCTCCATAGAGGTACCTACAAGGCACTGCTTAGAAGTCTGTCTTTTTGACTTCTTCATTTCCCCCCAAGCTTAGAAAAATAACAGCTGGCTGAGAATTGTGTTCTCTATACAGTAGTATCATGATGGCAACCAAACATGAATTAGATCAAAATTCTAAATGTTTCTGAATTAGACACAGGTAGACCTTCACATCAAACTTACATGAATCATGTTCAAAAACTTCTTGAGAACAGAGGAAGTTCAAATAGAGAAATTTACCCTTAATGAGTACAGTGATTACTGAGTCACTGTCATGTCACAGAACATTTAAGAACATTTAAGAACATCCAGTCACTCAGAAAGGAGGCTACTAATGGAATGCAAGTAGATCAGATTCAATGAGATTTAAAAAGAACAGATTATAAAGATTTAATATACAGTATGAGACTTTTTTAAATTAGGGGGGAAAGTATTGAATGAACTTTCAAGCACTGCAGTGGCTTAGTGGTTAAGATGCTGTGCTTGAAGACTGGACGGTCAGGGTTCGATACCCAAGTGCTGCATGATGGATCTTGGGAACATGACAGGAGCCTCATTGGGGCATCCTCTGAGTGGAGTTTCTCTAGCAAAAATCCTTTCAACCCAGAGTAACTTCTGACACGAAATTTATTTATTGAGATAATAATAGCTTGGCTGAAATTAAAACACCACATGTGGCATACAGAGAGTTGCTGTACATGGTAGACTGAGACTTGGGAACATGAAGGACAAGAGGTCTTCAGGATAGAGAAAGAATAGACCAGGAAATCAACAGTTGGAAATCGTGCAACTAAAATTGTCAGCTTTCTTCCCTTGCAGTGCTCATATGTTACCGGAGGCAATGGTTCAACAGATGATTATGCCCTAATGCAAGCGCGGCGCCAAAATGGCCGCCGCGCCCTTTGCGGGCCCCCCCCACAGGACAGAGAATCCGGGTAGTTAGGGGCGTGGCCAGCTCCCTTATAAAAGGGGTGGCCACGAGGCAGCCGAGCTGCCATTTTATCTCAGCGACGGAGCGGAGAAATTTTTTCCCCTGTGTCTCCGTCGCTCGTTAGCTTACCGGGAAGCCTTTTGGTAGCGATTCTGCTTTGCCGGCTTCCCTTTTCCGCTTCGGAGGAGATGCCTTCGAAGAAGAAGGCAGCTTCGAGTTCAGCTCGCGCTGTTAGGAGGCGCAACCCAGGTCGGAGGACCGCGGTGCCGCCTCCTCAGCAGCCACCTTTGCCAGCCCCGGCCGGGGCCAGCGGAATGGGGTCTATTGCCCCTTGGACCGGAGTGGGCGATCAGAGTACGGGCGTGGAAGGGGTTCCGGCCCGCGGCCCACGAGCGGTGGACACCGCTCCTGCTCCTGCCCACTCTGTCGGGCCTACTCCTCTTGGGCCGCAGCCTCTCCCTGGGCCCTCTAGCCTTGGGGGGTGGTGCGGCCCCCTGCCTTGGCAAGTTTCTCCACCTACCCTGCCGGGCCTCGGTGCTGGCCAATGGCCATATGTGGGTCCCGGGGTACAGGGACCTGTACCCATGCCTGGACCAGGCGGGCCGGCCGGCCCTTTGCCCATGGTCAACGTCGACACCTTGCTGGCCCGCATTGCGGCCCTGGAGGCGTCGTTGGCTCGGGCCAGTCAGGCGGGCGCCCCCTTCGGGGTTCCTTTTGAGGCGCTGTCGGCAGGAGGACAACAGCCGGCGGGGAGGGTCGAGCTGCTGCAGGCGCGTGGCGCGGTTTCGGCCACTGCCTCGCAGCTCCCCAGCCAGCAACCAGGCGCGGGTCAAGTCCCGGTGATGAGCTCTACGTCGGTCGTGAGCTCCGACGCCCCCAGTGGGCCGGAACCCCCGGTGGGGGCGGTCCGCGGGGGTGCAGCATGTGAGTATACGGTGCAAGCGAGTACATCCACACACATTCCCAATCTAGGGGGGGCCTTTCAATGGCCTTGGCCTCGCGCGGGTGGTGCGGGGGCCACGCTGTCGGCGACCCACCCGGCAACGACGACTGCCACCTTGGGCACTGGGGTGGGCATTGGTCCTTACACTGCAGGGAATGTTCTGGGGGTGGCTGGGTTAGCTCAGGCCCCTTTTACCAGGCCGGCTGTCCCCTTTTCGGCTTTGCCGACGGCAGGGTATTCCTTGCCATTGGGTGATCACCTGGCACAGGCTACTAGGGAAAAGATATGGCGAGGGGAGTACGTAGATATCTTCTCACTCCTGAACAGAGAGCCCACCAAGGAGGAAAGGGAGGGTCAGGATGAGAAGGACAAGGAGCAGGCACGCCGCCGTAAGCCGCCGCGTACCTGGGCCAACTGGCTCCCCGCTTATTTAATATACATGGCGGTATATTTGAGGGCGCGGCCGGATTTAGCTATTCCCATGGTCCAATATTTGGACAAGATATATAGGGCGATGGTCGATTTCCCGGGCCCCTCATGGCTAGCATATGATGAGGAATTCCGTATGAGGATTCCCCTTCACCCCGAGATGAGATGGGATGAGCCATGCCAGAGGCTGTGGCTTTTGTATATGACACCCACACGCCCTGCCCCGGGGGATAGATACCATTGCGGACATGCGGTCCAGCGAGCGGCTCCAGCGCAGGCTACCCGCCAGGCGGCGGGGCAGGGGGTTCCAGCCCGCCTGCTGTGCTGGACTTTCTCGTCGAATGGTTCCTGCAATCGAAAGAACTGCAGGTATAAGCATGAGTGTCCCACATGTTCTGGCCCCCACGCAGCCTCTGCTTGTCCCAGGCCTGGGGGGGCGCGAGGCAGAGGGAGGGATGGACAGTGGGCTGGCAAGGCTGCCACGGATGGAGCTAGCTCTCCAAAAGGCCCCCTCCCCAATTAAGGTGGACATGCTGGAGCGCTGGCTCGCATCGTACCCGAAGGGGGAGGACGGGGAGTATCTCCTTCAAGGTTTTAAGCAGGGATTTCGTATCCCTTTTATGGGTGATAGGTCCCCTCAGGATGCTCCCAACCTTTTATCCCTCAGAGGAAGGGAGGAGGTGGCTGCGGCCAGCATTAAAAAGGAGTTAGACGCGGGCAGGGTCGCTGGACCTTTCCCCGCACCCCCGTTTCCCAATCTTAAGGTCTCGCCACTGGGTTTGGTCCCCAAAAAGTCCCTAGGTGAGTTTCGCCTTATTCATCATTTGTCCTACCCAGCCGGCCGATCGGTCAATGATGCTATCCCTGATGATCTTTGTTCAGTCAGGTATACATCGTTTGACCATGCGCTGCGCATGGTGCGCTCGTGTGGCCCGGGTGCCCTGCTGGCCAAGTGTGACATTAAGTCGGCTTTTCGCCTCTTGCCGGTGCACCCGGGCGACTTTGAGTTGCTGGGTTTTAAATTTAAGGGGGAATATTATTTTGATAAGGCCATGCCTTTTGGCTGCTCCATATCATGCTCGGCTTTCGAGCGTTTTAGTACCTTCCTAGAGTGGGCTTTCGTCCGCAGGTCAGGGTCCCGGTCTGTAGCCCATTACCTGGATGACTTTTTATTCGGGGATGAACGGGGCTGGGACACGTGTGCACGTCTCCTCAACACATTTCAGACGCTAATGGAGGAACTTGGTGTCCCTTTAGCGCCTGAAAAGACCGAGGGCCCATCGACCAAGCTAGTATTCCTGGGGGTTGAGATTGACACAGTAGCGCAGGCTTCTAGGTTGCCGGGTGATAAGGTGTCCAGGATAGTGGCCCTTATCTCGGAATTGCTGGCCAAGCGTAAGGCATCCCTGAGGGAACTGCAGGTGCTACATGGGCACCTTAATTTTGCTTGCAGGGTGGTCGCACCGGGCAGGGCTTTCGCCCGGCGCTTATGCGACGCCATGGCAGGGTTATCCAGGCCCCACCACAGAGTCAGGCTCACCCGGGGTATCAAGGCAGACATGTTCGTCTGGTTGCAATTCCTGAGGGAGTTTAATGGGGTCTCATTTTGGAGGTCTGACCTCCTGGCATCCCCCAATTTCCAGATCCAGTCTGATGCCTCAGGATCCCTGGGTTATGGGATGTACTTCAATGGGAAGTGGGCCTATGGTGGGTGGCCACCGGCATGGGCAGGCACAGGTCGCCTGCGGGATCTCACATACCTGGAATTTTTCCCCATTCTGGGGGCTTTGATGCTATGGGGCGAACAGTGGGCTAATTCGGTGGTGCATTTCTGGTGTGACAATGCGGCTGTTGTACACATTGTCAATGCACAGACTTCCAAATCGCCCAGGGTCATGGATCTAGTGCGCCATTTTGTGCTGCGCTGCCTGCGCCTCAACGTCTTGTTCAGGGCCAGGCATGTCCCAGGGATTAATAATGATATTGCTGACGCTTTGTCCCGCCTGCAGATCTCCCGGTTCCGCGCCTTGGCCCCGGATGCGGAGGAATTTCCCTCGCCACTCCCGGACGAGATGTGGACTATTGGCAAGGAGAGGTGAACCGGGCGATTGGCCTGTCACTAGCGCCACGCACGCGTAAGGCGTATCAACAAGCATTCAATTCTTACAGGGCATTCGCTACTCAATTTCTCTTGCCAGAGACCTGGCCTATCCCGGTGGACCATGTTCTGCGGTTCATGGTTCACCTGCATGCACAGGGCCTCGCACCTCGCACCATAGCATCCAAGCTCTCGGCGTTGGCTTTTATGGCCAAAGTGGGGGGTCATGTGGATACCACCTCTGACTTCCGGGTGAGACATGTTTTGGAGGGGTGGGTGCGCGAGCGCGGGCGTTGCCCGGACGACCGGCACCCTATTTCCCCAGGGGTTCTTACCCAGTTGGCCCGGGGCTGGCCAGGCCTCTGTTTTGATCATTATGAGGCAGCCCTTTTTCATGCAGCCACAACGGTGGCATTTTTTGGAGCGCTCCGCGTCAGCGAACTCGTGATGCTGTCTAAGGCGGATGCAAGTGGTAGGGCACTGGAACTCGAAGATGTCTATGTTGCCAAAGACTGGGCCCAGTTGAGGATACGCTCCTCTAAAACAGATCAGCATGGCGTAGGCAGTGGTGTAAGACTGCTACGTTGTTCTTTGGCAGACATCTGTCCGGTTGGTGCCCTACAGGAATTCCTGGCACTGCGTGGCATGCACCACGGCCCGTTTTTCTGTCACCAAGATGGGTCTCCCCTTACTAAATTTCAGTTTTGGAAGGTGACAGCCAGAGCCCTCACCAGGGTGGGCCTACCAGGTGCCCGTTATGGCACACATTCGTTCCGTATTGGTGCAGCCTCTACAGCAGCTGCTTTTGGGTACTCTGGGGCTGACATACGCAGCATGGGGAGGTGGGGCTCGCAATGTTTTCAGTTTTATGTGCGCCCACTCCCACCATGAGTACCAATCCAGTCACCTTACCGCCTTTTTTCTCAATTTTCTTACAGACCCTGGGTGTCGTATTACACCGGTGACAGTATGGCTGGTGGGCCACAGCTATGTGCACAGGGCAGCGCGTTACGCTGCGGCGACAGAGTGGGGACCCCGACTGGGACTGGGTGACCACGCCAGTCTCGCATGGCATGGTAAGCCTGGGATGTTATGGCGGGAGCTGCGGCCTTTCCTTTTTTCTGGCCTGGGTGCTGACCCGCCTGACATTCTAATCATCCACCTGGGGGGCAATGATTTGGGCCAGGTCACCGGCTTATCGCTCAAGCATGCGATTTGCGAGGAACTCGCCTACTTGCATTATGTCTGGCCTGCCACAACCCTGGTTTGGTCGGACATTGTTCCGCGCCATTCTTACAGAGGGGGCATTAACCTCCTGGCCCTTGACCGCGCTAGGCGCGCGGTCAATAAGGCAGTGGCGCGGTTTCTTGCCACCAGGGCTTGGGGACGGGTTAGTCATCACCCCGATATTAGTCTACAAAATTATAACTTGTACGCAGGGGATGGGGTCCATCTGTCGCGAGGAGGTATGGACCTCCTGTTGGGTGATTGGCGAGCAGGCCTGTTGACCGAGCTGACGGTCTGGGGGGGGGGGGGCGTCAGGTCTTCTTTGAAGCCCCTCCGTGTGGCGGGTAGCACTGGTAAGGTAAACAGTATGACCCACAAGTATCCGGCAGGTTCGCAATTGACTGGACAACACTAGACAGGAATAAATTAGTTAAACGTTGTCCGGTCAACGACGAACCAGGCGATGGGGTGATGACGATTGCTAACCAGCATGCATCACCCCTGTGATTTCACGGATACGCGTCAGAGGGTGGGGTCATAAGTTAGTTATTGACTACGGTCAACAATTTGTTTGTTGTCAACAAACAAATTGATACAAATTGATACATTGTAACCAATTGCCGTTGGCAATTTTGGGGTGGTACCTTACCAGTGTTACTTCGGCCTGCTTGCCTTAGGAATTATGATTGGTCGTTTTACCAATACAAATTTATAATTTGGACTAGGGCATTGAATCAATAAATGTGGCCCTATGCTGTTATCCACTTTCAATGTTGTCTGTGTCCGTTATTGGGGGGGTGCGCCTGCAATGCAAGCGCGGCGCCAAAATGGCCGCCGCGCCCTTTGCGGGCCCCCCCCCACAGGACAGAGAATCCGGGTAGTTAGGGGCGTGGCCAGCTCCCTTATAAAAGGGGTGGCCACGAGGCAGCCGAGCTGCCATTTTACCTCAGCGACGGAGCGGAGAAGTTTTTTCCCCTCCACCCCCTCCCTAGTTAACAGTGTGATATTATGGTCGCTTCGGGGCCGGGTGGGAATTTTTGGTTGGGACCCATATTGGCTCCGGGTCCTGGCTTTTTTGCCCATCCCACACTGTTGCTATGGTTTGATATAGGGGTCTTTCTGTGTTCCTACTGTTGACTTTGGTCACATTGGCGGGTAGCACTGGTAAGGTAAACAGTATGACCCACAAGTATCCGGCAGGTTCGCAATTGACTGGACAACACTAGACAGGAATAAATTAGTTAAACGTTGTCCGGTCAACGACGAACCAGGCGATGGGGTGATGACGATTGCTAACCAGCATGCATCACCCCTGTGATTTCACGGATACGCGTCAGAGGGTGGGGTCATAAGTTAGTTATTGACTACGGTCAACAATTTGTTTGTTGTCAACAAACAAATTGATACAAATTGATACATTGTAACCAATTGCCGTTGGCAATTTTGGGGTGGTACCTTACCAGTGTTACTTCGGCCTGCTTGCCTTAGGAATTATGATTGGTCGTTTTACCAATACAAATTTATAATTCGGACTAGGGCATTGAATCAATAAATGTGGCCCTATGCTGTTATCCACTTTCAATGTTGTCTGTGTCCGTTATTGGGGGGGTGCGCCTGCAATTTCTCTGCTGATGATTTGCTCTTTCTTTTGTTCAAATTCTAACACTGTGTGCTAATTTTTTTAAAAAATTCAACCCTGAGACTCTGATGTCTTTCCTTAGAAAGCACTGTAATTCTAAATTCCATCTTCCAGAACAAAATAAACTGCCATCTCACCTATCAAGCCTTTTATCATCTGGGTAGCAGAAAAATTACCGAAACCATCAGCAACAAGGGGTGTTTCTGCAGAAGCAAATACTCCTGAGTCAATCTGTCATTTACCTGCACAAATACTTCTTTATAGTACTAAGTAATGATTTGAAAATTGTAAGTTTTCTTCTTAACTTTTGCTTTCAGTTTCTTGAGGCCTTATTCTTATATGTATGCAGTGGCTCAAATGGCTAAGATGCTGACTAGGAGGTGGAAGGTCAGCAGTTCGATTCCTGAGTACTGCAGGACGGAATGAGCTCCCGTATTTGTCCCAGCTTCTGCCAACATAGCAGGTCGAAAGCAAGAAATTGCAGGTAGATAAATAGGGACCACTTCAGTGGGAAGGTAACAGCGTTCCATGTGCTCCGGTGTCTAGTCATGCCTGCCACATGACCATGGAAACATCTGCAGAAGCAGACAGTGCTGGCTCTTCAGCTTTGAAACAGAGATGAGCACTGAACCCTAGAGTCAGATACGACTGGCTTTCGTGCAAGGGAAACCTTTACCTTTGCATACTGAATACTTTACTGACTTCAATTTTTTTCCACAGTTTAAAAAGAAGAAATAAATCCTGCTTAAAAAGTGATACCCAAACCTGTAGTAGTGAGCAGTATGCAGAACATAAGAACAGGCTGCAGGACTTGCACACTTTCACTTCCTACTCATAGACATTCTCCAGAGTGAACTACAAATCCCTCTTTTAACTTCAATCCTGAGATCTTTCAAAGTAAGTGGGGTTCTAAATGATAAGTGTAGAAAATACAAAAGTATACATATGAAAGTGATAGCTCTCCCAAGTGATAATAGACTGAAACTGCAGTTCACCTACTTACCTGGCAGTAAGCCCCACTTAGCACAGTGACACTTCCAAATGAGCTTGTATAGGATTGAACTGGTGGTGTCAGGATGATTGAAGTTTCCGATGTTTAGAGACAGAGTTGCTGTGCACCTAATAGCTGTGTTGAAAGCAGAAATTAGCAGTAAAGTCATTTCACATAACTGAATCTTCAGGTTGTGAAAAGCACAAGCATGCTGCCTGAGAGAGAAACAGAGAGAGTGTGGGTTCCACGCACACAATTGGTATACTGTCCGTGACAGAACCCTGGTGATGAAGATCACCTCGTTGCCACGGGTTCCCGAGGGGACAGAAATTGGGGGAGCTGAATATTAGATAGAGTTTAATTCATCAATAGCTGATCTGACAGGCAGCTCAGACAATGGAGAGCTAATGACTAACTCGCTAGGCATGTAATAGGTAATCTCGCGTCTGCGGATTCCTTAAAGCCCTAGAGTCAATGTTGGTCACTTGTTTACTCCTGATAATGTGGAACAATGTGTGTCCCCGGTAGTTAATTGAGTTAGATAATGAACTTCCCCTGGTGTAGACATCCCCAATTAACTTGTGTAAACATGATGTGTGAAGTCAGGGTTCGCACTGTATCGCTATGCATATGCACGCAGCCAGAACCGCATAAATGCTTCTGATTTGTGATCATTAAACACTGGTCTTCGCTCCATCTTGCCTTGTGTGTCTTTGCTTGACCAGTCTCCTCCGGGACCTACCGGCCGCTTCGCGGCCCCGATCCAGCTTGCGCAACCCGCTTCGCGGCAAAGATCCAACAAGAGAGAGAGAGAATGACAAACTCATTGAAAAGAAAGAAAAGAGTAGCCTGAGTTGCACATACAACAGAAAGTGACAATAAACCCCAGCACAATCTTAAAGGGTTTGAGTTAAAATAAAATTCCCTCCAGATTATAACAATGTTTAAACTGGTCAATTAAATTTTTAAACAAACATGCCAAGGTAGAAAGACAATGTGAGATGTTCTTTCCTTTTGTGAACAACATAACAAATGGCCAAAAATGTGCTCAATAATGAAAATCAATATTTATATGTTATCTAATACATAAGGCTTGGGTAGGCGAAGTATACACATTCAGGCTTGCACGAAGTCTGGAATGCTGTTTCTTCATAAAAGAGTGACCATCTGTCTGAGACCATTCATTTATAATCTTGCTAAATCCCTCATTAGTTTCAATAAAATGCATATTTAATTATAAGACTCACAAACCTCCTTAATTTACTTATGACAGATAGCTGGTAAACAACCTAAGCCTCAGATTAGATCAAAGCCGATTTCCCCTTTGATTTAGGAGGTACAGGCAAGCAGTATATATGTATGTATTTAGGTATGCATGTACTTGCTGCCTTTCTCCCCCCTAAGGGACTGAAAGCAGCTCCCAGTCAATTAAACCAACATAGTTAACATAATTAGAAATACCATTAAATATAACATTAAAATAACAAATATTAAAAAAAACCTATTTGGAAATACTTAAAAACATCACCCCCTGAATCTGTATAAACATCATTCTATAATGGCCCCCTTTACTCAAAAGCCTGCCCAAATAAGAAGATTGTTGCCTGCCAGTAGAAGGACAAGAGGGGAAAAGGCAATCTTGTTGTGATGGCTCCCAGGTGTGGGAGTGGCTGGCTACAAGGAAAACACGCGAGACAATCATGCGGCGAAGTCCAGCCCTGATCTTGGTTGGGTGGTACGTATTTATTACCCTGCCTTGGGGTGATGCGGTTGTAGGATGCGCGTGACCCCCTAATACAGAAGGCTTGCATACGTGGCATTCTCTGATGGTCAAGACAATACCTGCTCTTGGACATTGCCCTGTGGTTAATAGACAACCCACAACTAATTAAGATCTGGGCTGGCAAAACCCATTGTTCTGCCCTATCTCGGAGTCTATGTGTATTGACTCCGGGTACCTAGCTTGTTCTGCTGTCTGGTGCGGCTTATTTGCCCAACTTAATCTGAAGCCAGAAGCGGAGGATTGTGTATTTCCATTAGAGTCATCATCTTTGGTTTTTGCCCATCAGCCAAGGCTTTATGATTTGCCCCCCAAACTAACTAACTAGCCCATACCCCAATTGCCTTTCCTGCAAAGTCCGGTTGGTCCCCGGATCTGTTGAAGGCCGGGCGAACCCCTGGGGAAAGGTTTGGCCAATTATTCCCACGGGCAACCCACACATCTGATTTCTTGGGGGAATGCATCCCATAACCTGGGAGGTAAAGGTTGCCCTTGCTTGAAATCCAGTCGTATCCAACTCTAGGGTTCAGTGTTCATCTCTGTTTATAGTCAAAGAGCCAGCACTGTCTACATCTGCAGACATTTCCGTGGACATGTGGCAGGCATGCCTCAACACCGGAGTGCATGGAACTCTGTTTACCTTCCCACTGAAGTGGTCCCTATTTATCTACTTGCAATTTCTTGCTTTCAAACTCATAGGTTGGCAGGAGCTGGAACAAAATGGGGAGCTCACTCTGTCGTGCAGTACCTAGGAATTGAACTCCAACCTACCAGTCAGCAAGTTCAGCATCTTAACTACTTGAGCCACTGCAGTCCCTGGGAGCAGGCACAGAAAAAGCCCATTCTTGCATCCTCATCAGAGAAGCCTGAGAGAATGTTGGGATTGAGAGAAGGGCCACCCCCAGGAGATCTTGATCCAAGAAAGCTCATACAGAGAGATACAGTCCTTCATACAGCCAGAATCCAAGCTAGATAATGATCAGTATGTTGAATTGTGCTTGAAAATAGACCAGCAAATAGCAGGGCTCTTGTAATGTGGGAGTTATATGCCTCTTGTAATCACCAACTATTAGCAGTGTGGCACCAGTTGTTTAAATCAGATGCTATTACTGTATTTCCAAACACTATTCAAAAGCAGCCCCATACAAAGTGGGTTGTAACTAAGACTTGTACTCAACAGCCAGATCAGCCACCTCAAGAATGGGCACAGCTGCCATATTAGCTTTAACTGTACAAATTCACTCCTGGCCACTGCTCAGCTGAATCCAGGAACACACCCAAGATGTAGATCTGACATTACAGGGCCATTGTAATCCCATACAGTACAATTTGAATCTTTATTCCATAATGTGCCTTCTGGCTGAGAAGGAGAAGATATGTCTTCTCTGGATTAAGCTTCAATTTGCTTGCTCTCATCAGACACCAGATTAAGACTTCCTTGGAACCAGAGAGTGGGGTGTCATCAACATAGTAGTGGTGCTGAACCTCCAAACTCCAAACAACCTCTCCAAATGGTTTCATGTATATGTTAAACACTGTGAGAGACAGAACAAAACCCTGAGGGACCCCATAGGCCAATGGCCAGGGCATCAAACAGGAATCCTCCAGCCTCAGCCTGTGAACTCACCCCACAAGGAAGGACCAGAATCCCTGTAAAACAGGACTTCCAAATTTTCTCCCATAGAAGACAGCCCAAAAAGATGCTTTGAGCAATAGTATCAAAGTCAATGAGGGATCCAACAGAGCCAGCATGGACACACCTTCCCATCCAGTTCCTGGTGTAGATCATCCAACAAAGTAATCCACAGTGTATATCGTGGTCCCCAACCTTTTTTTGCACCATGGACCAGTGGCAAAGAGGAGGGGCCCAGCCGCCTGCCAGCCACACTGATCGACTCGGGCAGTGAGGTATCACACTGCACACGGGCAGGGGCAGAGCCCTGCCATAGTTAAGCAACATGGGGCCCAGCCACTTGCCTATCTGCTGAGTCTGATGCCCATGCTCTGGCTCCGTTCGCCAGGCAGACCCAGCAGAGCATGGTGAGGGCAGAAGGCTGCCATCAGGGCTCCCAGCACCACCAGCCCCATGGCCCAGTTCAGGAAGATTCCCCAAAAGCCATCAGAAAATTACTTGGATTCATAAGTGTCCTTGGGCAGTTCATTCTAATTGGGGCCCCATTCCTGATGGGTATAAACCCCATTAGTTAGGGATTCCTCCACACCTGAGAGTTCCTCCATACCCAGATCATTACCATCCTGTCCAGAAGAGAAAACTAGATCCAGAGTGTGCCCTGCAACATGAGTAGTGCAAGATAACACTTGGGACAACCCCATATAAGTTCTGAGGTAACTCCTAATAAGGTTGCCTCAACATGGGTGTTGAAATACCCCAACATAAGAAGCTGAGGTGACTCCAGCACCATCCCTGAGACCAGCTCTGTTAGCTCAGAAAGGCAACAGTGTGGTACACAAAAAGAATCTCCATTCGGTTCCAGGCAGCCAATCTCAGGTACAGTGATACCTCATACAACGTCCAAACTTGGTTCCACAAGTTTGGACTTTATACAGATTTGTACTATGTATGAGGCATGCGAAATCCTAGCCGCGATGCCTCATACAACATCCAAATCCTTGCCATGATGCCTCGTACAACGTCATTTCCATAGAGATACATTGTACTGTAACAGCACAGACTTCAGGGCAAAGTCAGGGAAACAGGAAACTGACAGAACTTTAAGAAATCATTGTCTAAAAGCTAAAAACATTACAAAAACTTGTCAAACAACCCTGATTGTCCAAGAACCTGAAGAATGCTGCAAAAATCCCAGGAATGCTTCTAAACATTCTGATGAAAAATTCAAAAAATCCAAAATCATGCTCAAAACCACTCCTAAACACTCTTTGCCTCATGCAAAACCCACAAGAGCAATGCACGCATGTGTCCTGTCTTTTATACTGCCAAGGCACAATGCAACCTGGGAAAACCCCAATGCCTCATACAAAGTCACACGACTTTGTATGAGGAAACTTTTTTCAAGAAATTAGGCGATATTGTATGAATCCGATGTTGTATGAAGCGGACTTTGTAAGAGGCATTACTGTATATACATTCAAAGCTAGCACTGTGGAACAGAACACATGGTGAATGTGAGTGCAATTCCTCCTCCTCCTCTCCATGTCTTATCTGCTGCTGTGAAGAGAGTCAAGGTGGACCAAGCTAGAAAGACTACCTTCCAATTCAATCTCTGTAACACACGCAAGTGTGTACTTTTATCCAAGACAAAATCCTGGATGTTAGTGTCTTGCTTTTCACCAGTCTGGCATTTAGCTACTTTTTTGTGGTTTTGGATTCTAACCCCCACGAATGTTGAATTTCAGCAGGCAATCCCATCCTGCTTTGTGTTTGTTTTACATAGTGACATGGAGATGGACAACACTTAACAAACATAGTAAATGGCTGTTTTGAGTCTTAGCTAACCTATTTTCTGGCATGTAAGACTCACTTTTCCCCCCTTAAAATAAACTGGGAAAATAGTGGAATATTTTGGTAATAATGGGGTGAGTCTTATACTCCAATGCATTTTATATGCCGGCAAATACAGTACATGCCACTTAAATTACTGTAATGCACTCTAAGTGGACAATTTTGGACTATAGTGGACTATTTTGGTAATAATGGGGTGAGTATTATACTCCGAAGCATTTTATATGCCAGCAAATACAGTACATCCCACATGGATTACTGTAATGCACTCTAAGTGACCGTTTGGATGGGACTTTTCCAAGAAGAAATGGTCTAAAAGAATAAACAAACTATCCCTGGCTTATCAGGTCATTTTTTTCTTCTGTCTCCTTAGCTTTGATTTTAAATACATTGGTACCCCGCATAACAAATGCTTTGTATAACGAAAAATTTGTACAACAAAGCGTTCATTAGACAATGGCGATACGCTGCATAACAGAAAAAAATTCGTTATATGGAGTTTTCAGTAAGCGGGGTATACCCCGCTTAACAGAAACTTTGTATAACGAATATTTTTCTTCGTTATGCAGAGTATCGTCAATTGGATCTGCATAGCGAAAAAACTGCATAGCGAAGAGCTCCATGGAACGGAGGTTTAGGCCTTGATGCTGGGAAAGGTGGAGGGCAAAAGAAGAAGGGGCGGCCAAAGATGAGATGTCTAGATGGTATTGTAGACTCAGTGGGCACAGAGCTGGGCGGGCTGAGGAAAATGGTGGAGGACAGGGGTGCCTGGTGGGTAATGGTCCATGGGGTTGCAAAGGGTCAGAATCAACTGTGCGACTGAACAAGGGTTCTCCTGTAAATTGAAATGTTTTCCTTTTCCCTTACTGACCGTTTGATTGCACTGGGTGCCATCAGATATCATCAGCATGCAGTCATAATTCTACTCACAATTTAAATTTGATCCTCATAGGCTCAAGCCTTCCATCCTTCCAAGGTCAGTTAAATAAGTACCCATCTTCACAGCCCAAAACATCCTGTTGCAAGCGAGTGAAATATCTCTCTATGTTCTCTGTCTCTCACATTCTCTTTGAGTCCCTCAAAGGGTGGTGTCCTAGAACTATTGCTTTTTAAGATTTACACAAATGATTACATTCTCCAGGTGTTTCATCTATGCTGATGATCTTGCCTTGACAGTCCAGGTGGACCTTTGAGTCCATTGAGCATCAGCTAAATTCTGCATTAGAAGATTTCTGTTGATATTATGAAATAGCCAGATGAAGCCAAACCCTTTAAAAGCACAGGTCTGTGTCTTCCACTTAAAGAACAGAGGGGCAGAGAGGAAGCTGAAGAATAGCTGGGAAGTCAAGATTTTGAAGCATTGCCTTACCTCCAAAGTATTCTTTGTCACTTCTCAAGGTTCCACCATCCAATTGTCCATAAAGTCTGTCTTTTCTTTGTGGCAATTTTTCTTTGTGCAAAATAAGTTGAATATGTAATTTTGTTTTCTCTCCTGGAGTATTAACAACCTTGGGATTGTTCAGATTCTCTGTGAAGACAATAAACAAGTAATTACCAACAAACTAATAGTGCAGTTGAGAGAAGAATGCAATTGATTTTACTGTAATTTCTTGTCAGTCCTATTAACATTTCTGTGGTGATAAACAGGATAAAGTGTTGCAGCAGATTATAGTCTGCCATAGAATATTTTGGTTCCTTAACATTCAAGGCCCAAAGACTGCCCCCATATTTAAAAAACATGCCTTTTCCACTGTGCACTGGCTACTCTTGGTCACTTGAATTAAGTACATCCATTTTAGTAAAGGTAAAGGTTTCCCTTGCTCAAAAGTCAGTTGTATCTGACTCTAGGGTTCAGTGCTCATCTCTGTTTCAAAGCCGAAGAGCCAGCGCTGTCTGCTTCTGCAGACGTTTCCATGGTCATGTGGCAGGCATGACTAGACACCAGAGTGCACAGAATGCTGTTACCTTCCCACCAAAGTGGTCCCTATTTATCTACTTACAATTTCTTGCTTTCGAGCCACTAGGTTGGCAGGAGCTGGGACAAAGACGGGAGCTCATTCTGTCCTGCAGTACTTGGGAATCGAACTGCTGACCTTCAGCCTCCCAGTCAGCATCTTAGCCACTTGAGCCACTGCAGTCCCATTTTACTGCACTCCTGTTTGAGTGCTCGTCTGTTTGAGAGTTAGAAGAATTCACACAGGACAATAAATGATTTGATAACCAATTCCTGCTCCATTTGCCCTTCTAAAACCTGTCTCAAACTCTGAATGAAGGTTGAGAAGAAAAATTGGTACCTAAGGAAGCAATCGCCATTGTGAATGTGGCCCGGTCCCGAGGAGTTCGAGGAGACCCTCTTACTGGCCCACCCAGGGCTGCTTCCTGACTCGTGTTAATTCATCAGGTGGCCAGCACTCTGGCCAGGAGGAAAATCCACCCTTACCCCTCCCACTTCTCCTACTCACAGGAATCGAGCATGGGGCAGAGATAGGCAAAAAAAAACAAACAAACAATCAAGATGAAATTTCTTGCCCTTACTCTCTGGTAGCTGTTCTGAGCATGTACTTCCCCACCCTTTGGAACTACTCAAGTGCGTAAGGCCACTGGGAAAAGGTGCAGAATAGCCAGTAATGCCTCATGAATCAACTTTTGGTTTGCAAAAGAAAGCTTTTTTTTGTGGACAAAACAAAACAGGATGGTGAAACTAGGCTTGATGGTTAGCAAATTTACACACACAACTAAAAACAAACCCAACCCAAACAAGGACTCCAGAGTGGAAAACAAACAACCCAATTCTGCAAGCAAAAGAGAAAGTTGGAACAGTCTTGAGACTTACAAAAATACTCTGCCCTTCCTGGAAGTAGCAAGAACAGGCCCAGGCCTTATAGCTCCTTGGCAAACACTAGTGAGCCAATCTTTCCCTCAATGAGCCACTGATGGCTAATGCTCCATGGGATACTAGGCTCCTTACTGCTTGGGACAACAGACTGGGCTGCCCCACCAACATTTCAGCATCTCCAGCCTAGCTCTGTCCTAGCTAAGACAGACTCCATGTTGTTCCCATGGTAATTATACTCTCCCTCACATCACCAGATGACCCGTAGACCAATAGGTTTTGGGGCACAGGGTGACACGGGCAATATTATGGCCAGCAAAAGCCACCTCCATGCAAAAGCCCTCCCTACACAGGTGCTTCTCTTATCTCTGTCCTCTGTACTTTTTTAAGGCCATCCGGTCTCCCTTTACACAAAGGCTCACTTCAATATTTAGATCTTAAATTTTGGGAAAATTTCTTCACAGGCATATAGAGTCCAATAGCTCAATATGGGAAAGAAGGACATTTCTATGGCCCAGGGCTTTTGGTGCAGTGGGCCAATGGCAACATTTGCTTAGGAGTGACACACAGAACAAATTCTAGCAAACAACAAGTTCATTCTGTAGTTAGGTACAATGAGCTTTGGGCTGCACATTGTAGGTGTCATATAAAGGCAGCAAATGGTTAGTTTGTTTTTACAAGGGGTTAAGACGCTGACTGGGAGGCGGAAGGTTAGCAGTTCAAAACCCGAGTTTTGACAGAATGAGCCCATGTTTCTGTCCCAGCTCCTGCCAACCTAGCAGTTTGAAAGCAAGAAAATGAAAGTAGATGAATAGGTACCACTTTGGCGGGAAGGTAAACAGTGTTCCGTGCACTTCGGTGTCTAGTCATGCCTGCCACATGTCCGTGGAAACGTTTGCAAATGCAGACAGTGCTGGCTCTTCGGCTATAAACAGAGATGAGCACTGAACCCTAGCATCAGATACGACTAGCTTTCGAGCAAGGGTGACCTTTACCTTTAGTTATTGTATTTTACTATGAGGAATGGGGTACACAGAAAGAGCCTCCTCAAAGATTGTAGTATTTTTTAATCACAATTGGGCGTGCCCTTGGCAACAGCAACCTTGTGTTGCCAGCTAATTTTTATCACACTAGGTCAGGTGTAGGGAACTCACCAAAAAGTGCCTTCATTTTGGCAGTTTCACATCTGGCCTAAACATGGAAGAAGAACTGTGAGGAATGGAGAGAGCCATTCCTCACAAAGAGGCTGCATTTGACACCATCTGTTTGACCCAATGCCTCTATTGTAACTGGCCACTGGCCGTAATAATAAAGATTGATTGATTGATCTTCACAAAGAACCACTTCCAAAACAATGTGGCTGGCTTTGGAAACCGTAAGCCTTGAGTTGACTAGGAGGCAGCATTGGCTGTTTTGCCGTGAGCAGTAAAATGTCTTGCCCAAGCCTTGCACAGGCAACACTTACTACAGCATGTCTCTAAATGGCCTCTTCTTTAAGTTTCTGCAGTTCTGCTGGTTTTTCTCCCTTTGGTGTATGAAAACCAAGACACTGGACACAGCCTCGGGCTGGGTTAACTCAGGTTTATTGCATCGTGGACAGAGGGAACATGAGGTAATGGCGGATCGATAGCTCTTTATATACGGGAGTAATACATTTGAACGTGGTGCCATGGTAGCCCATTGGCTACTTCCTGCGTGACGTCATCGCGAGTCACGCCCTTCTTGTCCAGGTGTAGGTGGTGGCGGGAAAGCTTCCCGCGCTGTTGCCTTTGATGAGTTCGGACCAAGAGAGCTTGGACGCTCGCCACTGCCAGCTGGTGGTCATTAGCTCGCGTCCTCTTACAGGGTTTATATGATACAGCTGAAGGTTACATTGTTGCTATCGGCAAGGTTACATTGGCTCAGATACATTGTAATCCATGTGGAAGGTAAAACCCTTAGAACACAACACCCCTCCCCCCTAGGACGAGACAACGTCTCGCGCCCATACTTCTAAACACTCCCCCCCCTAGGAGACAAAATCTCTCAGCCAAGATGGCTTGTTTCGAACACGCTGGGGTCTCGATGCGGGCTGCCTTTCCCCGGGTTTGCTACCTTCTCTTTGTCCCCCGGTTTCCTGTCCTGTAATTTGAGAGGGAGACTCGTTAGTGACTTGCCGCGGCTCCGCGGCGTTGTTGGGAGGTGTGCTCTTTCTTAGGGAGGAACCGGGGGCACTGGGGGCTAACGAAAAACCCCTCTTCTCGCTTGGATGGGTGGGGGAACACTCCTGAAAACCCCCCCGGCTCGCTAAATCAAAATCTAAATTCCATTCGGGGGCAGCGGTCGCGAACTCCTCTCCCCCTTCCCGGGCCTCTGATAGGACTGGTTTATCAAAAGGATATGAGTCGGGGCCGCTGCTTCTTCCTTCCCCCCTTGCTTGGGACTGTTGTCCGCTGCTGTCTCCCCCTTGGGTGAAGCGGTTGGGGGAGAGCCCTAACGCTGAATCTTGTTGCTGATCCTCACTGACTGGCCCACTTACTCGGTGCCTCAGCTGGTCTGCGTGCCTCCTCCAGAGGAGACCGGTGTGGGTTTCGACCCGGTACGAGACTGGCCCCGTCTGTTCTACAACTGTCCCCGGCACCCAGGCTGGCCCTGCGCTGGCATAGTTCCTGCAATGAACAGGGTCGCCGGCGGCGAAACCTTTCGAGACTGCCAACCCTACGTTCTTCCCTTTATCCTCAATTCTTGTGGGGTCTAGCCTGGACAGGAGCGTAGTCAGTTTTCGCCGCATCAACAGCTCTGCCGGCGAGTAACCCGACGCTAAGGGGGTCACCCTATACGCTAGTAAGAACTGACATACTTGGTGATTTAGGTCCCCGGGGCCCATGCGCCGGAGCGCCTCCTTTGTTGTACGCACCAACCGTTCCACTTGGCCATTCGTGGCCGGGTGAAACGGCGCGGATGTGACATGCCGAATGGCGTTTGCCTCCATGAATGCCCCGAACTCTGAGGAGGTGAAACAACTCGCGTTATCGCTGACTAAAGTGTCGGGTAAGCCGAACGTTGAAAAGACTCTCCGTAGTTGGCTAATTGTAGTGGCGGAGGACGTGCTCTTTACCGGAATGACCTCCAGCCACTTTGAGAATGCATCCACCACCAGGAGAAACATGGTTCCTCGGAAAGGGCCAGCGAAATCTACGTGCCTCTGGACCATGGCCCCCTTGCTGTGTCCCATTCCCTGTGCGGAAGGCGGGCCGCCTCTGGTCGGGACCCCTGGCATGCCTCACAAGTGCCGACCATGTGCTCAATGTCCTCGTCCAGCTGTGGCCACCAAAAGTAGCTGCGGGCCAGCGCTTTGGAGCGAACGATGCCCGGGTGGCTGACGTGCAGCAGTTTGAGCACCCTCGGCCGCATGGGTGTTGGGACCACCACCTGTTGGCCCCACAACAGGCACCCCCTTTCTAGGGACAACTCTAGCTTCTTGCGAAAGAATGGGTCGAATTCCTTGCTTGGGGACGATGCTGGCCACCCTTTCTGCACCCAAGAGCTGACTTTCTCCAGCGTTCTGTCCTTGCCTGTCGCTCTAGCTATATCGGCTGGTACTATTGGGGGTTCGTCTAAGACCTCGATTAGCAACACCTGGCGGTCTCTCCCTAATCTGGCTTTTTGGTCGTCCGACAAGGGCAAAGGGGATCTCGAAAGTGCATCAGCATGGCTGATCTCCTTTCCGGGCCGGTACTCCAACTCGTGTTGGTATGCGTTAAGAAAAATGGCCCATCGCAACATTCTCGGGGATAGTATCTGCGGCGTGGGCTTGCCTGCCGTGAAAATCCCTAACAGGGGCTTGTGATCCGTCACGATTTTGAACGGGCGGCCATACAGAAAATCGTGAAACTTTTTGGTCCCCGCTACTATTGCTAATGCCTCCCTGTCGGTTTGTGCGTAATTTCGCTCTGCTTGGGACAGGGACCTTGAATAAAACGCAACTGGGGCCTCCCGACCGTCATCCAACACGTGGCAAAGCACCGCCCCCACCCCCACCGGTGATGCATCACAGACTAAGACCACCGGCCGTTTGGGGTCGAAGTGCGTAAGGATTGCGTCCGATGTTAGAAGTTGCTTGAGTTCGTTGAACGCCCTCTCATGCTCGTCACCCCACATCCATGTCTCCTCCTTTTTAAGTAACCGATGAAGCGGTTCGGCCACGGAGGCTTTCCGCGGGAGGAATGTATGGTAAAAATTGAGGAGCCCCAGGAATGACTGTAGTTCGGTTTTGGATGTGGGGCGAGGGGCCTTCTTGATGGCTGCTACTTTGGATTTGGACGGCTTAATACCCTCGGGTGTGATCCGAAACCCTAAAAACTCGACCTCGGTCTCGAAAAAAACACATTTGTCCTTCCTCAGTCTCAGCCCCGCTTTCTCGAACACAGTTAGCACTTTATCCAATCTCCTTGCTAGTTCGGCCTCACTCCCCCCTGTTATCAATACGTCATCAAAATAAGGCAACACCCCCTCCAGCCCCTTCAGGAGGCGTTCCACAAGCGACTGAAAAAGGCCGGGTGCCGAGTTCACGCCGAACTGTAAACGCGACACCTGGAACGCTCCTTTATGTGTGACTATCGTTTGTGCCGCGGCTGTGGCGGGAGTTACGGGGAGTTGCTGATAGGCTTGTGCCAGGTCGAGCTTAGCGAAACACTTTCCCCCATTTAGCCTGGCCAAAAGGTGGCTGATCACTGGCACCGGGTATGCATTAGGGCGAATCGCCTTGTTAATTGTACACTTATAATCAGCGCAAATGCGCACCTCCCCGTTAGCCTTCAGAGCTGTTACAATTGGAGTTTCCCACTCCGCGGAATCAACAGGAATAAGAATCCCCTGGCCCACCAATTTGTCCAGTTCCGCCTCTATTTTGTCCTTTAGTGCGAAAGGCACCCTGCGCGGTTTGAGTCTTATCGGGCGGACCTCCGGGTCTAGGTCGAAGGCTACAGGGGGTCCGTTGAATTTCCCAAGTCCTTTTTTAAAGACGGCGGGGTGCGCATCGCACACCGCTTGTATTGGGTCCGCCCCCACTGAATGTACTCCCCCTATGAACAGGCCCAAGGGCTGAAACCACTGTGTCCCTAGGAGGCTACAACTTCCCCCCTTGAGGACAACTAGGGGCAGTTCCGCAGAATGTCTCCTAAACTTAACCTGAAATTTCCCGACCCCCAACACCGGAATGCTGTTTCCCTGTACATCACGTAGCGTGGACCTCAATGCTTTAAGTTTGGGCTGCACGTGGGGGTCGATTTTCAAAAACTCCCTCTGGGGAATTATGGAATAGGAGGACCCCGAGTCAATTTCCATCCTGATAGGGGCCCCTTGTACTTGTACCTCAACGAAGTAATGGGACTGTCCCGCGGACACGCTGAACACTGGGGCGTCGTCCTCGCTGCCGTCCGAGATGCGGCCCACGCCGTCCTGCTTCTTCGTGGTCTGGACGCCATCTTTGGGCCTCGCTGGACGGTCCGGCCTGGTCGAACGGTCTGATGACTGCCTCCGGCCCTCCTTCCGTTTTCTGCATGCCCTGGCGATGTGCCCCCGCCGGCCGCAGGTGTAACATTCGGCCTTTCTAAATGGGCACCTCGCGCGCTCGTGGGCCGCTCCGCAGCCATCGCAGCGGCGCCCCCCCTTTCGGACCTTCTGGACTTCTTCGCCGTCGCTGCCTTCCGAGGACGATTTTGAGGCCCGTCGAGTCGCGTGCACCGGTTTTTCCGCTTTGCCGGCTCTGGGACGCCACTCACGCCACTGGTGCATCTCGTCCACTCCGGCATTCGTGGACTCTGCGGCTTCTGCGGCCTCAACGACCTCTGCCAGCGTGGGTGGCGGCTCCTTGTTCATCAAGCTGCGCTGCACCTCCTTGTCTTTCAGGCCGCACAGCACGCCGTCCCTGAGGGCCATTTCTTGGATATTGCCCCATTTACAGGGGACGGCGGCTGCCCTCATAGCGGCCACGAATGCCTCAACCGACTCGTCCGGCGCTTGGACTCGCCTCCAAAACGCGCTCCGAGCGGGAAACATCGCCCTCGCGGGTCGGAAGCGCTCCCGTAGCAGCTTCATGATGTCGTCCGCTTTAAATTCGCTCACCTTCTTCGGGGTGATGATGCCCACCAGCGTCCGCTTGGTGTCCATCCCGAGCATTCTGGTGAGGATGGCCCTCTTTGTCTCCTCATCGTCTTCCTTGACTTTGAGCTCCACCAGCGCCGCATGGAAGTCCATCTCAAACAGCTCCCAGTCTTGCGGTTTGGTGATGTTGAACCCGCTCTGTGCCCTGGCTGCTCCTTGGGGATCCATTATCCCACCTTCGTCGCCAATTTGGTGTATGAAAACCAAGACACTGGACACAGCCTCGGGCTGGGTTAACTCAGGTTTATTGCATCGTGGACAGAGGGAACATGAGGTAATGGCGGATCGATAGCTCTTTATATACGGGAGTAATACATTTGAACGTGGTGCCATGGTAGCCCATTGGCTACTTCCTGCGTGACGTCATCGCGAGTCACGCCCTTCTTGTCCAGGTGTAGGTGGTGGCGGGAAAGCTTCCCGCGCTGTTGCCTTTGATGAGTTCGGACCAAGAGAGCTTGGACGCTCGCCACTGCCAGCTGGTGGTCATTAGCTCGCGTCCTCTTACAGGGTTTATATGATACAGCTGAAGGTTACATTGTTGCTATCGGCAAGGTTACATTGGCTCAGATACATTGTAATCCATGTGGAAGGTAAAACCCTTAGAACACAACACTCCCTATGCCCTCCCTAATAGGCCCCCTGCTTTTCTTTTTGTTCTCACTGGTTTCAGCAAACAGGATACCTTTCTCCAGTTATCAGCTGACCTACTCTGTCAAAACAATGCTGTGAAACATTCATTTCAAAATAGATGCTTCCCTGCTGTTTAGAACACATTCATTAACGTGTAACACAGACCTGCTGAAATGTACAGTAGTTTCATAATTCTATACACGTTAGCAGAATCGTTGGATTCAGATCCCAAATGAGACAGACGCAAAATGTCATTCAAAATTGGTGCAGCTGGCGGCTAAACTCTACGATTAGGAGCCAATTCAGCAAACATTATAAATCTATTCATACAGATTGCTAGCAGTGTATAGTCCAATTCTGTAGTGGCAGTGGCTGGCTCTGATGAGATTGGGAAGGTGGATTTGCTTCAGGTACTGAACCTGTTTGGGAAGAGGGTTCAACACTCAGGACAGTGTCTGAAAAGTTTAGACTGAAACCCAAGGCAAATTCAAACCCCTTTAAAACCAGGACCACCATCTGGCAATGCCCTAGTTGCCTACAGCAATGCATATGTCAGACTGAATGTACTGGGCGGAAAGCTAATATGGCTTCTTTACCTTTTAGTACAACTTTCTAGTTAGAACAGAATAGGAGAGGGGCATGATTTGGCAAAAATTTGGAAGAGGCAAAGTACCTGGGAATTTAATTGAGGATCTGCATAATTTAAATACCCTCCTACCATTGAAATAGGGACCTACACAAAAGTAAAGTGGAGTGCTGGTACATAAGCATACCAGAATAAAATGCTTTTGTTTTAATATATACATTATGGGAACAATCAAATCAAGATTAAGCATTTTAAACTCTCACTGATTTCAATAGCTAGCCTTCACCAGTTTAAATAAATAAATATACTCACAGGGATACTTAAACCTGAACTGATTTCACTCTGTTTTCCCATTTTCCACCTTTCAGTATCCCTAAAGAATGTGGGGACTGTGAGCATATTTTGCTTCTTCTGGGCAATCTATTGGCTGATCTTTTCACTCCAGAAGCACCATTGCACTGCTTCGGACACAAATGATGATGATAATGATGATGATGATGAAGAAGAACATGAAGAAGATGAAGAAGAAGTATTAAGTAATTACCATTGTCCTTTCTTTCCTGTGGAAAGAGACTGGATATAACTCAGCTTGCACTGGGAAAAAATCTTTTCATGGGGAGAAGAGAGCTCCTTGAATTTTCAACACTGTCTTTTCCCTTTAGCGTAGATCTACACTGACCTTCTTTCAAACTAGGCTGATATTTTTAAGACTGCTCATTTCATTTCATTTTCTTCTCACATTTCCTTCTTTACTGCTTCTGGGAGAACAGACATCTTGCCTTTCTTCTCAAAAAGTAAAGGGTCAGTCATGGCTCATTGTGTTTCCACCTTAGTTAGCTAGAATTAGATTTCCTATCATCCTCCCTATCTTAATGTACATCTCTTTTAAAAGACTAGCTTTCTTATTTTCCCAGAGTAAGAAATGTGGAAGTAATTTATTTCTAAGATAGGGAGAGTAGACTCTGATAATCATTCCAGTTTCCAGAGACTGAATCACAAGTTAACGTAGCTCTTGTTTGGAGCTGCTTGCTCTGCTTACAATTAAACTGATGATTGAGCAGCAGAAGTTACTAGATAAGCAGTGTTTGAGCCCATAGCAGTAGAAAACAAATTGGAGTTCAGAGCACTTCCCAAACAAAAGGAAAAGAGCCCTAGGCAATTAGGAAAGAAGGATTATGAATCATGGCAGAGCAACTGAAGTTGCTATTGAGAAACTCAGCTTACTGCGTATAAACTGCACCCCAGATGAGAAAAACTCCTTGACGTCATAAAGAGATGTCACCACAGCTAGAGATGGAGAAAGAGTTGAATTTTAGGGAAAAGATCAACATGCTAAGAGCATCATTATCCCTCTGGTGGATGCCAATCTGATTCATCTGGAGATGAAATATTTATTTTTAGATATGTAACTATTTAATTTTTGCACTGTTTTTCTCATGTGGTGGCTCATTAATTATTTTTAAAAAGACAACATTTTAACATTAAAACAAGTTTCAAAAACAAATGAATGAATTATTTTTAAACTGTTAAAAACAACTTTAAAACCTATTAAAACACATGTAACAATCAATACAACCAGAATAACAATGTGCAACATCCCCAACCCAAACCCTACATTGCCCAAATCGAAACGGAGATCCAAAGAGGAACTACGGTAAGCCACCCGAAGAGGGGAAGCGACGGTACAACAATGGAATCCAAGCAGTCGATGGAAATTGCTGCCGGACTCCAAAACAGCCTAGCCGGGAGGGAGGGAAAATTCCAGAGTCAGGGGCAGACCCCCTCCCCCTCGCGACAGCAGAGCACAGAAGGGGAACCCAGCAATAGCGAAGAAAATGAAGTGGAGGAAATAAGAAATGATCTCTGGGAACTGTATAAAGCCAGACAAGAGAAATATAACAGAGATCATAGGGGACCCTACCCAGAAGCAGAAGTTTCAAAAGCCATAGAAATATTGTCAGCTGTCCTCGGCCCTCCACGCATAAACTCTCCATATGAAAACAACCCTCCACAAAGAACCCCACAGCGTAGCAGCCCTCAACATATGAGCCATAGATCCAGCCAGGGACAGACACCCCCATGGCCCCCATCGGAAGACAGAGGCATTCCAAACAACCCAGTACTAACTTACTCACCCCCAAAGGCTTCCAAAAATGAACCCCGGAGCGTGGGCACCCCCCCCACCATACCAAGAGAGAACACTGCCACCACTTTCCAAGCCCCGAGGAGCATCCGTTAGCCACCACCTTCTACCCAGCCACTCGGACCCTAGACCAGGAGAGCAGAGGTACTTTCCCAATGAAGAATTGAGCAAAATAACCCTCACGCATGCACGCTGGGCCGCGCATGCGCAGTCAACTCCAACAGCAACCTACAGACAAAAAGGACCAATGGGAAACCCAAAGGCAGCCGCTTGCATACCTATGCCTTTCTGCCCTTTTCAGTACCAAAAGGGACACCTAGAACAACAGACCGAATCTAAGGATAATTCCAAACAGCAAACCAACCTGCCCAATGACTTCCCAAAATTAAGTGTTACTGGGAAAAATCTGCCAGAGTGGGCACAACAATTTCAAATTCTACTGATGGGTCATGATGCACTGTACTTTATCCTAGACCCTCCTGAAGTACCGTGGTCCATAGAAACAGACCGCAAACACCATAAAGCCTTCCACCTACTCCTAAGCTCCATCGAGCCAGCCATTTTCCCAAGCATACCCCATGAACTGACAGTTTTTGATATATGGAACAAATTGAATGCCTTGTTTCACAGCAGCAACAGAAGCACCACCAGCCGGATCTCCAGGGAACTCCACTCTGTGAGATTAAAACCCGGCACCCCCATGGGTGAGCACCTCCTGAGATTAAACTCCATGAGATCCCAGCTGTTACAGCGTGGTGAAGCAATCGCTGAGGAAAGCATGATCAGCATAATACTCAACTCCCTGGACCCCAGCTGGAATAATTTCCTGGATCAGCTTGACGCAATAGAATGTGAAAACATGCCACTGGACACATTGGCAGGAAAACTCATAGCGCATGATAACATGAGGAGGGACAGATCAATCATACACAGAGACACCAAACCAGGTAGAATGGTGAAGTTCATGGAGCCAATCAACCAGCAACAAGGCTGTTTCTTCTGTGGTTCAAGGGACCACATCAGACGGAACTGCCCCAAAATAAAAGGGAAGGAAGACCACACACAAAGGGAAAAATACACACCTGAAAACAACGCAAGATGAACACAGGCGGAATAGGTCGCCCAGCCCCGGAAGGGAACACAGATACCAGAAGCATGAATTCAACTCCATAAACGACACAGAAGGCAGAGTATACCCCACCGGTGCCCTGGATAACAAAAAATATTGGCTAATAGACTCAGGGGCAACCATACACACTTCATGCAACAAAGACCTATTTGACTCATTCACAAAAACATCCTTCCGAATAAAGGTTGCAAATCAAAAGGAAGCTCACGTAATGGGAAAAGGAGACATAAACATCCCAGGTTTGGGAAAAATCAATGAAGTCTTATTCATCCCCGAAATTCCATACAACATACTAGCCGCATTCAAGCTATGTGAAGACACCACCGCGGAATTGCTTTTTAAGAAAGGTAGAGTATCCATCACCAACAAAGAAGTAAACATCGGGGAAGTGATCATCGTGGGCGGTCTACCCTACTACGTGCCCACTGGAGAGGTGATAAAAGGGATCACGCTAGTACATGCAAAACAGAAACAGAGGAAATAAAAGGGGAAAACAATAGACATAATATCTCCAAAAATCACGCCGAAGCAAGTGTTGCAGAACTACAGGGGGAAGAAAATTCAGACATTGAGTATACTAAAGCGACAAATCCCCATAGCACCACTGTCATTTCCATAGGGAAACTCATGCACGACGATTGCGCTCATCTGCTACACAGAAGATTAGGACACACCAGTTTCTCCACAGTCAAAAAAATGCAAGAACATGCAGAAGGTCTGAAGGTGAAAAACTGTGACAAATACCTGGAATGCTCTGTGTGCCTAAGCTCAAAGTCCAAGGAAATGCCAAGACCAAAAACGTCGAAGAGAAGCACATCTCAGGCTTTTCAACTCCTACACATGGACCTAGTGGGGCCACTCCCCACCTCTATAAACAAAAAGAAATTCTTTCTGACCATCGTTGATGACTACAGCAGATATGGATTTGTTTACATGCTCAGAGACAAAGGTGAAACCTTTACAAAGTTCAAGGAATTCTGCAAGAGAGTGCAAACTCAACACAACTCACAAATAAAACAAATAATGACAGACAGGGGTTCTGAATTCCTCTCAAGGGAATTCAAGGAATGGATCACTTCCCGAGGCATGATGCACTCCACCACCGCACCTTTTTCGGCTTTTCAAAATGGAATAGCTGAACGCAGGAATGGGGTACTACAGACCATGATGAGATGTGTACTCGAAGATGCTGGACTAAAGTTCTCTTATTGGGATGAAGCATTAATGTATTCAAATTACACCCTCAACAGGATCTGGTCGAGTGTAGTAGAGAAGACCCCATACGAAATGCTGTACAAGCGCAAGCCTAGCCTCTCTCACCTCCATATCTTCGGGGTAATGGCCGATGTCCACATACCAAAGCAACTAAGGAGAAAAGGGGACAAGGTATCGAAGAGGCTGAGATTTGTTGGTTATGAACCAGGTTCAAAGGCATACAGATTCATAGATGAGTATCACAAGGTAACCATCTCCAGATCAGCTGCGTTCCATGAAAATGTAAACTGGATGAAGTTATACTCAAATGAGGTAGTAACTGACAGGCGTACTCAAGATACACCAAGTCTTCCTGGAGAATGTAAGATTGAAGAAAACAACACAAATGACGACACAAGTGAACGTCAAGAAACAAGGGAGACCACCAAAGCGTCAAACAGGAGGTCTAACAGAGCTACAAAAGGCCAAACCCCCAAGCGCCTGGAAGACTACGTGATGTCCATAGGCGATTCGACTGGCATACCCGACAACTACGCCAACGTGAAAAAGTTACCAATTGAAGAACAAATAAAATGGGAGCAAGCGATGAAAAAAGAATTGGACAGCCTCAAGGAACTCAATGTATACACTCCGATGGAACCACCAGAAGGACAGAAAACCATAGGCACAAGATGGGTCTTCAGGGTCAAGACCCTTGAAAACAACGAAAAACTTTACAAGGCCAGGCTCGTGGCACAGGGTTTCGCACAGAGATTCCCAGATGACTACACCGACACGTATTCGCCGACCGTTAGGGCCGAAAGTGTGAAAGCTGCACTAGCCTTAGCTTCAATCCAAAAAGAGTACGTATACCAGTTCGACGTACAAACGGCCTATCTGCACGCGGCCTTAGACAAGAAAATATACGTCAGAGCACCCCAAGGAATTGAGATGAGAGAAGGTGAGACCTGGCTGCTAAACAAGAGTCTTTATGGATTAAAACAATCTGGCAAAATGTGGTATGAGTGCTTATCTAATGCATTGGAACAGATGGGTTTCTCACACACCCAAGCCGACAGATGCATTTTTGTCAAGAGAAATGAAGGGGATATAGAAAAAATACTGGTTTACGTTGATGACATTCTGTACATAGGGAAAAGTAAGGTCAAATGTGACTACTTTGTACAAAATCTACGAGAAAAATTCACTCTGAAGTTACTAGGGAAGGTAAACAATTACTTGGGAGTCAAAATATCCGAAGTAACTGGTGGTTTTTCCCTTTCACAAGAAGATAAAATAACTGAACTGTTGGAGAAATGCAACATGGCTGATGCCACCCCTTCAGACACACCAATGCAAACTGATTTTTTAAGGATCACGTATAGTTGCAATGAAATTTTTGGAGATAACACATTATACAGATCCACCATAGGGTCACTACTCTACCTGGCCAATTGGTCCAGACCGGACATAAATCTGGCAGTGAACCTTTTATCGAGACATCAGAACAACCCAAAGACATACCACTGGAATGCAGTTAAGAGACTATTAAGGTACTTGAAGAAAACTAAGGGTGCCATACTATCAATTGTCCCCTCAATAACTGAGAGACCCACCCTATCATGCTACGCAGATGCAGATTGGGCTGGAGACATTGAAGGGAGGAAAAGCACATCCGGTTACGTGATTTTTTTAAATGGCAGTCCCATATATTGGTGCACGGGGAAACAAAAATCAGTATCCACTTCCACAGCAGAAGCAGAATATGCTTGCCTATCCGATGCAGCGAATGATTTGATATGGTTCAATAAATTAATATCCGAAATTTGGGATGAACCGACTCTCCCCATTCCTATACATGAAGATAATAAGGCCGCAATTGAAATCTCAAAAGCATACGCGGTAGAGTGCAGATCCAGGCACGTTGATATCAAGTATTGCAATGTAAGGCAAATGTGCGAAAAAGGCTTCATTAAGATGACTTACTGTGACACCAAGAAACAAATTGCAGATATTTTAACCAAACCTCTCCCATCGGATCAACATCGATATCTTGCAAACAAGATGGGACTTATCATCGAGAGAGAAGAATTGAAAACTACAGATGAAGATGCAATGAGACATTAGAAGGGGATTTTGTCAGATAAATAATGTCTCACTGCCCTTCGTCACCAATAACCACAATGCACCATTCCCCTCTGAACTCCGCCCTTATCCTTCCCTCTGACCCCTCACCCAAACTCCTCCTCCCTGAAAGAAGGTTATAAAATAAGGTTCACCTCACCATGAGGCCCTCCAGTCTAATGGCGTCCTCCCTGAGGACACTGTGAGAGAGGAGATGTGTAATTAATAAAGCCTCTGAACATATTCTGGCGTCTGTGGTCATTTTCAGTAAAACCATTCCTAAATCCTCAACAAATCAATTGTTCAAAGCCTATCTGAAAAGAAAGGACTACAGCAGGGATTCTCAACCTGCGGCCCACAGGCTGGATGCACCCTGCCACTGCCTCCACCACACCAGGAAGAGCCATGTGGTGGAGGGAAGGGCAAAATGGCCATCCAGTCCCTGAAGCTGTCTGAGGGAGCATGACCCAGCCCCCGACTTTAAAAAGTTGAGAACTCCTCGATTACAGATATGGTGAGACTTTATTGAATATGTGTTGCAAAAATCTAAAGGTCAAGCCAGGTCAAGAAAGTATTAGTTTCTAGAAATAGAGAAAGGTATAATAATTAAAAACAGAGGATTAAGATATGTGGAATAGAAGGAATGGTTTAAAGGGTGGAGAGTGCACTTGTTAATTGTTAAATGTTATATATTTTATGTAATATAAATAAGGATGGCTAAATAATGCAAATCTGATAACAAGCTATATACTGTTATGTTTTTTTTATTATTCTTTTTCTTTTTATATTTTACATGTGTATTTTTCTGTGTTTTGAAAATTAACATTAAATTTTTTTAAAAGGCATTAAAACACATGTAAGAATGAATAGAACCACAATAACAATGTACAACATCCCCAGGCCAAACCCTACATTGCCCAAATCAGTTGTTCACAGCCTGTCTGAAAAGGAAGGACTTTGCTTGTCTCTTGAAGGACAGGAGGGAGTACATAATCTAGCCTCCCAAAAAAACAAAAAAACATTCCAGGACTTGGGAGCAGCCATTGCAAAGGTCTTATCTTATTTAATCACTAGATTTGCCTGTAAGGGTGCAGGATCAAGAGAAGTGCCTCCCCTAGGAACCTCAGGAGCTGGGGAAGAGTCTGATATAAGAAGATACAAGCTGGACCCAAGCTGTATAGTGCTTTGTGGCTAATAAAACATCACTTTGAATTAGGCCCGTAAATGGACAAGCAGCCAGAGAAGCTATTCTAAAAGGGGTGTTATGAATACAGAAGGTGATACAAACATGGAAGGCATTAATATTAGCCCATGCAGGAGAAGGACCGGATCATATGAAGGATGAGGCTGCACTGCATCCTTGCACAGATCTGTATTTAACATAAAGATGGAAAAGGAATAATCTTTCTAAGTCCACTCAACGGGACTGCAGTGGCTCAGTGGTTAAGAAGCTCATCTTGTTAGCTGGAAGGTCGGCAAGTTGGCAGTTCAAGACCTGAGTACCGCATGCCGCATGATGGAATGACAGAATAGTGCCTGTCTCTGTCCCAGCTGCTGCCAACCTAGCAGTTCGAAAGCAAGAAATTGCAAGTAGAAATTGCAAATAGGGACCATTTCATTGGGAAAATATCTTGGGGACATGAAAGGATCCTCATTTGGACCTCCCCTGAGAGGAGTTCTTCCAGCAAAAATCCTTTCAACCCGAGAAAGCACCTTTGTGTGCTTCTGACACAATTTTTTAAAAAATCCACTCAACTTCATTCTTGAACCTGAAACAGAAATTAGTAGAAAGAGAAGTTTTGCAAAACTACCAGAAAGTAGCTGCTTTCCTTAGATTGTTCCTAAAATCCCTAGAAACATTTGTTTCTATCACAGAGAGAAAAATCAGACCTTCAGCCAAACTATAGCTGTTGTAAAAAAGCTTTAAAACTTTAAAGAGAGTAACAGAAATTGGTAGATGATGTGCAGCAGCCAGGGAAGCTACAAGCGCTGCTTTTTGTCATCACTGCCTGTCAAATGAAAGCTGGCAATTGAAGAAACAACAGTATAAAAATGCTCAGCAGCAGCAACAAGAAAGAGTTACATCCAATATACCTAAAAATATTATGTGGTAATGATTCTTACTGGGAGAAAGAGTATCCCAAAATTTCAGGAGAGATTTTTAAAATCCAAGCATAAAATAAACAAACATGTATACAAGGGGAACTTAATTTCAATCTTGATTCAGGACAACCTAAGCATATCCCCTGAAAGGGTTTTCACACTCCTGGAATCAAATGGAGGTGAGTGTGTTCTTGTTCCTGATGACAGTGAACTAAAAGCAAAAGTAGTTGGCAAAGGAACTGTGATCTGGAAAGATCTGGAAACCATGTCCTGTGAAGAATGGTTGGAGGAGCTGGACCTGTTTAGCCTAGTGAAGAGAGGACTGAAAGGGGATCTAACAAACAGTCATCATCAAATATTTGCAGGGCTCTCAACTGGAAGATGGGGCAAACTTATTTTCTCCTGCTCCAGAGGGCAGGACTTTAAGTAACAGATTCAAATTACAAAAGAACTGATAACTAAACAGTTAGAGCTGTTTGAAAATGGAGCAGACAGTCTCAGGAGGTGATGGATTTTCTATTAGGTTTTTTAAAAAAAGAAGATTTGGGTGACCACTTGTTGGAGTTGCTTTAACAATGGATTTGCTGCTTCTGCCAGCAGCTGGCCTCAATGGCTCTTGGAATTTCTTCTACCTCTATGATTCTGTGATCTGTAAAACTCCAGAATCGAGTTATTAGGTTAGATATACCAGAAATGGCAAATGAGCTTATATCATTGAGCAAAACTACAGATAAAGGAAGTAAAACTGAATTTAAAGATCATGGTATGATGACACGCAGAGGAGAAGTATATTATGTAGTCTCCAAAACAAAAGGCATGTATGAACTGCATATATGGAAGCACAGATCTGAAACAGCGAAAGCAATAAAGGCCATACAAAAATGAGTGTATACGTTTATGTCATTGCAGATTTGGCTACGAAGATACTTCTAAACCTGAAGATCTGCAAAAAGGGCAGTTAGCCAAAAGCATGAAGGTTTCACCTTGAAAAGTGGAAAGATGTGCTTGATGAATTAAAGTTATGAAACCCACCTTGTCAAAGTAGAGTGGAAGAAATACAATCTCCCTGAATTGATACACAAGGAGGTTTAAAGCTCAATGCTAGTAGCATCACAAGAAATAAGTAACTCCATATTTATGTTTGTTGATGCTTTTTCAAGGTATCCTCTTTCAAAAAAAAAAATGCTTGACAAACTTAAGGACAAACTTGAACTTTAACTAACAAAGTCCAGAAAATACTACAAAAAGCTCTGCAGAGACAATGTAGGGGAGTTCATCTCTGGAACAACGCAGCAGTATCTCTGTGAACTAGAAATAGAACATAACATGAAGGAACAGAACATAAAAGCAAAGACTGGGAAGAAGTCAACAGAGTAGTAAGATCTCTAAAAAGCATAGCACGTCTGAAACTAGAACTGTCAGCAGCCAAAGATCGCAGACTTGTGATATACACAGACAATTATGGGGCCAAGGGGACCGCTGTTTGCAAGTCGACCAACAGAAATCTGTTCTGCTGTGGGAGAAGCAGTGATCTGCTGGATAAACTGAAACCAAGAGGTAGTGATATTATTTTCTTCAGGGCGAGATTATATAGTAATCTTTGAAGAATGTAAGCAGACAGTCTGGCTATGGCTACAACCTCTAGAATCATGTATAAATGAACCAAAAACCATGAAGGATCTTGAAGACCATCAAAGGTGCATATGACTTGCACAGACATGAGTGAATTCATGTATGAACCATGAATCATAACTTTGTGAAAGTTATTCAAAGCAAGAGACCACTACAATTGGAGCAACATCTTACTGAAGAGATGGCAAACAATGTGGTGATCATGTTGATGGGCATGATCTGACACCTGAAATTGTGCAGCAAGATGCAAATCACAAACTGTATGTAAGCTTCATGGAGAAGTGATGTCATAAGTGACTGGATACAACTCAGCTTACATTGAAGAAGATGCACAGCTTTACACGGGAAAGAAAGAGAAGGACTTCCTTGGGTTTTCTAGACTGTCCTTTGTCTGCTGTAAATTGACCACCCTTCAACCTGCACTAATATAAGTTGTTGTTGATGTTGCTTCCTTCCTTCCTTTCTTTTTTAAAACTCTCTTTGGGACAAAATACCTTGTCCATGGTTCCCTGCATCACTGCATAAATTAGCCAGAACAAGGATTCTTATTATATTTCCTACCTGAGTGTACTTTTCTAATAAATTACTTGTTTCCATGAAACTTTTGGGTACTAGTTCTCAAACAAATAAGAGAAAGTACTTTTTCACCCAGAGGATTACTGGTCTATGGAACTCCCTGCCAGAAGAAGTGGTGACAGCTGTCAGTCTTGACAGCTTTAAGAAAGGATTAGACAAGTTCATGGAGGACAAGGGTATCAATGGCTATAATTATGGATACTTAAGGACAACCTCCGGGTTGGAGAGATAGGCAGGATATCTCTCAATGCCATTTCCAGGGAATCCTAAGAAGGTGAAGGCACCTGCTTGGGAATAATACCCTGAAGGAAATGGTGAGGCACTGTGTGAGACAGAATGCTGGACTGGATGGGCTGTGGCCTCTTCCAGCAAGGCTGTTCTTATGTTCCTTGTTGTAATTAATTAATATAGGGGCTTTGTTTTTAATGAATAAAGTAGTTGCCTTGAGTTCCTAATTCCCTGGACAGAGCTAGAGATGCCTGTGAATGCAGCCTTCTAAACAGGTATTGATTAGTTTACTTATTATGTAGTCATAACAGGCTGAAATCTATGGTAATGGACCTAAATTGGTGAACTTTGTCTGCTGTGCTTTAATTGGTTAAAACCCTGGAAGAGGAGGGATGAAGAAAAAGATGGGTTTTAGTTGTTGGAGAATGTGAAGGAGAAAAAAACACTTGGATTTTGCCTTTCTTTAGGATTGCTTGCCACGATGCATGCTTGTGAGTAAAACATAGGAGAAGGAAGCGGCCAGGGTGTCGAACAATGGAAGGTGGGGGAGATAACACCCAAAGCGATGGGGCTATAAAATAGAAACTCTTTAATATGGAAAATCTGTCACGGATAAGCAACAACAATGTTGAGCAACACTAAGAAGGAGATCTCAAGCGAGACCAAACATATGAAATACAACTATGAATTGGATCCTACTAAGTTCACATATAGCACATAGAAATCATCTTATATCATATCTTGAATAAACACAATGCACATTAGGTAACAATCATGTAAACATCCAGTAATCATCAAGTAGATATCGAATAACTAATATAGGTTCAAGAATAGTTCATTTGGAAGTCATATATTAGCAAAGAAAGTCCATAAGTGAATTGAAGCTGGAATTGCCGGGGAAGCCGTGCATAGACTCAAACGATGTTGGGAAAGAGACCAGCAAATATTTTCCTTTTTTCTACATTTCTGAATCTTTATAATTGTTCTTCTAAATAAATCTGATTTACTGGTCTCTGGAAGGTGGCATGAGTCCTATGATAGTGGGATAAGAGTGGATGCTTATCCTTACACTTGTTTTTCTAGATTAAGAAGTGTAGATGTAATTTCTTTCTAAAGGGTTTTGCTAAGCATTCTGATTTTTATCTAAGTTTTAGTTGCTGCCTGCTGCTGCTGCTTGCTCTGCTAACATATCTGTCCTTCCTCTCTTCCATTACTATACACATGGAGACTTTTCTGTAAAATTTGGCTTAATTATCTAGTATTACTCTTAAAACCAGTGCAGGATCACAGATTTCTTAACAGTCATATAAACACTGAAATTTTCTGAACAGTCATATGTCGTTCTCATTATACAAGCCTCATTTTTCAGAATGAATCTTAATTGAGCCCATGAATTTAAGAGAACTTAACCAGTTAGTGAAATGTTAGTGCCCTCAATGACAACCAAACAATGAACAACCACCTGGAATTGAATACTAATATTTGACTCACTATACTCTGGAAGGGGCATTATTAAGATCCTAACCCCTTCCTAAGGACACTTGCCTTAATTCATCAGGAATTATTTCATCCCTGCTTCTATGAGTGGCATTTTTTTTCATCCCTCCTGCCAATGATCTTTAATTCTAATTAATTCCCCAGGTGATGACATTGGCCCCTACTATGTGCAGTTGGCATTTGCTTTACATTGATGGACTAGAAGGGACACTTCTCACCTGCTGTGAATTCTCTACACAGAATGAAAACTCTCTGTCACTCTTGACTCATCAAACACTTGTGCTGTTAATTGACCAGGCTTTCTTTCCAGTCACCCCAGGAGAGCTACCATCTTGGCTTTGCTAACTGTTGGAGGCTGTTGGGGCTAATGCAGTATTGATGAGGAGACAATAGGACTACAGAAGGATTTGCTTAAACAGGAAGTATTTTTAGACTCACACAGTGCCTGCCTAGTGAGAACCACCATGACACAGACCTTTTCTGGCTGCTGTCTAGCATATGCCCCCTCTTTTCAAAAACCTTGTCCAAACTCTGCTTTGTTTTAAATTGATTACTTGTTTTAATTTGTTTGATAGCATTTGAAGGCCGCATGAGTCAAAAGAGAGTTGGCAAATATTTTAGTAAATAAAATATATTGTTTGGATTTTGTCTACAGTGACATATTTTTGATTTTGTGAATCCGGGCTTTACTTTGCAAGTACATACCACTGCTAGGTATTTATTAATTTATACTATTCTGCAATGTAGTATTGAAAATAGTTCTGTAATAATAATTTCATGTCATAAATTGTTCTGGAATGCAAGGATTTTTGCTGGAGAAACTCCACTCAGGGGATGCCCAAATGAGGCTCCTTTCATGTACCCAAGAGCTGGGACAGAGATGGGTGCTCAATCTGTCATGCAGTACCTGCATCTTGAACTGCCGACTTGCCAGCCTCCCAGCTAACAAGGTGAGCTTCTTAACCACTGAGCCACTGCAGCCCCAAAATGGCTCTACAAAAACAAAAACAAATTAAATATCAGTTCAAACAAATGGACAACAGAGGTTGCATGAAAGCAATTCAATAGCAATAAAAATATAATAGCACTCCATTAACCCGGTTGAATGTTATTTTGAATAAAGTAGTCTTGAGAAAGTACAAAAAAGCACAGTGAGGGGCTGGACAAATTTTTTGAATCTGGAAGTTGCACATCTGGGGCTGCTGCATACAAGGCCTTTCTGTCTTCCTCATAAAATGTTTGTCAGAAAACGATGAGGCAGCCTCTTCAGTTCACTCCACAGAGAAAGCAGGTTCATATGAGCATATCATGAGGCCATATCATGAGGAACAACATAAAGTATAAAATACTTCAATTTGCTCTGCAAGGAAAAATCCCTGGGAAGAGAGGTCCTGGATGTAGACAGACTTCATGGCTGAAGAACCTGAGAGCCTGGTGTGGCATGTCCTGGGAAGAACTGTTCCAAGGAGTTAAGAACAGGAAGACTATCACCATGATAATAGCCAATATCTGGAATTGATATGGCACCTGAAGAAGAAGAAGGGCAAAGAAAATCTTTCTAACTTCTGGAAATCATCTGGGTTGTGTTAGCAACTTTCACAACATGTGGGTGATGGTGAAGAACAAGCTCATAATTACTTTCTAAAATTAGGGAATATCTTGAAGGCATTTAATTATTTTAAGTTCTCTTGTAGTCCTAACATGCAGCACCTTAAGAATTCCAGGGTTTGACTTAACATAACAGGGCCCAATTATTCTAGAAGGCAGCTGAAGACACCAAGCACCACATCTCCTCCTCCTCCAGCCACACCAACACCAGAGAGGATAAAGGGCTGCTGGGGTCCCGAGGCAGCTGAAGACACCAAGCACCACATCTCCTTCTCCTCTAGCTGATGCCCTCGACCCTCCCTCCTGGGGTCGATGAGTAGATAAACTGTGCTCCATTGAGCTTGCCAAGCCTGGACTCCTTTGAGGACGTTGAGCCCGGACTTTGTCAGAGGATCTTGAGCCCTGGGCTCTGTCGAAGATGTTGAGCTCTGGGCTCCAACCCCTGGGCCTCACTATTGTCTGGCTGTGGTGCCGACAGAGGACAATGTGGTTTACCTGATTTATTTGTTGTTCTATTGCTTGTATTTATTTATCGGGATTTATTGTGCTTTTGATGTTCATCTGATATTTTGTGATATTTTGTGATGCTTTGTGATATTCTGTTAGCCGCCCTGAGTCTCATTGCAAGTGGGTGGCATACAAGTGTAAACAAATTAACAACAACTACAGCAACAACAACATCCAAGACATATATGAAGACTGTATTCATGGTGGGTGGGGTGGGGGAGATGACTATTTCTCCAGCTGCAGTATCAGCTTCATGTTTTATGATCTGCAGACAAACCATTTGAAACTCATCTGCTGCTCTATATCTTGCACCTGCATGATCACGTAAGATTGCAGTTGATAGATAGCATAATTTCTTTCTCTCTCTCCTCCCCCCTACCCCAAGGAAAGATGGAGAAACTCTCACAAATCTTCCAGAACAGAGAAAGTCTGGAAGTGGCTATAAAATCTGCTATAAAGCAGGAGGAAGAGTACAAAAGTGGTGCAATAAATGCAGAGATCATTTCCATCTGTCACAATACTGACTAGGTAGTTTATTCAGCTAGAGAAATGGCATGTCTCAAGCGAATGTAGTTTAGAATTCTGTTAAGATCATGCTGTCACTTAATACATGGAAGATGGTACTACTGTGGAATGTGGGTAGAAAGGAAAAATGTTCTATCTACTACCTTGAAGAAGGTCAACTAAATAACATCAGTTGTTGTGGCTGTAAATAACCACACAAGCCAATATGTTGGAGTGAGACTTTTGGACCTCACACAGATCTTGAGTTTGTGTAAATACAGGAAGATTTGGGGTCACAGATTTTGCTTGCCTATTCATACCAACCAACCACCCTCATACACGAGTAACAAAATGAAGGAGGTATCTAAGGGGTTCTTCAGTGACACTTTGTGTCTTTTGCTTAAGAGGACTTTTAATTCAGCCATATTAGTGAGTCACTCTAGTGTTTTCTAATGTAAATTTGAATAGATCATCTCAATGTTGGCTTCTAAACATGGGGAGGGTGATTTCTGCTGGATGCACTGGATCCTCCTAAGACCACCTATTCAGAGACATAAAGAATTGTTCCCTCACATCTCAACTCAACACAGATTGCCCTCTACTCTCGCATATCTTCTCTGCTCAATTCTTCTCCTCACTTCACTCTTCACTTTCCTCCTTGTTTCATCCAACTACTGTGCAGAGAGGCATGTAAAGTAACATAGAGCAATGCAGAAAAGAGCACACAGGTCATGTTGTGACAAAGCAGAATTAAAACACACCATCACCCAGGGGCAGAGTAGAAAGAAACTTGGAAAGCAAGGATCTCTCTCTCTCTCTCTCTCTCTCACACACACACACACACACACACACACACACACACACACACACACACACACACACACACACACACACACACACACACACTTTTTAACTCTGCTGACACTAGCATCAACTCTGCACTGTGTGGATACTGGAATGTGGTACTGGTATCATGGTTGCAAAGGAATTTAAATCAATGTCCAGTGCGGATGGGCTCTTCATCTTACATCCATGTAAAACTGGAGAAATCACCCAGCAATTCTAATCTCGTATATCTCAAGCAGAACTTGGGGGAATTGGCCGAACTCCTATTAACTATGCTTGTGGAAGAGAGAAGACGTCACAAGGAATGGCAATACTCAGTAATTTAAAATTTTCAACTTCTTTCCCATGTCTCTTCCATCCTCTGAGTGATTCTTTTCATCATGTGGAAGTTGTGAGGGCTGTGTAACAGAAGGTAAAGGTTGCCCTTGCTCAAACGCCAGTCGTATCCAACTCTAGGGAGCAGTGCTCATCTCCATTTATAGCCAAAGAGCTGCTCGAATAACATTTGCAGACATTTTCATGGACATGTGGCATGCTTGCATGCCTGGACACTGGATTGCACGGAACACTGTTTACCTTCCCACCAAAGTGGTCCCCATTTATCTACATGCAATTTCTTGCTTTCGAACTGCTAGGTTGGCAGGAGCTGAGACAGAGATGGGAGCTCACTCCATCATGCAGCACTTGGGTCTCAAACTGCTGACCTGTCCACCTTCCAGTCATCAAGTTCAGCGTCTTAACCACTAAGCCACTGCAGTTCTACAGAAGTAGAAAGCCTTTAATTCCCCAAAAGTCACTGCTGCCCTATGATACCACTGGCATGAAGAGATGTTTTGTGATTAAATGTGCTTCTTCTGTTTCATGGCTCCCAAGCAATGAAAGGGGCTATTAGAGAGAAAGAAAAGCTTCAGGATAGAAGTAGGAAGTTTTTAATTACTAAAAATCACCCCTGCCCATAAGATTTCCACTCTTCCTCAGACATAGATTTTGTGACATGATTCCAGACATTATGTTTTAGAATAGCAACCCTAGACATTCACAGCCAGCTTGGCCACTTGCTTTTGGGCAAGCTGCCCAGTAATTCTAGGGAACATAAAACCTTTTTTTAGGCTTTTGTCCCAGGTTCCCAAAAATAATACTTGAATTCCACAAATTCAGTTAAAATCTGCTATAGCTCTGTAACGGCAGTGGATTTCATTTCAAGAAATCTCCATTACATTGTGAGAACAGCTTAAAATAGCTAAATCCATACATGCATTTGCATATCACAGACTTTCTGGGAAAGTCTGATTGTAGCTGCTGAGGAGGGTGGATTAGTGTAGTCATTCTCAACTTCTAGCTCTGCAGATATTTAGGACTTCCATTCCATGAATCTCTCAGGTTTGGGCCTGTTTGTTGTGACCTCTGGGAATTAAAGTACTGTACCAAACATCAAGAAGGCTAAAGGTTAATAACCACTGGGCTCCATGTCTTCTTCCAACTCTGTGATGGCCCTCCTTTATTAAACTACCCAGGCCCACTTAAATATTTCACAGAAGTTTAAAGAACAGGAAACATTATGCAGAGACATGTCTGAGAATCTCCCACGCAGGTTGCACAGAGGCAGGCATTACCATTATGTTGACTAACTAAAATGACTCACTCCAGCACTAGGGAGCCCTGACTCTTCCAGTGCACAGTGCAGGCCACCATTGTCATTGCAGAGCTATAGCAGATGTGTGATCTACTCTAGCTGTGACAGTAGCTGCCTGTATAGCTGCAGATTAAAGGCAGGAGGCTCAGTGGTTAAGGGCCTTGTTAGCTGGAAGTCTGGCAAGTCAGCACTTTGAGACCCAGGTAGTGCATGACAGTTTGAGTGCCCATCTATCCCAGCTCCTGCCAACCTAGAAGTTCAAACTCAAGAAATTGCAAGTAGATAAATAGGGATCACTTTGGTGGGAAAGGATCTTGGGGACATGAAAGGAGCCTCCTTCTGCCGACCCCTGAGCAGAGTTTCTCCAGCAAAAATCCTTTCAACCCAGAATAATTTCTGACATGAAATTATTATTATTATAAAGGTAGGAAACTGCGCTGGTAACTGGTGGGCTTCTACTCCTGAGTAGTGTCATGCCTGCAGAACAAAAGCATTCTGTGGCATTCTTCTGATTGATGCCCACATCATACCAAGGGGTTTGAGCCATTCTTTTACTCCTGAAGAAGCTGCTTTTTCTCCCTGCAAGTCACTAATTATTTTGCTGCTGAAATCGCTTCCAGAAGAGCCACTGAATGCCAACAAATGGAGAAGCTCAGCATTCAGCTAACAAAGCCATGGCAAGGCCTGATTAGGAATTGTATCAAGGCCATCATCCTTAGAACAATTCCTTTCATCCCACCCACACCACATGCAAACCCAATCACAGTCCCATCCAAATGAGCGTCTGCTTGCTCTCCAGTTGCTGCCTGTGAAGCAGAGCCTTTTATTGGCTAGGAGACCTTTTTTGGCTGGTGATGAGAGCAGGCACCTGGCAGCAGAGTTCCCTCCTGTTATGCCCTTTCTAATGCACCTGGGCACAGAGCATCAATGCACAACCCTTTCAGCCAAATAAGCCCCTTTGCCTGGTGCTCTGTTGAGAAACCCTCCGCAGTGGCATGGAGTCAAGAGGAGGCATTTCCTGCCTGCCTATGGAACTATCCTTTGACTGAGCCGAGCCAAGCAGAGACAGCCACAGAACACAAAACGTAGGTATGTCAAAATCAGCAGATGGCCTGAATTTGGAAATAATTAGTTGTAAACAACTAATTAATGTCACTTTTAAAATTGGCAGATGGCCAGAATTTTGGAAATACAGTAATTAGTTATAAATACCTAGCCAATGTGGAAATGGCAGTAAGTTCCATTTCCACAATGATTGCAACATAACTACATTACATTAAAATTGCAACTTAACAAAGGATAATGCCACTGACTTTGCGGAGTAACTGTAACTTTTTAGTATCTTAGTAACTGAAAAGCTAGGTTTCATTAAATGATAGACAAAAACTGCTAGTATTGTACCTTATCCTTATCGATGGAAATCCATCCAGAAAAAAGATGGAGACCTATCTACTTACATGTGATTTTCCCCTGCATAGTATAAGCCTTGTCTGATTGAACCTACTACTCCCCAAGGTAGCAAAAGGTGAGCAATTTTGTTCATGTCTGGAGATACAAGCTTATTGTGGGTCAATGAGAGGTCCTGCCAACTATACGAAATATGATGTTCACTCTGACTTCAGCCCTGCTGAAAAGGTAGAAATGTCAAGGATGGTTTCAAAGACTGCACCAGATGCCCAAGGCTTGAACAAGAAATGATTGAATGTTTATTAATTGATTAGTCTTACGACCTTATCAATAACATAGCAGAAGAATTGGAACAAGGAAAGATCATACCATGAGTTTTTCCCCTTTTCTACTTGTGCTTGAGATTTATGACTGAGGTGAAGTGTTACCAACTGAAAATGACTAAGGAGCCAAATTGTAGGATTGAAAGAAGTGCCCAGGTCCAATGGCCCTCTTGTAAATAGTTCTTGAATAAATGTTTCTCTAGATTTAAATGCTGTTGGACCTACCTTATGATTACCAGCAGGTCTAGTAGCAGCTCCCCCGGTGGCTTTGTGGTTAAATGCTGAGCTGGAGACTGGAAGGTCGGGTTTCGATACCTGAGAGCTGCACTTAAGGACATGAAAGGAGCCTCATTCGGGCGTCCACTAAAAATCCTTTCAACTCAGAGTAATGTCTGACATGAAATTATTATTAGCTGGTCTAGTGGTCTCTTTGACATTCATTTACCCTTGAACAGGCTGAACTCCCTCACAACAATCAAAAATTTAGCAGGACATCTTATAATCTTTAAATTATACAGTGATACCTCATACAACGTCCAAACTTGGTTCCACAAGTTTGGACTTTATACGGATTTGGACTTTGTATGAGGCATGCAAAATGCTAGCCGCGATGCCTCATACAACGTCCAAATCCTTGTTGCGATGCCTCGTACAACATCGTTTCCATAGAGATACATTGTACTGTAACAGCACAGACTTCAGGGCAAAGTCAAGGAAACAGACAGGAAACTGACAGAACTTTAAGAAATCATTGTCTAAAGGCTAAATACATTACAAAAACATGTCAAACAACCCTGATTGTCCAAAAACCTGAAGAATGCTGCAAAAATCCCAGGAATGCTTCTAAAAATTCTGATGAAAAATCCAAAAAAATCCAAAATCACACTCAAAACCACTCCAAAACACTCTTTGCCTCGTGCAAACCTCACAAGAGCAATGCACGCATGTGTCCTGTCTTTTATGCTGCCCAGGCACAGTGCAACCTGGGAAAAACTGAATGCCTCATACAAAGTCGAGCGACTTTGTATGAGGTAACTTTTTTCAAGAAATTAGGCGATGTTGTATGAATTCGATGTTGTATGAAGCGGACTTTGTATGAGGTATTACTATATATCCAAATTAGAAATGACAAACCCTGTGATTGCTAAAAATGGATGCTATATGTTTCTTCTGGTTTTTTTATTCTGTAACTTCTACATAAGGTACTGTCTATGAGAGCATTTTGAATCCCACCACTGCCAGTATCGATTGCCTAATGTGGCTGCCTCACTTTATCTAAATTTAGAGCCATCTGCTCATTGGTTAACTTCTAGGGAATGTGGGCAAAGTTAATGACTGGCCATGCTGACAGGGGAAGTTGAGGAGGGCTACTGTCATGGGCACTCAGGGCATAGGGACAGTTTCACAGGTGAGGAAGTTTAAAAAAGTAACAGATACTGAAAACAAGGTTACCTGAGAGACCGCATCGTCCCAAGAGTGTCTGCCCGTCCAACCAGAGCGGACCGGAGGGGCTCCCTAGTTGTGCCTTCAGCTAGAGGGGCCTGCCTCTCTGTCACACAAAGAAGGGCCTTCTCCGTGTCCGCTCCAGCCCTCTGCAACCCCCTGCCAACAGAATTGAGGCTACAGAGAATTGCTGCCTTTCAGGAAAGGTTTGAAGACCTGGCTGGCAGGGCAGGTGTGGGGCCCTAATGGGAATACGGCCCCAGCCTGATGGCTCATCTCCAGCTAGAGTCCATTTGGTGCCCTCCTTCTGTGTTTCTGTATTCCTCCCTTCCCTTTTAGCTTTTAGTTTTAAATGGGGTGGGAGTAGGAGGGTGGATAGATGGGTGGATGACGGGGGTTTTAATTTGTTTTTATATGTTTTTTTAATTGTTGTACGCCACCCTGAGTCAGGTTTTTATCTGAGTGGGTGGCATAAAAATTGAAATAAATAAATAAATAAAAATAAGAGGTAAAGGTCACCCTTGCTTGAAAGCCAGTCATATCTGACTCTAGGGTTCAGTTCTCATCTCTGTTTACAGCCTAAGAGCCAGTGCTGTCTCTGTCTGCAGACATTTCCATGAACATGTGGCTGGCATGCTTAGACACCAGAGTGTGCGGAGCACTGTTTACCTTCCCACCAAAGTGGTACTTGTTTATCTACTTGCAATTTCTTGCTTTCAAACTGCTAGGTTGGCAGGAGCTGGGACAGAGATGGGAGCTCATTCTGTCGTGCAGTACTCGGGTCTCGAACTGCTGATCTGCCGACTTCAAGTTCAGCATCTTTACCACTTGAGCCACCACACTCCCCATGAAAACAAGAAGAATGCGATAAAATAAGGAGTGCCTCATTGTTATGCTTCTCAGCGCAATACACAATATGAAAGGAAAGGTGATGTTAAGAGTTAGAAAAACATTAATTAGTCTAGGGCAGGAGGGGAAAAACAAGCACCATCTATATAGCATCTTTTTCTAGAGCTGAAATTTACACAGAAAGTGGAGCTTTGTGTGATTCACTGAAAAAGCTCCAAAGTTGGGTCTTCCCAAAATGAGTTCCAGTATGTTGTTTGTATATAGGCTCATGGACCAAGACAAGGGCCAAATGGATTATATAATTGAGGAAACAGGAAAACTCCATTTGAGGCACAGGAATGGTAATGTGTTGTTAATAGTTGATTTTAATTTCACAATATAAAATAGTAGATAGTCATCCAGTAATGCTATGTTGTGAAAGTTGACCGGTAAACAACTCTTTCGGGGGAACTTCTCTTCTTCAGACAACTTAATAGCTTTACTTTCCAACTTCTGTAAAAACAATTAATACACACTAAATTGAATGACATTAACTTTGAAATATAATATTCTTATTAACAATTATAATAACAAATATAATAACAACTCACCTGGTTACATCATACATATATGTATAGTAGCATCATTCTTTTATTGGGTCCTAACCTCCCATTGTGTTTTCTTTCTGGGCTACGGACTTACTGTATCTAAATGCTATGTCCTTTTATATGGTGATGAATCAGGTGAGTATAATGAGAGCATGCCCCTCCCGGTCCTCCCAATGCAGCTCCATGTGTATACAGCATACTAATCACAGTTTAAGGGCTAAAAATTCTAACACTAGCCATATATGCCAGGATATATCTATATAAGTACATATCACCACAATATAATTAGTTACAAGACTTCAAAAAGATTAAGCCAGAAAACAATGGCAATAAATGTACAAAACAACAGTGGGAAGAGGTCTCTTTATCTCTAAGTCCCGGCTGAATAAGTGTATATGAATTGGGAAAGCCTTGCATATTCTTATAGGGTAAGTCAAAACAGAGCTGCATACCTAGTACAGTTTAAGGGCTAAAATTCTAACACTAGCAATGCATCACAGGATATATCTATGTGAGTACATATCACCACAATGTAATTAACTACAAAACTTCAAAAAGATTAAGCCAGGTAACACTGGCAGTTAATGTTCAAAACAACAGTGGGAAGAGGTCTCTTTGTCTCTGAGTCCCGGTTGCATAAGTGTAAGTGAATTAAAGAAGCCCTGCATCTTCTTGTGGAGTAAGTCAAAACGGAGGTACAAACGTGGAGGTTCCGCAAAAATTCCAGCCATAAAGCCAAAAGTTACAAGGACAAAGACAAGGGCCAAATGGATTATATAATTGAGGAAACAGGAAAACTCCATTTGAGGCACAGGAATGGTAATGTGTTGTTAATAGTTGATTTTAATTTCAAAATATAAAATAGTAGATAGTCATCCAGTAATGCTATGTTGTGAAAGTTGACCGGTAAACAACTCTTTCGGGGGAACTTCCCTTCTTCAGACAACTTAATAGCTTTACTTTCCAACTTCTGTAAAAACAATTAATACACACTAAATAGTATTAATTTAGTATTAGTGTGTATTAATTGTTTTTACAGAAGTTGGAAAGTAAAGCTATTAAGTTGTCTGAAGAAGGGAAGTTCCCCCGAAAGAGTTGTTTACCAGTCAACTTTCACAACATAGCATTACTGGATGACTATCTACTATTTTATATTGTGAAATTAAAATCAACTATTAACAACACATTACCATTCCTGTGCCTCAAATGGAGTTTTCCTGTTTCCTCAAATGTATATAGGCTCATGGCACGCATTTGGATTTCTAACATGATTTAACATTTTTCTCTAAAGGCATAAAGGGGTGGGGGGCACTTTTAGCCACATAACAGCACTCTGGGGAAGCATCTCCCCTCCAGTTATTGACTGACCATGCTGACAGGGGAAGTTGAGGAGGGCTACTTCATAATAGGCAAAATGAAGACTGTAATGATCTTTGAGAGCCTTTCAGATCAGCAAATAGTCTATATAGATAAATGTGAAATGGGCAAAGAGATGCTGAAAGCTCTGGGAAAAGTTTCTGGGTTTATCCATTTTAAATCGCAAGTAGATTTGCAGCATGTTTCTCCTCTTGTATCCTCTTGTTCACTTCACAAAAGGTGGTGAGTGTGAAACCATTTTTGCTTGAGATGCTGATGAACAACTTTGGTTAACTACTGGTTCTGGCAAACTGGAGCAAACCTGCTGAATCCCACCACTGGATACTGAGAAGTGACATTAGTACCCTATTGGTTATTTCTCCTTAGCCAGTAGCCATTTTCTTCTGATAAACGGAGTTGTACATAGCATGCCTGAGTTCTCTAAACCAGTTCTCAACCTTTTTAAGTCAGGGGCCAGGTCATGTCCCCTCAGAAAGCTTTGGGGGCTGGATGGCCATTTTGCCCTTCTGCCACCACGTCACTTCCTGGTGTGGTGGAGTTGGTGGGGGGGGGCATATGAAATGGCACCACGTGCTGCATCCGGCCCATGGGCTGCAGGTCGAGAATCCCTGCTCTTAAACTGTCCTATTGTTTATGAGGGAAAGGGGGATGGAAGGAGTGAAGTTGAGCAATTGACAGACCCACTAAGCTCAGGGTACATTTTAACAAAGGGCTTTCCCGTCACTGTGCTGTGGGGCAGACCAAGGGTCCAACCCTGCAATTGTCAAGTAGTTTTTTCCCCCCAACATCTCTGAGCTTTGTTTCCAAACATTGTACCTCCTGGGCTCCTGTAATATTGCTTTCTTACCTCTGCAAGGGAAAGGAAGGGCAGAGAAAGCAAATAACCCTTCCAAATTCCAGGACTTTCATAAGAACATAAGAACAGCCTTGCTGGAACAGGCAACAGGAGCCCATCCAGTCCAGCATTCTGTCTCACACAGTGGCTCACCATTTGCTTCAGGGTATTCCCAAGGAGATGCCTTCACCTGCTTAGGATTCCCTGGAAATGGCATTGAGAGATATCCTGCCTATCTCTCCAACCCTGAGGTGGTCCTTAAGTATCCATAATTATAGCCATTGATACCCTTGTCCTCCATGAACTTGTCTAATCCTTTCTTAAAGCTGTCAAGACTGACAGCTGTCACCACTTCTTCTGGCAGGGAGTTCCATAGACCAGTAATCCTCTGGGTGAAAAAGTACTTTCTCTTATTTGTTTGAGAACTAGTACCCAAAAGTTTCATGGAGTGTCCCCTAGTTCTAGTGTTATGCAATAGGGAAAACAGTTTTTCCTTATCTACTTTGTCCACACCATGCATGATTTTATAAACTTCAATCAGGTCACCTCTTAGACGTCGTCGTTCAAGAGTGAAGAGGCCCAACCGTTGCAGCCTCAGATGGTAAGGAAGGTGTTCCAGTCCCCTAATCATTCTGGTTGCCCTCCTCTGCACTTTTTCCAGCTCCATAATATCCTTCTGGAGGTATGGCGACCAGAACTGTACACCATGTAAAACACCATGTCTTTCATACTGTAACACTGCCGGGATGTTACTCAATATCACCAATTTAAGAACTAAGGTTCACAAGGAACCAAGAGGAATATGTGCTTCTTTATTTGTCATATTGTACAGATTAAAAATGGATGCTCAAAAAAACATAAACCTCTTTTTCCTTCTACCTTTTCATCTGAAGAAGGGTTGTCTTCATCCTTGTTAGATCATCTAGTAAAGGTAAAGTTTTCCCTTGCTCCAAAGCCAGGTGTATCTGACTCTAGGGTTCAGTGCTCATCTCTGTTTCAAAGCCAAAGAGCCAGTGCTGTCTGCTTCTGCAGACGTTTCTGTGGTCATGTGGCAGGCATGACTAGACACTGGAGTGCACAGAATGCTGTTACCTTCCCACCGAAGTGGTCCCTATTTATCTACTTGCAATTTCTTGCTTTGGAACCGCTAGGTTGGCAGGAGCTGGGACAGATGACGGGAGCTCACTCCATCGTGCAGCACTCAGGAATCGAACTGCTGACCTCCCGCCTTCCAGTCAGTGTCTTAGCCACTTGAGCCACTGCAGTCCCGTTGATCAACTATCCCTGCAACTTTCAACTGACTGCTCAAACCAACCAACCAAGGTTATTGGTAAGTTATTTGTTTTAAACATCAAAGGTAAAGGCATATAGCAGAAAACCTCCTACACCTATTTGTCCATAGTTTGGAAAGCAGGCTCATCTCTAAACAGACAACTATATACATTATCTGCAAATTTCATCCAAGTCTGAGAAAGAAGAATAGGCATAGCACTTTTCAGACTTTCACAATAAATGGAAGCTACCATGTCAAAACCCATCAGTAGATATCCCTGGCCTACATCCATGGGATGCAGATTCCCCCCCCCCCCCCAAAAAAAAAAATTCTTACACTGTAAAGAATTTAGAGTGGACAAGCTACATGCCCTACTTTTATTCTAGAATTCCAGGATTTTGAGGAAAGACCTATTTTGCCACAGAAACATCTGTGTTTATATAAGTATACACAATATATTTAGTGCAGTAGTAATGGACAAGTTTATTCCATGTTGTCTTTTCATGTATCCATAACTTGATGCTATTTTATTTCCATATGCATCTGCAGAATGTAAATCCCCCTCAAAATTTAAATAACATTTTAATATGTATTTAAATGTACATCTAAAGTACTGTTTATATGCTTATTTTGATACATTTGAACTGACAAAAACTGTCACAACATACTGAGAAGTGCAGAAAGCTTTTAGTTACCAACATGCCAATCTGCACATTAGTTACTGAGATAACAGGCCAGGCCCTTTTACATCAGGATAATTTACTGAAATGTATTCCTCTGGCATTCCTACTCCTCATTTTCTTCAACTGCAAGAAAGAAGAGGGGATGTGAAGAAAGAAAGGAAATATATGTTCCCCGAAATGCCTCACTCTGAATATAACCACCACTCAGATGATTGCAAGCCTCAGGAAAGCATTTGGTTCTTGGGAAAAGTTACTTGTAGATCAGTGCTGTGCTCATAAGATAGGTGATAATGGGCAAGGGGACTTCTTTGACCATCACAGAACACTTCAATCAGCATGGCCACTGGTCAATCTCCAAAATAAACATCAATGCCGATTACACTTATATTTTGCTCCACAGAGTTTAGAGTACTATCTGAGTGGTTCACAAGGTAATTAGCATTCCCCACACCCACACCCACCCAAAAAAAGAAAAACCAAAAACTAAGTACTCAGTTTATTGAACTTGGAAGGATGGAAGACTGAATCAACTTTGAAACAAATATGTCCAAAATAAATAAAAAATGTCTTTCAATGTGAAGTCTGAGCCTGCTTTTGGTTGATGAGATTACCAATGTCTGGTTCCATGTTTGTCACTGTTAATTGTAACATGTGGTGCAAGTGTGCATCTGTTAGTCTGGATCTGATTGGAGATTTCAGATGTTTCATTTTGGGGAAAGCCTGTTCACAGACATAGGTGCTTCCAAAGATGGTTGCCATGTTGAGTGCATGTTTCCTGAGATTAAGATATGTGTGAGAGAGGAGAGATGCATAGAAATTAATAAAGCTGCTTCACTTGAATGTCTTTCAGAGAGTCACAACTGTAGTTTGGCCAGTTCCACTTGGTAAGTGGGATCAACAATTTAAAAGTCAATAGAAAATGGGTTCCAGAAAAGCTGTATACCCTGTTCATGGGAATGAACAGGACATACAGCCACCCATGTGGTGATTCGGCAAGTAGGCAGAAGAGGTGGTGATTTGGCAAGTAGGTGGAAATGTCAAATTCCATACCTGTCAAGTTTTGGATTTGAAAATAAGGGAAATTTTGGCCACACCCCTCTGTGGGTGTGGCCAAATCTGTGGGCGTGGACAAATATAGCCATGTGACTTGCTGGGCTCTAGTCATGCCTGCCACATGGCTATGAAAATGTCTGCAAACACAGACAGCACTGGTTCTTTGGCTGTAAATGGAGATGAGCACTGCACCCTAGAGTTGGATACGACTGGCAGAGTTTACTTTCTTAGGATCAAAGATCGCTGCAGATGGTGATTGCAGCCGTGAAATAAAAAGGCGACTAATGCTTGGGAAACAAGCTATGAGAAACCTGGGGAACATAGTTAAAAGTAGAGGCATCACCTTGCAAACAAAAAATTGCATAGTCAAAGCAATGGTATTCCCGGTGGTAATGTATGGATGTGAGAGTTGGACAATTAGGAAAGCTGAGTGATGAAAAATAGATGCCTTTGAAATATGGTGTTAGAAATAGGTTGATCCTAGAAGAAATCAACCACGACTGCTCATTAAAGGTCAAATAGTAAAGATGACACTAAAGTACTGTGGACATCAAATGAGAAGAGAGGATTCACTTGAGAAAACCTTGATGCTGGGAAAGGTGGAGGACAAAAGAAGGGGGTGGCCAAAAATAAGATGGCTAGATGGTATTGTAGATGCAATGGGCACAAAGCTGTGTGTGCCAAAGAACCCTTTTCCCATCTTCTTGGGGGACTTTTGTTTTGCTTTCTTTCTTGTTTACTTATTTTTAATTTTAAAAAACTTCTAGGAAGCAAAGAGCAGAATAGTAAATCAGCTCCTTAGGGTGAACTAGCCCTGCACGTGGCTAGACACACACACACCAATTAGGGTGGAGGAGCAAGGGATTAATTCCCCCAAATTAACCAATCTATTTGTTCCTCACTGCGACCAGTTGAAGCACCAACACCTGAGAATGTCGGATCTAGCTTAAAGAAGGGAATTAGTAAAGTAAAAAGCAACCTCTGTAGTTTCCAAGCCTCCCAGCAGCTGAGGAGTTAATCTCCATATATGAAATATCGCTCACCTAGAGTAGACTCCCGTCTCATGGTGGCAGCAGCAAAAACGAAGCCTCCATGACCATGTGGCAGGGAAATGAAAGAGAAACTACAGAAGGGAAACCCCCCCCCTCCTCTCTCTCCTTCCACAAGCGAAAAGGCACAGCGACCTCTGGTGGCAGAAAAAATATAATGTAGCTTCGCCTGTGAGGGCTCAGGTCAGGAATTTTTTTTAAAAGGGATATTCCGGGGAAATTAATAAAAAGGGAGGGGGCGGGAAGAGGGGTAAAAATAAGGGGTTTTCCTGGGAAAAACAGGATACTTGACAGGTATGGGTGATTCAGCTAGGTGGTGGACCCGTCGGTGGAGGCCCTTCATGGCCAACTCACTGGCTTCGATGCTTCCACCGACTCACACATGGGGGGCTTGATGGAATGGTACCATGGGCCGGATCCAGCCCATGGGCCATTGGTTGAGAACCCATGGTCTAAAGAATGACTGCCAGATGTATTACAGGTACCAACAAATATAGACTCTATCCCCAGTCTTGGCATGCCTTCATTTGCTCCCTGTTAGTTTCTGTACCCAGTTAAGTTGTGAACCGCCTAGAAGTGTCCAGATTATTGGACAGTAAATAAGTAGAAATAATTAAATAAAAATAGCAACTCTTCCATTTTCAATCCAACTTGAAGATCTGGCAGTTTTGACTCTATATATGGTAAAAATCAGAGTCATAGAATTTTCAGCATTAATTTGTTTGCTTGGGAAATTAATATGATAGTCCTACAGGTAATACAATCTTTGGCCTCCCCCTAGACTCATTACAGAATCTAGTCTCCTGATTACATTGTTTTCTGCTTCTCTGCATACTTAAACCTTATCTTCTTGATAAGATATGCATCCTAGAGGGGGAATGAACCAATTAAGGACATTTATTTCTAGCTATCATGTTTAACAGTGCAAATCCTATGCATGTGTGCTTAAAAGTAACTACTGTATTTCAGTTTATGTGTGTAGGATTATGTGTGTAGGATTCCAGGTTCTGTGGCAAACAACGTCAGTGCCTACAAATACTTAGTAAAGCTTTCACTTAACTTCTGATATTCAAATACTGTAACATGTAAAAGGGAGTCAAGTAGAGATATTATGCAGCATCTTTTTAGCTCTTAAGATCAAGGATAATGCTGGAAGATATTATTGGAAAATTTGGTTATTCCCTTTTGGTTAGCCAAGGTGCAAAAAACAAAAGCAGCCATACAGGTAAAATGTGGAGAGATTGTCCAAGGCTCATCACTGGCTCCCACAAACTAAGATTTTGTAGGATAAAAGAAATCTAGAAGCATTTAAAGTAGAGAAAAGGTAGTTTTACTTACAGTTATCATCTGTAGTTAAAAGAAATAAAAAAGGCCAACAGATTCCCCAGAACAGGGGGTCTTCAACCTATGGCCCATGGGCAGGATTTGACCCACAGCACCAATTCATCCAGCCCCCAACCTTGCTCCAGCCACTGCTTCTGCCACTGCTGCCGCTGCTCTATAGCAGAGCGGATGTTGTAAGGCTTACAACATCTGCCAGGCTATGGAACACCATTAGGGACACACCAAGCCAAGTAGAGGAGACAAGGATTGTGGCAGTGGAAACTGAAGCAGCGGCTGGAACGAGGTCACGGGCCAGATGATTTAGTGCCATGCAGCTCCTCTAGGCTGATAAGCAGGGAAGCGACCGGGGGTGGGGGGAGAGTGGTGGGTGGCTTGGATGGTCGCTGGCAGTAGTGTGGGGGGACTGGTGGGTGGCTCAGGGGTGATCCCACTGCTGTCACCAGTGGTGTGGGTGGACTGGTGGGTGGCTTGGGGGTGGTGATCCCACTGCCACCACCAGTGGTAGGGAGAGTGGGGGGCTAAGGGTGGTCCCGCCATCACCGCCGAAGACAGCAATGGCGACAGCACTTATCCGGCTCACCAACAGTCTGAGGGGATGTGATCCAGCCCCCAGCTTAAAAGCTTTGAGGACCCCTTCTCCAGAATATGAAGAGCTCTCCATGTTTCTTAAGTGGTTGGAGTCAGAGGAAGAAAAGAATCAACACAACAATAAAACTAAAAACAAACCAGAAGAGGGGGGAGCTTTCCTTAAATGTCAGAGGCCAGAAAATAACTTTACCCCAATCAAGTTAGTGACAAAGATCAATCACATTAGTCAGTAAAGCCCTCTCCCAATGATACCCAGTGTTAGTGCATGCAAGATGGCTAACAGGTATCTCAACAGGTATCAAGGGAAAACATCATTTAGATGGCTATGTTAATACTCCAACTAGCCATTTTGCCTGTCACACTTGTTAGCTATCTACATTCCTTGTTTTACCTTCTCTTTAATAATAATGTTTGTCATCAAGTCAATTCTGACTTATGGTGATGCTTTTCAGGGTTTTCAAGGTTGAGAATACACAGAATTGATTTACCACTCCCTTCTTCTGGGGACACCTGGCATTGTGTAGCTTGCCTAAAGCTCCATAGGCTGGCTATTCTCCCAGGAGGCACAGTGGAGAAATGAACTGCCTAAACACTGAGCTATCCAGTCCACTACATCTTTTCTATTCTTTTTGTTGAAACTATTAACTCATACAAAGTCTTCAGCTTTTAAAGAGCATTTTAATGTGTCAGATAAAATCTGAGTGTGTGGCTGTGTTTTCACTCTTTTTAGATCTGGCTTGGTTACTTCCACAGGTGTTTCATTATACAAGCCCATATTATGTAAATGATAATTGGCCTACTTAAATCTTCATTTTTCTCTCTTATTTGACAACAAAACCTCACAAGACCGAAACCTTCCATGAAAAAAGCCTTCACATTACCTAGAAGAGTATCTGCATTAGAATCTAGTAAAATCTACTAGGGTTGCTGTGGAGTGGGTGCAGAACATCATTAACTCTTCACTGGAGGGAAGCAAGTTGCCCTCCTGTTTGGAAGATACAGTTATTCACCCACTCCTCAAAAAGTAAAATCTAGCCACAGATATCTTAGATAATTATAGGTAAAGGTAAAGATCACCCTTGCTTGAAAGCCTTTCGTATCCAACTCTAGGGTTCAGTGCTCATCTCTGTTTCAAAGCCAAAGAGCCAGCGCTGTCTGCGTTTGCAGATGTTTCTGTGGTCATATGGCAGGCATGACTAGACACCAGAGTGCATGGAGCGCTGCTTATAGACCTGTAGCAAATATTCCCTTTTTGGGCAAGGTCATCAAGAGAGTAGTGGCAGATCAGCTGCAGGCGTTCTTGGATGAAACCAACTGCTTGGATCCATTCCAGTTGGGTTTTAGACCTCATCATGGCACCAAGAGTGCATTGGCCACACGGCAAAATGACCTCTGGGAAGCAGACAGGTGAGCTTCATCTCTCCTGGTGCTCCTGATCCTCTCAGCAGCTTTTGATACCGTCAACCACAGTCTCCTCCTGGGACACTTGCTGGGAGTCCAAGACACTGTGTTGCAGTGGTTCCGTTGCTCCCTTGGTAAGTGGACCCAGAGTGTTCAACTCAGGGAGTTTGGTTCAGCTCCATGGATCCTCTGATGGGGTGTTCCACAGGGGTTGGTAATCTCTCTGTTGTTATTTACTATCTATATGAAGCCACTGGGAGAGGTCATTAAGAGATTTGAGGTTCAGTGCCTCTATCTGTCCTTTTCATTGTCTGCAGTTGATGCATTCTGACATCTTGACAACTGTCTGGACTCAATAATGGAATGGACAAAAGCTAACAGGCTGAAACCCTGAAAAGATGGAGGTTTTGGAGTTTGAGGGGCCATCTGCCTGACTAGGTGACCTGATCCCTACTCTGGGTGAAACTACTCTCATCCCTAGGGTCCAGGTAGGCAACTTGGGGGTAATTATGGACCCATTACTTTCCTTTGAACATCAAATAGTGGTGGTATCTAAAGCCACCTTTTTCCAACTTCATCAGACTGCACAGTTGCACCTGTACTTGGACACACTTTCTCTCATAACCCTGACACACTCATTGATAATCTTGCTAATTGACTATTGTAATCCTCCTCCATGTAGAACTACACCTCCAGGCCCAGTTGCTATCATTTAGGAAAGAATTGAAGACGTGGTTGGCAAAATGGGTCTGGGGGTCGGGATTGTCAACAAGCTCCCCTTTCTGAGTCTCCACCCTCCTGTAATTAATTTTTTAATGTTAAGATTTTGTAGATTTTATATTTGTTTTTAGATAGTAAATGGCACAGCGGGGGATAATATTGCTATGTTTTTAAGGGTTTTTAATTGTTTATATTGGTTTTAACTTGTGTACACCACCCATGGTCCATTGGATAGGGTGGTATAAAAAATCTATTAAATTAAATTAAACTGCCTGTATGTGGTGCTGCAACTGTGTCTGATACAGAGATTGCAACAGGTCCAGAATGCAGCAGGCAGGCTGATGACAAGTATAAAGAAATTTGGTCATGTTTCCCCAGCCTGGCAGGATTGTACTGGCTTCCTGTTCTCTATTGTGTCAGATGCAAGGTGTTAGTATTATCATATAAGGCCCTATGTGGTTTGGGACCTTATACTCTGTCGGAGCATCTCTCCCTGAAAACAACTCCCCACATCATCTACCCATCACAATCTGTGCAGGTGCTGACCCCAAGGATGGCTAGAAAGCCTATGACTAGAAATACTTTCTCAGTGATGGCACTATCACTTTGTAATTCATTACCCATTGAGCTGTGCCAGGCCCCATCCCTGGACATCTTAAAAAATAAAAAACTTAAAACATTCCTTTTTAAAGAATATCATGCCATTGACAATAGGTTAGCTGGCCAGGTTTGAGCTTTCTTGCCCTCAGATACCATTAGGCATTTATTTTGTTGTTTGTTTTATTATGTTGGTGTTGTTTATTTTTCTGTACACTGCCCAGAGTGGGAAATATCCCAGATGGGTCGTATAAAAATGTAATAAATAAAATAAATATAAATACAAGACTTCCTGAAAATGAGGAATGCCTGCTTACGCCAAAGTGGGGCCAAAGCTAGGAGAAGAAGCCCCCACATGACATCTCCTTTGCCCACCAATAGCTGTACATCATCCCTGATGCAGCCCCTTATTTCGGTCTAATTAAAGTCTGATTGGTTGGGCTGGCTTAGAAAGGGAACTTTGAGCAGTGGACATAGGAGAAGCCAATTTCTCTACCAAAGTGTGTACAATAAAACTTCAGGTTATGACAGAGGTCTGTTCCAATAGCCTCCACCATAACCCGAAAAAAATCATAACCCAAAGCACGGTTTCCCATAGGGTTGCATTGAAAATAAAAAAGGTCCTGACAGTACCAAAAAAAATCTACAACTCCCCCCCAAAAAAAAAAAAATCCCAAAAATACCAGGCACAACCCTCTCCCACTCCCACAAAAGGGATGAAGTGATTCCCGACCTTTTCCACACCATTTGGGGACCTTATCCAATGACGACGACACCTCCACAGCAGAAGGCACTGCATTGTGACTTCAGGTGAAGGGGCAGCCATTTTGAATTCTGAAATGGTTTTTTTGGAGGTGCCCTCATCATCGTCAGATAAGGTCCCCTAATGGAAAAGGTAGGGAGATCGCTACCATTTTAGAGTTCAAAATACTGTAGCACATTTTTCGGTCATAAACCGAAAACTGGTCATAACCCAGGGAATTTTTTTATTAACTGTGCTGTTGTAACCTGTGGCAAATGTAACCCAGGGCAGTCGTATGCCAGGGTTTTACTGAATTTGAGTGCCATACCCGTGCACTCTTGAGCACCTATTCCTATTTGTGTCAGGCTGGTTGGCAGCTCTAGGAGTTCAAAAATGTGAGTTTTCCATGCTAACTCTTACAGATAGCAAATTCACACAGGAGTTTATTTGACCATGTACTGCAACAACTTGCCTCAACTCACTATCTTTAACTTCTTCCATTGTGTTTGTGGAAACCCAAGACTGGAAGTTTAAAGAATTTCTAGCATTTACACATTGTCAGGAAAAATGGTGGAGACCAGTAAAGCTGTCATTCTTACAGGGCTGGGCCACAACATCCAGTCATTCACCTGTGAAACATGATCTGGATTTCAGTCACACTGAAAGATGCTGTTGGGGGGGGGGGGGGTCCTAGGAGGTTTGATGTTTAGCTGTTACATGAAGACAGGCATCTGACAATGATCTTGGGTCAATATCTGATTTTAGGTGCTTGCTACAAACTCCATTCATCCAGAATGGAAGGGAAACCAATTATTTAGTGGCTGTACCCTCTATTGCAGATAGATGCAACCTGGTAATTGACTTTTCTGGGGTATTATGGAACCTGAAAGTCATAAACTTAATGAAAGTATGTTTTTATTGCACTTCAGCTTCATCTCTGATTAGATCAAATTTGCATAATGGAAAGTTATTAAATTTCCATGTTTCTAATTTCCCCTTTTCCTTTTTTTTTAAAAAAAATAGCAATTCAAAGTCCTTGTTTATAGGAAAATGGGGTGGCTGTCGAGGTGCAGTGCAATGCATGCCTGAGCTGAAAAATGTTCTCAATAAATTGCTTCACATGGAGCACACAAGTTGGTCCACTGAGAATATTGAGCAGATGCCTCTTTCAAAGCCACAAGCAAGAAAAACATCTCAGCTCTTGTCATTAAACTATTCCTAGACAAGTATTTGGAAGCACGCAATACTGGAGAGAAAGTCATTTATCAGTGCCAGAGAAGGCACACACCTCTGCTTTCCCTCAGCTTTGCCATCATGCCACATTTCTATAAGAGCACCAATTCAAACTCTTGATATAGTACATCATCAAGACGTCCCTGTAGACAAAAAAAGCATTGTTGCCTGCTAATTTCTTAGATTGCTACTTTCCTTGGTTCTTTTCTCCACAAACAAGGAAAGCTGCTGAAACATTTTTATGCAGGTCTTTCCAATGCTCCCGCCTGATAATTAGCATTTTCTCCAAGCCTCCTCTTCTTACCTCCTTTATTACATGACCAGTTTGCATTTCTCTATGCAAAATCTAGCCAGGGGACATCCATACTCACCCCAGCGATCTCTAGCACAGGACCTTTTAAAACAACTTCCAGTTGGTAACATCCCAATTTGGCACAGGAACATGGAAAATAAAGCATGTCCTTGGGCTATAGCAAATCTAAGGGATTTAAGGGTGTCTAACTAGATGTTAACAGAGTCTCATTACTTGGGGGAGTACTTCTGCATGTAAAAAAAATACTAAAGGGTCATGTGAGAATACATTTCACACATCATTAGAAGAAGAAAGCACAGCATTGTGCCTGAGCAATAAGAATGCAAACCAGAGTGTGATCAGATAGGCATTTAGCATACTGTTTGGTTTGCTACAGGGACAGGTGGGTGGACTTCTTTTTCCAGTGATCACACCATGTAACTGCTAGGGCAAATCAGCTCCTCTGCTTAGAGTTCCTACACTCACCTTTCTGGGCCCTTGTCAGAGACTTCTACTTTTTTTTAATGCAGGTCAGATCATTCCATTTTGAGTCATTTTCAGCACATATGATCTATAGAAATGAACCAAAGTGAACTTTGTGGCTGTCAATTTGCCATATTGTGAAGTTGCTTAAGAAAAGCAACTTCAGGATATTGGCAAATTAAACACTTCCTCTGCTTCTCTGTGGAGGGACAGAGAAAGTGATTTCTTATTATTATTTTTAGATTCTTTTAGGGCTGGATCTTCAATACAAGTGAATGAAAAGGGGAGTGATGCCCCCCCCCTTGTATCGACTCCTGTTTCCTCCCACTTCTAGGAGGAGATTTTCTATTTTTTAAAAAAGTGATGCAATTCATCATGTGTTGCCTTAACAGAATTTTAAAATAGGAGCAAATGAAGCATTTAATTCCCTAATATCCTAATGAAGTGGGTCTCTTCTTAAACTACTTCTTCATACAGCAAACTGACAGGGGCCGGAACTGAAGAAATATGCTTGCTTGAGGTATATGTGCCATTTGGCTATGAGGATCACATAGAATGGCATATCAGACCTATCTGTGACCTCTGGTGACCCTATTTAGCCCACTCCAATGAGCCCGTAGACAAGCCCTAAGCCTCTGTTGCTGAGGACTAATCTCAAAACACAACAAGCTGATTGGCAGGCTACAAAGAAACCCAAAACTTGTGGGATTTATTATCAGGTAGCTTTTAACACCTAATGAAATTTTGTTTCTTACAATGAGCTCTCTCTCAATAGCATCCAATTTTGCTTTAAGTGACCTTCCTACAAGTGAGCAAGGTACTGCACTGGGACTTTGGGGAACTGCCTTAGAGATGCTCCAGGGTTTCAGAGTATTATGTCAAATGATTTGATGTGCACTTTCTGGATAGTAATATAGTTAGTGTTTGTATACTTATCTTCAGTTTTGTGATACAGTTTTTGGCTCAAAAAGACACAGAAGTATGTATCTTAGGTCTAAAGCAGTGGCTCCCAATGTGGGGCACAGGCCCCACAGGGGAACTTCAATTCCCAGAAGCCTAAGTCAGCACATTGGCTGATCAGTGTTTTGGGGAATTGAGTCCAAAAACCAAAAGTTGAGAAACACTGTTCTAAATGGAAACAACAATATGAATTTTAGAGTAGAGTGTTTGTAAAAATGCATCATATTAGATAAAATGTCTGCAAGAATTCATAATTTGTGGGGGAAATGATAAAAATAATGCAAAGATGAATAAAAAGGATAGACTATTGAATTAACTGACAAGGTCCAGAAATCAACTGACCAATTCATCTCTAGCCTAATTCCACTCTCCTGTGTAAGCTTTATTTCTTTTACTACCTTAAACTTACTTAAAACTATGTAGCATTTCAGACAAAGCATTAGCATTATTGTCCTTCTTAGGTTGATCAGCCACACAACCAACATTGGGTCCTACTGGGCCAGGAACATACTTGCTCCAGACAGAGCCCTTCTTACCTTCTCCTTTTTACTACATCACACTGCTCCTCCACCCAGATCAGAAACAGGCATTAGAGAGAGCCTGTGATTGGCAGAGACAAGTTATTAACTAATGTGAGCATCAGGGAATTAGCTTCTCTCACTTCCAGAGTCATGCAAATTAACTTGCTTTTTTTTTTAGTAATTGATCTTCAGTACTTAACCAGATTTTTCTGAAGTCTGGTTTCACAAACATGGGGAAAATCACCTTAGTCACCTCTTTGCAACATTAACATGCTTTCATTTCTAATTATAGATCACTCTGATATCTATTTCTGGCTCCAGAAAAAAGATCACTTCCCGAGAGTTTGTGGACTGGTTCAAATAGTATGAGATGCAGCAGGCTTGAAGCGGTTTGAAACAAAATGAGAGACAAAACTCTACTTGCTCTTGCTTACTTCTAGTCTAGAACATTCATTCAAGATTTCAGGATCCCACTAGCCATTTCCATTGGCCATATCAATCTATCATAACCCTCAGTGTGTAAATTCTTTTCATTTCATTTTCTTTGATTCGCCAGTCAGGAGTGGAACAGTGAAAAATTGTGGAGTAATTCTTAAAGCAGATCCAAAGTTGCAAAGAAGATTTGGGAACAGTAGCAAGAGACCCTTGCTCCAAACCCATCTAATTTGAGTAACCCATATATATTTAAAAACACATGTAATCTTTTCTGTTCATAATATTCAGTGCAGTTATAATAAAATATTCATGTTTGAGGATAGGTCTCCCCTGTTGTTGTTGTTGTTGTTGTTGTTCAGTCACACAGCCAAGTCCAACCCTTTGTGACCCCATGGACCACCATATCCAGGCTCCTCAATCATCTGCCATTCTCCATAGCCCACCCAGATCTATATCCACTGAGTCAATGATGCCATCTCATCCTCTGCCGTCCCCTTCTCCTTTTGCCTTCACTCTTTCCCAGCATCAGGGCCTTCTCCAGTGAGTCCTCTCTTCTTATTTGGTGGGCAAAGTACTTGAGCTTCAGCTTCACTATTTGTTCTTCCAAGGTGCAGTCAGGGTTGATTTCCTTTAGGATTGATTAATTTGATCTGCTTGCAGTCCTGGAGACTTTTTCTTCAACACCACAGTTCAAAGGTGTCTATTCTTCTGTGCTCAGCCTTCTTTATCGTCCAGCTCTCACAGCCATACATTACTACTGGGAAGACCATCACTTTAACTTTGTGGACTTTTGTTGTTAGGTCTCCCCTGACATCTAGCATTTCATGGACTTCAGAACTCTCCTGGAGTTAGGGAACATTTTTAATAATGTGGCTTCAGTGAAATGGGCTTCATTCAAGCCAAGGAGTGCTATAGGAGTGGACTCAAATTGACCCTGCTGGAGAGTACAGCTCTCTTTTGTTAGATCCATAGAAGATCTATTTTACAATAACTGAAATTGCAACAGTATTTTAAATCCTATTGATGTATAGCTTATAAGAGGCAGGGCATATGAAAGATGTCTTCATTACTCAGTCACACATGGACATCCATGGCTGATCAGAAACAGGAGCAATAAAACTCAGCTGGGTCTGTGATTTGGCTACAGAGAAGCTTACAGAGGGAAATAGAACAGCCCAGTGAAGGCTCACCTTTGGACTTGATCCAGCTGAAGGTCCAGAGCCTTTAAAAGCAGGACAAGCCTAAGGCGAATGAAAGTTTTAAAAGCAGCTTCTCAGAGGAACCTCTAGACTGCAACTATACAGAGGAACAGAGGGAAAGAAAGGACATTCTAGACCAGTGATGGTGAAGCTTGTCACTCCAGGTGTTCTTGGACTTCAATTCCCAGAAGCCCTGGTCAGCAGAAGTGCTAATTTAGACTTCTGGTAATTGAAGTCTAAGAACAGCTGGAGTGCCAAGGTTAGCCACCACTGTCCTAGACCAGTGGTGGCAAACCTATGGCACACATGCCAGAGGTGGCACTCAGAGCCCTCTGTGTGGGCACTCACACCATTACCCCAGCAAAGAGTTTGCCCCGCCCCTCTGCCCAGCAGCCCAATGGGAGAACTTCCTCCCTCCCCCCAGCACAGAGTGTGCCCCATCCCTCTGCAGCATGGACAGCAGTCTGTTGAGTTTGGGCACTCAATCTCTAAAAGGTTCACCATCATTGTCCTAGACAGTGATGGCCCACCTTGGCACTCCAGGTGTTCTTGGACTTCAATTCCCAGAAGCCTAAGTCAGTACACCTGCTGATTAGGGCTTCTGGGAATTGAAGTTCAAGAATAGCTGGAGTGCCAAGGTTAGCCATCACTGTTTAGAAGAACTATGGATCTCCAACTTCAGATGTTTCCAACTTCACCCTGGTTTGCTGACCAACTTAATGATGGCAGAGGGGGCTGCAAGAAAAGCAAACCATTAGTGCAAGCATTTCTGCAACAGCCAAATATAACTAGCATATCCTGGATGGTGCCTGCAATCTCACATGATTAACATTTTGAAAGTTTCACTCCTATGTTAATGATGCATTGGCACATCATCTATTTTTCTATATCTTCATCTGTGCATGGCCTTCATTATCATGGGAATAGATACAAATACAGAGAATATAGTATTTGCAGAAATCTATATTAGCCCACAAAGGTTCACAGTGAAATGTATGTTTGTCTTTGGAATGGCTCAGTATTTTGCCTCGCCCTCCCCCAATTTTTTTTCTTTTTCCACTTTAGTTTGTTCAGAGTTCTCAATAACTTTGTCTCCATACATTTTTACATTAGAAGAACACATTTAGGAAAAAGGCGAGATGGAGGCAAAAAAGTGTTGTTTTCGTGTATGCAATCTGTTACTCAAAATGATAGGTAAAGGTAAAGGTCACCCTTGCTCAATAGTGTATTCGACTCTAGGGTTCAGTGGTTATGTCTGTTTATAGCCAAAGAGTCAGCATTGTCTGTGCTTTGCAGACATTTCCTTGGACATATGGCAGGCATGGCTATACGCCGGAGTGCACAGATCGCTGTTTACCTTCCCACCAAAGTGATGCCTATTTATCTACTTGCAATTTCTTGCTTTCGAACTGCTAGGTTGGCAGGAGCTTGGACAGAGACGGGAGTTCACTCCATTGTGCAGTACTCAGGTATCCAACTCTGACCTTCCAGTCCACAATTTCATCATCTTAACCTCTAAGCCACTCACAGTCCGCACTCAAAATGATAAGAACCAATAAATATGGCCAAAAGACTATTTTTCACTAGAAAAATAGTAACACAAGCTCAGCAAAGCCCTTTTCTACAGTGCTGCTTTCTTTGCACTATCCAATTTTCCCAGGTTATGTTACAATTTAGTGGACTTTGGAATATGATGGGTCCAGAGACACGATAGATTTAGGAAGACTGGGAAAGGGAAGAGGTGACTGTCTGGTCCCCACCTGTCTTTATTCGCTCTTTAGCAATGCTTATTTCCTTGCAGAGGAAGTGGGGGTTTTAAAAGCTGCCCCACCCCCACTCACACACACAACTTCCTCATAGACTTGAGTGTTCAAGGAATGAAGAAGCAGACGAGTGAAGTAGTGAAATTCAGCTCTTTATTAGTTGGGTTTGAACACAGTTTGGATGGGGCAAAACTCGGACTTATATACACTATAAACAGTAACAGTAACAATAATACAACAAGCCCATTGGCTAACAGAGTGTGCACATTTTTCGATCCACTTATTTGCATAAGAATAGATACATGAGAAAAGATACATTCCGCTCCTATAAACAGTAACAATAATACAACGCACCCATTGGCTAATAGAGTGTGCACATTTTTCAATCCACTTACTTGCATAAGAATAGATACATGAGAAAAGATACATTCTGTTCCTGTCAGAAAACACAGTTAACATACATAACATAGACAGAAATGGATGTTCCCTTGGCAGAGGAAGTGCTAGACCTTCCAAAAACAGAAGAAGAGGCCAAGTGCCTAGTCTTTAAGGACCTGGAGCTTAGGCAGAAGCACTCCATAGGCATCGGTCTGTCTGGAGCAGGCATCACAACGAGAAATTGATGCGAATCCTACTTACCCTCCCACCCCAGTTCAATTTTTATGCCAAATGGAGGGGGCACAAATGTAAAAAGGTAAAACCAAAAATCTAAAAGAAAAAAAATGAATCATAAAATGAAAGTGTTCTTAGTATTTACCCAGCCCAAAGCAATATTAGCAAACAAGTCATAAAACAAAATGAAGTCTTTGATTATGAAAATTATATCATAATTATGCAATTAAAATGTCCCTTTTTCCCATGCAAATACTGTATAGAGAACCAATGACTGTAAAGACATGAGATAGCTTCAGAACATGGGAAGGTTATTTGTAGACTGCTGTGGGTAGAAACTAACACATCTGTCGGTTTCACTCTTTATCATTATGTGTTATTTTTTAAAAAAACAGCTGAAACTCCTTCTATCCTATTGCAAATACAGTATTGACACATTCCTATGAAAAATGAAAAGTTCTCACTTGCCTACACTGGTCAAATTCACTGCAAAAGGATGGAAGGCCACTGCATTATATTCTCAGGACAATCTTCATGGTGATTGCCATGTTGATCGCCAATATTCGGAGCCAGATATGGCACAACAAGAAGAAGTTCATGAAGTCAACTTCATGGCCAAGTGAGGATTTGAACCTAGCTCTCTGAGTCATAGTTCAACACTCTAACCACAATATCCCACACAGAAAATTTGCTGGTTTTTATGTTTCTGTCAGAAATCAAAGTGAATGAAGTTTTCACCTATTCCTCATTTTGTCTGTGAACAGATTCCTCCCCTCGCCTCAAGCCCACCATATCTATGGGCAGGAAGGTTTATCCACTAGTTGGGAAGGTAGCTAAAATCATATCCCAAATACTTGCCTTTCATCTCCATAATGAAGGCCTATGTGTCCCTGTTTCAGAGTAGCCAAATGATAAAACCACTGTTTATTTAACATCTGCGTTTGACAAAACTCTTGTACTGACTGAGTATAAAAATATCCTCCCCAGCTTTACTATGGAGTGATGATACATGGATAGCTTTTGCTCCCATCCCAGACAGTTCAAGCTGTGATGGCTGGTTCCTCCCTGGCTGCTCAACCTATCTCGGATTTATCCAACTCACTGGACAGCCTGATTGACATTCCCAGCAGACAGGCTGTTAAGAATCACAAATTTTAGACTTGCCATGTAAATAGCAAGGGACAAGACACCTGCTGCTTCCTAAATTACTTGGCACAGGCAGAGGAGATGGAATCAGCAGACAAGGAGATTTGCTCAAATTTCTGCGTATCAGCTCAGATCAATGGCAAGTCATGAATGAACAGCTGCAAGTAATGGAAGAGGCACAGTGGCGGTACTCTGCATGCAGAGAACATCCAGCAGAGAAATGCACACTGTTTAGCAGCTGAAAAGGATGGGAACTCAGGCTGATGCTATGGAAAGAGGTAGACTAATAGGAGACAGACAGATGGCCAGACACCCCAACCCAGCAAGAGCCTCTAACATGGACACAATACCATTACCTTGGCTGAATCCCCACATCTAATTTCCAATGGTGTGCACATAGTTTTAGCTGCTAGTTTGAGTCTGTATACACATGTTTTACCCAAGAACAGAAGCTGAGCATGTCATAAGTCTGTTATTATTTGGTGGCAATGAAGATTGGACCCCAAAATAAATATTAATTTATTCCCTCAAAAGTGTAGCAAGTGAAAAAAAGATTAATTACTCCTCCTCTGTGCCTGCTGTAGGTACATTAATTATTGTCCCCAACAACAATTTGCATTTCACATTGGATGCAAAAAAGCATTTGACCATGTGTAGTATGACTCTGGCAAATGGCAATTCCCCCCCCCCCCCTAGAATCCTGTTGAGTCTGACTTTTACTTTTGTTCTAGACTGCTGTAAGGTTGTTGGCCACTCCACTAACATTTATTCTTCTCAGGTTTTTTTTTATGTCTGTGCTTCTCTTCTTCCCTGATTTCATGTCATTCTTGCCTCTCCTGTCATTCATCTAATATAAAGGTGTCCCTTGCTCAAAAGCCAGTCATATCCAACTCTAGGGTTCAGTGCTCATCTCTGTTTACAGCCAAAAAGCAAGCGCTGTCTGCGTCTGCAGATATTTCCGTGGATACATGGCAGGCATGCCTCAACTCTTGAGTGCACGGAATGCTGTTTACCTTCCTACCAAAGTGGTCTCTATTTATCTACTTGGAATTTCTTGCTTTCTAACTGCTAGGTTGGCAGGAGCTGGGACAGAGACGGGAGCTCACTCTGTTGTGCAGCACTCAGGAATTGAACTCCAACCTTCCAGACATTGAGTTCAGTGCCTTAACCACTTGAGGTGAAGCCACTTCAAGTTCCAAAGCATGAGGCATGGAATGAACTGTACCATTGCAATCAGCCAGGGGCCTCAACACTGCTCCAGAGATCCAGTGTGAGTCTCCAGAGCAGAGCACCAAAGGGCTCTTTACAGCCACACCACTACTTCCCTGCTGTGATAATCCTCGTACAGAGAAATGGCAGTAATCCTCGTATAGTTTGCTCTCAAGAAAGACCCTTAACAGCAAGGCACTTTGGGTGGGGAAAGAAGGATTGCATAGAGAAAACAGACAGACCCAGGGAGAGTAGCAGGAGGGCAGAGGAAGTGGCTGGGATTAGGATGTTGAAGGGGGCAGCATGTGTTCTCCTGCTGCCTCAGGCAGTGGGATGCCTTGTGCCACCCATGTCAGGAAGGGGATATGGGAAACATGCAAAATCCTCCAGGAGCAAAATATTACAGCTTCATGTAGAGCAAAATTAAGTTTTGCCACATCCTCCTTCAACTCTCTTGCCATCTCTTTCTTGTTGGATCTTTCAACTTTTGAGATTGTGCATACATTGCTCTATCAGAAACCTCTGCACCTGTGCGCAGTGCCTTCGTCTGAAGACTGCCATCACTCAAGTTGGTTTGGGCAGTTTCCCCTCTATTGTGATCCTGCCCTGGTATTTTTGCTAAGAAATACAAGGCCACACTTTGATGGACATGTTCCATTCATGTGGTTTGCTGGATCACACTTCCGTTTTAGTCAGCACTTGGGTGTTAGGTCCCTTGGGCACACAATACAAACATGCAGCTAGAATGTTCTTGGGGTTTTGCTGTTTTAATCGCTTGCACCAAGCAAGTTTAATGTGCTTTCTAAGATAAAGCACATGTGGTTATTTATTGGCAATAAAGCAATACGTGCACTCACATAAATTAAAAGATGTCTGGACTGTGCTTGCCTCTAATCATATCTGCAAAAGCTGTTCTGATTTATGCCCTCCAAGAATAGGCTCGCTAAGAACCAAGGGGCAAATAGTGCTATGGCAATAATAGCTAAATAGAAATTCCATCTTCAATTACAGTAAACCTCTGATTATCAAATATTATGGATAAGTAACAAAGGATGTACACCCAACTAGTGTGCTTCAATGTGGGGGGATTCCTACTTTAGCAAAAAGGCTGGATTTCATAGACCTCGGTATCATCATCCAACAGAATAAATCTTACATTTTTTTCTGTCTTCACTGCCCCAGGGTAATTGTTTCTTTTCAAGAGAGCTGAGTTATATCTGATAGGTGATTTTTTTTTTACACACTGCTGTTGTGCCTAGGCCCTAAAATGATGGCAACATTCTGTGATGTGATCCCATAAAAGTTTCCTGAACATCCAATTTTGCCCTATAGGATACAGGAAGACCAAGCTTATCACTGCCCAGATTCAGACAATAAAAACACTGTGATGTAACAAAATGTGTAATATAATCTGACATCTAAAAGAGTAATTTGTATTAGTAAAGGTAAAGGTCTCACTTGCTCAGAAGCCTGTCACATCTGACTCTAGGGGGCAGAAATATCTGGAAAGCCATTGGGAACTTTTCAGCAAATGATCTTTAAGATCTGGACTGACTCCGTATATCATGGTTGGTCACTGCATCCTTCTGGGTGGGAAGACTGTAAAGATTTTCCTATTGCTTTTGAGTTTTGCTTGAGCATCAAAGTTTATCTAGGGACTGACACTGATTTTGTTTACAGCCTTGCTCTTTAATCCTGATAACTTGCCCTCTACTCCTCTGTAAGGTCAGGGAGTCCAACGCCTAAACATCTACCTATGAATCCTATAGAACATTATATGTTCCCTCCAAGGGGGAGGGGGGACCCGGAAGCCTGCTGGTATTTATCCCCATAAGACCCAGAGGAATATGTTGTATCTTGTACAATTTACTCCTTTCTTCTGAATATCTTTTTGCTTTTTTGCCCCATGCAAGACAGATAAAAATCTCCACATTTCTTCTTTGTATTAAACAGGCACATGGAAACAGATACAAATGTACCTATTGCTTAGCCAAGAATTGTAACCTTAAAAGTCAATATAAAAGTCTAAGAACATAACTATAAAGATTTAATGAACTAAAATGGAGAATACAAATGTAGTCCAACAAAAATGCTTTATCAAAAATGGATAGGGTGTTTGAGAGTGAAGTAATTAGATTGCAACTAAGGTGTTAAAAATACTTAGCAAAAAGTACAGTACTACAAAAGCCTACTCTCTAAGTTCTGAAAAAATAACTCTCAATTAAGTCACACAACTAAGTAAGAATCTTAACAGATTATATAATTAATAAACTAAATCACACAATAAATAAATAAAATCACCACAACCACTTAGATAAAAAGTCTTACACATATCCCTAGCAAAGTTTTCTCCCTCCTGGCAATGTTTTTTTCTGGCATCCTTTGCACCTTACTCCTGTTTGTCTTCTCTGGCCATTATTTATACCCTTATCTTATCTTCATCAACCATCATCATTCCATTGTGATGGGCCTGAAGATACAGAGGTCTGATGCCTGAAGAGGAAGAAAATAATAGGGATTTCTATTACATTTACACCTCCTGTAACTACAGTGGCTTCTAACTTAGAATCTGGCGGGCTACCAAATTATTTTGATTAACTTTTTGCAAAGCCTGTAGGAATAAAGGTGTGTAAACGAAAGGCTCTAGTGCACCAACATACTGTACAACAAGAGTACTGTATCTACAGAGAGTGCAAGTTATAGGACCTCTAGATGCCATTTCTGGTCATATTACACATTGCAGCATAAATATTATATATTTAATTGTTAGCTATTGGGGGGACTACTTTTCAAGGCAAGGTTATTGTTCAATGATTTTGCTTCCATATTTGGCAGAGGCTAGCTATCTGATTTATACTGATTTTTTGTACGCCTCATTTTAGAAATATAATATATATTCAGGGTTGCTTTTTCTACACTCCCTTTAATTATTTTAGTACTATGTACATGTCACATTCCACATCATGACACCTCTCTTTTGATCTGATTTTGTATTGGTTTTGATGCCAGGTTTCCAGCTTCTGACCTGCTCCAAATTGCTGTCTGTAGTCCAGTCTTGTGGCCGAAATTAGTCACTGGGAATTCAGCTTGCAAAGCATTTCATTTTCCGCTGGTCCACTTCTCATCAGATAGCTGATCCTCAACTTTTAGACACCTCTTTACACCTCAGTACCTGAAGAACTGCCTACTCCAATATCTAATTGACTGTGTGCACAGATGATCTTCTTGGGCCTTCTCGGTCATAGCCCCCACACTATGAAACCTCCTACCAGTAGAACTATGTCTCCAGGCCCAGTTGCTACCATTTAGGAAAGAATTGAAGACCTGGTTGGCAAAATAGGTCTGGGGCCGGGATTGTCAACAAGCTCCCCTTTTTGGATCATCTGAGACTCCCACATTCTGTAATTATTTTTTTAATGTTAAAGTTTTGTAGATTTTATATTTGTTTTTAGATAGTAAATGGCACGGGGGGAGGGGGGTTAATACTGCTATGTTTTTAAGGGTTTTTAATTGTTTTATATTGATTTTAACTTATGTACATCACCCAGAGTCCATTGGATAGGGTGGTACAGTAATACCTCGGATAATAAATGCATCGGGTAATGCTAAAATTGGATAACAATGCAAATTTTGGGGGGGAAATTGCATCGTATAACATTATTTTAGTGTTATCCAATGCATCGTGTTTGGCCCTCCGGAGGGTGAAAGTCAGCCTGCATATAGGCGCTCCCTTGCCTTCTCTGGAAGGCAGCCGCCGAACAGAGCACTCGTATGTCGGCTGCCTTTTGCTTGGCTGGTTCCCTTCCCGGAGGGCCGACGGGTGTCTCTGCACTCACCCGCTGTCCCTCCGGGAAGGGAAGCAGCCAGGCTCACCTGCGGCCCCTTCTCCGGCCTTTTTTTTAACGTTATCCAATACATGCATCAGATAATGCTAAAAATGGGATAACTCTAAGACTTGTGGAACCAAATTTTAGCATTATCCGAGGTATTACTGTATAGGTAAGGTAAAGGTTTCCCTTGCTCGAAAGCCAGTCGTATCCGACTCTAGGGTGCAGTGCTCATCTCTGTTTCTAAGCCGAAGAGCCAGCGCTGTCTGCTTCTGCAGATGTTTCCGTGGTCATGTGGCAGGCATGACTAGACACCGGAGCGCACGGAACGCTGTTACCTTCCCACTGAAGTGGTCCCTATTTATCTACTTGCAATTTCTTGCTTTCGAACTGCTAGGTTGGCAGGAGCTAGGATGAAGACGGGAGCTCATTTCCGTCCTGCAGTACTCGGGAATCGAACTGCTGACCTTCCACTTCCCAGTCAGCGTCTTAGCGACTTGAGCCACTGCAGTACCTGTATATAAATCTATAAAATAAAATAAAATAACATTAATTACATTGATTAAATTAAATCTTTGGAAGCCCTCCTCAAAGCTGCTGATGAGGTGAGTGAAGGAGGATGGTGATTGGGGAGACAGTCTTTTCAGCTGAGACTCCCTCATCTACCTTTCAGATGCATTTTATTTCCCCAAACCTTTTAACATGAGATTTTACATGCTGCATTTAAAATATATACTCTTTGTGGGTTTTGTATATTTATCATGCTGTCTTTTAATGTGAGCCATCCTGGTATAACTTTTTAAGGGGCTGTTCACAGATACATTCATAAAAGAATAATAATGATAATGATCCCATCAGGGGAAAAACACCTTCTTCTTCTGTTGAATATCTCCTTTCAGATTCTTACATGCATAAACCAATTATGATTAGTTTTCTGTATCCTCTTTGGTGGTTTATTGAGGTTTAGTAATGAAAGAAGCCCTTAACTTTTAAGCTGGCAGTTTGCCTACACATCAAACTCTCTCTGTTTAAGATCTAGAAACAGATCAAAGATGTCTTCTTAAAAAAAAATCCTAAATCCTTAGGACACCATGCAGTTTCATAAAGATTTTATCAGCAATTCTGCAAAGTTAACACCCAGGCTTTAATAAATTTTGCAGGGAAAGCATTTCTGCAGGAACTGGGAGGTTGTGGAGAATGGTTCCTTGAGCATCCATTCTGTATTTCACACAGCCGCTTTCTGTCATACTTCTTCTTCTTTCATTTCTCAATCAAGCTCTGGACTGCCAAAAAATGAAGCCTCTTTCTTCGCTTTGTCATTGCCCAAACCCACGTCCTCATCGGTCCATGCCTCTGGCAGCAATCAGCAGACCAGTAAATAAGCCAGACTTTGTGTCTCTCCACATTCACATTGTGTACTGTTGTCTGCCAGCAGCCCCCACTGGAGCATGTTGGTCTTGCATTTAGAGACTCCAAACCTCAGCCTATTCAGGGTCCTCCAGGTGACATAGGAGAGATTGAGATCTTCAGCTATATCCTCCTTTAATGTTGTTCCTTGCCCAGTGAGCTCCTTCCTCCATATTCTAATTTGGTTTTGCTCTTGTGTACTCTCAAGAATGTTTGTTCTTACCATAAAGCTCTTCCTGGATCTGAGCCAGCAGACTTGAGGCTCATATCCATTCAGAGGGTGTCGAGGGTCATTCTCTTGCTTAGTTCTCTCAGTGTCCGCTGCTACTTCTCTGTCATACTAAAAGAATTGGAAGATATGAAGCTTCCATCTAGCAGGTCAGAGTGTCCAGTGTGGCTGGCAGTAGCTTTTCAAGGTCTCAAGTGGTAAACTGGAAGTGCTGTTGCTTACTATGATAGTCACCATAGCTCCTCCACCCCCATAAGGGAAGTCCTAAAATCCAGGTGAATGGATCTCCATGTCAGCAGATGAGATTTAAGGTGTTTATAAGGATAATGCTGCTTCACTGTCCATTCAAGATCAAACTAACTTCAGATATGTGCTACATATTGTTGCTGTGAAAATCCATCTCTCTCCTAGCAATCAACAGGACTGCAGCTAAGCTCATTGGAAGCTGAGATGGGAGTAGCAGATGATCTCATGGCCCTTGTTACTGAGCTGGTCCTAGACCTTCAACCCTGCCTATCCTGACTAACGCTACAGCACCAGATTTCCCCCACATGCTGTTCTTCAATTAGTCTCAGTGTGGGTGTGTCTGTGCGTGCATGTTGTCCCACATACACACACAAACATGCCAGGGATTAAATCTGGGACTTTCTGCAAAGAAACCACATGATCCAACAGCTGCTGAGCTGTAGTCCACCCAGAATGATCAAGGACTGCACTGACATTGATTTCAGTGTGACATTTTATTTCACTTAAAGTTATCCTCCTCTGTCTCTTTGGCCATAACAAGGATTTAGCAATAAATTGAAGAAATCACTCTCCAACCCCACCCCAGCACCCGCTATGGGAAAAAGAGAGAAGGAGAGATACATCTGTGATGCAAAGAAAGAATAGAATTTGTGCCTAGGTGTACCATCTACAGAGGGGACATATGAATCAAAATTACAAAGCAGAGTAGAAGACGTCATCAAACTATTGCTCCCCAAAGAAAGCAGCCTCCGAAGCCCTGTCAGTGGAGAAATACTAAGCCTGGTTTAACAGTCCTTCTCCAGAGAGCTGTCTCAACTCACAGCATTGATATCCCTATATAGTCTGCATATGCCCTCTGGTGGCCAGCCCTAAAATAGACTCCAGGGGATCAGAACAGCTGAAATGTTTAGGTGCTTTTGTTTTGGAAAAGTGAGGGCTGCTAAATTGCTCAGTGTGAGACTGCATAGGGACTTATGTTTTTTTCCCCCATTAGCCCTGCTGAGACAGTGTAGCTGCAAGATGCATCTGTCCAGCTCAATGAAATGCCCCTTCAGCTTCCTTCCTCATCATTGGCTATAAGTCAGAAATGCAGGATGCAATGTCCAGGATAAAAGAATGCCCTCATGCCTCATGGTACCCACTGCTGTGGAACTCACTGGAGTGGGAGCATGCTCCATTGGTGGATTTCTCCAGGAGGCATCTGGTTGGGAGCTACAATAGGAACTAGAATGTGAACTTAAATAGACCTTGGGTCTTCTTATGATCATCAGATATGCACCTCCAAGGATGCATACTATTGCAGTATTATAGAAGATTACATCACAGGATTAATTGTTGCTATTTGATTAGTAGTCTTGCTGTACAGTCACCTGTACAAAATGCTTTTCAACAGGAAGCCAAAATCTATTCCCAACTAACCTTGGGTTTCTGAAGAAGGAGGAGAGAGTGAGGAGGAGGAGGTGGTGGTGGTGGTGGTAATGATCCTATTTCTCTCTATATAGACAACAACAATCCTATTTCCAGTAGCAGGCCAATGAAAGAATTAAAGAAATGTAGGAGGAAGAAAACTCATCTATTACTACATTGGAAAGTAACTTCCACAAAAGAGAGACTAAGACCAAGAAATGCCACACCATGAATGTCCTTACTTTTCTCAGGCTTTCAATATTTTAGTGTAGACTCAAAGAAACAACCTTTGTCAATTAATCTACTTCTTCACTTCCTTTTTTACCACTTAGGATGTTGAGGAAGATGCAAGATTCTGCTCTGGCATTTCTAACAGCCTCCACTGACATTAGTTGGTGTTCTTGTAATATATCTCTGATGTTATTTCTCCACCTTCCTCTGGGTCTGCCTCTTGGTCTTTGTGCAAAAAAGGTACCTTTCCCCATCTTTCTTCAATCTCTAGTAAATTCCATTGTGCTCTACAAGCCTAATGTTACCAAACTGTTGGGATCACTTTATGTCTCTAGCTCATAGTTCAAATCAAGCCTGCAGCTCTTAACTCAATTTCCTCTCCTGTGTATTCAGCAAGAGTGCCTTAAGTGCCCTCTAGACGGTCCATTGGCTAATGAAATCAGATAGGCATGTGTTTATAATTTTGTCTCATATCTAATATTTTCAGTAATATTCTCTCTGCAGTATGATTGCTGTGGTCTGAAGAGCACCCTTCCAAGTTAAATACAATGAAATACAGCATTATGTAGCTGTTCATTACAGAAAGGTTATTTCAGAGCTTTATACAGATTGGGTCACAGATTTCTGGCAATTTCAATAAATACCACAGCTGAACCATATCTTAACCATTTACAACAAGCACATTCACACCAGACCAGACACCATGACCTTTACAGCGTAACTCCTGAGCAAACAGATTGTGCTGCAGATTAGTTTGTTATTGTAATCCTGTGACTAACATCACAAAGCTATAGATGTCAAGCCAGAAGCACATCCTACTGAATTCAGTTGAGGCATACTTGCAGGTAAGCAGGCATAGTGTTCCAGCATCGAATTTTTTTCCAGTGAGTTCCCCCTAGAAATGGTAGAGCACCATGTTTATGGAGGAAATAGAGATCCTGTAGAAAGGGATAAAATGATTTCTCCCTTGTTATGTATGTATGTATGTATGTATGTATGTATGTATGTATGTATGTATGTATGTATGTATGCATGCATGCATGCATGCATGTATGTATGTATTAAACTTATAACCTGCCCTTCTAGGAAAAACTTTCCTACTCAGGGTGGTGTGCACCCATTGCAACCTTCTACAATTTCCCTCAATCCTCAAGGGAAGCTTTTTCATAAGGTGCAGGAAACTGCCAGAGGAAAGGAAGAGTAAATCGCAATAATTTGCCCACTTTTCTTCAATGAAGGCATCACATGAGCTGTGCTCTGCTCACAAGAACTCTGGATTCAGTTTCCTGGCCATGCATGCTGGAGAATGATTGGTGGAGGGGAGGACATAGTCTGCAAAACAAAACCTGTAGTCAAAAGTTTCCAAGCTCTGTATTAGACATTAAGATATAGAGGTAGAAACTTGTGTTTTTAAAAAGTATCAGTCACAGTGTACTTATTGTACTTACTGATGCTGAAGAACTTTTGATAAAAGATGTGAAGAATAATTTAAAAAGACACAAACAGCAGGAGTCACCAAATAATCCCCACCTCAAGTAGCTTTTCTCACTATGAATAAACCAGTGGAGATTAGAAAATAGGTTCTCCCTAATCATCCTTGGATGATCATCTCCCTTTCCTATTTTTCTGGACAAACCTCCATGAAATCCACTTGTTTCTTATCTTGCTTCTTTCCTGTTCTTTCCTTTCCTTCACGCCTGCTTTTCTTAACAGGATTCAGGCCAAAAGAGTCTCTTTTCATGAAGTGCCATTGCTTCTGCAGAAAGACCAGATCAGGGACACCGCATTTTCTATGCATACTAAGCGCCCACTGGGCTGGCTGCTGGGAAATGAGGTAGCAGCAGTGGTAGCCCAGCTGGTTGAACTATTCTTAGCAAACAATTCCTTTCTCAAACTAAAACTTTGCTTCTGTGCAGAAATAGCCATGCACCGCCAATGGTTTGCATGAATTGCTTAGTGAAAAGTATCTGATGACAGACTGATTCATCTCAGAAATGACTATATTTTCTGTTTCATTCACTTCTCTGGAGGTGGTGAGACTGAAATTCTGGTACGGAAAAGTATTGTTAGGAAACGTAATAAAGTATGTGCAATTCTACACAGAGAAGAGGTGGGTTGGAAGGGAAATGCCAAACTCTTTCCATACCTTTCCTTTCCCTCGTGAAAACTCTCTCTAATCAAAAGGAAGCCTCATGGAGGAAAGCAGTTCAGGAGATGATCTGAGTAGAAAATATGAAGGGAGTTAGGGTTCATTCTTCCTTCACACATATACAGTATATATTTTTTTTAATTCCTGTCTTGCACTACTTATGTTTGTTTGGCAGAAAATTGAGATACTACATGGCTGTATTACTATTGTATGGGAAAGATAAATTACCTCATGAATCTCAATCTGGTGGATGTATCAACAAAAACCCTTGATTAGGTCTTTTCCACAATCTGGAAGCATAAAATGTGAGAGAAGCTACTTCAACCATAGTATATCTGTTAACAGCCTACAAAGCAGCAACAAAAACTTGGTAGGCACTTACATCATCATCATCATGCCATTATCCCTGGCCCACCTGCTGTGCTGTCCAGCTGTGGGACAGGAAGATGCTCCCTTTTAGTGTGTTCAGACCTAATAAGAAAAATACTCTGCTTCATTTTCTCAGACTAGAGGATGAGAAACTCCAAAGTTCTTCACATGATCTGGATAAGAGCTATATATTTTCTGCTACTCTTGGTAAGATTTTTCTTATATGAGTTAAAATGAATTTTGCCCAAATAACTCAACTACACCAGACAATGAAAGCTTCTGCCTTGTTACATGGCTTTAAAAAAATCAGAAAACACAAGTTGTTTGGTTGGCGTCTTTTTGATCAGTCAGCCAGTCCTTCTGCATTTGTGTGCGGTCAACTGCCCCAAGAGAAAGTATAGTCATTTTGTCCAGACATTTTTTTAAAAAATTGAAGAAATCCCACGAAAAAGAGTTCTGGTATCAATCTTATGTCGGAGGAGAGAACCAGTCTCTCACACAACATTACCTCTTCTTCATTTTTATATTCAACATTCCTTTTCAAGGTATCTTATTGTGTGGAGACTGCCAGGTTGGCAGTTTCCCACTGCCTTTGATCCAATGGTCAAAGTCTGAAGACATGTTATGAACATTTGTGATATCACAGGAGGTGAATAACATGGGCAGACACGTTGTGAAAACCTGTAAAATTGTATATGTGAGCACATGACAGGGGGGTAGATTCTCAATGTCTTCTTAACAACTCTGCATACAACATATAGACTCCTGTAAACTTAGCCAGTGAGCTTTGCTGCTAGTGAGAAGAGTGATGCCTACCATTATAGTTACCGCAAGCAATAACACCGAATCAGCTCCTCTCATTTGAGATTTGTCTCCCTGCCAGGACACTCAGGGAAGAAGATTTCTGCCAGCGCCCTGACATCTGGCCACATTATCTGGAACAGCCACAATCGATGGGGATGAAGAATTGAGCTGTATCCTTCATATCCTTGCTGCTGGTATGCAGTTCAGACAAAATAGGAAACAGTGCTTAACTTTGTGTTGGATTGCTCTTTTTTTGAAGGCCCTGGCTCATCATCTGGTGATGCTATTGTACCCATCCCTCCAGTTGTCAGCAATTATTATTATTATTATTATTATTATTATTATTATTATTATTATTATTATTATTATTATTATTATTATTATTATTATTATTATCTATACCTATAAATCTGTGCGTTAACCATTGTGATTTGACAAAGGATGTTTAGCCAGGCCCAACTAGCCCCGACCGAGCATTCGTACACTTGCCCGAACTGGATACGGAGGTAACTGGGGGGTTGAGAAATGCGCCAGTGGGGCAGGAGCCCCCCGGATGCAAACAAAAAAAGGGAACTTCAATTCCCAACGTTCCTTGCGCCACGCTGTACCAGAGCCAATCAGGCTGAGCGGCGCGAGCAAAAGTAACGTTTGAAAACGTGCCGCGGCCAATCAAAATGAAGCCGCAGGAAAAAACTGCTGCACAAACTGAAATCGCAAATGCCAAACTACAAGCCCCAGTGTCCTGCACACCATGAGCGTGCAGAACGCTGAGGAAGCCAGCACACAAAAAATAAAAATAAAAAAGGCAGGCCGCGGAACACCCCCACCCCCACCGCCGCATACAGCGGCGATGGGATTCCCGTGGTGCAGCCACCCAGGCCGGCCAACGGAAATACCCCCACCCCAATGCCACATCAAGCGGCAATGCAATTTCCGTGGTCCAGCCACCCAGGCTGGCCCATGGAAATACCACCACCCCAACATCGCATCAAGCGGCGATGGTATTTCCACGGTCCAGCCACCGAGACCGGCCAACAGAAATACCCCCACCCCCAACACAAAACAACACAATCCAAAAACATTGAAAAGTAATCAAAACCAAAAATAACAAACACAAAAAGTAAACACAAAAACAACCAAAAAACAACAAAGAAAAACACACAACCCCCCCAAAAAAACAAATCCCCCCAAAAAAATTAAGTAAATTAAAAAAAGCTCACCAGCCCCACCCAGAGGCCAGAAGAGAAAAACATTCAAAAATATTCAGAATAATCACAAAGAATTCACAAATTAATGAAATAAGTTTTCAAAACATTAAAAAATATTCAAAATAATCACAAATAATTAAAAAAAGAAGAAATAAGTTTTTACTCAAAAAAACCCAAAAAAAATCTAAACACAGTATAGAAACATTGATTTAAAAAATATATTCTTACATTTTTAAAAAAATTATTATCCAAGGTACAACTATTTTAAAAAATTCACATAGTAACACATTATTTGGTTAAATACAATAATTATAAAAATTATATCATCCTTTCCTCTTTTTTAAAAACAAAAAACAAAAACAAAATGATCACAGTTTATAACAGCCCATGCGTAAAAATAAAAATTTAAAAAACCACAATTAAAAACTAACCTCATTTGCATAAACATAAAACAAAAACCTTCCAAAACCATTTTAAACAGCCCAGCACCACCGGGCAAAATCTGCTAGTTAGAAAAAAAATCAGCTGCAGACTTTGGTGAGCAAATATATTTTGAGCCTCAAATATTCATGTTTTGACTTCAATGTACTGCACATGAGGGTGCTGCCAAAGAAGGGTCAGAACTACAGATATATACACAAGCTACAGCTGCTTGGCCCAGGCACATGGAATACATCTCATGAGTAGAAGCTTGAGGTCCAGTTTCAGAGTCTGACTACACTGTCAAGTGAATTTGCTCCACTTGTAGAATGGGTGTGCACTATTCAACATTGTTTTTTTCATCGACTGCATGGTGAATAGTCTCAGTAAAATCCACCCAGGCCCTATTCCTCCCAACCAAGCATTTTTTTTTTCTTGTGCTGCTGGAGTGTGTGTGTGTGCTTTTTCATTCCGGAAGGATTCAATCCAGGTTTTCCTGTGCAGTCAGTTTTAAAAACTGGAAGGAATTTTATAGATGCTAATCCTTTCAAATACACACATTCATTTCATCTTGTTTGCTTCTTTTTTCATTCCCTTTACATTTTGAAAAATATGTTCAGAGGTGATTAATTGCTAACCTCAAAAGAAATAAAATAAAATAATTAAAAGCCAGAAGGCTTGATCTTTCTAGAACAGTGATTATCAACCTGCAGCGCTGTCGTGTCCAGCCCTTATAAGCAATAGTCCAGGCAACAATGAACAGAACAACAACGGGAGGTTATTGAACAGTCTTTCAGATTACACTTACAAGGCACTCTGGACATCAGATGGCTACACAAGTCCCATGTAGTCGGTCCCTCGTGTTTCCTACCATAGAGGCAGTGACTAAGCTACACCATGGTGGGATAGCATATAGAGGAGACCCAAGCTTAGCCGACTTTAGTGTCTTGCACGGAAGACAAAGAAGGAGTCGCAGGAAGGACTAACACAGGTTTATTCATTGATGGTCAGTATGAACATGTGGTAATGGCGGAGATACCTCACATTATATACAGTAGTACAATACATTTGAATCTTGCTGCACGGTAGCTCATTGGCTGCTACCGGCGTGACGTCGTCCGGGTCACGCCCATCTTCAGTGGTGGATCAGGAGTAGTTTGCTATTGCGGGGAGTTCCCGCAGCTGCAGGTGATTTGAGGAATGAGAACCATGTGAGTTGAACACTCGCAGCTGCCCTCTATGGGCAGCTTGCTCACATTCCTTTAACAGCTGGGCTACATTGTAATTGTGGTCAGGTTACATTCATACATTTCTTAAAGCAGCAATGTACATACATAACACCGACACTGACTAACCTGTACAGTAATGGGAAGTATACATCCGGTCCAGCCCCACCCTTGTTTACCTGTGGGGCTTATATGGTGTCTCCCCGGTGGTGACTCCTTGCTACAATGAAGTAACCCGCCGGACAATCATAACCAACCAATCATAACAGGATATATAAGTATTAACCAATCAGGAACAGGATCCAAAGTTGTAACCAATCACAGAACTCAAATTTAGCATAATGAGCGTGGCCAGAGAGAGGGATTATGCACCAACTTCAGCTCCTAATTTGGATGGCGGGAAACCTCCATTTTATCTTTGCAAGGTGTTGCCTGAGCAACTTGCAATTCTGCCTTAATACACAACAAGCCTGCAAGCCAGATGCGGCCCACGGCACCATTTCATGTGCCTCCCCCACCGCCTCCACCTCACCAGGAAGTGCCATGTGGAGAAGGAAGGGCAAAATGGCCACCCAGCCCCCAAAGCTGTCTGAGGGAGCATGACCCGGCCCCCAGCTTTAAAAGGTTGAGAATTCCTGAGTGAGAGAACACCCCTCTCATGTCCTCTCCTCTCACTTATTATCCTCTGATTTTTATTGTATTTATTCCCTTTGAGTTTAGTGCTGGATCATCTCTGAGCACATTAAAAGGGGAACAGAAAAAGAAGCAAGCCAAACAAAATTTTAAAAAGAATGCCATGGAATCTGTTTATTTGAAAACAAAGCTGCTTTTACAGCAGTCTATAAAAGGAAAGTCAGAAACAGGACTAAAGGGAGAAAGAAAAGAATGGGGCCTGTGGGCTGGAATGTGACTCTCCTCACCACCAGTTCTAAATGGAGAACATGCATGCAAATCAGTCCACAATCCACATGGAAGCAGAGCCTGAGGTTTTAAGCATATGTCATTCTGCAATTCATATCACAGCAAAGTCAAAATTTTCCACTTCAGCTTCCCGATGTAGTTACACACTCAGTCTCAAATCATTAACATTAAGGCTCATAATGGCATGGGACTAAGTGACTTTAGCTACCAGCTCTGACAGATTCACATAGATGGAAGCTCAGTATGTCTGCAGCCAGCCTGGCTTCTTCAGGGGGAAAGCTCCACAAGCTATTGCTAAGGAACAAGCCTATCTCATACGCTCATCACTTAGATATTGAGATAGGCAATGGAGCTAGCTTCTGTTGAAAATCTTGAAATTCCAGGCAGGCTCATTTAGGAGATATCTTGGTCCCAATCCTTTTGGGGCTTTGTAGAACAAAATCCACAAGGAAGACTAGTGCAGAGTAGTGGATAAAGTGATGGTGTAGGTCTCAGGAGATCTGGGTCTGAATCCCCACTCAGCCAAGAAAACCCACCAAGGGGTAGCACTGGCAAAACCAGTGCATTAAATAACTTATATATCTTGAAAACCTTATTAGGAACTCTGTGAGATGAATGCAACTTCACAGCACATAATAAAAATGCCAGTCAACACCAGCATAGGTAAAAACAAATACACCCCGAGCATGCCTGCCACACTAATCTGTATGCAGCCAAGGTCATGTCAGAGGGCATTCTCTGGGTTCCTCCACCTTTACCACTTTCATCTTCCCCCTTTACCAGGGAGTGTAACCTGTGAAAAGAAATTTAGATTATGATGCTCTAGCTCCACAATGCCCTCTCTAAATATTCCTGCCTAATATTACTTTTGGTCTCATTTTGCCACCAGATGAATATCATTTTAGTTGCCTTTCTTTATGTAATAAAGTCTGGCTGGGCAGATTATCCAATTGGCAGCTTTTCCAGTAGGAAAAAATATAGTTGGCTCAAATAAGTGAGCTGACAGCATTAGTGAGCTACACCCTCAGATGTACTTCTCTAAAGAGGAATATATTCTGCACACACACAATCCCATAAATAATAATACTTACTATTAGACCACCCAGTTTAATACTAAGTCACAGTATAAATATTCTTCTTCCCTTTGAAACTATCTAATCTTTTTGCTAGTGTTGCTAATCTCTAATACATTCTCTTATAAGAATTAAATTAAGAATAACCTCAAGCAAATATATGTTCCAGTTCTCCCCCTGGACTAAAGGCTTGGGTGGCAAAGTCCACAGGGAAGGGTGATGGTCCCCAAGTGGATTAAATCCCACTTGAATCCATCTTGATGGAGGGCAGCAGCTTCATCAATAATGGCCTGGGGCTGAGGAGGACTTTGTGTGCCAAAAGTGCTCAGGACCAGCAAGCGATTCACGGAACTTGATCAGTCGTATGGGGATCATGCTGCAATGTGGAAGGCAGATGAAAGGCCACTGTATTATATGCTCAGGATTGCCATGAGGATCATCAATATTCAGATACGGTGGTAGTAGTAGTAGTAGTTGTAGTAGTAGTAGTAGTCCTACCCTTGGAGCATTAACAGGTGGATGGACTGAGGATTTTGCCCCTATAGGTGATATTATGGAAACAATGTAAACACAGCATGTCATGGTTTTCAAGGAGGTAACCATGTCTGCAGGGCCAAGTGTTGGGAGCTTGATTCCGCAGTGCAGAAAAATGGGATGTTGTAGCCATAGCCAAATGTAAAACTCCCAAAGCATTCCCAGAAGAAAAGAACAGGAAACTACATCTGAGTATTCTGTTATGAGAAAACCCTTGAAAGGGTTACCATAAATCGAAACTGACTTGATGGCACATTTTTAAAGCATGCTAATTTTTCCATATAAAAAACAAAGACATAAAAGCAAAAAAAAGTCTTGTGGCAGCTTGCAGATTAATAGATGTATTCAAATGCAAGCTTTCATGGATTACAAATGCACAGAATGCAAGGTTTAAACTACAGATTTATATATACAGTGTACCTAGGCATAGAGCAGTGATGGTGAACCTTGGCACTCCAGCTGTTCTTGAACTTCAATTCCCAGAAACCCTGATCAGCAGGAGTGCTGACTTGGGCTTCTGGTAACTGAAGTTCAAGAACACCTGGAGAGCCAACTTGGTTCGCCATCACTGGCATAAAGTGAATGGAGTAGAGAAAGTTTCAATTATATTATGAACTAGCAGATTTTGCCTGGCGGTGCCAGGCTCTTTAAAATGGTTTTGGAGGGTTTTTGTTTTATGTTTATGCAAATGAGGTTAGTTTTTAATTGTGGTTTTTTTAATTTTTATTTTTATGCAAGGGCTGTTATAAACTGTGATTTTTAAAAAAAATTTATTTGTTTTTTTTTGTTTTTAAAAAGAGGAAAGGATGATATACTTTTTTATAATTATTGTATTTAACCAAATAATGTGTTACCATGTGAATTTTTTTAAAATAGTTGTACCTTGGATAATAATTTTTAAAATGTGAAAGAATATGGTTTTTTTAAAATCAATGTTTCTATACTGTGTTTAGATGTTTTGTTTTGTTTTTTTGAGTGAAAACTTATTTCTTTTTTTGAATTATTTGTGATTAGTGTGAATATTTTTGAATGTTTTGATAACTTATTTCAGTAATTTGGGAATTATTTGTAATTATTTTGAATATTTTTGAATGTTTTTTTCTCTTGTGGCCTCTGGGTGGGGCTGGTGAGCTTTTCTTGTATTCTACTATTTTTCTCTACTGTCCTCTGGGTGTCACTTCTTCTTCCAGTAAGTAGTCTCTTTCTTTCCTCAGTTTAGTTCCGGTCATCATGGAGTGAGGACATCTCCTGGTAAGGTATCTGGTTTTATTTTTATATATATATATGTTTTTGGATTGTGGGTTTGGATGTTTTTGTGTTTCCTTTTTCTGTTTTTATTTTGGTTTTGATTATGTTTGACTGTTTTTGGATGGTGTTGTTTTGTGTTGGGGGTGGGGGTATTTCCGTGGTCCGGTCTCGGGGGCTGGACTGTGGAAATACCCTCGCCGTTTGATGCGGCAGGGGGGGAGGTATTTCTGTGGGCCGGCCTGGGTGGCCGGACCATGGAAATTGTATCACCGCTTACATGCAGCATTGGAATGGGGGTATTTCCGTGGGCCGGCCTGGGTGGCCAGACCACGGGAATCCCATCACCGCTGTATGTGGTGGTGGGGGGTGGGGGTGTCACGGCCTGCCTTTTTTATTTTTCGTGTGCCAGCTGTCTCAGTGTTCTGCGCACTCATGGCATGCAGGATGCTGGGGCTTGTAGTTTGGCATGCGCGGTTTTAGTTTGTGCAGTGGTTTTTTTCCTGCGCCTTCTTTTTGATTGGCCGTGGCATGTTTCCAAACGTTCCTTTTGCTTGCGCCGCTCAGCCTGATTGGCTCTGGTGTGGCGCGGAGCAAGGAATGTTGGGAATTAAAGTTCCCTTTTTTTGTTTGCGTCTGGGGGGCTCCTGCTCCACTGGTGCAAAATTCAACCTGACAGTTACCTGCGAACCGGGTTCGGGCGAGTGAACGGAGGTCCATTACGGGCTAGTAGGGCCTGGCTAAACATCCTTTGTCACATTCCAACGGTTAATGCACCATTTTATAGGTATAGATACTGGGAATGGAATTTTCACAGTGTTGACTACATGAACATCCTGCCAATTGGTTGAGTAATTTCTTCTTCTTCCGTGTCTAGGCCAGACGCAAAACTGCAAAATTAATGCACCTTTTGGTGAGTTCATTCTGCGGTTCTATTTGCCTGACCTAGTGTGAGAAAGATTAGCCGGCAACACAATGTTGCTGTTACCAGGGTATGCCCAATTGTGGTTCAAAAGCACCACAATCTTTGAGGAGGCTGTTTCTGTGTATCCCAGTTGAGTAACTAGCTCACTCTAAGCGTCTGAAGACTAATACACAATGGTTAGAACCAGGGATTCTCAACCTGCAGCCCATGGTGCCATTTCATGTGGCCCACCTCCACCACACCTGGAAGTGCCATGTGGTGGAGGAAGGGCAAAACGGCCATCTGGCCCCCGAAGCTATCTGAGGGAGCGTGATCTGGCCCCGGCTTTAAAAGGTTGAGAACTCCTGGGTTAGACTTTTATCTTTGAAATACACCATGCTCAGTGTCTAAAGACTAATACACAATGGTTAGACTTTTATCTTTAAAATACACCATGGTAAGGCTTTTGGCTTTGAAATGTCCAAGCAACTGGGTCTGCTCCCAGGAAAGATGAGGCCAGAGTTTTAGTGGAAAACAAAATAACATTTGGCTATAGGCAAGGGTTTTGTAAATACAGTGACATGTATAACATGTTAAGATGCTTTCGTCTCTGATTAGGAGACACACAGGAGTTTACTAATAATTTATGAACTTGGCTGTCTCCCTATCAAATATTCCCTTCTAATGCCATTTTAGCGACTTTGAGATCAGTGATAGAATGTCCCAAAAGATTGAACTGTTCTGAATCTTATACTTTTATGTGTTGTCATTTTTCATATCAGATTTCTCTCAACTTATTTGTGTATGTGTATATGTCTGTGTGTGTTTAGCAATTGTCCTGTTTAATTTATGCAGAATGCACAGAAGCACTGCTAGGAGAGGATGGCTTATATCATAGTAGAAGATGAACAAGTCAGCTTCTGATGCTGAGGGTGATATAGCTGGAACCTGCAATAGGTCTGTCAGCAACTCCTGGACATGTGCCAACATTACTTTAACATTACCTGGCACTAACTCCCTCTACCTCAGTCCTCTCCTTGTCCCCTCCTGGGTCTCCCAGACACAGGCAGATCCTATTTGGGACTACTGAGACCCCGAGCCGTTTTCCATGGAGTGCTGGTCCAGCAAAATATTACCTTTTTGCTGCAGCCTGGAAGATCCACCCTAAAAGTGATCCCCAAAAATGTCAAAAGAAGAGAATGGTAGCAGTGTGGCCTCTCCTGGCTTAAGATGGCTTTACTCTGCCCCCCTCCCTTTAATATACATACAAGTTATCAAAGGAACTGTGGTCTATTTTTCAGAAGGGATGTTAAAGATACATTGTTCACACAATACAAATAACTATACAATATATACTTCACTACTTAAAAAGATTCAGGAAAATCAACAGCTTGGTTTCCCACATGAATATAAATTAATCTAACTCACTAACTTATTCTGATAGTTTAGAAGAGAGCAGGATTTCTTTAGTGTATGGGACCAAAGACAGCAGGACAGCCGAAGAGCTGGCTTAACACAACTTTATTACATGCTGGTCAGAGGGAACATGAGGTAATGGCGGACGAACAGCTCAATATATACAGTGGCTATACATTTGAATGTGGCTCCTTGACAGTCTATTGGCTACTGTCCACGTGACGTCATTGCAGGTCACGCCCTTCTTGTCCAGGTGAAGGTGATGGCGGGAATCTTCCCGCGCTGTTGTTTTTAGGTGAGTTTGGACCAATGAGCTTGGACGCTCGCTATTGCCATCTGGTGGTCACTAGCTCGCGTCCTATTAGGGTTACAGTGATGCAGCTGATGGTTATCATGTTACAAGTAGAAGGATACATTGGTTACACATGAATAGGTACATTGTATAAGGGTACAGTGTTTGAGAACACAACATCCCTCCCCCCTAGGATGAGACGAAGTCTCTCAGCCAAGATGGCTTATTGCAATTGCGTTTGGGCAGCGATGTGGCCTGGTCCGCCCTGGGGGCGCTACCGCTTCCGTGTTCCCCGGTCCCTTGTCCTGTAATGGGAGAGGGAGACTTGTTAGAGGCTTGCTGCGGTTTTGCAGCTTTAGGGGAACGGACAAACTCCATTGTGGGCAGACCGGGGGCACTAGGGGCTAACGTAAAACCCCTCTTCTCACTTGGATGGGTGGGGGACCACTCCGAAATACCCCCCCGGCTCTGAAACTCAAAATCAAACTCTGCTGGGGGATCCCGCGGGATATCTACAAGGACAAATTCCTTCTCCTCCCCCCTTGGTGGGGACTCTGGGCCCCCCTCTCCTCCCCCTTGGGCTAAACGGGTGGGGGAGAACCCTAACGCTGAATTCAGCTCCGCGCTTTCAGCGCCCTGCTTTCCCGGGACCCGGTTCCGTAGCTGGTCCGCGTGCCGCCGCCAGAGTAGACCTGTGTTGGTCTCCACGTGGTACGACACGGGACTGGTCTGCTCCACGACCACCCCCGGTACCCAGGCTGGCCCCGCGCTGGCGTAGTTCCTGCAGTGCACGGGGGCGCCTACGCTAAAACTCTTTGTGGCCTCTAGCCCGATGTTCCTCCCCTTGTCCTCTACTCTCGTGGGGTCTAGCCTAGTGAGAATGGTGGCCAGTTTCCTGCGCATTAAGAGCTCTGCGGGGGAGTATCCTGACGCCAACGGGGTCACCCTGTACCCTAGCAGAAACTGACACACTTGCAGGTTGAGGTCCCCGGGGCCCATGCGCCGCAGCGCGTCCTTCGTGGTGCGGACGAGGCGCTCCACTTGGCCATTGGTGGCCGGATGGAAAGGGGTGGAGGTGATGTGCCGGATGGCGTTAATCTCTGTGAATGCCCTGAACTCAGCGGACGTGAAGCAACTAGCGTTATCGCTAATTAGAGTGTCGGGTATGCTGAACGTGGAAAAAATTCTCCGCAAATGCTTTATTGTCGCGGCCGAGGAGGTGCTCGTGACTGGGATGACCTCCAACCACTTGGAGAAAGCGTCCACAACAAGGAGAAACAGAGTTCCTCGGAACGGGCCCGCGAAATCTATGTGTATCTGGGACCATGGCCCCTTAGCCGCGTCCCACTCCCTGTGGGGAAGACGGGCCTCTTCCGGTCTGGAGCATTGGCAACTCTCACAAGTGCTGACCATGTGCTCGATGTCGGCGTCTAACTGGGGCCACCAAAAGTAACTACGGGCCAGCGCTTTGGAGCGCACAATTCCGGGGTGGCTGACGTGCAGCAGTTTAAGCACCCGCGGCCGAAGGGATGTGGGAATCACCACCTGCTGCCCCCACAAGAGACACCCCCTCTCTAGGGACAGCTCCAACTTTTTCCTGAAAAATGGAGCGAATTCTTCCGCTGGGGAAGACGCTGGCCACCCTTTCTGTACCCAGGAGCTAACCGCCGCCAACGTCCTGTCTCTGCTTGTCGCTTTAGCGATATCGGCGGGTACTATGGGGGGCGAATCTAAGACTTCTATCATGAGCACCTGGTGGTCCGGCTCTTCCCCGCCCACGTGGCTGTGTGTCTGGGGGAGGGGGGACCTCGACAGGGCGTCCGCATGGCTGATTTCTCTCCCGGGCCGGTACACCAACGCGTGCTGGTAGGCGTTGAGAAAAATGGCCCACCTAAGCATTCTCAGGGACAGGATCTGCGGTAAAAATGCCTAGCAGGGGCTTGTGGTCCGTCACGATGGTGAAAGGGCGGCCATAAAGAAAATTGTGAAATTTTTTGGTCCCTGCAATTATCGCCAGCGGTTCCCTGTCTGTCTGGGCGTAATTCCTCTCTGCTTGGGACAGGGACCTGGAGTAAAACGCTATTGGGGCCTCCCTCCCATTTTCCAACACGTGGCATAACACTGCCCCCACCCCCACCGGGGATGCATCACAGATCAGTACTACCGGCCGTTTGAGGTCGAAATGGGTCAGAATGGCGTCAGACGCCAGGAGTTGTTTCAGTTCCGTGAATGCCCTCTCCTGGTCATCGCCCCACTTCCATGCCGCATCTTTCTTGAGCAACTTGTGAAGCGGCTCAGCCACCGCAGCCTTCCGTGGAAGGAAGGAGTGGTAGAAATTTAAGAGCCCTAGGAACGACTGCAACTCGGGCTTGGATGTGGGGCGAGGGGCTTTCTTGATGGCGGCCACCTTGGATTTGGACGGTTTGATCCCCTCGGGTGTTACTCGGAACCCTAAGAACTCAACCTCCTTCGCGAAGAAGACGCATTTGTCTTTTCGCAACCTCAATCCCGCCTGTTCGAATGCCGCCAGGACCTTGTTTAGCCTTTCAGCCAACTCAACCTCACTCCCCCCCGTTATCAACACATCATCAAAATATGGCAAAACGCCGTCCAGCCCCTTGAGGAGGCGTTCCACGAGCGACTGGAAAATCCCAGGCGCCGAGTTCACGCCGAATTGGAGGCGCGTCACCTGGAACGCCCCCTTATGCATGACTATGGTCTGTGCAGCAGCTGCGGCAGGGGTTACCATGAGTTGCTGATAGGCCTGTGCCAGGTCAAGTTTAGCGAAACACTTTCCCCCATGTAACCTGGCTAGCAAATGGCTGACCACCGGCACCGGATATGCATTAGGGCGGATTGCCTTATTAATGGTGCACTTATAATCGGCACAAATGCGAACCTCCCCATTGGCCTTCAATGCCGTGACAATTGGAGTTTCCCACTCCGCAGAATCAACAGGAACAAGAATCCCCTGGCCCACTAATTTGTCCAGTTCCGCCTCTATTTTGTCCTTTAGTGCAAAAGGCACTCTGCGCGGTTTGAGTCTTATTGGGCGGACCTCCGGGTCCAGGTTGAAAGTTACTGGGGGTCCATTGAATTTCCCAAGTCCCTTTTTGAAGACTTCGGGGTGCGCGTCGCACACCTCCTGTATTGGGTCAGACCCAACGTCGTGCACCCCCCCAATAAACAGGCCCAGGGGCTGAAACCATTGAGTCCCGAGGAGGCTGCAATTACCCCCCTTAAGAACGACTAGGGGGAGTTCCGCGGCGTGCCGCTTATACTGGACCTGGAATTTCCCAACCCCCAACACCGGGATACTGTTCCCTTGCACGTCCCGAAGCGTGGACCTCAACGCTTTGAGCTTGGGCCGCACGCGGGGGGCAATTCTCAAAAACTCCCTCTGGGAAATGATAGAATATGAGGAGCCAGAGTCAATCTCCATCCTAACAGGGGCCCCTTGCACCAGTACCTCAACAAAGTAACGGGGGTGTCCCATGGACACTCTGAAAACTGGGGCGGCGTCGCCGCTGTCGTCGGAGATGCGGCCCACGCCGTCCTGCTTCCTCGTGGGCTGGGCGCCATCCTTGAGTCTCGGCGAGCGGTCTGGCCTCGCTGTGCGGTCGGGCGAGCTCCTCCAGTCCTTGCGCCGTTGTCTGCAGACTTTGGCGATGTGCCCGCGTCGTCCACAGTTGTGGCACTCGGCTTTTCTGAAAGGACACCTGGCGCAGTCGTGAGCCGTCCCGCAGCCGTCGCAGCGCCGGCCCTCCTTCCGGACCCTCCGGACGTCCTCGTCGTCGCTGCTTTCGGCGGACAATTTCGAAATTCGCCGGGCTGCGTGCACCGAACTCTCTGTTTTGTCGGCCTTCGGCCGCCAGTCCTGCAGCTCTTGCACCCCGGCCTTCGTGGCTTCCGCGGCCTGTGCCGCTTTCAGGACCTCCTGCAACGTGGGGGGCGGCTCCTGATTCATCAACGTGCGCTGAATCTCGGCGTCCTTCAGGCCGCATAGCACGCAGTCCCTGAGGGTGACTTCCAAGTTCTCCCATTTGCGTGGGCCGGCAGCCAGACGCAGGGCCGCTACGAAGGCGGCGACCGACTCTCCAGGCGCTTGGACTCGCCTCCAAAACGTGCTCCGAGCAGGAAACATCGCCACCGAGGGCCGGAAATGGTCTCGCAACACCTTCAGGAGCTCTTTTGCCTTGAATTCAGCCGCCTTTTTGGGTGCGATGAGGTCAATCAATACCCTCTTGCCGTCGTGCCCGAGCATTCTGGTGAGGATGGCTCTTTTCTTCACCTCGTCCGTCACCTCGAACTCCACCAGCGCGCCTTGGAAGTCCATTTCGAAGAGTTCCCAATCTTGCGGTTTCTTGATGTCGAAACCGGCGTATGTCTTGGTCCCGTGGGCAGCCATGATCCCACCTTCGTCGCCAATTTAGTGTATGGGACCAAAGACACCAGGACAGCCGAAGAGCTGGCTTAACACAACTTTATTACATGCTGGTCAGAGGGAACATGAGGTAATGGCGGACGATCAGCTCAATATATACAGTGGCTATACATTTGAATGTGGCTCCTTGACAGTCTATTGGCTACTGTCCGCGTGACGTCATTGCAGGTCACGCCCTTCTTGTTCAGGTGAAGGTGATGGCGGGAATCTTCCCGCGCTGTTGTTTTTAGGTGAGTTTGGACCAATGAGCTTGGACGCTCGCTATTGCCATCTGGTGGTCACTAGCTCGCGTCCTATTAGGGTTACAGTGATGCAGCTGATGGTTATCATGTTACAAGTAGAAGGATACATTGGTTACACATGAATAGGTACATTGTATAAGGGTACAGTGTTTGAGAACACAACGATTTCCTTTCCCTCATTCTACTCTGGCTTGTTCTCTTCAGATTCTCCTCAGAATCTCTTCCAAAGGTTTCTCAGGATCTCTTCCGATTCTCCTCAGAATCTCTGAAAGTTCCCAAAATCTCTTCAGATTCACCTCAGAATCTCTCCCGATTCTCCTCAGAATCTCTGAAAGTTCCCAGAATCTCTTCAGATTCACCTCAGAATCTCTTCAGATTCTCCTCAGAATCTCTTCCGATTCTCCTCAGAATCTCTGAAAGTTCCCAGAATCTCTTCAGATTCACCTCAGAATCTCTTCAGATTCTCCTCAGAAAGTTTCCCTCTCTGAAAGTTTACCTCAGACTCTCTCAAGTTCTTATACCTCAAGCTCTCTTTCTTTCCAGCCCCCCTTAGAAAAACCCTCTCTTTCCTTTTTATACCTCACAATCCCCCTTGGCCTTCTGGCTCATCTAATTTGCATTAGTCCAATCAGAAAGCATTCTGATACATCCTTCTCCTATGCACAGCAACAGGGTATTAGAGTCCAGTTCCTTCCCACTCTGTTATATTCACAGAGAGAGACAACAAAGTTTAACTAACATATGGACTTTTAACTACTTTTGGTGTAACTTGTGAGCCCATGGTAGGCTCTACCATGACAGGGTCTGTCACAATAGATCTGGGTGCAGCTTTGTACTTTCTAGTCTTCCTGTCTTGTGCTGCATATTTTCTTGACCCATCCTTCACAAAGCTCATCATCATCATCTTAAGTGAAAAAGCAATGCACAGCCAAGAAGATAGATACTTATGCAATGCACCTCAGAAAAGAGGCACTTGTTTAAAAAAAAAGTAGAGAGAGAGAGAACCTATTTCTGTTAAATTTGCATGTGCTCATTCATATTTATAAATGTAAATTTTGAAATAACTTCCATAATTTAAATACAAATAAGTATTTCTCGTATTGTGGAAATGTGATCAGCTGACTCACGTTTCCTCTTCAGCTGCTGATACTTAATTGATGACCTCAAGATCCCTAGTTTCCTTTTTTCTGTTTTTTTTAATCATCAAGCTGATCAGGTTCTAAAACACAGGATATATTAAAATAAAAACCTGATCCTAAAAACTGACCATATTAAAATTACAGAAACAAGAATTAGGTGTCCTTTTTATACATAGTGTTATTCACCTGACCTTTATAGACATCTCTGGTTCTCAAGTTATTCTTTAGATTATTCTTGAGTTTTAAAAAATATATATCAAAATTTTTGTTTGCTGATCAAAGAGACTTTTCTCTAAAGAGCAGGGTATTAATCCTCTAAACCAGGGATTCTCAACCTGTGGCCCACAGGACAGATGCGGCCCATTGTGCCATTTCATGTGCTTTCCCTCCACCACACAAGGAAGTTCCATTTGGTACAGGAAGGGAAAAATTGTTGTCCGGCCTCCAAAGCTGTCTGAGGGAGTGTGACCCGGCCCCCGGCTTTAAAAGGTTGAGAACTCCTGCTCTAAACTGAATATAAAGAAACAAAGGAACCTCACTGGGCTAAACTCAAACTTCTCTTGACCTTCCTTCCTATATGCAAGATGAAAAATGTTGCAATAACAGCAATCTTGCATGCACTAACACTGTGTATCAGTGGGAGGGAGCTTTACAGCCTAATGTAATTGTCCTGAGCCACTGATTTGATCATTAAAGGTTTTTTCTCTCTCCTTGGGCATTTGAGGCAAGCTCTCATCCTCCTCTTTCTATTAGTTTTTTCTTCCTTAAACTAAGACTGCCAACCAGCAGAAACCTCAAGCTTAAAGAATACATACATGCAGACTGAGCAGAGAATAGCACAGACTATAAATCCACCAGTGGTTAATGTAAGGTAATGGTCTTATCTCATGAGCTAGTCCTAAACAAGATATGGTAATATTGGCTTCCACAGAATCAGAGTTCATTGCCACAGCAGAAGCATGCAGATAATTGCTATGACTAGCAAAAGCTGCTAAAAGACTTTAGAGTAAATGAAGATATGACAGTCCAGGTGATGAAAGACAACCAGAGTTGCATCATGCTGTCACATAGTCAGAAGACAAATGCACACACCAAACACATTGGTGTGAGGTACCGCCTAGTACAGGGGTTCCCAAACTTTTTGCGCTGCAGGCCAGTCACATGGTTGAGTGGGCCAGTCACATGGTTACTCCCAGCAGAAGCAAAACAAACCCACACATGCACATAACACTGCTGTAAATGCACCCACGGCTGCTGTAAATGTGTTTACGACAGTCATGGTGCACTTATGGCAGTGTTTTATACATGTGTGGGCATGTTTTACTTCCACTTCCAGGAGCAGTAAGGGTGGCACAGGCTGGATTATTTGGCGCCGGAGGCCAGATCCTGCCCACGGGCCGTAGTATGGGCATCCCTGGCCTAGTACATGCCCTGACCAAGAAAGGGACAGGACTATCTCCTGTCCAACTGCAGAGATGACAGCAAATATCCTCACAAAGCTGTTGGAATAATCACAATTTTGCACACATTAACACTGGGTATCAGTGGGAAGGAGCTTTTACAGTCTAATACAGTGTTTCCCAACCTTTGGGTTTTGGACTTCAATTCCCAGAAGTCAATTCCCCAAAGTGCTGATCAGCCAATGTACTGACTTAGGTTTCTGGGAATTGAAGTCCCCCTGTAGGGCATGGGGTCCACGTTGGGAACCACTGGCTTAATATGATGGCCGTTTGGCATTGATTTCATTGGTAAAATCCCCACCCCACCCCCGACTGCCTCTGGCATTTAAAGCATGCTCCCACCCCATTTCCTGTGTGTTTTCTTGCTTCCATCTCTGGGGACTCCAATTTCCTAATTTTTCTTCTGAATACAACAGTATGTGGTGACTGTAATTAAAGAAACATTTTTCTACTTTAAGTGCTTCTAAGAGAACTTTATCAGGCGATTGCTAGTTTGTGTCAAGCAAAAACCAAGGAGGTGGACAGGCAATGATACTAAGCTGATCTCTCCATATTTCTGTTGTTTTTTCCTATCTTATACTCTGCTAACTAAAAAGAATGCCCAAAATTCCCAAATACTAAGCAGTGGTAGCACTGGTTCTCTGTTCAGATGCGGGGAAAGTGCCTGTCAAGCTTCTCAAATCCATCCTAACAGATGGTTGCATTATCATCTGAGGGAAAATAGCATCTGGACCCATTTCCCAATACAAATCTTCACAATGACAGACCCTGAAAGGATCATTATCACAACACTGATCATCTGGTCTCCAAGTTTTGTGGGCTAAAGGGCAATACAGTCTTACTAGAAGAGTTTCCAGATGGCCTTCCTCAGCATAGACCCAATCCAGTCCAAACATTACAGGGAAGGAGGTAAGTGAGAAGAGGGATTCACAGCAGTACTAGGTTTCCTTCTATACTGCCTTTTTCCTGTCACAAGCAAAGAAGATAGCATTAAAAAAAATCCTAAGAACTGTAAAAATCTTTACAAGCAGCTATAAAGATACTCAAAAGAGCACTCGGCAAAACTCAGGGTACTTCCAATGAAAGTTTTATTGTGCTGCGCTTTCTCAATGGAATTTCATAGGGGGTTCCTGACATTGTCGTTTTCTATTTATAATTCTTATATGTTTTATCACTGCTTCTTCTACCTGTTTCTTTCCCTTTTCATAGAATAGCTCTTAAGGAGGAGCAGATGCTGTAATTGTACAGTGCTTCTGATTAGTTGCATTAGGGGATCCTTGTCTAGGAATAGACAAATTATGACCTAGATAACGTCCCCAGTGGTGGGCTCCAAAATATTTTGCTACCACACTGTGGGCGTGGTATGGTGGGCATTGCCAGGGGAAAAGCCCTGCATTGCACCCCAATTAGGACTACAGTACTTTATTTCAAAACTTGGATGGGCGTGGCCAGCCAGAATTTCTGCTACCAGTTCTGGCGAACTGGTGCGAACCTGCTGATGCCCACCACTGAACATCCCTCATGAATATACGGTGGAGGTGAAGAATAGATTTAAGGGACTGGACCTGACAGATGGAGTGCAGCAATTAGAACCATCCCAAATAAAAAGAAATGCAAGAAAACAAAGTGGTTGTCTGATGAGGCTCTTCAAATAGCTGAAGAAAGAAGGAAAGCAAAAAGCAAAGATGAAAGAGAAAGATTCACTCAACGGAATGCAGAATTCCAAGGAAAAGCAAGGAGAGATAAGGAGGCCTTCTTAAATGAACAGTGCAAAGTAATAGAGGAAAATAACAGAAGCGAAAGGACTAGAGATCTCTTCAAGAAAATTGGGGAAATTAAGGGAACGTATCAAGCAAAAATGGCAATGATACAGGACAAAAACAGTAGATACCTAACTGATGCAGAAGGGATAAGGAAAAGATGGCAAGAATACACAGAAGAACTCTACAAAAAGGACCTTAATGTCCCTGACAACCACAATGATCATTGACCTTGAACCAGACATCTTGGAGTGTGAAGTCAAGTAGGCCCTAGAAAGTACTACTAACAAGAAATCCAGTGGAGATGATGGTATTCCAGTTGAGCTATTTAAATCCCTAAAAGAAGATACAATTAAAGTGTTGCATTCAATATGGCTGCAGATTTGGAAAATGCAGCAGTGGCCACAGGACTGGAAAATGTCTGTTTATATTCCAATTCCAAAGAAGAGTAATGCCAAAGAATGCTCAAATTATCATACATTTACGCTCATCTCACATGGCAGAAAGATCATGCTCAAAATCTTACAAGCTAGGCTTCAGCAGTATGTGGATCAAGAACTTCCAGAAGTACAGACTGGGTTCTGAAAAGGCAGAGGGAACTAGAGACCAAATTGCTAACATCCGCTGGATCATGGAGAAAGCAATGGAGTCCCAGAAAAACATCTATTTCTGTTTCACTGAATATTTATTTTATTTATTAGTTACACTTATATCCCGCCCCTCTAGGGAAAAATGAATCCCTACACGAGGTGGCTAACAGCATAAAATCCCCCATACAACAAACAAACTTATTAAAAATACCCATACCTGTCAACCCGCGGCTCCAGAAAAAACGGGACCTGCGCAAAGCAGTTCTGCGCAGGTCGCCTTCCACGCATACGTGGAAGGCTACACTGCTTGTGCAGTCCCCTATGCAAGCAGCGTAGGCTTCCACGCATGCGTGGAAGGGTTCTACACGAGAGTAAAACCCTTCTACACATGTGTAGAAGGCAACTTGCGCAGAAGGGCTGCGCAGTACTTCCTTTCCCCCGCTGCCAAGTTACGGTGTTTTGGCAGCGCGGGTCGGGAAATGACGTCAATTGGCACAGGATTACGGGGTAATCCCGGCCAAATCGGGAAGGTTGACAGGTATGAAAATGCCCCCTATAAAACTACAATAAAAGCTCACACTAAAACAGTCCATAAAAATGGGCCAAAGTACAGCAGACCAGCGTCCTAAGCAACCCAACTGGGAGGAATATAAGCCAGGCCCAGTCTAATAGCCAGGGATAGGTGAAACATTTACAAAGGCCTACACCAAAGCCTTTGATTGTGTGGATCACAACAAACTGTGGCAAGTCCTTAAAGAGATGGGAGTACCAGACCACCTCATCTGTCTTCTGAGAAATCTGTATGTGAGGCAAGAGCCAACAGTTAGGACAGCATACTGAACTGCTGATTGCTTTAAAATAGGAAAAGGAGTACAACAAGGCTGTACAGTATAATGTCTCCCTGCTTATTTAATGTATATGCATAATACATCATGCGTAACGCAGGGCTGGATGAAGCACAAACTGAAATTAAGATTGCCGGGTGAAATATCAACAACCTGAGATGTGTAGATGATACTAACATAATTGCAGAAAGCAAGGAAGACCTAAAGAGCCTCTTGATGAGGATGAAAGAGGAGAGAACAAAAGCTGGCCTGAAACTCAACATCAAAAAATCCAAGATCATGGCATCTGGCCCCATTACTCCCTGGCAAATGGAAGGGAAAGAAATGGAAGCAGTGACAGACTTTACTTTCTTGGGATCTAAGATCACTGCAGATGGTGGCTGCAGCCATGAAATAAAAAGATGCTTACTTCTTGGTAGGCAAACTATGAGAAACCTAGACAGCATAATAAAAAGTAGAGACATCACCCTGCCAACAAAAGTCTGTATAGTTAAAGCAATGGTCTTCCCAGTAGTAATGTATGGCTGCGAGAGCTGGATTATTAGGAAGACAGAGCACAGAAGAATAGATGCCTTTGTACTGTGGTGCTGAAGGAGACTCTTGAGAGCCCCCTGGACTGCAAGGAGATCAAATCAGTCAATCCTGAAGGAAATCAACCCTGGCTGCTCCTTGGAAGGACAAATACTGAAGATGAAGCTCAAGTACTTTGCCCACCAATTGAGAAGAGAGGACTCACTTGAGAAGGCCTTGATACTAGGAAAGATCAAAGGCAAAAAGAGAAGGGGCCGATGTAGGATGAGATGGCTGGATGGCATTGTTGAAGCAGTGGGCGTAGATCTAGCCAGGCTGCAGAAGATAGATGACAGAGGAGACTGGTGTGTGGTGGTCCATGGGGTCACAAAGGGTTGGACACAACTGTGTGACTGAACAACGAAAACTTCTGGGAATATCCCTAGTGCTTCAGGTTGAAACAATTCTTTATCAATCAAATACATATTGGTTTGACAGAAAAACAGGAGTTACTGTACTTTTTTTCAGGAAAATGGTGCCTGTCATTTCACTCTTTTTGGAGCCTGTTCATGAAAGCAATTACCAAACAACTACTCATATGATTAAAAAAACTATTTCTAATTTTAAAAATTTGGCTTTCACTCTATGGTGCTTCAGCAAAAACCTTAATGATAGAGAAACAAATGAGGGAAGCAATGATTCAGACAGACTTTTGTGTGTGAAAAAAGAGGCTTCAAAGAAACCCTGCACTTTAGCCCTGAAGACCAGTCACGAAACACAGCAAGCTAGTTTTCAAATTGTGTAAAGTTAGAAAACCTCCTACTGTGACACTTTCAGCACACAAGGGCTCTCAGACCCTTTCAGAATTTCATTTTACAAACACAGATGATCTGTAACATCTGTTTTTGTCTTGTGACATGGTGAAGCTGTTTCCTGTTCTTTTGTGAGGTGCAGAAACCATTTGTCCAAAATCCACAAAAAAATCAGCATAAGACAAGTAGGAAACATGAATGTCAGGTCACTTGTGCATTTGCTTAGGTCTCTCTCTCTTGGAACTAATTTGCAGGGCTAGAGTTCATGATGGAGCTAGGTGGGGAAGGCCACTTTAGATCATGCCCAATGTTGTCTCCCTCCATGCAGCACACTATTGAATGAAGGGCTTTCATGCTAAAGTCATGCTAAAGCCCTAAAAGTATGTCAAATTCTAAAAACTCAACAGCGCAAACAATGGCAACAAAATGTTTTGGCTGTGTCACCTTGGCCATCAACAATTTGAGATATGCAGACAATACCACCTTAATGGCAGAAAGTGAAGAAGACCTAAAGAATCTCTTGATAGGGCTGAAGGAGGAGAGTGCAAAAGCTGTCTTGAGACTCAATATCAAGAAAACCAAGATAATGGCAACAGACCCTGTCAGTTCCTGGAAAATAGATGGGGAAGAAGTAGTGACAGATTTTACTTTCTTAGGATCTAAGATCACTGCAGATGGTGACTGCAGCCATGAAATAAAAAGACGACTGATTCTGGGGAGAGAAACTATGAAAAACCTGGGGAACATAGTGAAAAGTAGAGACATCACCTTGAAAACAAAAATCCGCATAGTCAAAACAATGATTTTCCCGGTGGTAATGTATGGGTGTGAGAGCTGGACCATTAGGAAAGCTGAACACAGAAAAATAGATGCCTTTGAGTTGTGGTGTTGGAGGAGAGTTTTGAGAGTCCCCTGGACAGCGAGGAGAACAAATAGGTCGATCTTAGAAGAAATCAACCCTGACTGCTCCTTAGAAGGTCAAATAGTAAAGATGAAACTAAAGTGCTTTGGACATCAAATGAGAAGAGAGGATTCTCTGGAGAAGGCCTTGATGCTGGGAAAGGTGGAGGGCAAAAGAAAAAGAGGGCGACCAAAGATGAGATGGCTAGATGGCATCGTGGAGGTCGTGGGCACAGAGCTGGGTGGGATGAGGAAGATGGTGGAGGACAGAGGTGCCTGGAAGACAATGGTCTATAGGGTCGCAAAGGGTCAGAATTGACTGTGCGACTGAACAACAACAAAAGACCCCTTAATTGGAGGCCCAAAACTGAATGGGTTGCTATTTTTCATAGCTTCTGCCAATTTTTCCTAGCCAACTCTCACATAACAACGCGTTCGGATAGCATCATTTTTTGCTTAACAACGCGTCGTTATGCACCACATGTTCCCCTGCATAACAATGTTTTTAGTGTCGTTGTTTATGTTTATGTTTATTCGACTTATACCCCGGCCTACTCAACACATGGCTGACTCAGGACAACAACTCTAAAATAACTGGACAATGACGCTAAAAACGTCATTATGCGGGAAACTCCATAGAAACCCGCATAACAACAAAAGTCGCTTAACAATGCTACTTGGGGAACCAAGTAACATCGTTATGCGAGGGTCAACTGTATTTATATCAAGAACCAATTGTGGCTCTTTCATGGAACAGAAAACATCCCATTTCTTTCTTTAAAAAGGCTTTGTTAGGCAGCACATATTGAAGAGTCCCTCCTTGCCACTCATTTGTGCTCACAACCAAGTGATGTTTGTTACAAGTGCCCATTTTATATCAGTTAAGAGAATTTATCCCTCACAATGAAAACCATGAGCAATATAAGCAGCACAAAATGAAATAATTAGATCCACCTTCTGCTCAACCCTAAACCATTGAAAGAAATCCCAGGGAGCAATTTAAAGTAAGAACCTCCATTAAATGCTTAACGTGAAGCTGTCTGGATTAAATAACAAGCAAGCAAAGACATCAAGTTATAATATTTGACAAAATAAACCAGCAATCCAAGGACAGATAGAGAGAAAGGGAAATAAATAGATGAATAAATAAATACAAGTCCTCTTATTTCAGAGCAGACTAAGTAAATAATAATGATTTGATAACAATAAATAAATGCACAAGCACTGGATTTCGCTCGTGAACATTTTGTTGGCAATTCCAAGTAGGGAAATGGTGAGAGGAACAGACCCCAAAGCCTATGAAACTGGCCTGCAGCTGAAAGGAAATACCGAGTCAATGACCCACTCAGCAGTACTGAAAGGACACTACCAGCTCTGACAGTTTTGCTGTGCTTCTTCCAGTGTCTGACTCAGCTTTCACTTGTCAGGTGAAAACATTCAAGGAGCAATCAAGAGGTGAATATGAGGCCAATAGCAGTAGGAACAAACTGATGGGCAGGGTAGGCAAAGCAAGCAACACAAATGCAGAGATCAGATTGAAACCTGTGTGCTGGCCTTCTTCAAAATCCTAAATGACAAAACCCTGTAACTCTTCTGCAAACATATACTTGTTTGTTATTTTTCAAAGCATATATCTCCCTCTCCAATATCTATGTACCACTCAGGGTGGATAATAGACAGTGTTGAGCTGCTCCAGATGCCCACAGGTGCCTGGGCACCGGTAGCAGAAATTTCCCCAGGGCACAGCCACGCTCACCTCCCTACCCCAGGCCCTGGTGTAGGGAGGCCATGTGGGCATGGCCCACAGAGTTAGCCACACCCATGGTGGGGGTAGTAAAAAAAAATTCAGCGCATCACTGATAATAGAAATTGAAATCAGAAAGCACAAAGCACAAGCCACTTGTGCATTTCCTTCAGCTACTTCTTTCTGCAATAAAGCGGTGGCAGCTGCAACCCATATCTGAGAATGCAGTTTTGTCTTGAAGCAGGAAAATGCCATTGGCCTGAATTTGTTTGAGGTGGATCCCAGCTTGCCATGAAGTGACCCACACACTTTGATCACGGAGCCATCTTCTGTGGCCCATATGAAATGAGACATGCAGGCTTGAGGATATTATAAAGGTGTGCCTACACAGCCAGTCCATCTGGCATGGCCTCTTCTTTCTCCATGACTGTTGGGAATCAGAGTTCCTCCTCCTCTCATTTTGCCATTGGGCCCAATCTGATGATTTCCAGAGGCATTTCTTCCACTGAAGGGACCCTCACCCCATTTAAATGGGCTTATCCACTTGAAGCCATTAGCCCCTTTAAGAAGTCAGGTTATTGTAAGTTTTGAGTGAGTGTTGTAGCAGTCTGAGTTGCAATAGGTCCAAGAAAAAAGACTATACACCAGATTTAGTTTAAATCAAACTGGTATATTAACATTTACAGACAAAGTAAATTAGCATTACATCCAGCACTGTTCAGCTCAGCTCAGCTCAGCTCACCTCTGTTTTGTTCTGCAAAACAAGTTCTGCAAGCAACTTCTATTTCTACAGCCAGCAAAACACTTAAGGTTATAATGTATCTTATTAACTGTCAATCACAGCTCAGCTGAGCTACGATGATTGCTTGTGCCTGTTCCTTGTTAACTGACCTCAACCTGTCCTTGACATTATCTCTGCACTTTGCCTCACTATATGGATATTATTGGCACTCCTCCTAGGCAATGTGAGAGATATTTAACCCATCTCTGAATTTTTTAAACCACTCTAGTTGAGAATCATTGTCATATATGTATAAGACATCATCCACAAAAACTAAAAGTTATACCTCTGTACCATTTACCATCTTGGTAAAACTGCAGGTTTCAGCAACACCTTGTTCAAAACCAACATCTTTCAGTGCTTTGGACAAATGCTGGAACCATGCTCTGGCACTTTGACGAAGACTGTATTGCGGGTTCCATGAGCACAATTGGCATATACGGCCCCTGGCAGAGGTTAAACCAGTCGAGAAAGCTCCTGGCCACTGGCCTTTGTCAGTATGGAAATTGGGGAGCGGATTAATAATCATGGGATTGATTCACCCACATCTGACCTGACCGGCAGTTCTGCTGAGGGAAGCTGAATCGCTAAACTCCCGTTAGGCATTAGGCAATTACTCACTTGCATATCAGCCCAAGCCCTAGTGCAAATAGTGGCCATGTTTACTCTTGAGCAAGCTATGAACAATGGATTTCCCCTGTCAGTATTTGCCTTAGTTAATTAACTTCCCCAAGAGAGGTTCCCAATTAACCCGGGTAAATGGGTGATGTGATTTTCTGTCAGATGACGATTCTACCACACGCAGCCTTGAACATAATATATACTGATGATTTTCCCTCAATAAACCACTGGTCTTCGCTCCATCTTGCCTCGTGTCGTTACTCGACCAGTCTCCTCCGGGACCTCAAGGGCCGCTTCACGGCCCCAATCCAACACTGTATAGTGCCTTATTGAGTTTTAGAACTGTTTTTGCACCAGCAAATTCAAAACCTGGTACATGTTGCATATATAACACCTCCTCTAATGGAGCAGGCAAATATGCTGTTGTAAAATCAAAATGGTCCACTCTTTTTCTTTGAACCCCTGCTTTACATAAAACAATTTTCAGTGATTGAGATTTTACACAGGGTAAGAACACTTGGTCATAGTCAGACCCTTGTATCTGACTAAAAAACCCGGCTACTAGCCTGGCTTTATATTGCATTTCACCATTACTAAGCCATTTAGTTTGTACAACCATCTACACCCAATTACATTTGTGCTTTCTGGTATCTTTTGAACAGGAGCAAACACATAATTTTCTGTCAGAGACTACTTTTTGTGACTCTTCATATCCATGAATCCTTTGCCAATTAGCATTCTCATGTATACTGGCTGACCTACTAAAGGTTAGTTTCTTTTGCTCATTTGCAAACCTGTAGGCTTTCATATTACTTTGGCATCCCAAGAATGTAAGTTTCATTGTTTTGGGGCCTCCTTTGCACCTGTGCTTTAATGGAATGTGAACCCATGCTTTCATATCAAACACTCTAAGAAAGCTTAAACTTGGATTCCTTTTGTACAATAAACAATAGGGGATATTATCAACAGCTATGGTATATAAATGATTAGAAACAAAACATGCTGCTGATAAAGCCTCGGCCCAATAACTCATAGGCAAACCAGCATCAGTTAACATAGCATACATCATTGTTTGCAATATTCCTCCTTTTCTCTCAGCTAGACACACTCTTGGGGCACACAGGTATTTGTTATTCTGTGAACTACACCATTTCCCTGTAACCATTGGGCAAATTGCTTTGACATGAATTCACCTCCTTGATCTGTTTGAGTGCTTTGGACAAATGCTGGAACCATGCTCTGGCACTTTGACGAAGACTGTATAGTATTTGAATGTGTTAAAAGTTTCAGATTTTTGCTTCAAAGCAAATACCCACCTGAACCAAGTACAATCATCAGTTATTATCAATGCAAAACAATTTTGGGAATGACTTTTAGGATAAGGGCCAATTAAATCTAGATGCACCAAACCTAAAGGCTTATCAGTATCTCTATTACTTTCTTTTGCTACTGGGTATGTTTTTGTTTTTATCTGTTTGCAAACTGTACAATCAAGAAATTCTTTACACTGTGACACTTTCTCATTATTCAACAGAGCTAATTGTTGTTGTTCAGTCGCACAGTCGACTCCGACCCTTTGCGACCCCATGGACCATTTTCCTCCAGGCGCCTCTGTCCTCCACCATCCCCCTCAGCCCTCCCAGCTCTGTGCCCATTGTGTCTACAATGCCATCTAGCCATCTCATCCTTGGCCTCTCCCTTCTTCTTTTGCCCTCCACCTTTCCCAACATCAATGCCTTCTCAAGTGAATCCTCCCTTCTCATTTGATGTCCAGAGCTAAAGTCTTTCTTATAGTATTAAAACTACCATGTCCTAATTGCCTATGCGATTATCATGCTTATTCTTATTAGTCGCCATCACATTTTTGGCTGCTGCATTATTAATTACATAAACATTTTGTGTAACATTCCCTTAACCAGCACCTTTCCATCTATTGAGATAGTGCATTCTCTTTTGGCAAACGTAACAACAAAACCTGATTTTGTCAAAGAACTCACAGATAATAGATTATTTTCCAAACTAGGAACACATAACACATTCTCAAAATTGACAGCTAGTGAAGGAAAACAAATTGTGCCTTCACTAATGACTATTGCAGCACTACCATCAGCCAAATTGACATGTGCTAATTTAGATTGTCTTGGCTCAGTCAGCAAATTCTCAGACTTTGTAAAATGCTGACTTGCTCCACTGTCAAGCAGCCATAAATCATTTTCAGCTGGTTCTATAATCACCAACTTAGCCTGCACATCCGACCTTGAACTGCAAGTAGCTAGCTTCTTCCAGAGTTGGGGGCAGGAACGATGCAGATGATTTGTTGAACCACAGAAATAACATTTTCTCACTCTGGAAGCTGTCTGCTGTAAAATACTGGCAGTAGCAGGTCTGTATCTCCCACAGAATTCCTTTGTCTAGCCTCATAGCTGGGGTCCTCTTTAGGACGTTGCTTATTTACTGTTTGTTGTGAGTGCACAGAACACTGAGAAAGCCGGCGCACAAAAAATAAAATTACAAAATGCAATGGGAGTGCAAGTCCACCACAGGTGGATGCAGTGCCTCACAGCCTCGCAAAACAAACACCCACAAAAATCCACCACGAGACACCCACCGGCCTTCTTTCCCAGAGCAACGGAGAAAAGAGGGAGTCCCTCTCCTCCACGCTACCCCACCGATGACATGGCAAGACCACCGCCAGCCTCAAGGAAAGTTGAGCCGGGGTGGGGAAAAAAAACAAAAAACAGGCAGCAGTTCATCAGGGGAAGCACCCTCCCTGGCGGATGACTGGCTGCTGCCTTGGTACTTCTGACAGAGGTAACACAAAAGCAGCAGCCAGCAATCCACAAGGAAGAGCACCACACCTTATGGATTGCTGTCTGCCGAACTCCGGTTAGGTAAGCCGGGAGAGAAAGGAGACAGAGAGGAGAGAACCATCGTCAGGCAGAGATAGCTCTTCTCTGCCTCCTTTCTCCCCCAACCAACCTAACAAACCTTACCAGCCAGTGGAAGAATGGGCTGACTGCCAGCTCCTCCTCTCCCCCATTGCTGCATTGAAACCAAAATTCAAAGCAGCAATGGGGAAAAGAGAAACCGACAGGCAGCCCATTCTTCACGCAAACCTACACACCAACAACAATCACCAATATTAATAAAAATTAATAAAACACAAATCAATCAATAATTTTAAAAAAACATTATTAAACAAAAAAGGAAACCACAAAATACACAAACAAAAACATCCACAATACCACAAAAGCACAGAAAAAAAACACCTAACTACAACATGAAAATACCTAACTCTAACAACACAACAATCACAAATAACACAAATAAACAACAACGAAATAACAAAAATAAACAACACCAGAAATAAACAAACCAATTATACAAATCTAAAGCCCAACCAAAACAAAAAAGAACAAACAGAAACACCTCCCAACCCACCACCACAAAAACAAAACAAAGAAAAACCCCAGAAGAAAGAAAACCAGAGAACTCACTAGCACGTCCTCCCTCCATGAGATCCGAACAGAAATGAAGAAACAAAGAGTACTTACCGGAAGAAGCCCCACCTAGAGGCCAGGAGAGAAAAAACACGTGAAACTGAAACAAAACCACTAACAGCCCCATCTGCAGGGCGGAATAGTAAAAACAACTAAAAAACAATGAAGCCCCACCTAGAGGCCACAAGAGTAAAAACAAGTCAAACAAAGTAGATAAGGAAAAACTGTTTTCCCTATCGCATAACACTAGAACTAGGGGACACTCCATGAAACTTTTGGGTACTAGTTCTCAAACAAATAAGAGAAAGTACTTTTTCACCCAGAGGATTACTGGTCTATGGAACTCCCTGCCAGAAGAAGTGGTGACAGCTGTCAATCTTGACAGCTTTAAGAAAGGATTAGACAAGTTCATGGAGGACAAGTGTATCAATGGCTATAATTATGGCTACCTAAGGACAACCTCCGGGTTGGAGAGATAGGCAGGATATCTCTCAATGCCATTTCCAGGGAATCCTAAGCAGGTGAAGGCATCTCCTTGGGAATACCCTGAAGGAAATGGTGAGCCACTGTGTGAGACAGAATGCTGGACTGGATGGGCTGTGGCCTGTTCCAGCAAGGCTGTTCTTATGTTCTTAAATAACAATATATCAAAAGTTTACACAAATAACAAACACATGTTACATTTTTAAAAAATTTAAAAAATTTATAGCATCCTCTGTTGATTTTTAAGTCAAACACACACACACACACACACACACACACACACACACACACACACACACACACACACAAAAGCAAAACACAATTTAAAACAGCCCGGCATTGCCGAGCAAACTATGCTAGTATACAATAAAAAAGTATAATAACCATCCTTAAATCCATACAAAGTAAATACAATAAAACATCATAAAAATATAATACAGAGAAAATAATTAGAACACATTGCAATAAGATTTAATTTAATTTAATTTAATTTAATTTAATAGTCCTATTTATATATGCCGCCCACTTAGGCAGAACCCGACTCAGGGCGGCATTACAACAAGTTATAAAAACACATAAAAACACTTTAAAAGACCCATATCCCACCCACTTTAAAAGACCCATATCCTACCCACTCATCCCACCCACTATAAAAAGGAGGAGAGTTCTTAATTGTTTACATAAGCCAGCAGGCGGGTACCATTTTCCCATTAGGGCCCCACACCTGCCCTGCCAGCCAGGTCTTCAATCCTCATCTGAAAGGCAGCAAATCTCTTTGAAGTCTTAGTTCTGTTGGCAGGAGGTTCCAGAGGGTTGGTGCGGACACGGAGAAGGCCCTCCTTCGGGTGTTGGATAGATGTGCACCCCTAGCTGATGGCACTATTAGAGAGCCTCTCCGGTCCACTCTGGTTGGATGGGCAGACACTCTTGGGGCGATGCGGTCTCTAAGGTATCCTGGCCCACTGTAGATGTTAAATAGGAGAGGAGAGAGCACCGAACCCTGAGGCACCCCATACTTGAGAAGCCTAGGGCTGGACCTCTCACTCTCTAACCACACTGACTGGGTACGGCCCTCCAGAAAAGAGGAAAACCAGGACAACACGGTGCCCTGGATCCCCAGTCCTTTGAGCCGTTTCCAGAAGGATACCGTGGTCGACGGTATCGAAGGCCGCTGAGAGGTCAAGAAGAGCAAGAACGTCCCGCTCCCGCCAGAGATCATCCATCAGTGCGACCAATGCCGTCTCCGTACCATACCCAGGCCTGAATCCTGATTGAAAGGGGTCTAGATAATCCACGTCCTCCAGGACACTCTGCAGCTGGCGTGCCACCATCTTCTCCAAAACCTTACCCAGAAAGGGCAGGTTGGAAACCGGCCTGTAGTTGTTAAGGACAGCTGGATCAAGGGATATTTTCTTCAGGAGGGGGTGCACCAAAGCATGTTTTAGTGGTACAGGAAATACCCCCTCCCATAATGATGCATTTATTATCGCCCCGACCCAGCCACCTGTCACCACCTTGGAGGCTTTCACCAACCAGGTGGGACAGGGGTCCAAAGAACATGTAGTGGCACGCACAGCTGCAAGGAGCCCGTCCACTTCATCAGGGACAACAGGATCAAACCGATCCCAGATTGTACAGCAAGACTGTGCTCCGGTGCCCCCCCCCCCGACCCTCCTCATCCATGCCGGGATTCAGCCCTGAACGAATCCGATCGATTTTCTCCACCAGGTGGTCAGCAAAGTCCTCAGCTGAACCCTGCCAACCGGGCACCGATCTCCCCCTACCGAGGAGGGACCTGGTTACCCGGAACAGGGCGGCTGGGCGATTATCAGCGGAGGCAAAAAGGGTGGTGAAGTAATGCTGCCTCACCACCCCCATCGCCACTAGGTAGGCCCTAATAGCAGCTCTAGCTAGTGTCCAATCGGAGTCATCCTGGGTCTTCACCCAGTGGCGCTCTAGGCATCTCTTGGCCCGTTTGAGTTCCCGCGGTTCATCCGTGAACCACGGGGATGACCTAACCCCACGGGCACAGAGAGGCCGCAGTGGTGCGATTTCATCCAAGGCTGCTGTTGCTGTCCTGTTCCACAGGTTGACAAGCGCCTCGGGTGAATCATGTATCCGATCCAGAGGAACATCCCCCAGTTCCCTCTGGAATCCATCTGGATCCATTAGTCGCCGAGGGTGGGCCATTTTAATAGGCCCTGCCTCCCTATGATGAAGCGTCGCCCCCAGAAAGTCAAGAGTCACCAGATAGTGATCTGACCATGGCACAGGTGAGATGACTAAATCCTGTAATCTCAGATCACTCTGCCACTGCTCTGACAAGAAAACTAAGTCTGGCATGTGACTACTGCCCCTGGTCGGACCCCGAACTACCTGAGTCAGGCCAATGGCTGCCATGGACGCCATGAATTCCCTTGCCACCTCAGAAGCCATCCCCAATGATGGCAAATTGAAGTCCCCCAGAACCATAAGCCTCGGGAACTCCAACGCCAACATTGAGGTGGCCTCGAGGAGCTCAGGCAGGGCATCCCTTACCCTGCAAGGGGGCAGGTACAGGAGTAAGATCCCCAACTGACCCTTAGGGCCCAACCGTAGAAGCAGGGCCTCACAACCAGACACTTGTGGAGCAGTGGCCCTAGCAACTCCCAATGACTCTCTGGCAACAATGGCAACACCACCGCCCCTCCCCTCACCTCTAGGCTGGTGCCAAATACCAAACCCGGCTGGACACATGTCCGAAAGAGGTACTCCGTCCTCAGGTGTCAGCCAGGTTTCGGTGATGCATGCCAGGTCGACCCGCCCCTCCTGGATAGAATCTTGAATCAGGGGGGCCTTATTACAGACCGATCTGGCATTCACCAGCAGCAGCCTAAGGGCAGGGTCACTCTGGATCTGCTGCTCAGGGCCCAGAGATGTACCTGCGGGGCTGGAATGAGGGACCGCACTTAAACATCGGACCCGTGTTCCCCGAGTGTGGCCCGCCCCTCGGTACCCGCCATACCACCCCATGCCCGTCACAACACCTATATGGGTCCCTGGAACCCCCCTAGATAGAATGCTGCCCCTCCTTCCTGACTGGCAGGACCAGCTCCCTCTCTTCCTACCCCACCCACAATCCCCCCTTGGTTCCGGCAGCAAAAATGGTAAGCCGCCCCATAGCTGCCTCCTTCTCTCACCCCCATGCGGGAGGACAAGGCCAGGTCCAGCGGCAAAGGCAACGGGGCCATTGAAGGCACATCTGGCCACCCAGTTAATGGTAAATGCCTCAGGTGGCCAGGCATCTCCCCCCACCCCCAACCCCCGCCAGTCCGAATCCACAAAGGAGGACACCGAGGCTGGTGGGCAGAGCATGCCGGACCCTTTTTGCTGGTGGTGGCAGCTCAGGGTCTCTTCTCCTCCCCCCTCCAACTCCATGGAGGAGGACGCTGAGGCTGGTGGGCAGAGCACGCCGGCCCCTTTATGCCTGCCGCCAGCACAGGTGTTCCGTTCAGGGCTGGCAGCAGCAGCGCAGGGTCTCTTCTCCTCCCCCTCCCCTCCAACTCCATGGAGGAGGACGCTGAGGCTGGTGGGCAGAGCATGCCATCCCCTTTATGCCTGCCGCCAGTGTAGGTGTCTGTTCAGGTCTGGCGGCAGCAGCGCAGGTCTCTTCTCCTCCTCCTCCAACTCCATGGAGGAGGACGCTGAGGCTGGCGGGCAGAGCACGCCAGCCCCTTTATGCCTGCCGCCAGTGCAGGTGTTCTGTTCAGGGCTGGCGCGGGTCTCTTCTCCCCCTCCAACTCCATGGAGGAGGACGCTGAGGCTGGTGGGCAGAGCACGCTGGCTCCTTTATGCCTGCCGTCAGTGCAGGTGTTCTGTTCAGGATCCTGGCGTGGGGACGATGAATTTGCAGGGGCCACTGCCAGGGCTGGAGGCTCACCGCCCAGTATAATCTCTACACACATGGGACATCTAGGCCTCTTCTTTGACAGCCTTGTAATATTGCTGCCAAATGACTCCTGTTAGAGTTTCATTTTATCCCCATTACAAGTTACAATCAAAACAATTTATACAGTACTAGAAGTTTATAGCAAGAAACCACCCTTAATCCCCCGTGTACAGAGCATAGCCCAGAACAACACCCAATTTATCTGATGGCATAACATCGGCAATGTCTCCTGGACCCCCCTGCTATGGCGCTCCTCCTTGCTACATCCCCAACCACCAATAGAGCTCTCACCTCCAATGTCTGGCCGGGCCAAATGAGGAGCTAAGAGGGTGACCGTTGGTACAGCGTTGGTGTCGGCTCTCACAGAACCAAACGAGAGGGTTTGGCGAGTGCCGACACCAAGGCTCTCACCTCCTGCAAACCAAGTCCAATCACAGGAATAGCTTGTTGGCGGCGGCGGCGGCAGTATGGTAATGTTTCCTCCCTCCTGGCGAAAGCCACTTTCTGTTTTAGAGCAGTTTAACTTCCAGTTCAAGTCTTACTAAAAGAAGAGGTGGATTTCAGAGACACATAACCCTCAGCAATAGGGTTACCTCTTAATATACACTTATTAAAAATACTGAACATTCCCCACCCACCCCACTCGGTTATGGAGCAGAGATATTGAAAATCAGAGATAAGTTAATTTCTTCTTATTTTTTGTCATAATTCATTCCATTTACCAGAATGAAAAGTACCAAACAAAAAATCCCCTCCCACTCCATCTGTTCTTTGGCTCATGGTTGAAACACAGGCACTGCCCTTCAACTCTTCAGGTGATCATGTGTTAGCATGTCTACACTAGTATAGCTTCTCTTATGTCATATCTTCCTCCAGGGGACAAAAATGCCTGATCTCATGCAAAAGTGTTAAGATGAGAAACAGAAGCATTACTTGAACAGCTACTAGTAAAAATGATTAGGAGAGTGGGTGTGAGAGCTAGCGTTTTCAGTGATTGCCCCGTGTTAATAGAATGTTCTTCCCCAGGAGAGACATTTATTAAAACACAAAAATCTTTACTTTCTTTCAGGCAGGCCTTGGCCGGGGAGGGGGGGGAGGGATCCAGTTCAGATTGCTTTTAATTTAGAGTGCAGGTCAGGGTCCTGTTATGCTGCTTTCATGGCTCTTTTTAGATTTTATGCTAAAGTCGTAGACCATGGATGATTTTATCATTATTTGATTACTTTTCATTATCCTTGCCATTTTAATGTTGATATGGGTTTTAACTGATATTTTGTTGTCGCAGATTGAATGCTGCTGCGGCAGATTTATATTTTGAAAGGTGACTTATATAAAGTATTCACACATGAACACCCAATACTAATAATGTGGGAGATAATCATATGAGTCTGACTAAATGTTGTTAATTGGATAGCAGAAGCAAGTAGGTACTGTGGGTTTGCTTATTTATTTGTTAGCACAGCAATGTTTAATGCTGCTTACTTGAGCAGAGAGACTTTGAATTTAATCAGCATTACTCTTAAAGGCTGATGTCCGCAACCACTGTTAACTTACCCTAGAGTTTGCTAATTATTCATGACAGAGCTCAGTGCTACTATAATTAATTCCTTTTGTACACTTTTTAGCTGGCTCACCCTGTTATATATGGCCTCACAATATTTGTTTTAAAAAATTATGGTGTCAGCATCTAGCATGCAAGTGTGCATGCGACTGACAGCTCGTCCTGGTGTAGAAATTATGAGACACAGCAAGAAAATCATTGCTGTGTTGGCTGAAGCTATGGCCCAAAAGACATTTTACCTTAAGGATGTGTCTGAGGCTTGCTGCTACAATCCTATTTCTCCTATGGTGATTTCTTGTGTTATCACCATACCTGTCAACTATCCTGTTTTTCCCGGGAAAACCCATTATTTTTACCCCTTTTCCCACCCCCCTCCCGTTTTATTAATTTCCCTGTATTTTCCCTTCTTTTTAAAAAAATATCCTGATCGGAGCCCTCACAGGCGAAGCTGCAGAATTTTTTTCCGCCACCAGAGGTCACTGTGTGGCAGGCTTTTCACTTGTGGAAAGAGAGAGAGAGAAGGGGGGCGTTCCGTAGTTTTCCCTTTCTCTTTCCCTTTCCTGCCAACCACACGGTCCTGGAGGCTTCGTTTTGGCTGCTGGGAGCTGGAGTCTATTCTAGGTGAGGGATATATTTCATATATGCAGGGGCAACCTCATGCTTTATTGAGCTGTTTCTGCCCTGCCTCCTGGCTGGAAGATTTTGTTTCTAGAGTTCTAGAGTTAACTTGGGAGGGTGGTTGCTTGATCACTATATGAGAGAGAGGGGGGTCATTTCTGTTCTAGAGTTAACTTGGGAGAGGAGGAGGTTGCTTGATCACTATATGAGAGAGAGGGGGGGTTCGTTTCTGTTCTAGAGTTAACTTGGGAGGGGGGTTGCTTGATCACTATATGAGAGAGGGGGGGGTTTCGTTTCTGTTCTAGAGTTAACTTGGGAAGGGGGAGGTTGCTTGATCACTATATGAGAGAGAGAGGGTTTCGTTTCTGTTCTAGAGTTAACTTGGGAGGGGGAGGTTGCTTGATCACTATATGAGAGAGGGGGGTTTGTTTCTGTTCTAGAGTTAAATTGGGAGGGGGAGGTTGCTTGATCACTATATGAGAGAGGGGGTTTCATTTCTGTTCTAGAGTTAACTTGGGAGGGGGGAGGTTGCTTGATCACTATATGAGAGAGGGGGGTTCATTTCTGTTCTAGAGTTAACTTGGGAGGGGGGTTGCTTGATCACTATATGAGAGAGAGGGGGGGTTCATGCTTTATTGAGCTGTTTCTGCCCTGCCTCCTGGCTGGAGGATTTTGTTTCTAGAGTTCTAGAGTTAACTTGGGGAGGGTTGCTTGATCACTATATGAGAGAGAGGGGGGTTTATTTCTGTTCTAGAGTTAACTTAGGAGGGGGGAGTTTGCTTGATCACTATATGAGAGAGAGAAGGAGAGAGCAAATTAATTAAAAATGAGTAAGGTAAAGGTAAACGTTTCCCTTGCTTGAAAGCCAGTCGTATCCGACTCTAGGGTTCAGTGCTCATCTCTGTTTCAAAGCCGAAGAGCCAGCATTGTCTGCATCTGCAGACATTTCCGTGGTCATGTGGCAGGCATGAGTAGACACCAGAGTGCACGGAACGCTGTTACCTTCCCACCACAGTGGTCCCTATTTATCTACTTGCAATTTCTTGCTTTCGAACTGCTAGGATGGCAGGAACTGGGACAAAGATGGGAGCTCATTCCATCCTGCAGTACTCAGGAATCGAACTGCTGACCTTCTGCCTCCCAGTCAGCATCTTAGTCACTTAAGCCACTGAGTAAACAAGAAAGAAAACAAAACAAAAGTCCCCCAAGAAGATGGGGAAAGGGTTCTTTGGCACACACAGCTTTGTTCCCATTGCATCTACAATACCATCTAGCCATCTTATTTTTGGCCACCCCCTTCTTTTGTCCTCCTCCTTTCCCAGCATCAAGGCTTTCTCAAGTGAATCCTCTCTTCTCATTTGATGTCCAAAGTACTTTAGCGTCATCTTTACTATTTGACCTTTAGTGAGCAGTCGTGGTTGATTTCTTCTAGGATTGACCTATTTCTAACACCACATTTCAAAGGCATCTATTTTTCTGTGCTCAGTTTTCCTAATGGTCCAGCTCTCACACCCATACATTACCACCGGGAATACCATTGCTTTGACTATGCAATTTTTTGTTTGCAAGGTGATGCCTCTACTTTTAACTTGTTCCCCAGGTTTCTCATAGCTTGTTTCCCAAGCATCAGTCGCCTTTTTATTTCACGGCTGCAATCACCATCTGCAGCAATCTTTGATCCTAAGAAAGTAAAATCACCAGTATTATCCAACTCTAGGGTGCAGTGCTCATCTCCATTTACAGCCAAAGAGCCAGTGCTGTCTGTGTTTGCAGACATTTTCATGTCCATGTGGCAGGCATGACTAGAGCACAGCAAGTCACATGGCTATATTTGTCCATGCCCACAGATTTGGACACACGCACTGATGGGTGTGGCCAAAATTTCCCTTATTTTCAAATCCAAAAGTTGACAGGTATGGTTATCACCAGACACAAATATCCTTACATAAAATCTATGGAAGTAATATAGAGAATTTTTGAGCATGTTGTTATCACCTTATTGGTCTCCTTTAATTAAATATGTCAGGTATCCTCTATTTGAAGACTCCCCCATTTAAAGATACAGAACTATTTTTAAAAAAGGAAGAATGGCAGGGGTCTTGAAGTCGCCCATCAGCAACCTGGACAGCAAACCCAAAAAAACAGGCACATAGTTCACAATCCTCTTTGATAAAAGGAGATGTGCTGTATTTCTTTTAAATTAGAACAAGGTTTTCTAAATTTGTTTTTCTTCATATGAATAGGCCTATGCAACTATTATGCAAACCAGTATCTCCTTGGTTCTTCTTTTTTTAAGTAAAGAATTTCCCTTTTTCTTTTGGCAGTGTATAAATGTCCACACAAGTTCCTTGTCTGTGTCTTAACACACGCTTCTATTTGTTCCTGCAAAGTTTGTTCTGGGGAGCATTTACCATGGAAACATTTAACAAGTGTGCAGAGCAAAATGTCAGCCAAGGTTGAAAGGAGCTTTTTGTTTGGTTCCCTGGGGCTTTCAGCTGCAGCATTTTACAAATATTTGTTTGATTTTGCTGGAGGAAAACAAGAACATTCCTGATAATGAAGAGGAGATAATTATCCCCCAATCAGGGGAATGAAAAAAAAAATATCTTCAAAAGCCTCTGTTTGATCTTACATTAGAGGAAGTTGGGCTGGGTATCTCCCTGGTGGGTCTTTTCTGCTCTTCTTACAGAATAATGACAAAATCACACTGGCCCTGTTGATGCATTCCTGTCACTAGACTTAGAAATAGACTGGATCCTGCTAATGGAAAAAGATGAAACCTTCATATCTCCAGTAAATTTCTTTGGTGAATCCTTCACCAAAAACTAGAACTGAATGGTTAAGAGTCTAGACCAGTGTTTCCCATCTTTTGGTTTTTGGACTTCATCAATCCCCCAAAGCACAGATCAGCCAATGTACTGACTTATGCTTTGGCGAATTGAAGTTCTCCTGTGGGGTGTGTGGCCCACGTTAGGAACCACTGGTCTAGACTATTTGAAGAAAACCTTTCTCATTTTTAAAAAGGTCTTGCCAACTACCTTTCGTCCCTCAGCTAAGTTCTCTCTGAATCTATGAGGAAAATACTCTGGGATGAAAAAGGTTTATTTCCTGATGTCTACCATGGAACCATTTCAACGTGGCCTGCTGTAAGGATTTGAAAGTAGGCCTCAGGTTTAGAGATTTGAAAATAGTTTCTGTTCATTCATTTTCTTTCATCAGAAAGGGTTAATTTACTGGAATGAGGGTTTGGGGTGAAGATTTTTGGAGTTTCATTTCTCAAAGAAGCCAGGAGAATGGAATGCAGCCTTGAAGCATGGAAAAGCACAGATTCCTGTTCTCTGAAATAATAAAAAATAACTTTATTAATTTATTTATTTATTAAATTTGTACTGCCACTTACAACAAGACATAAAAACATCCCCAATAAAAAATCATCTAAAACAATCCATTAAAACCCACCCACCCTGACTGCAGAAGAGGGAAAAAATTATGCAAGCCAGTGGGTGGGGGTCACCTCTCCTTTGGTGCGCCATGCCTGCCTTGCCAGCTAGGTTTTAAGTTCTTTCCTGAAGGGCAGCAATTCCGTCTGTAGCCGTAACTCTGTCAGCAGGAGGTTTCATAGGGCCGGAACGGACACAGAGAAGGCCCTCCTCCTTGTGCTAGAGACACGGGCCCCTCTAGCCCCTCCGGTCCGCTCTGGTTGGACGGACAGACATTCTTGGGGAGATGCTGTCTCTTAGGTATCCTGGCCCACTACCATGTAGGGCTTTAAAAGTCATCACTTGGACCCTGGGAACATGAGAGGAGAAGGGAGATGATGGACACTAGAGATAGCAATTTAACTGTATAGATCTGGAAAGGAGGCAGAACTAAAGACAGGAGGATGGGACTTGTGATGCAGGCAAGCCAGATAGCAGCCTTCATTGGTAGAAAGGTGGCCCACAAATAATACTCACCCATTCACTTTGCTTGCTTCCTCCTAAACAAATAAACAATCACACATTTGCTTTTAAAATGTAAAGATCTTTGGTAGTCTGACAAAACTCACTGGTGGTCTGTCATTGTGGATCCAGACTGAAAATGAATGTTACTTTAGAATGTTGTTCTTAAAATATTAAGTATATTTACCCTATTCAAAGGGCTTTTTTTAAAAAAACCTAATTAATAAAAAGCAAACCCTACCAGGCTCTGTGTTAATTTGGACAGAACAGTTGCTTTGGTTTTGTCTCCTCAACCCGCATTTTATCATTTTTTGGTATCCTGTTTTCAGTAAAATACACAAATATGGGCTGTAATCCAGTAACATAAGGTTATGCCACATAAGACTGGTGATGTCATCAGCTGCAAATATCTTTTGTTCATAAAACATTTCCTATACCTTCCTCCTCACCATGATTCTGTTACCTTCAGGTCCCTTTGGTCCTGGAGAAGTCTTTGGGGATAGCAGAATGGCTGTAGTGGGTGTGGATGGGGGTCTTAAATGTCTAAAAATCCTGGCAGCTATGGTATGGCTGGTGGCTGTGATTTTCAGACATTTATGACTGCCCTCCCCCAACCAGTCTCACTGTCTGCAAAGTCTTTCCCAGGATGAAAGGGATCTAAAGGGAGCCCATGAATCGGGGGAGGGGGGGATAGGTACATTTTAATTATCCAAATATAGCAGTAGCTGATGACATTATCAGGCTTACACAATTCAACTTTATATTATTAGATTTCAGCTAATGAATGTTCACCTATAAATATGTGTTTTCAAAGAGCAAAAAATCACCTTAAAAGCTCCTTGAACCATGCCTGTGTTCTTCCTAAATACAGACATATACAAGGTGTTCCAAAAGCTGGCATACATAGGGAAAATGAGAAATTGTAGCTAAATGTAGCTTTATTGACAAATCAAAACAAATGCACACATGCAGAACAGAGGCGATACCTTTTATGCAGTCCCTTAAAAAATCATTATTATTATTAAGTTTTATTTCTATCCCGCTTTCCTGGCACAGGTACCACTCAAAGCGGCTTACAACATATATAAATACAATAAACAGAGCAAGATATACAATAAAATACAAAAGGCAATGCACAATTAATACAATCAAAACATCAGAATATGCAAAAATACAATACAAAATATAAATAAAGAATTAAGCAATGTCACAGTGAGAAATTACCAAAAAAAAAAAAAACAACCTCAACCACCCAGCAGCCACAAAGTCACCCCATGGTTCAACATCCATGAGGGCAGCTGTGTCCTCAGCAGCAATGCCTCCCACCTGTCTCTCCCCGGCAGGGCCGGTGGCATGGGCTCCTGGGGCAAGACAGGGAGCTGCTCGAGGCGGCGGGTGACAGCGTCCTTTTCTGCTCTCTGGGCAAGCTTTCGTAACTCACAGGTTACTTCTTCAGGAAGATGCTAACTTTATTGACAAAATATTCAGTACAAAATCACACACACACTCACTCACTCACTCACTCTCTCTCTCTCTCTCTCTCTCTCACACACACACACACACACACACACACACACACACACACACACACACACACACACACACACACACACACACACACTAATTGAAAACATGTTTAAGATGTCTGTAGTTATGTATGGTGATTTTTGGGATACCCTCTAGCTTAAAAAGACTGCAGTAGCTCAAGTGGTTAAGATGCTGACTGGGAGGCAGAAGGTCAGTAGTTCAAAACCCAAGTACTGCATGATGGACTGAGCGCCTGCCTCTGTCCCAGCTCCTGCCAATCGAGCAGTTTGAAAGCAAGAAATTGCAAGAAGATAAATAGGTACCACTTTGGTGGGAAGGTAAACAGGGTTCCATGTGCTAGGCATGCCCATCACATGTCCATGGAAATGTCTGCAAATGCAGACTGCGCTGGCTCTTCAGCTATGAAACAGAGATGAGCACTGAACCCTAGAGTAGGATACAACTGACTTTCGAGCAAAGGTGACTTTTACCTTGCTTAAAAATTACTCTTGACAGTTTAAACAAAAGTATATAAACATATGAACATGTAAACAATATAAACAAAGAAATAAAGAAATACAGGAAGGTGGCAATACAATAAATTAAGAAAAAAGTTTAGGAAAAATCTCCCCAAAGGTTTCTTTAAAAACCAACGTTTTCATTTACTTCTTAAATTTCGTTATACTGTATAGCATATGGAACTTGTACACACTGAGTCAACATATAACAAGAAAATATATATCTATACCTATAAAATCAAGTGTTAACTGTTGGAACTTCACATAGGATCCTAAGCCAGGCCCTACTAGCCCACACCGACCATTCGTGCACACGCCCGAACTGGGTCCGCAGGTCAACAAAGGATTGAGAAATGTGCCAGTGGGGCAAGAGCCCCACAAATGCGAAAAAAGGGAAACAACTTCATTTTCCAACGTTCCTTGTGCCACGCAAGAGCCAATCAGGCTTGAAGGAACGTTCGGAAACGCGCCGCAGCCAATCAAAAGAAAACCACAGGAAAAAATGATGCACAAGCCGAAAACGCAAATGCCAAACTACAAGCCCCAGCGTCCTGCGTGCCATGAGCACGCAGAACACTGAGGAAGCTGGTGAGTGAAAAATAAAAATAAAAAACACACCGGGAGCGCAAGTCCACCACAGCCAGACACAGCGCCTCACAGAAAACAAAAACAAAAACAGGGGGGTCAAGGGGGGGAAGGCACTGGCCCCCCTTGAAAGTGAACCCATTCCCAGGTAAGCAAAGCCATCAGATGGTGCTCCGTCCGCTGACTTTACTTACCACAAAAGGGTTTCGCTTTCAGCGATGCCAAGCCACGGGAACCAAAGCCCCCCTCCCCAATGGTGCCTGAAGCTCCTGATTAGAGTTTCCCCTTTAATATCACTGGGTGGGGGGGTTGCGCTCCCCCTCTCTACTGGCTCCCCTGGGGTTGGGAGGGTTGGGGGGACAAAAGGGGTCTGTCTCCCCAACCCTCCTGACCCCAGGGGACCCGGCAGAGAGGGGATTCCCCTACACATACACACACACACACACACACACCATATTAAAGAGAAGAAACCAAGCAGTTACTTCTCTTTAAAAATGGAGTGTTTTGGGGTGAAACCCCCTCTCCAATGGCTTTCCAAGGCCGGCCCGTGGAAAGGAACCCCCCCCCAACACCACCTGAAGCGGCGTGGGGATTCCTGCGGTCTGGCAGGCAAGGCCGGCTCGCGTAAAGGAAACCCCCACCAAAGCCACAACAACAAACAAAACTTTTAAAAATAAATAAATTATTTAAATAAAAATTCCTTTAAAAAACACAAAAAATAAAAAACATCCAAAAATACACAAAAACAACCAAAAATAACACCAAAAAACAATACAAAGTAAACAAAAACAAAAATTTCCAAATACACACAGCACCCAGCCAAACACCACAAAATCCAACCCACCCACCCACAAATAAAGAAAAACAGCCAACTCACCAGCACACGACCTCACTCCATGACGACCGGAAAATAAATGAATAAAGAAAGAGACTACTTACCGGAAGAAGCTCCACCCAGAGGCCACGAGAGAAAAAACAGTCGAAATACAAGATAACCCCTACCAGCCCCACCTGCTGGCCACAATAGTAAAAACAATTCAAAAAGACACCACAGCCCCACACAAAAGACCCCAAGAGTAAAAACAAGTCAAAAACATAACACAAAATCACAATTTTACACAAATCACAAACATATGTAAATAAAATAAAAACTATTCAAAAATCCTGTGCTGAATTTTAACTCAAATAAAAACCAAAAAATTCTAAACACAGTTTTAAAACATTTATTGTAAAAAACATGTACTTTCACATTTTTAAAATTATTACCTACGGTACAACTATTAAAAAATACATACTAAAACATTATTTGGTTAAATAAAAAATTTTTTTAAGTATATCATCCTTTGTTCTTTTTTTAATCCACAAAACCAAAACACCAAATAAAACTGATCACAGTTTATAACAGCCCACCAAAAAAAAGGGTATAAATAAAAAATTTAAAAATTTCAATTATAGACTAACCTCTTCTTTACAAACAATAACACAAAAAAACCCTTCCAACACCATTTTAAAAAGCCTGGCAACGCCGGGCAACCTCTGCTAGTAAACTATATAAAACTAAGCATTAATTTATAAACAAACATCTAAAAAAATTATATATTTGATTGCACCAGGAGTTGCTCTTAAAAAATCTTCTCTATTGCCCACATATGCTCTAAGAAGGCTACATTGTTGTATAATATGTTGCATAGTCTGTCACAGTGCCCTGTGTAAGAAATCTCGTTACTCCCAAGTAGGACTCTGCCCTACACATAGTTGGGATTCCACCTGAATTGCCCCCTAAAAGAATCCAGCCAATGGCCACACAATATCACATGTCTATTAGACCTTAAGTTTCATTTCTTCCGAACCACAAGGCTAGCCTGTTTTGATTAACAATCCTTCTATGGAATGTGCCATAGCTCCTCCCACACTTGGAAAGCTCAGGGTACAATCAATATCCAGACATCCTGCACTTACATGCTGGTTTCCCCCATTTATGCAAAAAGTATGCACATCTACCATGCCGTTCCAAAAGGAAAGAAGGGGAGGAGTCTCATGTGAGTTGCTACTGCCAAGAACACCTGGTTTCTTGTTGAATATTTGAGGGTTCTTTCTCAAGATAAGCACTCTCAACAATAGATACTCAGCGGACATAGTATGATGTGCAATTGAACAAGTATGGAGCAGTTCCAATAAGTAGCAAAGTACCAAACCGTGTAAGCATTTACATGTTAGAGTCAAAGTCTTCAGCTTAATGCAGTAGTGAACAGACCAATTCACAAACCAAAAAAGTCAGAGAAGCAGTCAAAAGAATGGCAAGGTGTCCACACATTTTGACTCAATATGACCAAAGATCCAAGACTTGTTGGATATGCAGATTCTAAGGCCAACCAAACGTACAGGTATTATCTTCCACATAAGCAGAGTATGTAATCAATCTCTGAAGCATACAAGCAAGTAGTAATGGATTACGACAGTTTCTATTAGGCATTGCTGAACCAAATCCCATGAAGATTTTTGGAGACAATCAAGGATGTGTCATAATGGTTTCTTCTCCCCCGGAGGATCGGGGCCGCTATGCGCAAGGAAGGCACGGGATACAGAAGTGTGGTGGAAAAGTCAGTCCCGATCAAGTCGGGTGATCTATATATATTGACTTGCATTCCTGGTCACTTGCGCACGGAGCGTGCATGACCCCTATTACAGAAAGCTTGCTTACGTAGCATGTTGCTGGCCAAGGTACATTTGCCAGCCTAAGACGTTGCTAAGAAAATACTGCGTGCCAAGGTTCCCCATAGGCAGATTAATCAGCAGATGTAGCGAGACTCACTGTTCCCGTCCTATCTCAAAGTCCTTGTAAACTCCGGGCTTCTACACCTAATTGCTTGGTCTAGCAATAGCTTGGTGTCTCCGCGGACGTGAGTGAGATACTGTGAACTGTTTACTAGGCATTGTGAAATTTGGGTGACTTTTGTCCCACTCCTTCCAGTGCTCTCAGCCAAGGCAATATGGAGTCTCTACAGCTAACTATTACTATTAGCCAATTTCCCTTCCTGCATAGCCAGGGTGGTCTCCAGCCCATGTTCTAGCCAGACAGACCAATCGGGAAAGGTTATTGCCAATCAATAACGTGCCCCATCCACAAGGATGCATAAAACTCACAAAGATCGATGGTGTGAGCTCATGCAAGAAGCACATCAACATGAAGCATCATAGTGTGAGAGACAACCCACAGCAAGAGACTCCTAGAATTGGGGTACTGACAGACTGAAGAGATAGCAGATGATGTGTTGGGCAAGCTGTCGAGTATGATCCAGCACCTGAATTTGTGGGACAAGATGGAACTTATGCACTGACTGTAAGCTTTGCTGAGAGAAGTATTTGAAAGGGCTATATTTGCAGCTGCTGCTCTAAACCCTGCAGGACAGGACTCTTACCCTGTTGCAACTGCTAAGTCTCACCTGAGAGCCCTGGGGAAGGATCTGGACCTTCGTAGGCGCCACCTGGAGACTCTGGGTGGCTTAGCTATATAAGGAACAGTCCTTCCTGCCAGGAGCTGCCTTAGCAACTAAGATTAGCAGCCTTGCAGATGCCTTGTTCCTGATTCTTACTTCTGAAGACTTTGGCCCAGTTCTTGGTTCCTGTGGACTATTGCTGTGCCTTACCTAGATCCTTGCACCTGGAATTCTGTCCTTGTCTTATTCCATCTGCTGAGGATTCTCTGCCATGTCTGGTTGCCTGACTTTTGGCTCATTTGGACTATGCTTTTGTCATCTGGACTAATTCTGCCTCTGCTTTCCCTTGGATTTGGACGCTGGACTTAGATTTATTTACCATTTGGCCTATGATCTGGTTACTCTGGGTCCTGGATTTATGTTGCCTAATAACTGCCCATGCCCTGAACCCCTGACAAGTAGTCCTAATCTTTCAAAGGCAACAGGAATTTAGGAGTGGTAATTTTTGAGGACTACAGCTCCCAGAGGTAACCTGACTTTAGAGAGGATTAAGAGAGACTGTTAAAAAGGATGTAGTGGAAAGAACTTGCAGCTGAGTTGTATAAAAGGCTTAAAGAGACTTTTATAACAAGTTGAGTAGTTTATGTGCACTAGTGTTGTTGTTAAAGTTTGTTATTGCATTCTATTCAAGATGTCCAGGCTGTTACATCCAGAGAGAGGGAGGCACAGATTATCAGATGTGATGTCAGGGTATCTGTGCCTATAGGTGTTGGGTTATGGTAATTCAATAGACAAAGGGTTAGCACATAATCCTTGGGAGGAGGGAGCTTTCTTTACCATGACTAATTTGCTTGCATGTTCTGTTTGCTCACCAATCAGAAAAAGCCCTTGCCTTCCTGCCTGAAATCTGACTACCTAACCCTAATCCCTTGTCTCCTGTTTTGCTGTCTGAATTTAGCCATTTGTTCTGGAGGAAGAAGCTACCATTTTGAACTCTTTATTTTTTCAGCCACACAGCTGTAATGGGGGGAAACCCTCTTCATTTTTTCCTTGTAACTTATCTAAATTCTCATCCTTTTACAACAAACCAGAAATCAACTTGTTCAGATTTCTGAGCATAAAGTGAGTACTATATTTGCTGGCGTATAAAACACATCAGAGCATAAGGTGCACCCAGTTATTACCAAAATACCCCACTATAGGCCACTATATACAAGACTCCATTTCCCCAGTGTATTTTAAGGGGGGGAGTGTGTCTTATATGCCAACAAATACAGAAAATATTTTTTTCCCTTTTACTTCAAACTTTTGTTTGAGTAATAATTTTTGCCTGGGGAGTATGAGGGGGAAAAGTTGTTTTTTGAAGACATATCCAATGAAATGTTGTGCATCATGGCTCTTCCATGGCAAGAGAAACAGCTGCTTTGCTAGGAACAATAAAATTTACTTAACGTCTCAAATATCAGCAAGAACCTGCTCTAGTCCCGGTCTCCCTCCCCTTCTTCAGCACATCGGAGGCAGTCCTTCAACAGAAGGATAAGGGGAGTGAAGAAGACAGGAGAAGGTAAAAGGTTGGGTGAGGGTGATTGGAGAAGTCTGTGTATGTTTTCATATGTTATTGTGGGTTATGGGAGGTGAAGGGTGGGTGAGGGTGAATGTATTCAATGTATATTTGTTCATTTGTTCTTTTTATTGTATTGTATTGTAAAGTTATAAATGTTTATGTTTTTACATGTTCTATGTTATGATGGGTTGTGGGAGGTGAAGGGTGGGGTGAGGGTCAATTTATTTAATGTACTGTATATTTTATTATTGTTGTTGTTGTTGTTGTTGTTGTTGTTGTTGTTGTTGTTGTTATTATTATTATTATTATTATTATTATTATTATTGTATTGCAATGTAAGGTTATAAATGTTTATTGGTTTTATGTTTGTAATAAAATGTCAATTAAAAAATGGTTCTTCCATGGCAGCTAAAATATTTCTAAGAGCAAAGCCTGGCCTAAGTTCAGCTTGTAATAGGTACAGAAGTTATAGGAAGAGGAGAAGGTAGATGCCAAGAGAAATCTTACAGGTCTTTGACTACAAGGTACCCCTTTAAGATTCCTTCTAACAACCTGTTGGAGTGCCTGAGATTTGACTAAAGAGACCTTATAGCCAAAGAGGCTCATTCTTACCGTCTTTTTGGCAACACCTAAAGGCCATTTTATTTTCAGGCTTCCAACCTGATTCAAAGTTGAAAATTTTTACCCCTGTATAATAGCAAGATCGTGGAAGACTTCAGGATTTGGACACATATAACCGTATAAGGCAGCATTCCATTTTGAGTCATGCCTGCCACACATCAATGGAAACATTTGCAGCTGCAGACAGTGCTGGCTCTTTGGCTATAAACAGAGATGAGCACTGAACCCTAGAGTCGGATATGACTGGCTTTCGAGCAAGGGCGACCTTTACCTATAAGGCATATAACAATGCTTTCAACAATGGTGTTATAAAGCTCAAAGGAACCGCAAGTCTAAGAGTGGGATCAGGTAGTGAGAAAGGATTGTACCTGATCATGCTGGAAAGTGTCACTTAACTGGGAGTAATCTCAGTTTTGCTCATATAGTAATTGCTCCAGCATGGTGGTTGTTTTTTTTAAAAAAAGAGTAGTTCTAATGCTGGAGCAAAAAGACTGGAGCAAGATTAGGCTGGTTTGCAATCTCCTGTAGGTCATTTGACCAGCAGATAATAGCTGATTCAAATGGTCTAACAATGTCAGCCTAAGACAAAGGTACCCAAACTATGGCCCATGGACTGGATCTGGCCCACAGGCTGTAGTTTGGCTGTGTTTTACTTCTGCACGGGCTGTAGTTTGGGTGTGTTTTACTTCCACTTCCAGGAGCAATGAGGGCTTCGTGGCCAGATGAATTAACGTCGGCCACCGGATCCAGCCCCTGGGCCATAGTGGCCAGCCCCCTGAACCACGTGACTGGCCCGTGGACCAAAAGGTTTGGGCACCCCTCCCCTAAGATCATCTCCACAAGCAAATCCTGCACCAGAGCAAATTAAAACAAAAATGCACCGCCATCCAGAATTGGTGTAAAACAGAAAAATCATGTCCCATTGATTAGTCTAGAATTGACCCTTCATTGTGCGGACACCAGGGTGCAGTACTGTGTAATTACATAGCAATGACTGTTTCAGATTCACTGTAAAGAAAATTACCACCAGACAATTCTACTTGCTAAAAATATCCTCACTGTCCTTTCAAAGAATCACTGTTGAAAAGAGGGGAAAGCCCCTTTGTAGATCAATATAGAATGCCTTTGATCTAAACACCCAATTATTTTGGCAAAATTCTGAAATCGAGAAAACTGCAAAAAAAAAAGTCAAAGTCAAATTTTATATCAAGGTGGAATACTGGCAAAACATAAAGAAATTTGAAATCTCTTGATTGGATTGCTGCTTTGATAGAGCTGTTTTAGTAATCACAAATTATTATGTGATTGGATGTTTTAGCCTTGCAAGAACAATAGGTTCAGAATACTGAGCTTCACCGCTCCTTAGTATGTTACCCCCCCCCCCCCCCTTCCCGGGGCTGAGAATTTAGAACTGCCAGCTTGGTGGTGTACAGATAAACATGAGTTATTTCTTTCTCTCTCTCTGATCACATTCTCACTGAAACCCAAATCCTCTCCTAAAACAGAAAATTCCTAACTAAAGCATCTTTGACAGTCAGCCATCTGTTTAACTTTAAATGGACAAGTGCCCATCACCTTCCTAGAAAGCCCCTCCCACTGCCAAATAAATCTTACTCCCATGAAGTTCTTCCTCACTACCAAAATGTCCTTTGCTGTAATTGGATTGCATTTGTTCAAGACCTAGCATTTGGGATCACAGAAACCAAACTTGCTCCACGTTTTATGTAACAGCACTTTTATGATATCTATCACATGATGATAATTATATGTCATCAAGTCGATCCCAATTGATGGAGACCTTGTCAGGGTTTTCTACATATAAAGTACTATACCCAGATGTAGTTTCCAGTCCTTCCTTCTGGTGGTACTCTGGGACTATACACCTTACCCAAAGCTGCTCAGGTAGCATAGGGCATAACTCCAAAAGTTACACATCATTTATCAATGGTCTCCAGACATACAACTCCTTCAACCACCCCTCATAGGACTTAGTTTCAAGATCATTTACCATCTTTGACATTCTACCCTTCAATGTGCTCACATAATTATTGCTGAATTATTTGTGCTCACATAATTATTGCTGAATTATTTGTTCTAATACCTTTCCTGGCTTGCTGGCCCAGTTCCTCATTTTTTTTCTCTTTTTGAAGGCGGGGACATTTGACCACCTCTGCACTTCAGACTACTTATTTTTCTTTCATGATCCTCAAAGATTATAGACAGAGGCTTTGAGATTAGATCTGGAAGTTCCTTGAATACTGTTCACTTAGCCACAGAGATCTCATTTTTAAAAAAACGTTAATTGCTCAAGCTGAGTTCAGAAAAGCAGTACTGGTATTAAAGATCTTGCAAATACATATTGCCTTCCGGAGCATACCAAGAAATTTCAAGAGGAAACCAATCCATATTTTATAGACTACAGCAAAGCCTTTGATGTATGGATCACGAGAAACTATGCTCAAAAGTGCACTGCAATATTTGTTTGTCCTAGTGTGTAACCTATATTCTTGAGAAAAGTCTACAGTTAAGATAGAATATGGAGCAAAAGAATGGTATCCCATTGGCAAAGGTGTCAGGCAAGAGCATTATGTCAACTCTGCATGTAGATCTGCAATCAGGATCAGATTGCAATAAAAAAGAAAATTGGTGGGGAAAATATAAACAGTTTAAGACATGCAGTTGATACCTTATCACATAGCACTGCTATTACACATCAATGGCTTGAAAAAACTACTGGGACAGTTAAAGAACAAAGTGCAAAGTCAGGGTTGCAGTTGAACATTAAGAAGACAAAAATCATAACTACACACGTATTAATAACTTAAATATTGACAATAAGGAAAACTGGTTATGATTTTCTATGCTTCCATTCCATCATCAGTCCAAATGGATACTGAAACCATGAAAGAAGGTGGCTAAGCGGCTTGGATAGAAAGCTATGAGGAAACCAGGGGAAACAATCCTTAAGATGTGTAATTAGAGATCAAAGAAAAGATCATTTATGCTGTTGTATTTTCAGTTATTGTGAGGGATGCAAAGGTTGGACAATGAAGAAAACCAGCCATAAAGAACTAACTTATCTATACCTATAAATCTGTGTGTTAACCATTGGAATGTGACAAAGGATCCTGCACCTGGCCCTACTAGTCCATACCGAGCTTTCGTGCACTTGCCCGAACCAGGTTTGCAGGTAACTGTCAGGTTGAGAAATGCACCAGTGGGGCAGGAGACCCACGAACGGAAACAAAGAAAAAGGACTTCACTACCCAACGTTCCTTGTGCTGCGCCACAGCCAATCAGGCTGAGAGGCACGAGCAAAAAGAACGTTGGGAAACGCACCGCAGCCAATCAAAAACAAGCTGCACAAAAAAAACCGCCGCACAAACGCAAACCACAAACTCAAAACTACAAGTCCCAGCGTCCTGCGCGCCATGAGAGTGCAGAACACTGAGAAAGCCGGTGCGTGAAAAATAAAAATAAAAAACACAACAGGAACACAAGCCCACCGCAGGTGGATGAAGCGCCTCACAGCCACGCAAACATCTGCACGGGAATGCAAGTCTGCCGCAGGCGGACGCAGCGCCTCACAGCCATGCAAACACCCGCTGAACTTCTTTCACAGAGCAACGGGGAGGAGAGGGACTTCCTCTCCTCAATGCTACCCCGCAGAAGACAAGGCAAGACCACCACCGGCCTCAAGAAAAGTTGCGCTGGGGTGGAAAAAAACCAACAAAAGCAGGGGGTTCAAGGGTGGAAAGGTACTGATGCCTTCACACACACACACCCCTTGAAAGCAAAACAATTCCTCCAGAAAGCAAAGCCAGCGAATGGTGCTCTGGCCGCTGCCTTTACTTTCCGAGTAAGTGTTTCGCTTTCAAGGTAGGGTGAAGGCATTAGTGCCTCCCCCCCTTGAAAGTGAAACAATTCCTCCGCAAATCAAAGGCAGCGAACGGCGCTCCGGCTGCTGCCATTACTTTACGAGTAAGTGTTTCACTTTCAAGGGAGGGCAAAGGCATCAGTGCCTTCACCCCCCTTGAAAGCGAAACAATTCCTCCGGAAAGCAAAGGCAACGAACGGCGCTCTGGCCGCTGCCTTCGCCTACCGGAGGTACTCACCCGGCAGCAGCCTCCTCTCTCTCCCTCACACACTCAGACACACACACACACACACACCTAACCACCTAACAAAAATAAAACCATAATTAAAAACAACCATTACTTAAAACAAAAAACACACAAAACCACTTACAAAACACCTAACAACAAAACGAAAAAACCACAGATTACACAAACAAACCAGAAAAAATAAACAGAACCACAAATAAACAAACCAATTAAACCAAACAATAAACCAAAACAAAAAAGAACAAACAGAAACACCGCCCAACCCACCATCACAAAAGCAAAACAAAGAAAAACCCCAAAATAAAGAAAATCAGACAACTCACCACCACCTCCTTCCTCCACGACAACCGGAACACCAATGAACAAACCAAGAAACTATGAACCGGAAGAAGCTCCACCCAGAGGCCAAGAGAGAAAAAACAGTCAAAGTAAAAGAGAACCACTAGCAGCCCTACCCGCAGGGCAGAAAAGTAAAAACAAGTCAAAAATACACAACAGCCCCAAACAAAAGGCCACAAAAGTAAAAAAAATCAAAACCATAACAATACATCACACTTTTACACAAATCACAAACATATGTAAAAAAAATTTAAAAAAAATTTCTAAAATCATGTGTGGAGTTTCAACTCAAATAAAAACCAAAAACATCAAAACACAGTTTAAAAACATTGAATGTAAAAAAATCTACTTTCACATTCCTAAAATTATTACCTACAGTAAAACAGTTAAAAATAATAACACACTAAAACATTATTTGGTTAAATTTAAAAAATAGAAAAAATTATATCATCCTTTGTTCTTTTTTTAATCCACAAAAACAAACCACCAAAAAACTGATCACAGTTTATAACAGCCCGGGAAAAACAAATTGTGTATAAATAAACATTTTAAAACTTTCAATTATACACTAACCTCTTTTGTACAAACATTAACAAAAAAAACCTTCCAACACAATTTAAAACAGCCCGGCACTGCCGGGCAAACTATGCTAGTTTGAAATAAAGTGTAAGAGGAGTGATTTATGGAAAAATAAATAAATAAATGGTTTTAAATTCAATCAAGCCTAAACTGTCATCAGAATCTCAAAGTTCCTTATGTAACTACTCCAGTCATTTAGATGCCTCCCATTTTACCTTTTTGTACAAATTGGGTAGAATAGTGAATTTCAAAATAAAAATAGTTAATATATGAACATAGATGAAATACAGTATAACTCCTACGTACAGAAAAAAGTCCATTCCGTAGGCTTTTCCTTAAATCTTTTTTTATGTAACTCAAAGCAAACCCATAGGAAAAATTATTTTTTTACGTAACTCAAAGCAAACCCATAGTAAAAATAATCTTTATGTAACTCGAAGAAAACCTATAGGAAATCGTGTAAATCAGGACATGGTTTTAGCAGAAAATCATTATGTAAGTCGAATTTTATGTAACTCGGGGCATATGTAAGTTGGGGTTTTATTTTACAGCAAATCCAAAATAACAAGCAGCATCCAATCTGTTCAGGCACTTTCAACAGGGAGTTCTAGAACTAGGGAGTGAGTCTAAAATGTCTTGCCTCCTGGTCAGAAGTGTCTCTCCTCCAATTATTTTAAATAGACTGCCACCTATGAAAGAGTAAAGTTATTCAAAGAGCTTGATTCTATGTCTTTAAAGATCATAATAACTGATACTTTGAAATAGGCCTGGGAAAAGACTGTGAGCAGAAGAAGATATTGGAATAAGGATATCAGAGAATAACCAAAACAAAAAGACAAAAAACATTGTGGCAATTTCACGACTAACTTCTGTATTTTAATGTTAGATATCATGGATCAAGTCCATTTCATCAGACATAATAATGATGCTTCATGGCATTAATTTATACATATCAGGTACAGAAGTACAGAATTGTTAGCATAACAGATAAGTATACAAAGCAATGTGGTTTGTTTACAACTGGTAATACCTGCTATTTAGATTAGTTGTGAAGCTTCGCCCTGTTCAACTGCAAATGGTTAAGAGATGGATACAAGACAAACATTGTAGCATTATGCCAGGGGTTCCCAACCTAAGGCCCTTGGGCCAGATTTGGCCCACAGTGCCACTTCATGTGGCCCTCCATCTCTCCAAGGGCATTCAAGAAACAAAATAGCCACCCCTTTGAAGCTGTTGAGACAAAATGGCCACCCCATCTTGTAGGCAGGGCAAAATGGCCATGCATCCCTCAAAGCAGACTAAAAGAGCGTGACCCGGCCCCTGGCTTGAAAAGGTTGGGAATTCCTGCATTACACATTGGCCAATGAGTTTACCCTTAAGGCCTAGCATCTATTGTGTGAGTGGCCCAGGCAAAGCACTAAGCTCTTCCTTTGTTCCAAGAGCTGGCATGAGGCTGTGGATGAGAATTCTACTGAAGTAGATTCTGTAAAGGTGATATAATATAACAACATATAACATACAACACATATAGCAGCATATAACAACCTGTTAGTTGTGGTGTATCAAAACTGATAATTTCCCAGAAACTCTTGACTAATATTCAAACCTTTGAGATAGTTTTTCAGCAGATGTATGTACTTTATCTCTTCTCTCTCTGTGATCCTTGTCTTATAATTTTTCTGTTGCAGAGTTTCAAATTTTAAGTCCTGTGCACAATGTCCAGGTAGATTGAAATGGTTTGAAACAGGTTTCTGTGTATTGCCATTCCTGATGTCTGATTTATCTCCATTAACTCCATTGTCCTATTTTGGTGTTCAGGGAAGCAAGACGATAGAAGCAGCCGTACTCTGGCTAACACATCTTTATTGCATGAAGTACAGTTCGAACACGAGGCAATGGTGGCAATACAACTCCTTTTATACAGTCACTATACATTTGAATCTGGGTGCACGGTAGCCTATTGGCTACTGTCGGCATGACGTCATCCGGAGTCCCGCCCTTCTTGTCCAGGTGTATCCGTGGCGGGAAGGTTTCCCGCGGCTATGCATGATTGGGGAATTTGTATCATGTGAGTTGAATGCTCGCTGCTCCCATCTCTGGTAGCAGCTGGATACAATGTGTTCTTTACAAATGGTTTAAATATACATTTCCTGTAGAACCGGTTACATTTAACTTAAAGGCATAATGTAGCAGTTACATTCCATACTATTCCATACACAACATCCCTCCCCCCCAGGATGGGACCCTCAACCAATGTGGTTTCCCGCATGTGCGTTTGGGGCGTGCGGCTGCTGTGCTTGGCTCGGGGCCCCTCACGCTTCTCTGCTCTCTTGGTTCTTGCCCTGCAATAGGAGGGATGGACTCGTTAGCGGTTTGTCGCGGTTGTGCAGCCCCTGATTGAAAACGTGGGGAACTGGGGTTTCGCATTTGCACTGGCCCTGTCTGGGGAGCCCTTGACTGAAAATGTGGGGTAGGGGTGAACTCTAATGTCGAGAAACTGGTGGCTACTGGGACTAACGAAAAACCTGGCTCTTCGCTCGGATGGGTGGGGGACCACTCCAAAACCCCCCCGGTTCCGAAACTCAAAATCAAACTCTTCCTCCCCAGCAAATTCATTCCTCTCTTTCAAAGTATTCCTGGTGTCCAAGGGATATGGGTTTGTATCAACCCCCTCCCCCCTAGGTGGGGATTGCCGATCCGCATTTGTACCCGAAGCGTACCCTGTGTCTCCCCCTTGGGATAAGCGGGTGGGGGAGGACCCTAACGCTGACTACTGTGGCTGCATGTCTGTGACCTGCCTATCAGTAACCCTACACCTGAGTTGATCGGCATGCCTTCTCCCGAGTAGACCTGTTCTGGTCTCCACACAGTACAAAACTGGCCCCGTTTGCTCAATGACTATTCCCGGGACCCAGGCTGGCCCTGAGGCCATGTAATTCCTGCAATATACAGGCTCTCCTATTCCGAAACTTTTGGTATTCCCTATTTCTATGTTCCTCCCTTTATCCTCCACCCTTGTGGGATCCAACCTAGTTAGAAGCGTTACAAGTTTCCTGCGCATGAGGAGCTCTGCAGGCGAGAGCCCTGATGCGAGCGGCATCACCCTATAGCACAGCAGGAACTGGCACAGTTGCAGGTTCAGGTCCCCGAGGCCAATGCGCCGCAATGCCTCTTTTGTAGTTCGCACCTGGCGTTCTACCTGGCCATTTGTTGTGGGGTGGAAAGGGGCAGAGGTGATATGTCAGATGGCGTTTTTCTCAATGAATGCCTGAAATTCCGCAGACGTGAAGGTACTGGCGTTGTCGTTCACAAGCACGTCTGGTATCCTGAAACAACTAAACACCCTGCGTAATTGCTTTACGGTTGCGGCTGACGAGGTGTTGGACATCGGAATCACCTCCAACCACTTGGAGTAAGCATCTACTATTAGCATGAAAAGGGTTCCCCTGAAGGGACCCGCGAAATCTACATGCACCCGAGACCATGGCCCTCAGGCCGTGTCCCATTCTCTATGGGGAAGTCGGGACTCTTCAGATCGAGAACTTTGGCAATTCTCGCACTTGCCGACCATGTGCTCTACGTCAGCATCCATTTGGGGCCACAAGAAGTAGCTTTGGGCCAGAGCTTTAGAGCGTACGATCCTAGGGTGGCTGACATGCAGTAGCTTGAGCACTCTCGACCTCAGTGACTCGGGAATGACCACCTGCTGGCTCCATAGGAGGCAGTCCCTTTCTGTGGAAAGCTCATCCCTTTTTCTAACATAAACCGTGAATTCCTCCCCGGGGGAAGTTGTTGGCCACCCTTTCTGAACCCAGGAGCTCACTAGGGAAAGGGTCTTGTCCTTTGCCGTGGCCTTGGCGAGGTCTGCGGGAACTATCGGGGGTGAGTCAAGGGCTTTGATCAGGAGCACTTGGTGATCTTGCTCTACCTCGCACTCAGGGTCTCCTAACTGTGGCAGGAGCGACCTGGAAAGAGCATCTGCATGGCTAATTCTTTCCCCGAGCGGTGGACCAGCGTGTGCTGGTATGCATTGAGAAAGATAGCCCATCGGAGCATTCTGGCGGACAGAATCTGTGGTGTGGGCTTGCCTGTGGTGAAAATGCCTAGTAGGAGTTTGTGGTCGGTCACAACGGTGAACGGTCAACCATACAGGAAGTCTTTGTACCAGCGACTATGGCGAGAGCCTCCCTGTCCGTTTGGGCATAGTTGTGCTCCGCCTTTGAAAGCGATCTGGAGTAGAACGCAACTGGGGCTTCCCGCCCATTGTCTATCACATGGCACAGCACCACCCACACCCCTACCGGTGAGGGGTCGCAGACTAGGACTACGGGCTTCCTGGGGTCAAAGTGGGTCAGGACCACTTCTGATGATAGAAGCCACTTTAATTCTTTAAACGCCTTCTCCTGACTGTCTCCCCACCACCAAACCGCATCCTTCTTAAGTAACTTATGCAGTGGCTCTGCAACTGATGCCTTCCTTGGCAAGAAGGAATGGTAGAAATTCAGGAGCCCAAGAAATGACTGCAACTCTGGTTTCGCGGTGGGGCGAGGGGCATTTTGGATAGCTGCAACTTTCGATTTGGAGGGCTTTACTCCATCGGGGGTTATTTTAAACCCAAGGAACTCAACCTCCCTCGCTAGAAACACACACTTGCTCTTTTTTAACCTCAACCCCGCTTTTTCGAAAATCGACAGAACTTTGTCCAACCTCTTAGCCATTTCTGACACACTCCCCCCTGTTATCAGCACGTCATCAAAATATGGTAGAACCCCAGGGAGCCCTTTTAGCAACCGTTCCACGAGGAACTGGGAAATCCCGGGGCCAAGTTTACGCTGAACTGCAGGTGCATGACCTTAAAAGCCCCTTTGTGGGTTACAATTGTTTGCGCAGCAGCGGCAGCTTGAGTTACAATCAGCTGTTGGTACGCCTGCACCAAATCCAATTTAGCAAAAAACTTTTCCCTGTGCAACATGGCTAATAGGTGGGTAACAACCAGCACCGGGTATGCATTTGGGCGGATTGCCTTATTTATCGTACATTTATAATCTGTACAAATCCTAACCTTCCCGTTAGGTTTCAAAGCAGTCACAATAGGAGTTTCCCACTCCACAGAGTCCACTTGAACCAAAATCCCCTGGCCCACCAGTTTGTCCAGTTCCGCCTCTATTTTGTCCTTGAGGGTGAATGGGACCCTTCTTGGCTTGAGCCGAATGGGCCGGATTTCCGGGTCCAGATCGAATGAAACTGTGATCCCTTGAATTTCCTGAGCCCCTTCTCGAATACCACCGGGTGTGCATTGCAAGCATCCTGGATGGGGTCGGACCCGACAGCATGGATACCCTCTATTGAAATTCCCAGGGGCTTGAACCACTGTATCCCAGGAGACAGCAACCCCCCTCCTTCAGGACTACTAAGGGCAGCTTCTCCCTATGGTGTTTAAATTGTACCTTGAATTCCCCCACCCCCAACACTGGGATTCTGACCCCTTGAACATCCCGCAAATGAGTCTTTAAGGCCTTGAGTTTGGGTCACTCATTGGGGGGAATACGCAGGAACTCCAGCTGGGATATAATGGAGTAGGAAGACCCCGAGTCTATTTCCATCCTAACTGGGACCCCTTGCAACAGTACCTCAACAAAAAAACCGAGGTGCCCCAAGGACACGCTGTGAACAGCTGCACTGCTGTCACCACAAACTCGCCGGTACACGCGATGCACTTCTGGGTCGCTGTCATCGGAAACTCTGCCAACGCCATCCAGTCTCCTCGGGGATGTTCCACTGGGCCCTTGTACTCTCCTCACCATCGCCTGCATACTTTGGCGATGTGGCCCCCTCCATCCGCAGTTGTGGCACTCGGCTTTCCGGAACAGACACATGCTTCGGTCGTGGGACGCCCCGCAGCCATCGCAACGGTGACTTTCCTTGCCACGCTTCTCAGTCGCCGCCTTCTGCACCTTTCGGATGCCCTCGTCCTAGCTGGCCTCTGAGGAGGAGGAGGAGGAGGTGATGCTGGGGATCGGTGGTCCCGCCAGGCCGCTTGTACTGGAGTCGATGCCCCATTGGTTGGTGGGGCCCTTGCTTTGAACAGCTTGACTCTGGCCCTCATGGCTTCAGCCGCCTGTGCTTCCTTTAGGACCTCGTGGAACATCAGGTCATGGCCACGGGTCATCAGCTTTCGTTGGGTCTCCTCATCCCACAGACCACAGAGCAACCGGTCCCTGAGGGCGGTCTCCAGGTCTGCCCACTCACATGGGGTTGCCGCCATGCGGAGGGCTGCCGCAAAATCGGCCACAGACTCACCCGGGCACTGGTCCCGTCTCCCGAAGGCAGCTCTAGCCATGAAGATGGACACAGTCGGCTTGAAGTGCCCCTGAAGCACTGTTAGGAGATGCTTGACCGGGACCTCTTCCACCTTCCTCGGTGCCACCAGGTTGACCAGGAGCTTCACGGCATGGTACCCCAACATCGTGATGAGCTGGGCGCGCTTTTTCCCCTCATCGGTGATTTCGGCTATCGCCAGCATGCTGCAGAAGTGCATTTCGAACCATTCCCATTGGTCCGGCTGGCTTATGTCGAAGATTGGTTGCATCTTGTTCCCGTGGGAAGCCATATCCCATCCTTGTCACCAATTTGGTATTCAGAGAAGCAAGATGATAGAAGCAGCCATACTCTGGCTAATACATCTTTATTGCATGAAGTACAGTTCGAACACGAGGTAATGGTGGTAATACAACTCCTTTTATACAGTCACTATACATTTGAATCTGGGTGCATGGTAGCCTATTGGCTACTGTCGGCATGATGTCATCTGGAGTCCCGCCCTTCTTGCCAAGGTGTATCCGTGGCGGGAAGGTTTCCCATGGCTGTGCATGATTGGGGAATTTGTACCATGTGAGTTGAATGCTCGCTGCTCCTATCTCTGGTAGCAAGCTCGCATTCCAATTGCAGCTGCATACAAAGTGTTCTTTACAAATGGCTTAAGTATACATTTCCTGTAGAACCGGTTACATTTAACTTAAAGGCATAACGTAGCAGTTACATTCCATACTATTCCATACACAACACCTATGTAGAGTGCAGAATGGCATTTTTGACAAAATATGGCATAAATCACATTGGCAGAAGAACAAGCAAAACTGCTCTCATATATATATATGAGTAAAAGCTCTCCTTTTTGTCTTAATCCAAGGAAATTGTTCCAGTTCTAAATCAGTGTCTGAAGCTGGAGAACAAGATGGAACCTTACTGGACATTATAGACCAATGGCCATAACATAAAACAGGCATCCCCAGGATCTTCTTCTGAAAAACATCAATTCAAGAAGGACCTCTTTGAAAACATGCTAACAAAGTTATTTGTTAGTTGGTTAGTTGGTTAGTACACAGAAAGAGACTCCTCAAAGATTGTGGTATTTTTGAACCACAATTGGTGCCGGCTAATCTTTCTCAAACTAGGCCAGGCAGAATGAATTCACCCAAAGGCATCTTTGTTTTGGAAGTTTAAAGTCTGATCTAGACACAAAAGAAGAAGTTGGTTAGTTTTCAAATCCACCTTGGGTCATGGCCAAAAAAAAAGGTTGGGAACCACTAGTCTAACCTTTTTGGTCATGGATTAGAATGTAATAGGTATCTGGTAACTTAAAGAGCTCCATTTGATGGAATGGTGTCTGACAGTAATACTTTTTTCATGCACACATTACTGTCATGGAATAGCCATTCAGATAGATGAAGCCAATATTTGGTCAGATTCATTTCCAGTTTTCCATCAACATCATTGTGAGTGCCATCCTATGCATTTCATCTCCACCAGCTTCCTAGAAAAGCAGAGAACTTCTATTTACAGCTGCTACAGAAGGCAAAAAGTCCTGAGGCATTCTTGATAGGGCAGCCTCCACACATATCTTGAGGTAACCCAGTATAACAAGCCAAGGGTTCTTTCGCAACAGTGCATGCTCGGAGCGAGGGGTCTTTGCCTTGCCTCCCCCCCCCCCGGTTGCTTTGGATGATGGGACAGCGATGTGGAGACATCTCATTGGTTGTTTCATATGAGTTAAGTTAGAACTGTTGGTTGAAAGTATTCATTGTGGGTTGGGATTTTGTCACACCCACCCTGAACATCGAAGGAGGCTTCGGCTGGTCATGAACTTTGTTCAGGCCAGGTAGGAATTTTGGGGATTCGTGATTGGCTTGTCAGATCCTTTTTTGCCTACCTGTCGTCGATAATTAAGGGTTATTTGTGGTGCAAGTTTTGTATGGATTGGCGGAGGGTATGGAGGGAGAAGGGAGAATGGAGAATGGTTAGGGGGAGGAGCAGGATACGTCTTATTTTGGTGGGGTTTATAGGTCCCACCCTGGATGGGGCATGGCCTAGCTGGGCTCCTCCCTAAGAAATTTTGGGCTCTCCCTCTGTACCTCTATGCCCCTGCATAGGGCCTATTACTTTATGACGTAAATAAAGTGACCTTTTTTCCACGTCATTGCCCAGTCTTTTGTGGAGGGCAGGGATGGCGAGGCAAGGGAACTCCAGCTCAAGGAGGAAACTATAGTTTCATTTGCTCAAGGAGTTACATTTGCTCATGAAGGAAACTACTGGGCACTGAAATAGGAAGTGTATGAACAGTATCCCTATGGCTCACTTTTTCCAGACACACACTAAAAATGGAAGATCAATTGGATAGAATTATGAAAATCCATGGCACCTACACCTGGCCAAAGCACAGGTCTTGTTTCCTCCGATATAGAACTCCCCAGGGGCAAAGATAGAGACACTCCCTGCCTTCTGTGTTATCCAATCAGATCTTCAATGTTTTATAAGCCAGATAACAGGCTCACTTATTATTATTATTATTATTATTATTATTATTATTATTATTATTATTATTATTATTATTATTATTATTATTATTATTATTATTATTATTATTATTATTGTTGTTGTTGTTGTTGTTGTTGTTGTTATTATTATTAATTTGGATTTATATGCCGCCTACTCGCAGATGCGACTCAGGTGCTGGATAGCTATTGTTCTCCTATTTAGTGATCTGGCATTCAGCAGCAGTCAGTGTTCTCACCAATGCGTTGCGGGATTCCTACATTGGAAGACATTCTCATTTTTCAAAAAGGTTACTTATAGCTCTTCTGATGTTCATTCTCGCCTGGAAAAAAGAAGTCATGCTGCATTGTAACAAATCCTTTGATTAACTAAGCAGTCAACACTAGATTTCCTGCTCTCAGTCTAATAGCATGCATGCTTAATCTCTCTGTCAAGTCCATTTTTTATTGGCATCCTTGAATTTCTGCAGTAATAAATGAAAAAGCCTCATTTCTTACGAACCGATGCACTACTCATTAGGATAGTCAGCTCCTGCACAAAAATACATTTCCACCCATAACCTTCCTTAACCCGGATCCCATTACCAATCTTCAGAGAGAACTGTGGGGGTTAGTCTAGGAGCCATTCTCTCTATGAATCACATGAAGAAGGAGGAAGTAAAAATGTTCCACACTGTACTGGTTAAAAACAAAACATTCCACTTTGCTCAGGGTTCCCAATGACATGAAAGATATGGCACATGTCATAATTAACCCATCACCCCCATATGATTCCTTATCCCTACCATAGGTTATATGCACCCAGGCTAGAACTATACATTGCATATAACCCATAGTATGTTTTTTTTACTGCTGATTATCTGAAAACTGGGCTGGCTAAATAGCTCAGTGGTTTAGGTTTCTCGCTGCAGGTGGGGAATTTGTTTCTTCACTAAGCATCCCAAGAGAAGAGCCAGGCTGTTTAACCATGGATAAGCTACATGGTCACAAGGAGACACTCTTCTTATGGTGAGAAGGGTCACCATAAATCAGAATTAACTTGATGATGATGATCTGCAAACTGGGGCAAAACCATTCCAATCATATGCCTGTTTTATTCAGATGAAAAGGGTGCTGCTGGCTGGTCCTACAACCCCTGCCCAGAAAAATACTAACCAATCAATGCCAAAGTAGGTGAGAAGCCTCCCAACACTGATCACATGGCAACCCTTTGTCCAGGGTGGTGGTGCTCATCTTCAGTGCTACGCATGGAGCAAGAGCGGACTCTGATGTCCTTTCTCCTCTGCAAGGCTGGCTTGACTGGTGAAGTCATGCATGGCAACATCCAGGGAACACATGATGGTGGTGGCCTCCCTGGCTGTCAAAGACACCAGCACCACTGACACCACAACACTTCTCAGCCCTCACCACACTGCTGCCCACAAGACAAGCAAGCCCTGCAAAAAAAAGGGGGGGGAATGGTTTTTTCACCCAGATGAAGCCCTACTGCATTTTAAAATGGTGCCCAAAACACACTATTTTAAAGTGAAGTAACGCATGCATAATGTGAAGCAAGCATGTAGTCCCAGCCCCAGAGTTGATAAATGCACACAGTCAGGGACAGAGAGAGCAGCAGTGGCTCCCTCCTCAACACATTTGCTTTATAACCTTTATGGTGATTATTGGAGAAAACCTAACAGTATACATGGACTTTTGGTTGCTGATCCTCCGTGCATTTAGCTGACATGAAATTCACTGAGACTTTGTTCCAAACAAGTGTCCAAAGGATTGGACCGAATGCAGTTTTCTGCACATTTATCAAGGGTGAGCTGCAGAACTTTTGGCAAACCATCTTGAGACCAGCCATTAGCATCTCTTTGTCCTTCTACTACTAAACTCTGATGGTAAATCATACTGTCAAATGTGCTGGCACAACCAGAAAAAACAACAACCATAAAATTAACCAGGAAATACTGGTTGTAATGAGACTTTCTTGATCTGCTCTTGACTTTCAGTGGCAAATTCTAAAAACTCTGTGAAAACCCAAACATTTTAGGCTTGTCGCAATGGCTTTCAGTTGTCTGCTGTCCAAACTTACCAGAATTTGGTAGCATATTTGGGGTGGGATAGGGCCCCCTTAAATGCAGGTTTCCAAGCTATATGTGCCTTCTGGATTGTGTGTTTCTTTTCCCTCACCTCAGAGCTAGAACCACCATACAGTATTCCCTTTTCATCAGGGAAGTGAAACTAAAATTGCAATCTATAATAGTTTAGATAAGAGTAAAGCAATCAGTACTGTTACCATCAAAATGACACTCCATAATTGTGATGAGTACATTTTATTATTGTTTCCTCCAGCCCCAAGTTTCAAAAGTGTGGATGTTAAGACAGTGTGTGACTAATGATCGGTCATTACTATGTGATTTGAGATAATTTAGGTAAGATTATTTAATACATGCCCCTCACCTGGAGTCAGCCATTTTATTATTTGACTTAGCATTTTAATATTCCTGGTAGTATTGATATTTCATGTTTTATGCATGTAATACATTTGCAGCTGGCTGGATAGCTCAGTGGTTTAGGTAACCAAAGGTTGGTAGTTAGAGTTCCCACTGAGCCTTGTGAGAGAAGAATCAACTTGTGTAGTCATGGGCAAACTGCACAATCCCAGGGCACTCCCAAAAAGAAAGGAATAGTAAATAATTTCTGTGTATTTTCTTCCTAGTAAGGTAAGGTTTCCCTTGCTCGAAAGCCAGTTGTATCTAACTCTAGGGTGCAGTGTTCATCTCTGTTTCAAAGCCGAAGAGCCAGTGCTGTCTGCTGCTGCAGATGATTCTGTGGTCATGTGGCAGGCATGACTAGACACCGGAGTGCACAGAACGCTGTTACCTTCCCACTGAAGTGGTCCCTATTTATCTACTTGCAATTTCTTCCTTTCGAACTGCTAGGTTGGTAGGAGCTGGGACAAAGACGGGAGCTCATTCCATCCTGCATTACTCGAGAATCGAACTGCTGACCTTCCGCCTCCCAGTCAGCATCTTAGCTACTTGAGCCAGCCTAGAAAACCCTGTAAATGGTCACCCTAACTCAGAATTGACTTGATGACATGTGGTCATCATCGTTATTAATACACTATCTCTGAAAATGTCAGCCTCCACTCCTCAAAATATGCTGGATCTTTTAAATATATCAATAAATCAATACTTATGAGTAACAGCTTGAGCCTTTGTCTTTACTCTGAATTCTGTTTAAACTAGCATTAGAATCTGTGACATGCCATGGATCTGGACCCTACACCACACCACCCACCAACCAATGATAGCGATATAGCCAGGCCGCAGCCAGGCTGCTCATATTTCACATACAGTCCATCAGTAGGAAAGAGAATGACCTTGATAGGTCAGGGAAAGGGGGCGTGATTGGCCTAGGTAAAGGCATGGACGGAACTTTCTAAACAAGACACTGTGTCCTGCAGGAAACATGGAATCAAAGAAGCTGCATTATATCAAAAGCATGTCTACATTACACCTTCATAGCAATTGGATATCACTTTAATTACCATAGCTGCATCCTAGAGAATCCATGACTTTGTAGTTTGCTGACAGACTTAGAATCCTCTGCTTTAGTTCAAAGGAGTGCAGCACTAGAGATCTCTAGCAGAGATTTCCAAGTGCTTCAACAAACTGCAAATCCCAGTATTCAATAGGGGGAAGCTGCGATAATTTAAGTGTTATACTGCTATAACAATGTAGTATAGAAACACTTCAAGGTAGACTATTAGTCCATCTGAACAGGCTTTGTTTTTTTGTTTATTCCCCAACCTTTTGGTGCAGATACCACTCAGGGTGGCTTGCAAATATACAAAGTGTAATAATAATAATAATAATAACAACAAATGAAACCAGGAAATAAAGCATGACGAGCAATATAGAAGATAATTATAAAAAAATTAAACACATTAAAGACAATGCTAGCGACCTATATGTTGTTGTTCAGTCGCACAGTCGATTCCGACCCTTTGCGACCCTATGGACCATTGTCCTCCAGGCACCTCTGTCCTCCACCATCCCCCTCAGCCCTCCCAGTTCTGTGCCCATTTTGTCTACAATACCATCTATCCTTCTCATCTTTGGCCTCCCCCTTCTTCTTTTGCCCTCCACCTTTCCCAACATCAAGGCCTTCTCAAGTGAATCCTCCCTTCTCATTTGATGCCCAAAGTACTTTAGCTTCATCTTTACTATTTGACCTTCCAATGAGCAGTCAGGGTTGATTTCTTCTAATATTGACCTGTTTGTTCTCCTCGCTGACCAGGGTACTCTCAAAACTCTCCTCCAACACCACATTTCAAAGGCATCTATTCTTCTGCGTTCAGCTTTCCTAATTGTCGAACTCTCACACCCATACATTACCACCGGGAATACCATTGCTTTGACTATTCTAATTTTTGTTTGCAATGTGATGTCTCTGCTTTTCACTATGTTCCCCAGGTTTCTCATAGCTTGTCTCCCCAGAATCAGTCACCTTTTTATTTCATGGCTGCAATCCCCATCTGCAGTGATCTTTGATCCTAAGAATGTAAAATCTGTCACTGCTTCTACTTCTTCTCCATCTATTTTCCAGGGACTGATAGGGCCTGTTGCCATTACCTTGGTTTTCTTGATATTGAGTCTCAAGCCAGCTTTTGCACTCTCCTCCTTCAGTCCAATCAAGGGGTTCTTTAGGACTTCCTCACTTTCTGCCATTAGGGTGGTATCGTCTGCATATCTTAAAATATTGATCTTTCTCCCAGCAATTTTAATCCCATATTGTGATTCCTCCATCCCTGCATTGCACATTATGTGCTCTGTGTATAAGTTGAATAAGCAGGGTGACAAAATGCAGCCTTGTCTTACTCCTTTTCCTATTCCAAACCACTCTGTCATTCCATACTCTGTCCTAACTGTTGCTTCTTGATTCATGTACAGATTTCTCAGGATATTTCTCACCTCAGCATATGAGGTGCTCTGGTATTCCCATCTCTTTAATTACTTGCCACATCTTGTTGTGGTCCACGCAGTCAAATGCCTTAGTGTAGTCAATAAAACAAAAGTAAACTTGTTTCTGGTATTCCTTTGTTTTCTCCATGATCCTACGTATGTTGGCAATGTGGTCTCTAGTCCCCCTGCCTCTTCTAAAACCAGCCTGCACCTCTGGTACTTCTCTCTCCACATGCTGCTGAAGTCTATCCTGTATTATCTTGAGCATCACCTTGCTGGCATGTGCGATGAGTGCAATTGTTCGATAATTTGAGCATTCTTTGGCGTTGCCCTTTTTTGGGATTGGGACGTATACTGATCTTTTCCAATCCTGTAGCCACTATTTTGTTTTCCAGATTTGCTGGCATATTGAATGCAGTAATTTGACGCCATCATCTTTTAGAGCTTTGGAAAATTCAACTGGGATACCATTATCTCCACTAGCTTTGTTGTTTGCAGTGCTCTTTAGGGCCTTTATGACTTCGCTCTCCAGGATGTCTGGCTCAAGTTCAATTTTTTCATCATTGTGATTATCAGTAGTGTTGAGGTCCTTTTTGTAGAGTTCCTCTGTGTACTCTTTCCATCTTTTCTTAATCTCTTCTGCATCATCTAGCTCCTTTCTGCCTTTGTCCCTTATCATGGTCATTTTTGCTTTAAATGTTCCCTTGATTTCCCCAATTTTTTTGAAAAGATCTCTAGTCCTGCCTCTTTTGCTGTTTTCCTCCATTTCTTTGCACTGTTCTTTTAGGTAGTTTTCCTTATCTCTCCTTGCTTTTCTTTGAAATTCTTTATTTAAGTGATTGTATTTTTTCCTTTCTCCTTTGCCTTTTGTGTTCCTTCTTTCCTCTGCTATTTTAAGAGCCTCATCAGACAACCACTTTGCTTTCTACCACTTTGCTTTCTTACGCTTCTTTTCTTTCTGTATGGTTTTCTTTGCTGCTTCCTGCATGATGTCCCTCATCTCTGTCCATAATTCTTCTGGCACTCTGTCTATCAAGTCTAAGCCATTAAATCTGTTCATCACCTCCACCGTGTATTCTTTAGAGATGCTGTCTAGGTGATATCTGTCTGGTCTCCTTGTTTTCCCTATTCTCTTTAGTCTAACCCTGAATTTTGCGATCAGTAGGTTGTGATCTGAGCCACAGTCTGCTCCAGGTCTTGTTTTTGCTGACTGTATGGAGGTTCTCCATCTTTGGCTGCAGAGTATGTAGTCAATCTGGTTTCGGTGTTGGCCATCTGGTGATGTCCATGTGTAAAGTCGCCTCTTGTGTTGCTGGAAGAGAGTGTTTGCTATGACCAGTGTGTTCTCTTGGCAGAACTCTATCAATCTTTGCCCTGCTTCATTCTGTGTTCCAAGACCAAACTTACCTGTTATTCCCTCCACTTTTTGATTTCCTACTTTGACATTCCAATCTCCTAATATAATTTGGACATCATTTCTTGGTGTCTGTTCTATGAGGTGTTCTAGGTCCTCATAGAACTGGTCTACTGTGGCTTCATCTGCACCAGTGGTTGGTGCATATATTTGGATCACAGTGACATTGAAACACAGTGACCTATATAAGATAACAAACCCATGGTGTCAGAGATATAGAACCATCAATTAAACACAATCTCTATCTAATGATCAACAGCTATCTAATCAGAAAAATAAATCTACCCTGATAGTCAATTGATCTCTGGTATCTTAGGCACAGAGTTCCTCCACTGAACACTGGATCTTCTGCAAAGTGCCTTCTACTTCACTGAGAGACAGATCCTCTATACAGGTTTTCAGTGGCCTTTCACACTGATTAAGCTCCACATTTCCTGGATTTTCTCTATCTCTCCCTGCTCCACTAGAAGGAGGGGCAGTTCTTATTCAATGAAATGTAGATAACAAGAAAAGCCTTCAGCAGAAAAACACTTGGCAAAAATTGTGCATCCCTGACCAAATCCAACAGCTTACCAGAAATACCATTCCCAAAGGAACCAATCCTCAAAAGCAAGACAGATGTAGGGTACTTTGGCCAAGAAAGGGACAGACATCTGCATAGCAGAAGCTTCATTAATTCCACTGAATTGTGGGACCAAGTACAGAGTACTGAAGGGCGAATTAATGTGACACTGTAAATGAATTTATGTCTTTGGAATTGGAAGAAAAACATACACAACACCCGTGGTTGTACTAATCAGCTACTGTGGGGGTGGAAGAATCTGTCCTGAATATTAATATGTTCAACTCTTCATCTGCAAGAGCCAAGGGTGTAAACTTTTGAAATCATGCAGTGATTCCTCAAAAATTGTGCTTCAGAAGCCATGAAATATTTGCTCCAGACCAGCAAGGGAGAAAGAATGAAGAAGCAATGTTCATTGATTGCCAATAATGAATAATGAACTGCACACATAGATTGGGTGCAGATGGACATGAGGCATCCAGTGTGGCATCCATTTACTGTCCAAACTATAGGTGACTCCTTTTGGCATACATTAGCTAAATAAATAAACTTTGTGTCAGAAATTACTCTGTGTTGAAAGGATGTTTTCTGGAGAAACTCTGCTCAGGGGATGCCCAAATGAGGCTACATTCATGTCCCCAAGATCTGTCATGCAGCACTCAGGCATCGAAACCCGACCTTTTGAACTGCAACCATACCTAGGACAAGATCAACTGTGGGAAGAATATCTGTAATGAACTGGAAGAAAGTGAATGTTTAGATCAGGGGTTCCTAACCTATGGCCCACAGGCCGAATTTCTGCTGATATTGGAAGTGCCCCGACGTTACTAAAAGTGCCCAAATCGCTGTATTTTCACACCAAAACACCATGAAAATGCAGCAAAAAAATCAAAAATGACTCAAAAATGTTTTTCCCTCACTCACTCCACCAAGGGAAGTAGCGGAGTTGGGGAAAACACCCAGAAATACACAGCAATGCATGTGCTGCTGATGGCAGCAGTGAGAACAACCACATGACTGGCCCCTCAGCTGACTGAAGGGACACGGTCAGGCCTTTGGCATGAAAAGGTTGTGAACCCATGGTTTAGATGAAATACACATGGGTATTTATTTGGCTTCTAGTCTCCAACTTTCATTTGCACTTCAGAAAACGTAGTTTTAAATTATTATATCAGAGATCTATAATGGTCTGGGAATGTGGGATATCAGTGTTGATCTTTTTTTAATACAAAATATGAATTTTTGAAATCTCCTCTTTGAAAATTGAACTAAATGAGCTTTTGATCATCTTTGGGCATGAGATCCCCCCCTCCCCCCAATATCCCCTTTGTTTCTCTCTTTTTTCTGGCAGACTTTGTTTTATATTTTCTTCAGACTATTGATCCACAGCTAATTTAGGAAGATTGACACTAGCAAGTTCCATTAATTCAAGCTGGGAAGTATCATGGGTATTGGCTGCACTGCTTATATTTACAGGTTACAAACATTTCACGTTAGTGCAAGGCAATTTAAGATCCACAATATTAGGAAACCTTGCTAATTAGAAATGGCAATTAATAAACAATAGGTCACAACCGGCATGTTTTCATGGAAACTGAGAAGATATTGTTCCAAACCACTGGCCAATTTTGTTTTGATTATCATGCGAAATGACATTTTCTTCAGTAAGGAGACATCACCTGACAATTAATAGACTCCCTCCCCGGCGATTCTGATCAATACACAGGAGTCTAATCTTATGCTCGTTTTCAATCTATTTGGCTTTGGCTTGTTAGCAGGATTTTGACAGTCTAGTTTTTGCTAGGTGTCAACTATCAAATGCCATAAGCTATCAAATATTGACAGTTCTAGCAGCAATTGCCAAGCAGCCTGGAGCAGTCAAGCCAACAACCTCAAACTGCCAAGTAAACACAAAATAGTATTCCAAGGTGATTAAAAACTAAATTCCCACTGCATGTTGATATAAAATGCTAAACATAACATGACAGATATTCTTGATGCCATTTCATGTCAGACGTATAACAGGATGAGGAGAGAAAAACAGGAATGGTCTGAGGGCCAGGAAACAGAGGGTAGCACTAAATGGACACTTCTCCAAGTGGAGGGAAGTAAAGAGTGGGGTCCCCCAAGGTTCAGTACTGGGACCCCTGCTTTTCAACCTCTTCATAAATGATCTAGAAGTAGGAATAAATAGCAAGGTAGCCAAATATGCTGATGACACTAAATTATACAGGGTAGTGAAAACTGTGAGAGATTGTGAGGAGCTCCAGAGTGATCTCTTGACCCTGGGGGAGTGGGAAAAACAGTGGCAAATGAGCTTCAACACTAGTAAGTGCAGAGTGATGCATGTTGGGGCAAAAAACCCCAATTACATTTATAAACTGATGGGGTCTGAACTCTCTGCGACAAACCAGGAAAGGGACCTTGGTGTCCTGGTGGACAACTCAATGAAGGTGTCAACCCAGTGTGCCTCAGCAGTGAAAAAAGCAAACTCAATGCTAGGGATCATTAGGAAGGGTATAGAAAATAAGTCAGCAAGTGTCATTTTGCCTCTTTATAAATCTATGGTGAGGCCCCATCTGGAATACTGTGTACAGTTCTGGTCTCCATACCTCCAGAAGGATATTATGGAGTTGGAAAAAGTGCCATCTGAGGCTGCAACAATTGGGCCTCTTTACCCTTGAACAACGGCATCTAAGAGGTGACCCGATTGAAGTTTATAAAATCATGCACGGTGTAGACAAAGTAGATAAGGAAAAACTGTTTTCCCTATCGCATAACACTAGAACTAGGGGACACTCCATGAAACCTTTGGGTACTAGTTCTCAAACAAATAAGAGAAAGTACTTTTTCACCCAGAGGATTACTGGTCTATGGAACTCCCTGCCAGAAGAAGTGGTGACAGCTGTCAGTCTTGACAGCTTTAAGAAAGGATTAGACAAGTTCATGGAGGACAAGGGTATCATAGGCTATAATTATGGATACTTAAGGACAACCTCGGGGTTGGAGAGATAGGCAGGATATCTCTCAATGCCATTTCCAGGGGATCCTAAGCAGGTGAAGGCATCTCCTTGGGAATACCCTGAAGCAAATGGTGAGCCACTGTGTGAGACAAAATGCTGGACTGGATGGGCTCCTGTGGCCTGTTCCAGCAAGGCAGTTCTTATGTTCTTATGGTCTCCCCTTTATCTGCCCAAAAGCAAGCTGGCAATTACACTTTCTCAACCCCTTATGAAAGAACAGCACTGAGACACTAGCACTGTATCCCTCTGTTATCCTTGCAAGTCCAAAACATCCAATGGTACAATATTTTGTTGTTACTAAGGCAGGACTACCAAGAGCAATCCAATCAAAAGATTTCAGATCTCATTGTGTTTCACCAGCCTTCCACCTTGGTATAAAATTTGGTGGCGTTCCCCATTTCAGAATTTTGCCAAAATACTTGTATATTAAATCAAAGGCATGCTATATCACTCTACAAAGGGACTTTTCCCTCCTTCGAACAGTGATTCTTTCAAAAGATAATGAGGATGTTTCTACTAAGTAAAAGTATCTGCTGGTCTTTCCTTTGAATCCACATGATGCAGGGCCACATCTAGTGTGCATCCGACTCTAGGGCATACCTGTCAACCGCGGCTCCGGCGGATCCAGGACCTGCGCAGACCAGGTTTGCGCAGGTCGCGTTGTACGCATGCGCGTGGAGGGCTATGCCGCTTGCGTAGCCTTCTATGCACGCGGTGTAGACTTCTGCACATGCGTGGAAGGGAGCTACGGAAGCGTAGAGCCCTTCCACGCATGCGTGCAACGCGACCTGCGCAGATGGGCTGCGCAGTGCCTCCTTTCCCCCACTGCCGAAATCCGGGGTTTCGGCAGCGCGGAACGGGAAAGGGCAAAAATCGACGCCGAAAACTGGGAAATCCCGGCCAATCCAGGAAGGTTGACAGGTATGCTCTAGGGTATGGTGCTCATCTCTGATTACAGCCAAAGAGTCAGTGCTGTTTGCGTCTGCAGACATTTCTGTGGTCATGTGGCAGGCATGACTAGATACCAGAGTGCACAGAATGCTATTACCTTCCCACTGAAGTGATACCTATTTATCTACTTACAATTTCTTGCTTTTGAAATGCTAAGTTGGCAGGAACTGAGACAGAGAGAGGAGCTTATTCTGTCATGCAGTACTCAGGTCTTGAACTGCTGACCTACCAGTGGTCAAGCTCACCATCTTAACCACTAAGCTACCACAGTCATAGTGGGACACAAAACGTATTCACCCCTCTGTGCTCAGTGGAAGGAGGAGGGCATGGAGCATGTGGGAAAGAAGGCTGAGACAATCAGCAACAGTGGCAGGCAATCTACGTTGGGTACCATGGAGGACCCAGTGCATCCCAGTACATCCAGCAACAAATACTCTCCCATGTGTGGAAGCCAATATTGGCATGATCTACTCAAATTTAGGGGTTGCAGTGGCTCAAGTGGCTAAGACGCTGACTGGAAGGCAGGAGGTCAGCAGTTCGATTCCCGAGTACTGCAGGATGGAATGAGCTCCCGTCTTTATCCCAGCTCCTGCCAACCTAGCATTTCGAAAGTAAGAAATTGCAATTAGATAAATAGGGACCACTTTGGTGGAAAGGTAAACAGTGTTCAGTGAACTCCAGTGTCTAGTCATGCCTGCCACATGACCACGGAAACGTCTGCAGAAGCAGACAGCGCTGGCTCTTCGGCTTTGAAACAGAGATGAGCACTGAACCCTAGAGTCAGATACGAGCAAGGGAAACCTTGCTAAAATTTATAGATAAAACAAAACAGAACAACCACTGCACAGACAGGCCGAAAGAAAGTTACTTACATAGACAGGGCAGGGTCCAAGCTGGTAGAGGGCTCTATTTGGACCAAGAGTAACCCAATTTATTTTTTTAAAAAACCTGAACAACCAAAAAAACAAAACTTGTTGCAAGATGGAAGTCCAGATGAGGAGCCAGTCTTCCCCAACCTAGTGCTTTTAGGATGTTCTTGCTGAGGAGGACAAGCAGAGTGTGTCCAAGTGGAAGGCCCTAGGCTGAGGAAGCCTTACTCAAGCATTCATAACATGCAAGATGCATCAGCTCACGCCTTTATTACTATTTTGCTCATTTAATTATTAAAATTAGAAACTGTACTTTAGAAACAGCTCACTCTCTAAACAAGATACTTGTTTAACTGATTATTATGTGGAATGTTAGAGTATTTAACTTGCAAAAAGCACAACATGTTCCAAGAACATTTTCTGTGATTATTATTTGCTATAAGCAGTTGCTTTCAACCTTTCTAGGATGAGAGCTTACTATCCTACTGTTACCCAGACCTGTACTGCTACTAATAATAATAACTGTGTGCCATCAAGTCATGTCTGATCTATGTCTCTTCTAGGAAAAGAACACGCAAAAGTAGCTTATCATTCCCTTCAACTGTGGGCACCCTAGAACAGTGAAGCTTTTGTCCATAGGTCCTGATTTTATTTTGAACTTACATATTATATTTATTGTTACTTTATGTATCCAGCTCCACTATTCACTATCTTCTTCAACCTCGTCCTCTGTCCACCATCTTCCTCAACCTCGTCCTCTACCCATATCTCTCCTTCTTACCTTCTTATCTCTCTGTCCGGAGATGCTTGCAATTTTTTTCCAGGTCAGGGTCAGAAACCATCGACTGAAGGCCAATGTGCTACCGCCTGGGGTACCAAAAGCATTAATCCCATCTGTACTCACTCATATTTTCAAGAGCAAGTGGACAGAAGTGGTCACAGCTTGTTTTATGGTAGAATGTCTTGCTCTATTTGCTCCTGGCAACAACAGTTGACACATTTTGAGACATACTGTATTGCTTTGATTGGATAGGGACATGCCAGCACAGTACTTCCGTCCTGGCCAAGATGATGATTGAGAAGGCTCAGAACGGAACTTGCACGTCCTCCATAATAGCTACCATTATTGAATCAATGTCCTTAACAAGCCATTTCTTCTCCTGTTTTTCCTTTGATGCCACACATACATCCAGATTCCAATATTATTGTGCTTTGAGGATTTGCCTAATTGTTGGTTACACTTGTGACCATCAAGTATTCTACAGTACTGATTTGTAAAGTTGGCATTTCTTCGTAACAAAGCATGCTTCTTCTCGGATGTCATCCGTTTTGCATGCAGCTCACATGTTTGTGCAGGGCTTCAGGTGAAAGAGTGGCAGATACACCTAGGTTTGATGGCTCAAAATAGGAAACAATTAGAAATAGTAGGGAAGGCAAGATTAAAATCCCAAAAGATATTAATGGAAATATACTGCAGGATTAGAGAAATTCTTAAGAGGGGGAAAATGTGCAATTAATGTGGAAATATTCATTAAAGGAAGAAAACTGTAGTCTGTTTTCTGATAGGCAAGTGAGAGGAGACTCTTGAGAAGAAGCTATAGTCGTGATACCTACCGTTCCCTTTGGAAGACAGAACAGGGATGAGTGTGGAAATACATGGCTTTTGCATGTGAAAAACATAGGAATCACAAAGTGCTCTGAGCAAGCAGTCTGTCTACAGGAAATAGTCTCTCAAGTACAGCGCAGAATGAATTATAGTAGCCACCTACACTATTAACTTTCAATGATCAGGACACACTCTCCTTCTCACTCAGCAATTAAAAAAGAGGAGGGTTTGTCTTGATGAGGGAGAGGCGTATGATTCGTCATTGTAGATTAATCCTGCTGATCTATATATTGCCAGCTTCATGAGCTGCAGTCGTTCTTGCTTCATCTGCAAGCAAACTCAGAGAAGGAATTTTACTTCTTTAAAAAACAGGATGGATATCCAATGACAGATAGGGGAGGTGGCAATGAATGGAAACAAAAGTGGAATACTGTATTTTCTTCTTCTTCTTCTTCAGTATCCAAATCCAAATATTGGCGATCTTCATGGAGATCAGCTATGAACTTAGTCCACAGAATATAATGCAGTGGCCTTTCATCTGCCTTCCACATCATAGCATGATACCTGTACCACTGATTCAGTTCCGCAAGTCACTTTCTGGTCCTGAGCATTTTGGCGCGCAATGTCCTCATCCGCCCCAGGCCAGTATTGATGAAGCTTCTGCAACTCCAACAAAATTAAGGTGGGATTTAATCCATTTGGGGGCCATCACCCTTCCCTGTGGACTTTGGCACCCAAGGTTGTTAGTCCTCAGGGTTGTCAGGTTAGTTAACCGTCACCTGACACTCGGCGTTGAGTTGTTGGCAGTATGGTCTTTTCCAGGGATAGGCAACCTATGGCCCATGGGCTGGATCCAGCTCATGGCACCAAATAATCCAGCCCCTGTCCTAGCTGCTGCCACTGCCAGAATTGGCTGCGGACTCATTTATGGCTGTCATAAACGGCGAGGGGACTACCAGTCCAGCAGCTCCAGCTCCCTCAACTGTCTGAGGGAGCATGACCCGGCCCCCAACTTTAAAAGATTTGTGACCCCTGATCTATTATATTACCATAGCAGGATAACCTGGCCAGTCTACCGGAATATGTTATAATTGCTACAATTATGTAAGTACCTAAAGATCTGTTTTTTTGCTAAAGAATCTTAAAATATTTCTATTTGTTTTCCCTACTTGGGATCCAAACTGGAACACAGTTAAGTGTAACTTTCTTGCAGAGAGTGGGTTAGTGAGAGGGAAAAAACTATTTTGATGGGTCTTACCTAGGATTGCTTGCTGTGGCTTATCATTCCTCCTCCATCTTCAACCTACCACAACAGATAGGTTGGGCAGACTTTGGGCTTAGTGATCTACTTTGGTTTTGACTACTATCAAGGTATGCCAATAATGGATGGGTAACAAAATACTGAGAGGACAATTATCTCCTGCATACCAAAAATCAGAGGTTCTAGCACAAAATTGTCAGTGTGTTAAATAGAGCTGCACAAAGACATGATAAGGCAACCAATTCATGCCCACATTTTATAGGCAAAGAACACTGAAAGTCAAACCAAGTAATGTTCCGTAAAGTGGTAAGAGACATCCACCTTGTTGCTGCACATGAGTTCTTCATTGGTCATTGAAAAATAAGGGAAAACATATCCCATTTTAGAAACAAACATGAGTTAATTAGATGAATTATAAGGGATAGGTTTTCCTCTTAATATCTAGTTTTATCTTCAGACCAAGACAAGCCCAAGGTCACCTATGGCAGAGATTAACAAATGAACTTGCTATTGTTTAACTATGGACAGCCAGAAGACTTTTCATCTAGAAATCAAGTTGTGAGTCTAGATCAGTGGTTCCCATCATGAGACCCATACTCCACAGGGGGATTTCAATTCCCAGAAGCCTAAGTCAGTACCTTGGCTTATCAGTGCTTTGGGGAATTGTCTTAGGCTTCTGGGAACTGAAGTCCAAAAACCAAAGGTTGGGAAACACTCATCTAGATTGGGGTCACCAACCTTTTAAAGTTTGTGGCCAGGTCACGCTCCCTCAGACAGTTGGTCCAGTGATGCACTGCAGCAGGTTCTGTCAGGTTCTGCAGAACCGGTAGCGGAAATTTACCCAGGCCATGCCCACCCCCATAGCCCATAATGCAGGATGCTTGGTCCCGCCTATATATTTGGCCCCATCCACAGATTTGGCCCCATCCACAGATTTGGCTCCACCCACAGATTTGGCCAGGCCACAGAGTAGGTAGTAAAACTTTTTGCAGTGCATCACTGAATTGCCCCCCACCCCCAGCTGCCGTAAATGTGTCCAAGGCCAATTCAGATGGCGGCGGTTGGAGTGAGGGTGAGGCGCAGATTATTTGGTGCCACAGTGTGGATTCAGCCTATAGGCCATAGGTTGCCTGCCCCTGGTCTAGATCAAACTTGCCCCAGCTTGCCTAAGGTCCTTGAGTAAAAACTTTCTGGATTGTGAAATGCTACAATGGTTATGAAGAAAAGCAATCTGAGTTGCAAAAATGCTAGAGTTATTTTGCAAAAGGTAGGACAGACTCTGATTCTTCTGCAATTAGATCCATCTGTTGTGTTTCTGTTTTAGAATAGGCCAGATGATGTAATCAAACAGCTCGCAGTTCATGCCCTGTGCAGCCTTTTGTATGTGAAGTACTTTGCATTAAATGTTGACAACAAAGGATTCATGTATCCATGTTAAGCAGTCACCATAAAATGTCATTGCTTCATTAGTGTTATTTTTTAAAAAACAGAACATTAGATTTCCAGTGCTGTTATGAGTGCTTAGTGGCCATAATCATAGCAACAACATTTCCCATTTTTCTCTTACTTGCATAGTGAACTACTTACAGTGATTATACAAACAGATTCCATGTGTTTCCAGAACTTACACAAATGCATCCAGCAATTTACTCTACTATTTTTTTCAAGGAATAATGAATATTCCTTATATGTTATGCAGTGAAAATGCATATGAGATTTGGCAGGAAAATTGTTTTATATGTTATAGATAAAAAATACATCTTTTCTTCCATTTGTTTAAGTATATACTGCATGTATTGGCTATCCAGAAATGTTGTCTTTCTTTCAACAAAAAAAAAGATGCAGTTTTAACTATGATCTCCACTAATATATTTATTTTTATGAAATCCAAGGTGAATGCAGAAGGCTACTAAATTTAGCGCAAATCACAGCAAGGAAGAAATGAGAAGTAAAATGAAAATATTTTCTTAAGTGAGATAGTAATATTAGTGAAAGGTCAAGGTCAATTATAAAGGTTCAGTGTATGCAATGGAAATTACAGCAACAAGTTATCACTGATTAAAGGCTTCCTTTTGGAGATTCTGGGGTTCGTGTAAGTTCATTGCACTGTGTATGAGTCACATAAAAAAGCCTCTTTAGTCAGCAGTGATTTTCAACAGAGATGTCAACTCCATTGCACATATGGAGCTTCACTACAGGATTCCAGCCGTTGTCAGTATGATTCTAAATGTGAATCTACAAGGTGTCCCAAAAGTCACCATACATAGGGAAAATGGGAAATTGTAGCTAAATGAATTTTTATTGACAAAATATTCATTAAGAAATCTTACAAAATATTTACAAACTATCCTCTACATGTTGACCACTTGTTCCTACACACATAAAGTCTTCTCCCCCACTCATGGTGAACACATTCCAAGATAAATAATAAAACGCTTAACAATATAAAATATTGTTATAAAATATTTATATAATATAAAATATATTTTCCTCTTTCCTCTTTCAAGAAAGAGGAAAATGGTGCAAATAGTTAATTCTGCATTTTCCGGAGGCAGACAGAAGCCACAAAGCATGAAGCTAACTGTAAAAAGAGTTTTGGTTTCTTTCAGAAATCCTCAGCCTTACAGCCTCAGGACAATCAGACGTATGACAATTCGTGCCACAGTCATAGCTTGTATGTAGACACAACAAAGAAGCTTGTGACAACTTAAAGACTAACACATTTTAGGTGGCATAAGAATCAGTGGTCAGGGCATAAGCTTTCATGGACTGCAGCCCACTTCATCAGATGTAGCACACAGAACTCCATGTAGGGAAACCATGTCTATGCCAATGAACAGTGTCAGAAAGTGGGAGCTGCTAGGTTTCCTATGATGAATTAAAATTGTGTTCCCAAATTGTTGAGGGATACTATCAGTCTTGCATACATTAACACTAGATACCAGTGGGAGGTTGCTTGACACTAACCTAATGGATTTTGCCACCTCTAGCATCCCTTCTTCCCTTGATTGTCTTCTTGCTTCAATTGTTTTCCTGATAGTCCCTTTTTCATCATACTTTGATCTCCAACCAACCAAGAAGCATGGAAGTTCTCTCCCCATGTTGAAGACTCCATTTCCTTTTTAAATTCTGACTGTAATTACAAGGTTTTTTCCCTTTTGTGTCCTGAACAGACCCTGGACTGCCAAAATGAAGCCACTTTCTTTGCCTTGTCGTTGCCCAAGTGCAAGTCCTCATCAGTGCCTGTCTCTGGCAGCAATCAGCAGACCAGCAAATGGGCCAGACTCTGTGTCTCTCCATATTCACACCATGTGTTGTTGCCCACCAGCAGTCCCCACTTAAGCATGTGGGTCTTGAATTTAGGGACTTCAATTCTCAGCCTATTCAGAGTCCTCCGGGTGACATAGGGGAGGTTGAGATCTTCAGCTGTACTGTATTTGATAATTACAAGTGGGAACTGTAAAGACACATTTTTTCTATTTTAAATGCTTCTAGAGTATTTTTATCTTACAAAGTGCTAGTTTGTGAGGGGGAAATCAAGGGAAGGGGTGTGGTCCCAGAGACTGAGCTGATCTCTCTGCATTTTGTTTCTGTGCTATTGTTGTTTTTATCATACACTGCTAACTAAAAGAGAATAACTGAAATTCCCCAATTAACTTGACGGCAACTCCCATAGGTTCATAGTATGTCCAATAGCACATCTAGAGGAATCCAACCATATGTCTCTCCCCCCCCCCACCAACACACAAAAGTAATACTGATCAATCAGAGACTGATCAGATTGAAATGGTCTGAAGATATGTAACAGAGTTCTGTTATGAAAGCTGAACAGGTCTTGCTAGGAAACCTCTCTGGAAGTAAGGACCACTGAAAGTTATGCATAACCTCCTCCAAGTGATTCAGAGAAAACTAGGACAGTGTATCATCATCATCATCATCACCATCAGGAAGAACCCTTAGAAAATGAATTTTATAGAATCTGTTTCCACAGAAACACTTTTAGAAAGACTTATAGTCCTTGGGTGAAAAAGATGTAGCCATTTACTTAACATATGTTAAGTACCAATTTTGCCTCTGAGCCATGATAGAAATAACATAAAATCTTCAAAATGGACCATGAAGCCACGAGACAGAGAGAAGTGCCTCTGTTATTGTCCTTATGCAGAACAGATGCAATATCTGCAAAAGAAATTAATATTGTTGTGAAATAAGTAGAAGCACCTTTCCCCTCTTGCAAATGGGATCTAGGTCTGACCCAAGGGTATTCACCTGCTGTTTGAGTGAGCTGTATCAACTGGATGTTACAACCTGCTTTGAGACTCTGATCATACAGGTGAGATTTTAAAACTGGGATACCTCCATGTATTAACAGGAACTTACCAACTTGATTGGGATTATACTACTTTTTTTCTCCTCATCCTTTCAAAATTAAAAATCAGCAGCTCCATAAGGTCATGCATTTGCTTTTTTCATGTTTCACTCACATACTCCTCATCCTCATCTCATGTCTCATCTCATGACAAGGAACTTACATTTTATTAGGCTGCATCTTTAAGATCAACCCAAAATATCACAAAACAGTATGTAAGCTTTCACATTCTTCACAACTCTTAATCATGCTAATCAGTATGAGCACAATGAATAGAGGCGGCGGGGGAGTACAAACATTAGACCAGAGGTTATAGCCATGAGGCCTGTATTTCAGACTAAGTTTCTGGCTGAATAAACTAGTCAGTTATGTCTAGATTCTGCAACAAAGAAACATCATCTGACCCTTTGTTTCTGAAAATATGAACACTGGCCATAACTCAGATTTGTCTTTTGCCACAAGTAAATCATACAGATTCCTGGGTATAAGAGACAGAATGTGAAAGATAAAGAGACACAGAAAAGGAATGACACAGAGAGATATACTATCCAGTAATATTACTGGGTTGAAGCATCTTCAATATTATACAGGTAGGTAGCAGATGAGACCATTCAATCATATCCTTATTCCATGCCATTGTTATTCATGCCTCATAGACACCCCAATATTATAAAGTTTGCCCTTGCATGGGGTTGCCCTTGAAGAGTGTCTTCCGCAAACTTCTGCTGGTACAAAATGTTGTAGCCAGGCAACTAACTGTATAAAGTATCTGGATCATATCAACCTCGCTTTAAAAGATCTGTACTGGTTGCCAATTGTTTTCCGGGCTCAATTCAAGCTGCTAACTTTAATCTTCAATGCTCTAAATAGCTTAGCTCTTGGCTATCTAAGAGACCACCTTTCTCAGTACAAACCTGCTTGCTTATTAAAAGTGACAAGAGCAGCTCTTTCAACAACATCCTCATTGCATAGGTTAGCGTGTAGGGCACATACGAAAAAGCTTTCTCCTGTATCACTCCCAAACTCTGCAATGCACTCTGTTTGGACTGGTCCCCTGCTCTTTCCATCCAGAAAAAGTGTCAGGATGCATTTCCCCCTTAAGTTTTAAAAACTTTTTGTTGATAATATTTTTGTGGGTTCAAGCATTTAGCTGTTTCTATTTAAGTACTGTTTTATTTAATGGTTTGTAATTATTTAGGATGGTTTCAGAAAGACAGTAAAATAAATCACAAACAGACAAACAATTATGCTTAGGGAAGCTATTTCATCCTCTCTGTCAGCAGAGTGGAACAATCAATGCAACTGAGATATCATCTCAACAAACATGTACAGTTCCAGTCTCATGCACCAGGATGATGAGGGATTTTCATATAGGAACCAATACAGCAGAAAATAAAGGAAGGAACCAATAACTTTTGCCTTGGCTGCCAGTCCTCTTGTGTAAAAGCTGCAGCGCTTATTTTCCATTTTGGATCCTAGCCATAGGGTTAAAAGAAAGTTTTTAAATCACCTGTGAGGAATTTGCAAAAGAAAACTGTAAATGCCTCCCACTGCCTCTCATTATAATGTCATTATAATATAAATTATAATAAAGCTGGGATTGGGAGCCCTGTGCTTCCCTGTTAGCATCTAATTTGGCTTTCAGATACCAGTTCTGAACAAAGCAAAAATGATGGAGCACAATGATCATCTTCCTGATCATCTCTTGAATGAAAGCATCTCAACATAGGCAGTAGCTGGAAAGTGAAACCTGAATATGACCAAGTTCAGAATATTTAGCAAGACAAACCGTATTTTCTCCTCCCATTTTTATTGAAATAAGATATCCAGATATCGACTGATATGTTGGTATGTCCTGCTTTGATCAAATGTCTAGTGGAAGAGGTCCTTTGTACTATGTTTTCAAATGATTTCCTTGAAACTCTGAGTTATTAAACTATTATTTAGATAGCAGTTTTTGATTTTGTATTTAGGATTCAATTCCACCTACAGTTCAAGGCAAGGCAGGAGACAGTCCTAGAAAATCCAGTGGAAATGAGCTCTATTGAACATAGTTGTATTTATTACTGAGCAAGCACATACAGCATTGTATAATGAGACTAAAATCCTAAATTAACTTATCAGGAAGAACATAAACTCGACTGGACACATTTGGGATTCCTCCTGCCTAAATATGATAGGTCTGCTCTTTATGAGACACATTCCACTTTAGTTTCAACTCACTAAGAAAAAATATACCCTCTCTGAACCAGTTTTGGATTTGAGCTATGGATTGTTTTGTGCTCCAGCCAATTATGTTTTACTTAGGAAACAGTATTACCCATCTGCCAAGGAAACCCACAGAAAGTATGCTAAGTAAATCAATATACAGCTGCTATTGTGGAGTTTTCAGCATCCTTTAATTATTTACCTGAACCTAAAAGTAATGTCCTTTACTATGCTTGCAGCATCACTGGATTCCACCATTTGTTTCTGTTCTGGATTTTTCAGCAATGGATCTTCAAAAAGTAAAGTTCTAAGAGGACTTGAAGAGTTACTGCTGAACACAGACATCTCTAAACTGGATCTTCTACATAACTTCATAAATCAGGTACTGTTATGTATGTATGTTTGCATGTTCACCGTACTGTAAAGGCAAGAATGTAACCACTCCAAATACAATGTATCTCAGCTGTAAAGGAACGCGAGCAAGCAGCCCATAGAGGGCAGCTGCGAGCGTTCAGTCTCACATGGTTCACATTGCTCAATCACGGACAGCCGCGGGAAAACCTTCCCCGCATTCAGCAGCAGGAGAAAGATCTGCATTCAGCAGCAGGAGAAGATCTACAGAAGAGAGGCGTGCCTGGGCGAGGCCACGCCGGTAGCAGCCAATGAGCTACCGTGCTACAAGATTCAAATGTATAGTGCTACTGTATATATTGAGATGTATCACCGCCATTACCTCATTCTCCACCAGATCATCATGCAATAAACCTGTGTTAAGCCAACCCTTCGGCTGTTCTGTTGTCTTTGGTCCCATACAGTAAACTGGCGACGAGGATGGGATAAATGGCTGCCCACGGGACCAAGACATGCGCCGGCTACGAGATCAGGAAGCCGGGAGACTTGGAGCTGTTTGAGATAGACTTCAACGGAGCGCTGGTGGAGCTCGAAGTCTCAGATGAGGACAAGAAGAGGGCCATCTTCGTCCGCATGCTCGGACACGAGACAAAGAGGACCCTGGTGGACCTGATCGCGCCGAGGAGGGTGAGCGACTTCAAAGCCAAAGAGCTCCTGGCTGTGTTGCGCACCCACCTCCGGCCCGCGATAGCGATGTTCCCCGCTCGGAGCGCGTTCTGGAGGCGAGTCCAAGCGCCCGGGGAATCGGTCGCCGAGTTCGCCGCGGCCCTGCGGCTGGCCGCCGGCCCCTGCAAGTGGGAGACCCCAGAAGTCACCCTCCGCGACTGCCTGCTCTGCGGCCTGAGGGACGCCGAGACTCAGCGCGCGCTGATGAAACAGGAGCCGCCTCCCACGTGGCAACAGGTCCTCAACACGGCACAGGCCACAGAAGCCACGACGGCCAGGGTGCAAGAGCTCCAGGACTGGCGACCGAAAACCGCCAAGGCAGAGAGCTCGGTGCGCGCGGCCCGGCGAGTTTCGAACTCGTCCACGGAGAGCGGCGACGACGAGGATGTCCAGAAGGTCCAGAAGGAAGGCCGGTGCTGCGACGGCTGCGGCGCCGCCCACGCCCGCGCCAAATGCCCATTCCGCAAGGCCGAGTGCCACAACTGCGGCCAGCGCGGGCACATCGCCAAGGTCTGCCGGAAGCGGCGCGAGGCCAAGAGGAGTTCCCCAGACCGCTCGGCGAGGCAGGACCGCACCACGAGGCCCAAGGACCACAGCACCCGGACCACGAGGAAGCGGGACGGCGTAGGACGCATCTCCGATAACAGCGAGGACGACGCTCCGGTTTTCAGCGTATCCACGGAGCACCCCCGATACTTCGTTGAGGTAGTAATACAAGGGGCCCCTGTTAGGATGGAGGTGGACTCGGGTTCTTCTTACTCTATCATCTCCCAGGGAGAGTTCCTAAAGATAGCCCCCCACGTGCGGCCCAAGCTCAAAGCGTTGAGGGCCACGCTGAAGGACGTGCAAGGGAACCGCATCCCGGTGTTGGGGGTTGGGAAATTCCAGGTCCAGTTCAAAAAGCGCGCCGCAACGCTTCCCCTAGTCGTCCTCAAAGGAGGTAAATGCAGCCTCCTCGGGACTCATTGGTTCCAGCCCCTGGGGTTGTTCATTGGGGGGGTGCACGCCGTGGGAGTACACGCCGCCGGGACTGACCCAATACAGAGCGTGTGCGATGCGCACCCCGAGGTTTTCAAAAAGGGACTCGGAAAATTCAAGGGCCCCCCAGTGACTTTCGACCTGGACCCTGGAGTACGTCCAATCAGACTTAAACCGCGCAGAGTGCCTTTCGCACTAAAGGACAAAATAGAGGCGGAGTTGGACAAATTGGTGGGCCAGGGGATTCTTGTTCCTGTTGATTCTGCGGAGTGGGAGACTCCAATTGTAACAGCGCTCAAGGCCAACGGGGAGGTCCGCATATGCGCTGATTACAAGTGCACCATCAATAAGGCGATCCGCCCTAATGCGTATCCGGTGCCGGTAGTCAGCCACTTGTTGGCCAGGTTACACGGGGGGAGGTGTTTTGCTAAACTCGACCTGGCCCAAGCCTACCAGCAACTCCCGGTGACCCCCGCCGCAGCTGCTGCGCAGACCATAGTCACCCACAAAGGGGCGTTCCAGGTATCGCGCCTCCAATTCGGCGTGAATTCGGCGCCCGGGATTTTCCAGTCACTCGTGGAACGCCTCCTGAAGGGGTTAGAGGGGGTGTTACCCTACTTTGATGACGTATTGATTACAGGGGGGAGCCGGGCCGAATTGGCAGAAAGGTTGGGAAAGGTCCTGGCAAAATTCGAAAAGGCGGGGTTACGGTTGCGGAAAGACAAATGCGTCTTCTTCGCAACTGAGGTCGAGTTCCTAGGGTTCCATATTACTCCCGAGGGAATAAGGCCATCCCAATCCAAGGTGGCCGCCATCAAAAAGGCCCCTCGCCCCACCTCCAAGCCCGAGCTGCAGTCGTTCCTTGGGCTGCTCAACTTCTACCACTCCTTCCTTCCTCGGAAGGCAGCCGTGGCGGAACCACTACACAAATTGTTAAAGAAGGACGAGGCATGGAAGTGGGGCGACGACCATGAGAAGGCTTTCAATGACCTGAAACGACTCCTGGCATCAGATGCTGTACTGACCCACTTCAATCCCAAACGCCCAGTGGTCCTGATATGCGATGCATCCCCGGTGGGGGTGGGGGCGGTGTTATGCCACGTGCTGGAGAACGGGAGGGAAGCCCCGATAGCGTTCTACTCCAGGTCCTTGTCCCAAGCGGAGAGAAACTACGCCCAGACAGACAGGGAAGCACTAGCGATAATTGCGGGGACCAAGAAATTTCATGATTTTGTGTATGGCCGCCCCTTCACCATAGTGACTGACCATAAGCCCTTGCTAGGCATTTTCACCGCAGATAAGCCCACGCCCCAAATCCTGTCCCCGAGAATGCTCAGGTGGGCCATTTTTCTCAACGCGTATCAGCACGCGTTGGTGTACCGGCCCGGGAAGGAGATCAGCCATGCGGATGCCCTGTCGAGGTCCCCCATTCCCCGGGATTGCTGCCACGTGGGCGAGGAAGAGAGAGACCACCAGGTTTTAATGATAGAGGTCCTAGACTCCCCTCCAGTAGTACCGGCCGACATCGCCAAAGCGACCGGCAAGGACAAAACGTTAGCCACAGTTTGCTCCTGGGTACAGAAAGGGTGGCCCGTGTCTTCCCCAGCAGCGGAATTCGACACATTTTTCAAAAAGAAATTAGAATTGTCCCTAGAGAGGGGTTGCCTTTTGTGGGGACAGCGGGTAGTGATCCCCACGTCCCTCCGGCCGAGGGTGCTTAAGCTACTGCACATCAGCCACCCGGGGATCGTCCGCTCTAAGGCACTAGCCCGCAGTTACTTTTGGTGGCCCCAGCTAGACGCCGACATCGAGCACATGGTCGGCACTTGCGAAGCGTGCCAAAGCTCCAGGCCAGAAAAGGCTCGCTTGCCACATAGGGAGTGGGACGCAGCAAGGGGGCCCTGGTCCCGGGTACACGTAGACTTTGCTGGCCCGTTCAGGGGAACACTTTTCCTCCTTGTGGTGGACGCGTTCTCCAAGTGGTTGGAGGTCATTCCAGTCTCGAGCACCTCCTCGGCCACAACAATTAAACAGTTACGGAGGGTCTTTTCCACGTTCGGTTTACCCGACACCCTCGTCAGCGATAACGCTAGCTGTTTCACGTCCGCCGAGTTCAGGACATTCATGGATCTCAACGCCATTCGGCACATCACCTCCGCCCCTTTCCACCCGGCCACTAACGGCCAAGTAGAGCGCCTCGTGCGTACCACTAAGGACGCGCTGCGGCGCATGGGCCCCGGAGATCTTGACTTACAACTGTGCCAATTCCTGCTACGGTACAGGGTCACCCCACTAGCGTCAGGGTACTCCCCCGCGGAGTTGTTAATGCGCAGGAAGCTGGCCACAGTAATCTCCAAACTAGACCCCACAAGGGTAGAGGACAAAGGGCGGAATGTAGAGATGGATTCCACAAAGAGCTTCAACGTAGGTGCTCCCGTGCATTGCAGGAACTACGCCAGCGCGGGACCAGCCTGGGTGCCCGGCATTGTAATAGAACAAACCGGCCCCGTTTCATACCGCGTGGAGACCAATACAGGCCTCCTGTGGAGGCGGCACGCGGATCAACTCAGGCGCAGGGTCCCCGGAGAGCAGGACGAAAATGAAAATAGCCACGAATCAGCGTTAGGGTACTCCCCCACCCGCTTAGCCCAAGGGGGAGGAAAAGGGGGACATGGGTCCCCACCAAGGGGGGAGGAAAGGGAATCGATCCTCAGAGATCTTTTGCGGGAGTTCGCGGCAGAAAGGAAGAGCCCCGACCTCACACATACCCCTCGGAAGTTTCCCCAAAACACAGATCCCCCTAGAAGTTTAGACGTTGATTTACAGTACCAGGGGGAGTTAGCGGAGTGGTCCCCCACCCGTCCTAGCGAAAAGAGGGGTTTCAGTTCAGCCCCTGGTACGTCCAGTCCCAGTAGCCCCTGTGAGTTAGAATGCAACATAGCGCCAATTTCCCGGAGACCGACACCCCCAAGACAGGAGGCAACGGCGAGTCCGCCCACCACAGTCTCAAGGTCCCCCGAGCGGGAAACAGAAGGAAGCAGAACCACAAGGGCAACCTCATCGGTTCCGCGGTTCACAATAGGAGGGTCCCCGGGGTCCGAGAGCAACAGGCAGGGGTTCACTTCCCAGCTGTTCGTTCCATTCCCATCCCCCGGCGCAAGGCAGGCATGGACGCCCCACAGAGCCACTAACGAATCCCCGTTTCCCGTTGCAGGACAAGTACCCACGGAGTCAGGGATCACAGGCTCTCCAGTACTAGGTCAGGCGCAAGCACGCCCCAAGCGCACTTGCGGCAAGCCACAATGGTTGCGGGACTTCGTCCCATCCTAGGGGGGAGGGATGTTATGTATGTATGTTTGCATGTTCACCGTACTGTAAAGGCAAGAATGTAACCACTCCAAATACAATGTATCTCAGCTGTAAAGGAACGCGAGCAAGCAGCCCATAGAGGGCAGCTGCGAGCGTTCAGTCTCACATGGTTCACATTGCTCAATCACGGACAGCCGCGGGAAAACCTTCCCCGCATTCAGCAGCAGGAGAAAGATCTGCATTCAGCAGCAGGAGAAGATCTACAGAAGAGAGGCGTGCCTGGGCGAGGCCACGCCGGTAGCAGCCAATGAGCTACCGTGCTACAAGATTCAAATGTATAGTGCTACTGTATATATTGAGATGTATCACCGCCATTACCTCATTCTCCACCAGATCATCATGCAATAAACCTGTGTTAAGCCAACCCTTCGGCTGTTCTGTTGTCTTTGGTCCCATACAGTAAAGGTACTTACTCCAGCAAACTTCATCTTCCAGATAAAACCTCATTGTGGACAAGACCTTAATCTCTCAATAATACTGTGGCCAAAATCCTGTTTACTTATGTAACTGCGAAAGGACCATATTGCAAGCAATCCCCATCTGGCAGGCCATACTTCATGCACTGGTTGTGAAATTAGACATGACACCAATTGCACAATCACATGGACAGCAAGCCTAGGGACAAAAACCACATGCTTTTGCACTGCTTTCTGTTAAAAGAATCTGGGTCAATGTGACTATATTTTAAGTTTCAAAACAAAAATGGTCAATGCCCCTACTTGCACTCAGTATTTCAATACATATCATTTACCACAAAGGTATCTGTTACTCACAGAATCACTTAGTTGGGAGGGACCAGTTAGGTCACCACACATCAGACCTGTGAGAATTTCCCAGGGAAGGCAGTAGTGAAGGGTGAATTATAAAGGGGCACTGCTATACTCGCCCTTACTCCCAGCCTTCAGCCTTGACATCTTGAAGGTAATGGATATGTCCTTTCGACTACTCCAAGCTATGCTGGAGAAATTCTGTTATGCTCCCTATTCATTCCTACAAAGATCGAGGGAAGAGGAGGAATTTCAATCCACCTTCCGGTTTTACTCTATACAAGATGTTTAACAATGGAATGAGATACAGAAGAATCTTTAAAAGAACATCAGGTTACATTTCACAAATTAGTTACCTAATTTACCCTTTGATGCCTTTCCACCACCCTGTTCTACAGATACAGCACAGTTGGGATGTGCTGGTAGAACTCATCTTTGTACCAATTTAGACAACAACTGGACATCGTCACGCTCCAGAGCCATAGCCAGGATTCTAGATGTGGGTGGGCTAATATTTTTTCAGGATGGGCAACAAAGCCTCTTTTCAATGCATCCCTATGGAAAACCGTGCTTTGCCAGGGTGGGCAAAGTGCTAACTCAGGGTGGACCAAGCCCACCCTGGCCACCCCCCTGGCTACGGCACTGTCACCCTCATGACATCAATGTCCCTGCAACCAAGAAGCTCCCTACATTCAGTAACAGTAATATACCAAGCAGCTGGTAATTCTGGATTCCCCCATGTGCTTATTTACTACATGACAGATGGCTGCTGTTTCTCCTCCTCTTCCAAACATGGATAGAGACCATCCAGAAACGTGTGAGCCTAGCTGCAGACTGAACTGACACGAGCCAGAATCCTATCATCCCACTCCTTTTCGTGCCTTGTCCCACGGGCAGGATTCAATCTGCTCCCATAGGTGAGATTGATACAGGCCCATGGCGGCCGAGTAGTTGGCGGCACGGAAGAATAGGGAGCCGGTGGCGTAGAACTTACGTCCCACCGCGTCCAGTTTCTTCCCCTCCGGCGTCGATGGGACCGGGAATCCGCTGGTGGCCGTCCGATGCTGGAAGGCCTTGACCACCAGGGAATTCGGCAGGGGGTGTGCCTGCAAGAACTCGACGTTCTCGTCCAGGACTCGGTACATGCTGTCGAGCCTGGACGAAACGGAGTGCGCCGCCAATGGTTTTCTCCACGTCGCCCTCGCCGAAGTCATCATGGAGGGGAGCATGGTTATGTGGACTGGCCGTACAGCACGCCTGTCGAGCTTCGCAGTCATCTGATCCTCACCCTCCAGCGGCGGTTGATCCACCTTGAGGTTGAGTGCGGTGCCCAGCCTTGTGAGCATGGCGGTCAGCGAGCGTTGGTCCTCACCACGCGGTGGGCCTACCGCGCCGATGTTCTGCTCCGGCGTGCGCTCGGCGTCGACGTCTCCCTCGTCCTCCTCCGACGACGAGCTGGACTCATCGGAGGACGAGGGAGGAACTCTTTCATCCACGTCGGGACCGCGCCAGTACGGCCTGGGCGGGCCGGCGGGATGGGAGTCCACCGCATCAACGTCCGGACCACACCATGACAGTTTGGGTGGGCCGGCGGAGCGGACACTCGACCCACGGGAGGTCGGTGGGGCCACGGCAGGGCCGGCATGCCCGGGGCTTGCGGTGGTTGGAACCGGAGCCGCAGAGGCCGCAGGCAGGGAGGTCTGGAACTTGGTCGCAAAGGACGCCATGACCTGGAACATCTCTCGGACGAGCGCCATCTGGGATACGTCCGAGTCTGCTGATAGTGGAGCCACGGTAGCCGACGAAACGGTGGCCGTCGAAATGGTGGCTGGTAGCGGCGTCGGCGAAACGGTCGTCGGAACGGTGATGACCGCGTCGTCTGTCGGCGTCCTGGGCCTTGGGGAGACGGAGGCCTGCCTCATGGGCGAACGGTTTCTTCCCCGAGGAGGAGAGGGGAGCACCTGGAGTGGGCGAGCTGGAGCCCCAGCCCTGCGTCCTTTATCAGGTGATCCGGAAGACGACCGTCCTCCCCAGATGGAGGACCCAGGAGAAGGACATCGGGCAGTCGAGAACGGAGGCGAAGGCCCGGGAGAGGCGTGCGTGCGTGGGGTTGGAGGAAGCGACCGTCTCTTCTCCGACCCATGTTTGCGCCTCTTCTCACCGTTCTTGTCCTTCTTCTTCTTCTTCCTAATCGGAAGTGTGGAGGAAGAAGCCGGCGGCGGCTGGGAAGCAGCGGCAGACGTGGAGGCGGACGCGGCGGGAGCCAGAGCGAGCTCCATCAGATGAGCCTTGAGCCGATTGCTACGGTTCTGCACCGCGAGGCGGGTAAACTTTTTGCAATGCGGGCAGGACTGGCTCTGATGCGACTCTCCCAAACAAAAGAGGCACAGGCTGTGGCCGTCGGAAGCCGGGAACTTCTTAAGGCACGCCGTGCACTGCTTAAAAGCTGCAGCCATCAACCGCGGAAAAAATTCTTCCAGTGGAAGCTTCTGGAAGCGGATACCCCGAAGGGCGGACCAGCCGCCACCCCCTTGAGGGGGGAGACGGTGATCGCAGCGAAAAACTGGCTACTGAGTCCACTCGAGAGAAGAAACAGCGCCGGAGTGGCAATCCTGCCCGTGGGACAAGATTGCCGACAAAAATTGTAGAAACTAGCTCAGAAGGGCGATAAAAATTGAGAAGCTCTCGACGATCGTCCTGCTGCTACAGCGGAAAGAAGAGAACTGAGGTAAAATGGCGCACGGGCGCCTCAGGGTGGGCGGTACGGTGGGCGGTCTTACCGCCAAAACTTTAGACCAATAGCTTTTCAAGCCTCCAATCTCCGTTCTGCGCAGGCGCATAACCCATGAGTGGGGATTCACAAACTATACGAAGGAGAACTGGACATCGTCACACTCCAGAGCCATAGCCAGGATTCTAGATGTGGGTGGGCTAATATTTTTTCAGGATGGGCAACAAAGCCTCTTTTCAATGCATCCCTATGGAAAACCGTGCTTTGCCAGGGTGGGCAAAGTGCTAACTCAGGGTGGACCAAGCCCACCCTGGCCACCCCCCTGGCTACGGCACTGTCACCCTCATGACATCAATGTCCCTGCAACCAAGAAGCTCCCTACATTCAGTAACAGTAATATACCAAGCAGCTGGTAATTCTGGATTCCCCCATGTGCTTATTTACTACATGACAGATGGCTGCTGTTTCTCCTCCTCTTCCAAACATGGATAGAGACCATCCAGAAACGTGTGAGCCTAGCTGCAGACTGAACTGACACGAGCCAGAATCCTATCATCCCACTCCTTTTCGTGCCTCCACCGGAGGTGGGCAGCGAAGACCACTTTCTCTCTCTTTTTCACTCGAACGTGTGAATGACTCTCTCTGCGCACGGGAGGGGGGAGGCTCCTTCTGTGCAGCCACTCTCTCGCAAGGAGACAGCCTCAAGCCGATGCATGCGCAGCCACACCCTCCTCCGGGCCGGCGGAACGTATCCCCGACGAAGCGTGCGCAGGAGGGTTTGGTCCCTCCGCGTCTGCAGAAGAGGGAGGGACGGGGGGGGGGTTTGTGGTAAACCAGCGGTGCCCAAACTACGGCCCGAGGACTGGATCTGGCCTCTGACGCCAGTCCACCCGGCCTGCGCCACTCTCATCGCTCCCAGAGGCACGTTTTTACTTCAGCTTCTGGGAGCGACGAGGGTGGCACACGGGCCGGATGAATTGGCTTTGGGGGCCGAATCCGGCCCCCAGGCCGTAGTTTGGACACCCCTGAACCATGTGACCGGCCTGTGGCCCGAAAAGTGATAAAATGATTCACACCTTGTGTATCCCACCCATTTTTATTTTATTTTATTGTAACGGGGTGTGGGAGGAACCCACCCCACCCCCACCCCTTCCACAACATATTCGAAGGCATGCGTGGGCGGAGCCTAATCCACGCGCCTCCTGGCCGTGAGCGAGCGGGAAAGTGCGGAGCATTCATTTGGCATTCAGCTGGCGAAGCAGGTGGTGGTGGTGGTGGTGGTGGAGTGAAGGTTCGCCTCTGGCCGCGTACGGTGCGCTTCCCAGGTTGCGACTGCCGCCGCTGCTGCTGCGCTTTCCGCGGAGCGGAGCAGCCTCCCTTGAGGCAAAGTTCTGCTCCGCAGAGAGCAGCCGCCTGGGCCAATCAGGGGCGCCTTCCTCTGGGGCCCTTCGCCCTCCAGCCCGCTCGGGAGCGCCCCCCCCGTCGTCCCCCTCATTCACCCCCACCACGGGGAGGGCCTCAGGGCAGCCAGCAGGACGAGGGCGCGGGAGTCCTTCCCCTCCCCCTTCTCTCCGCAGGTAGGGCAACGCTAAGGCAAGAGAGGAGTGAGAGAGAGAGAGAGAGGAGAAGCGGGGTCAAAAGGGCCGCGCGTGGACGGGGAGGCGACGCCTGCTTGGCCACCCCTCGACTCCTGCTCTCGACGACTCCTGGGCTGGGCTGGCTCTGCGCGGCGGGCTGAGGCTCGCCTGCCTTCTCAAGGGGGCCGGGACTGGGCGGGCCTAGAGAGAGAGGGAGGAGGGGAGGAGAGGCAAGCGGCGGCTCCCTTCTTGCTCAGCCGCCGCCAGCTGTCCCCCGCCCGCCCGCCCGCTCCACAGCAGCAGCAGCAGCAGCAGCAGCAGCAGCTCCTCTCCAGCCCGTCGTGTGAGCGGCGGCGGCGGCGCAGGCAAGCTCCGTCCAGTGCGCGGCGGCGGCGGCGAGGCTGCCCAGCCCAGCATCTCCGCAGTGCTGCTCCCGCTCCGCCCCGACATGGTGAGTGGAAAGGGAAGAAGTGCGCGCCGGGTCTGGCTGGGGCAACACCAAGGGCATCGGGCGGCCAGGAAAGAAGGGACGGGGAGCGGCGCGGCCAGCACCCCCCCCCCGCTCCCTCCCTCCCGCGAAGGGAATCCCCTGCCCGGCGAGCTCTTGGGCGGGCGTCCGAGCTGTTGCTGCCCCTCAGCCCTCCTTGCAGGAGAGATCGCGCTTGCCCTGACGGAGGCACAGCCAGGCAGCCAAATCACCACCTCGGCTCCTTAGGCTGCCCTCCTCCCCCCCCCCCCCCTCGTCTCGGCTCTGGTAGCGGAGAGTGCTGCCTTTCCTAATTCTCCTGCCCGATGGAGGCTCCCTGTTGTACGTCCAACTCCTCCTTCCCTCCATAACTTTCCACCTTGGTGGTTCCCTCCCTCCCTCCCACTCACCCACTCTTTGAAGGGCAGCTCCTGCTAGTAGGGTCTCCTTCCAGATGTCTCCTTGCTTCCCTATGCAGCTGCTCTGGCGGGCCAGGTAACCTCTGATGTTTCTTTTCCTCTCTCTCTCTCTCTCTCTGTTTTTTTTTCCTAGCCCACCGCTGGAGGAGCTGTGACCAGAAGGAAGGGACTCACAGAAGAGCCCATTTTTTGCCCCGAAGCAGGAGCTGAGCTGTGTCTTCCGATTCTTGCCAGGATGAAGAAGCAACTCCAGAAAAGGAGCTTGGATCCAGGGTGCTGAATCCTGCCCTGCTTCTTCATCCATGGAGCAGCAGAACCAAGGCCCTTGAGAAGACTGGGTTGGGTAGAGCCTCCTCTCCCACCACCTTGCACTTTCTGCTCCTACCACTCACCATGGGGTGGAGGCACCTCTTATTGCTTTTGCCTCTTGCCCTCTATGCCCTGGCACTGCTCTTGACCACCCAGGCAGCTGGGCCCCCACGGACACCCAGGGGCAACCGGACACAAGGGGCAGCAACACCCCGACGACCCTACAAACCCGTTAAGGAGCAGCTGAACCAGACACTTGCCAGCACTGCCCCTTCCTCTGCACTCGCTGGTGGTGGAAGCCGGGGGCGCAGTCCTGGGGGAGGACCAGCCAAGGCATCGTCCGGTGGCAGCTCTATTCCTGCCTATGAGACCTGCATGGGCTACTATGATGTGAGTGGGCAGTGGGACAAGGAGTTTGAATGCAACAATAGCCAGAAGGATTTCCGCTACTGTTGTGGCACCTGCTATTACCGCTTTTGCTGCAACAAGCGTTCTGAGAAGCTCAATCAGGACAGGTGTCGTAATCAGGGCCCACGACCCAGCACTGATCCTATGACCCCTGCCACAAGTAACGATGGACCTGGAGATATACCCAATGGGTATGACCCAAATGAGGACAACACAAATGCTACTGTCTACATCTCATGTGGGGCCATTGCTTTTGTCGTCATTGCAGGCATCTTTGCCAAGGTGGCCTATGACAAATCACAACAGCCACCGCAGGAAATGAACATCCACAGGTGAGAAGGGTATGGGGCCCTCATGTAATCTGAGCAATGAGTGGGCATTAGTTAAAGAAAATGTCAAAAGATGTCCACAATCCTGTGGTTTAAGGGAGAAATCTTCATACAGGAACACCAACTTACTTCGCCATTTTCAGTGGAAAGATTGCTTTCCCCCTGCACACTATCCACAGAGTTTGCTCTCTCCTTCAGGGAGTGGGGAAAGAAGTGCTCTTTAGGATCCTTAACTACTTCCTGTAGATCAGAAGTCTCTATTTTCTCCCCCAAGAGATGACCACATTGGGCATAACTGATAATTTGTGAAAGTGATTATCCCATCTCTTGGGGACTCTAGAAATTCCTAAAGAATGTGCTTAATATCTATGAAGGAATGAGAAATAGTACATGCCAGACCTATTTCCCATGATTTCCTTTGCTCACAATCTTCTTGTCTTAGTGTGGAGAGTTATATATACATGCTGCACCATATATTATTTCCCCTTTTAAAGGCTTGTTTAGAAAACAAAATTCCTTCATAAGAATGATAAGGTATCCTTTTGGGGAAGTAGATTTTCATTCCAAACTATGGAAATAGTAGTGCTTTTTGAGCCCCAAAGCTCTTCTCTATAGAGTTGAATTGGGGTTATTAGAACAGACTCCAGGGACAGAATTTTAATTGGATACTGTATGACATATAGTATAAAGATTTTCAGTTAATTCATTTCTAATGGCAAGATTATTATAATAGATATTGAAGTTATAGTGGGGCAAATAGAAGAATAGTATATGCTAGTCTATTATGTTTTCTAAGCTATGTTTTCTAAACTACTTACTCAAACTTGAGTTATGAAGAAAAGCTAAAGGCAATGTAAAACAGAACTAAAGACTTCTAAAGAAGAGGAAAAACACTGTTTTTCTTGAATTGGACCGGCTAAGTAGGAGAGACAAGGAATATTATCTGAGACTCATCTTTCTATATCTTGCTGCAGTTGGGGGAGGACCTTCTAAATGGATGGTGTAGGTGTCTCAGTTCTCTGTTAATAGTGAGAATTGTTTTATAGCCCAATTATCACAGCTGAGCTTGCCAAGCCTGGCAAGATTGGAAGTCTTACGTCATAGGCTTTGAAAATTAGACCTTTAAATTACCTCTTCAAAATCTAAAGACCTGTAAACGTACCAACTTTCACCCTCTTGATAAGATCCAGAAAATAACAGGTGTTTGACCTTTTACGATCTCTCATTTGCTTCTGATGAGTCCTTAACATCTTCCAATTTCATAAAATCTTGTCTGTTGACCCTAACTTCGGATGCTTTAGGAATTATCCTAACAACATAGCACAAGATTACATAACACCAAGCAGCCCTGAAGTAAGAAAGTACCTGTCCACTGTCAACTATACTTGAATGTTGCTGCTTTCTTCCCATATAGAAATGAGAGGAGAGGATTCTTCATTTCACATTTCAGAACTGTACCGTAATTGCATTTGATGTGAAACTATAAGAAACAGTTCTGTCTTGTTGGCTTGATTTTAAATGAGCTTTTGCTTTGGCTCTTCACTTTCTTAGAAATGCCTTATCACAGAAGCAGAAACTGGGGACCTAAGTTCTCCCGTCATCTCCCTTCTAAAGGTGTCATCAGTTGTGTCCTCTGTTTAGGTAGTCAAAGTGAATGAGAGCCTCATGGGACTACTATATTCCATTTCCCATAAGTTCTTCCCAAACTTATAAAACCTCTGCTATGATTCTCAGAAACAACCAAAACAAAACAAAAACCCAACAACAACAACAACCAGAGTTCTATGGCAACTTTTCTTGTTGTTTTCTGTAAACTCTTCCTCTAGCTGATCTCTCCCTCTTGCCATCTGTTTGCTTTGCAGCCTGCCTTCCTGCCCTCCCACCTGCAGCATAATTGTACAAAGGCAGGCTCACCCTCTGAAGGTTTTGATGGTTGCCCTCACCATTCTCAGTGAGACTTCCTCTCTTTACATGTCTTGCATGAGTTACGGAAAAAGAAATCTGTCACCCTGCACTGCTGACTTCAACAAGATTCATCTACTTGTGCCCTTTAGAGCATGCTTTTCAGTTTAGATACCCCTGTTAAGCTTTGGGGAGGCCATCCAGCATCCCTCCCAGTAAATGATTGTCTCAGCAATCTTTCCAAATGTTCAGATATTCCAAGGTAAGCTTAGAATGACAACAATGACATACTGCTTTCTGTTTTGTTTCTGAGAGAACTCTTGAGAGGGGGGATGGCAATTAGCATCCTTAAAGGCATTGTGTAGTAGAAATGTATTCGAAATGGGGAAACGTCAGATGCATGTCCTTCATTTTACCTCTGTAATCGTCCACTACCATTCCCCAGCAAACATGAATCATTGAGGCAGGACCTAAACTAAAACAATTGTTGGATAATTTACTTTGGTGTGCATGTGCCATTTGAAAGTAGGAATGCAAACTGATATATAGTGAGGTACTTTTTAATAATAGGTAGCGGAGGGATTTGTTAAACAGGGAGAAACATCTGCCTGTGCACGATTATCCTTCTTAAAAGCCATCAATGAAAGATGGTGCTTTGTCAGAAAACTTGACAACAGTTTATGAAATGAGAAAAGAAATATGCTTTACCTGGTGCACGGAATACAATAGTTGCATCCCTCTAAGTAAGCTCGTAAGAAAGGCCAAAGCAGATCTGGATGTATAGTCTGTCCATGCAGTTCACCTCAGTTTGTAATAGGTGCAAACAATTTTGCTATTTTATTCCTCTCATTTGCCCACCATTTCATACAAGATAAAGGGGAACTCATCAGTTGGTCCACGTACTGAATCAGAACCTTCCTGGCAAAGCTACAACTGAGATTGTAAGCTTTTCATCTGAAAAGTTGTGCTAGGATTGAATCTGAATTCAGAGCACCCTTTCAGTACATTATGCTTCCTAAAGAAACCTTTGCCACAAATTAGAAAGGTTCCAGAAGTGACACCACAATTAAACAGGGCTCAAGAGTAAAATATTATTGTCTTAGCTTAGATAGTGCACTGATTAATAGGAAGAGCTGAGAGCATGGACCTTTGACAAGTAGGACTGGAACAGGCATTTGATCTTGCTGCTATTGTTGTTGTCAGTGGCTCTTGTCCAAAGGCCAGCCTGCCCACTGGATAGATGGCTTCACTTCGTACTTCTGAAGCATAGTGCAATTTATTTTTACCCACAGTTGCTAATTGGAATAGGGTAGGGTACAGACCTCCCATTGAAATTGTAGGGGACCTGGACAACCCTGTCTAAATACCTTTTGTCATTTCTGATACTTTGATGTTCCTTTTTCCGTTTAAAAGATGAAATCTAAATGGAGAAATGAATCACCTTCATGCAGATGAAGGTGTGATAGAATGAATGATAGACTTTGGAAAAATCAGGCTTCAACTATTTTTGAAAGAGCTGATTGACTTTTATTATTAGAACACAGTAGATGACAAAAGATTATACCTTTCAGAGATGTTTAACCTGAATTTGATCAACACGGGCTTAAATATTATGAAGCATTTATCTTGCTATTGGGTGGTTGCAAATTATAATACAATAAAATCAAACTAGACAGCATTTCAGTGGCCAGGGTCCTTCCTTTTTTGTGTGTGGCTGCATCTCTTATTGAGTCCAAGGAAATAGTATCGCTGCATGCTTTATGAACACATTGTAGATATCTCTCAACTGTGTGCAGGTTTAGTGTCTTCTCCAGGGATAACTCAGTGATGAAATGCTGGAGATAGGTGAAACTATCTCCTACTATATATGAACTGGTTGATTATGTTTCAAATTGGGTTGTACTGAGTATTTAAGTGTAGTTAGTCTGCCACCCATAACAAGTGCCTTTTTCGTTCCAAGTGTAAGATACATAAAATACTTGCTGCAGTGATCCTAGTGTTTTGACTTAGAACCAATTTCCTTTAAATATGTAGCTGAGTATTTGTCCAGTACTATTTCAAGGGATTTCAGTTGGGAAAGAATAAAGCCCTAAATTGGAATGGATTTAATTAGATTCGGATTTGATAGAGGTCATGTCCCTGCTGTAAAAATTCTTACTTAACTCTTTGAGGAGCCACAAATCACTCCGTGTGTGGGTCTTTCAGCTGAATATCAAGCCTCTTAGTTTGCTCTCTGATGCAACTACGATCTCATCTGTAACACAGACTCACTGTTGCCGATGAGCCCTTCACAGCTAGAAAGGAAACGTGTATCTGTCATTCCATTTCTCTCAAAATATCACTCTTCCTACTCAGCAGCACACAGAGGGTGGCATTGGCTGGACTGATGCTTATGAGTGAAGATTGTTGACTTAGATGTGTAAGCACCTGTTTCTTCCTGTGTTTCAACATGCACTTATAATCTCTCCTGCGTTACAAAAGACATAACATGGCTTAAAGGTGAGGCAAGGCATGAGCTGACATTTTGGATTACTTTGAGCAAAACGAAGAAACAAACAAAAGTAAAATTTAAAGGTTGAGGGAAATTTGGTAACATCTCAGGCATACCAAAAGGAGCCTGAAGTGTCATTCGAGCAATTTTTCTGCTTCCATCTAAATTCTAAACAAATAATTATTTTCCCTAAAGTAACAAAAACATAGGTAGTTTTCTCATATGTTTGGGATGTTTACAAATACACACAGGACAGTATACTGTATGTACAGTCTTAATAGGAATAATAGTAAAGGTCACCCTTGCTCAAAAGCCAGTCATATCCGACTCTAGGGTTCAGTACTCATCTCTGTTTATAGCCGAAGAGCCAGCGCTGTCTGCATTTGCAGACATTTCCATGGACACGTGGCAGGCATGCCTAGACACTGAAGTGAATGGAATGCTGTTTACCTTCCCACCGAAGTAGTACCTATTTATCTACTTGCAATTTCTTTCGAACTACTAGGATGGCAGGAGCTGGAACAGAGACGGGTGCTCACTCCATCATGCAGTACTTGGGTTTTGAATTGCTGACCTTCCGCCTCCCAGTCAGTGTCTTAACAATTTGAGCCACTGCAGTCCCTGAATAGGAATAATAGGAGACAATAAAGTTTATCATTTTTGATTCTGGGGTTAACTGCTTTGGTGTGTTTTATTAAACTTAAAAAATATACTACACATTTCAAACTATATACAAGGACCTGTAACAAAGTGCCCTTTTTAGTCTCTTTTTCACTGTATGGTGGGTATGGCTATATTGAGTGACATACTGAGAGTCGCAGAACTGAGGGCTGTATAGATATATGTGGCTCAAGTGGCTAAAATGCTGACTGGAAGGCGGGAGGTCAGCAGTTCAATTCCCGAGTACTGCAGGATGGAATGAGCGCCCGTCTTTTTCCCAGCTCCTGCCAATCTAGCAGTTCGAAAGCAAGAAATTGCATGTAGATAAATAGGGACCAATTCGGTGGGAAGGCCGGTGTCTAGTCATGCCTGCCACATGACCACGGAAACATCTGCAGAAGCAGACAGCGCTGGCTCTTCGGCTTTGAAACAGAGCTGAGCACTGAACCCTAGAGTCAGCTATGACTGGCTTTCGAGCAAGGGAAACCTTTACCTATATTCTGTCCTCTATTTTTCCTCCAGATATTCCCTTCAGTAAAATCATCTGGATTCTGAAGTCATTCTTATAATAAGGCACATAGCCAGGAAATAGCTGTGGAGTGATATTGCCCTAGTAAATAGAAGCACTGAACCATTTTTGTCTCACAAATCTGACTGTGTAAATAATGAAACTAGCTTTTATTGGATCATTTTAAATAGGGTTTCTCCTTACCAAAATCAAAGAAAACAGGGAGAGGGGAAGCAGAATTTTATTGAAATTGGGCCACATGTTCTTGTTGTTGTTTTGCATAATGATACATGAACAAACAAAAAATTTCAGGCAAATGGAACCGCACACTTCAATCTCACTATATTCCAGTGATGCTGAGTAGATAAAATATGCTCCATTATTCAGTCCAGTACTAATGTGGAAGTAGATAGAACATGGCATACCTTATGCTCACTACATTCTTCTTCATACTTCATGAATTCCTCTGAAACATATCAGGTTTATCTTACGCTATCCTCAAATTCATCTTTATTACAGCCAACATTGCTGTTTTATTTTTCTGATGCAATTATGTTCTATGCAATTATATATGGAGCTTTTAGCTTGTCGGCTAGCATTTCTAAGATTCTTTCCAAAACATCAGTTCTTTTCCCCCCTTGAATGCTGTCCCTTTAAATTTGCATTTGTTTGTGTCTGCATTAGTGTACATCCATATCATTTCATTAAGATATGCGTTTTTATGCACATGATTGTACATTTACTCACAGTTCTGTACTAGTACTGGCAGCAGGAAATCTCACATAATTTCTGCACCCTTTCCAAACAAGTTGGCATTGACTCTACCATTTTATCACACAATTTTCAAAGAATTTATTTGGTAAAATTACCTTATTAGGTAACCTTTTTCCCCATAAGGGACTCAAGCTGGCTCACAAAATTAAAAAAAGATCAAATTAAAACACAATAGCTGCACAATTAAAAATAATTAAAATTGTGTAATAATTAAATAATTAAATCAGGTTTAAAACATCAAAAACTTGAAAAACAGACAAAACATTAAACTAGATACTATTACCTAGAATTCTTGCTGCATTACTTTTATAGGCATAGTGACAATCTTAGTGGGCATTAGCCATCATTTTCATTGGTAAGCTTGTGGAGGAACACAGTCGTATCCATTTAGTACTTCCTCTTGATTGTACATTTGCTTTCTCTATAAGCTGTGGCTTATGAAGTTTTGTCCCCATAACTCCTACACTTAGTAGGTACTTTAGAAATTAGTAGGAACTTTAGAAAATTGTGAATGTGCTTTACAGAGGAGATGTGGATATTGTTTGTACTTCTCTGTGCCAATTGTACCCAAATTTTTGGCATCATGGTCTTGTTATGAGTTTTGAGAAATCTTTATGCCTCCTTCAACCCTTCTTTGTTATCATCCAACTCCCTTTTAACACAACATTTCAGTTCCTGATTTAAAAACTAAAACTGAAAGCCTAGTAAACATGATTTTACATTACTTTTGTCATATGAAATTAAATATTATAAAGAAAATCTAAGCTGATAAAAATATATAGTTCCACAAGTTTGGACTTTATCCGAATCAAATAGGTGATGCATTGGATAACGTCAAAAATGGACTTTATCTGAGGTTCCTATACCAAATACCGCGGATAACGTCCAATTTTTAGCAGTTTTGGACTTTATGTGATGCATCACGTATGCATGAAAACCGCGATTTTATCCGAATCTGACTTTATCCGAATCGGACTTTATCCGAGGTACCACTGTATACTGTTTATGACAATCTCAATCTTGTGGCAATTTGAATTTTTTTCAAGTCCTTTATGGTGGCATTTTTCTTAATTTGGAAATCAATGCTTAATACTTAGTTGTATCCAGAAATGAAATGTGAATCAAAATTCCTATGGCCACAATCCACTATGGCCTGACCTTGTATACTGTCGTCTGCAAGAGGTGAGAATGTCGCCTCATTAACAAGTGGTGCCCAAAACATCTCACTCAGCTAAGATAGCTTTAGTTGTTATTTAGTAGACCATTGTAGAATTTTGAGCCTGTCTACATCAATACATAGAAGTTTACTTACTTATGACTTTAGTTATGGTCTGCATGTTTAATGAATACTAGTACAATTGCTATTAGTATTTTTAATTGTATATTAGGGCAGGGAGGAGTATTGAATGAACTGTGATTTTGCCATCATGGTAATATATTTCATCTCAGGTACAAGCATATATATGCAACAAATAATGTTACCTAACCATTGTGCATGAGGAACATACAATATTATTTCCTTGCCGATTTCTCTGGGTTTTCTGCCCCCATACAGTATAACAAGGTAATTGTTCAGAAGAATAACTTTACAAGATTGGATTTTTTCAGAATTTTTGAAGTATTTTTAAATTGCTAACGTCAATTGAGTTATACAGGTATTTCCAAAACTAGCGTGATCCGACAGTCAGAATTTCCTTTGGTTTACAGAAATACTTCTATCCCCCTCTCCTTCTTTCTTTCTCTTTCACATGCATTCATACACACATCCCAATTTAATTTTATTGTGCAATGTAATGCCTCTCTATTCATTTTCCAAGGAAACCATGGTGGCTTAGTTGTTAAGATGCTGAGCTTAATGACTGGAAGGTCAGAAGGTCAACAGTTCAAGACCCGAGTGCTGCATGACAGAGTGAGCTTCGGTCTCTGTCCCAGCTCCTACCAACCTAGCAGTTCAAAAGCAAGAAATTGCAAATAGATAAATAGGTACCGCTTTGGTGTGAAAGGTAACAGTGTTCCGTGTGCTCCGGTGTCTAGTCATGCCTGCCACATGATCATGGATATGTCTGTAGATGCAGACAGCTCTGGCTCTTTGGCTGTAAATGGAGATAAACACTGCTCCCTAGAGTCAGACATAACTGGTGCTCTTGTACTCTCACTTTTTCTAACTCAAATCCTGAAGCATAGCCATTCCTAGGAAATCTTTAACTTTACTATTCATTTCCCATTTAGTTATTTGATCCCTGCCTATCTGCTCCACAGCTTAAGGTCTAAAACTCTGCAAATACTAGATCGGGGATTCTCAACCTATGGCCCACAGCACCGTTTCATGTGACCCCACCACTACCTCCACCACACCAGGAAGCGCCATGTGGTGGGGAAAGGAAAAATGGCCATCAAGACCCTGAAGCTTTCTGTGGGAGGGTGACCTGGCCCCGGCTTTAAAAGGTTGAGAACCCCTGACTTAGATGCACAAACAGATATGCAAACACATGTACATGTCTGCAGTTTTATCTGAGGCATTTGCTTTTAAATTTTTAAATTCGGTCTAAGTTTCTTAAGTTCTTAAAGAAATTTAAGAACCATCTGAAGGCCGTTTGCTTGATTCCATTCCTTTCCAATATAATTGGAAATGTTAAGATTTCTATAAACCTATCTTTGTACTGCTGATGTTCTGATGATAAGACTAAGAGGTCTTCCATACATGACTGCTTTTTGCAACTTGAAACTGATTTGTACAAGGGATGCAGAAAAATCACAGAACCAAAACATTGGTGCCTATTTGTATGTGGTCCAGATCAAAACCAGTCAGATTTGGTTCCGAATCAGTTGATTGATATCAAAGGACAAACCTCATCTGATGGAAAACTAATACTAACACTTTAGCCTTTTTTAAAGCAAATATTAAAGATGCTGTGTATGAAAAACACTGAAATTAGCGGTCTGAAATTTGGTTGCTTTATTCCTCAGTTTAGGTGCTATTTGTGCCTTCAATTTTAATGTATACCAGTGCAACACTATCTGGTTCTATGGCGCTATCTCTCTCTCTATCTATATTTCAAATGCAAACTTCACAAAATGATTTTTGTCAGCTGCAACTCGACTGGAGTATATAACAAACAGCAATATGGTGGAACCTCAGTTAACATAATTAATGTGTTCTCTGGGACATTTCTTACAGCAAAAATTACTTTAACCAAATTTCCCATAGGAATGCATTGGAAACCAAAATACTTTAACCAAAACACAGTTTCCCATAGGAATGCATTGAAAATCAATTAATCCGTTCCAAAAAAAAATCTGTAAACTGAGCCATTATTTCCTATGGATTTCCATTTTGTTATGCGATTTGTATGTTAACCGAGCCGTTTGTTAACCAAGGTTCCATTGTAGTTGTTTTCACCAGTTTGAAGAATTAAAGAATCCAAATACCTCTTTGAAACCAATTTAGAACAAAGCCAAGATTTATTTATTAAGTTAGACATACACAACATAGAAGAATTGTCTCCACATGTACAGTCTCTGAAACTCTAAACCTAGGTGGCAAAGGCCTTATTATCCTCTCTAGGAACTGCAGCTCTTGTACTCTCACTTTTTCTAACTCAAATCCTGAAGCATAGCCATTCCTAGGATTTCCCCACCTGTAGGACTGATCAGAATAGTCCATAGAGGTTAGGTAAAGGTAATGGTCACCCTTGCTCGAAAGCCAGCCGTATCCGACTCTAGGGTTCAGTGCTCATCTCTGTCTATTAGCCAAAGAGCCAGTGCTGTCTGTGTCTGCAGACATCTCCGTGGACAAGTGGTAGGCATGACTAGACATGGAATGCTGTTTACCTTCCCACCCAAGTGGTACCTATTTATCTACTTGCAATTTCTTGCTTTTTAATTGCTAAGTTGGTTGGAGCTGGCACAGAGACGGAAGCTCACTCTGTCATGCAGCACTTGGGTCTCAAACTGCTGATCTGCCAACCTTCCCGTCGGCAAGTTCAGCATCTTAACCACTGAGCCACTGCAGTCTCTACAGTGGTACAAAAACAAACAAACGTGATACCCATTTGGTTTTCCAGGACACTGACTTTACAGATTTATAAACTGATCCAAATCCAAGGCAGAGATTGTATTGAAAGGATCACAGATTATTCCAGACTGAAGCAGGATATATTTGGAAACCTCAAATTGGCCTGCAAATTAGATCAGGGGAACCATGCACAGCCCTAGTATTTGCAGTATTATTTAAAAATGAAGAGCATTTGCATGATCTGTGGGTTTTGCCAAAGTGTAAGAATGGTGCAGCTGCATCCATTCCTAGTTACTGCTCACTTACTTTGCAGACCTAACTTTTGTGAATGGTGTGCAAGAACATAAATAAAGGCATGTATCGCTTATATGCAACAACAAAATCCTAAATATGAGATGCAGTATTTCAAAGAACTATTATATGTCAGGAACAAAAAACATTTGCAGTTGTAAGCAGTATGCAGTCACTGTAAAGAGTGAGTTGTTTGTGTAAGAGACTCTTAGATGTTATGCTGTTGAGTATCACAATTTTGAGTGTCATAGGCTGGCTTCTTTCCCTTTTCAAAGAGACAACACTACTGTATTAACTGTTTATTGTTATCCATGAATGTGAGTAGTCTTAGCGTTCTGTAGCTTATTTGGCAGTGTGTACCCTTAGCCCCATCTGTAAGCAAGGAGTAATAGTACATAGCGAGAGTCACAAACAGATATCAGAGAGTAAACAAAACAGCAAAAAAGACAATATTGTGGCACCTTAAAGATTAACTCTTGGAAATACAGAACTTAGTCTTTAAGGTGCAACAATTTTTGTCTCCCCCCCCCCCTGTTTTGTTTACTCTCTGATATGCTTGCACAGACTAACACGGCTACCACTTCAAGCATTTCAACAAATAGATTTCTGCATGTTGAGCTATACATTCATATAATAAAATAAAGGGACAGTCAATGATAGCTACTGCCTATCGAATAACATCTCAATTGATATCACAAGTGGCACTCTTAAGCCATTGTTTACTTGTTCCTGAATCTTTTCTGGGTGAATTCTTGAATTCTGTAAGATGACATAAGTGTGCCACCCAGGAGCCAAAATTCAAGTTTTGTTCCTCAGTTACAGTAGACTCGTCAAATGAGTGGGGCTAATGTAAGTGTTGACTTATCATTGAGTAATAATTTCATTGCGTCTTTTGTCATTGGGACAGGCCAGTGGATTTAAGCCTGTGTCTTTGGACTCTGAAGATCAAAGAAACTGGCAGTACAGTGCAGGAGAAGTATTTGTTTTCCCAGTTCTGTGGTATTATATGTGTTCAGGAAGATGGAAAGTGTTCAGTACAGTACAGTTAAAACCTATGTGCAAAGTAGAGTATAATTACCTTGTGAATCGCCCAGAGAGCGCTCTGAGTGCTATGAGGTTGTATATAAATTTAATTGCTATTGCAATAACCCAGACCATATCCTGCAACATTCCTGAAAATATGTATGAGACTGGCTGGTGAATGGCAGAGAATTAACAGAAACTTGACATTCTGCACCCCATCCCACCCCAACCTCTCTGAATGCTGTTCTTTCCCCTCCTCCTCTCCCCCTTTTCCCAAAAGATACTCATCCTTTCAGGTGAGTTGCCCCCTTGTCTCCAGGAATAACCTCTGACAGCCTCTTGCCTCTGGCTAGGCAGCATAAAAATGTGAGCCAAGGAGCCACTACTCTGTCTCTACAGGCCTGGTTGGGTTTCTGCAAAATTGCCTTCACACAGGCTTAAGCGCAGCACAGGGGGTTTAAATGAAAAGATTATTTTTACACCAAGGAGAATTTAGTTTGAAGTAAGGGTGTTTAGAGTACCATGGAGTCTTTTTGGTCTTCACTTGAAATCTTTCCACAAACAATATGTCAACAGCACTGAACTTGAACAATCTCTCTAAGCACTATTATACAGTAGAGCCATCTCGTTGACAAAGAAGAATCCTATTGAGACAGTGAGTGGATCCACATGTATACTGTCGGTAGGCTAGGATTCCAGGTTGGAGATGTTGATCCTCACAGTTGTATGTCAGGAGGAGCTTGCCAATTTATTCCATGTGTGCTAAATTTATATAGCCATGGTTGACCTTGTAGCTCTGATTGTTACAGCCAATTCTGTCATTGGCAAAAGGTCTTTTTATATTATGAAGTTGCCTAATCCTCAGAGGTGCTGCTTATGTCTTGTATGTTGGGGAAGGTAAAGTGTGGCCTTGAGGCCACATGCCTTATCCCAGGTTATTTTTGTGCCCATAACTTGGGCAACAGAGGTAACCGCAGTGACACTCAAGCTTAATCCAGTTTGGTAGAGGGACAGTTCATGCAGCAGTGCTCCATGGAAAGCCAGATCTTGTACCCGACTTGCAGTGGAGGCCCAGGCTACCACCTACAGTTCGCTTGCTCCTTGTAAGCAGCCTTTTCCCATTGCAAACAGTCTTGGAGTTTCACCTGTACATCCTGGAGATCTTTCACCCAGTCAGTGGCTTCTGGAACAAGTGCTCGGTTGGGGTTTGAATGTGATCCCATGGGTGGAAACCATAGGTCAGTCATGGTGAACCTTGGTACTCCATCTGTTTTTGAACTTCAATTCCCAGAAGCACTGATCAGCAAGAGTGCTGACTTGCCTTCTGGGAATTGAAGTCCAAGAACACCTTGAGTACCAAGGTTCACCATCACTGCCATAGGTGATATAAAGGGAACTGAAACCTGTGGATGAGGGTTGGACATTGTTTTAGGCAAACTCAGCAAGCAAAATCAGTTATACCCAATTGTCCTTAAAGAAATAGCTCAGGAAGCAGCAGAAGTATTGTTCAAGAACTTGGTTCACCTACTCTGTCTGACCATCTATCTGTGGATGATAGATTGAGGAAAGTGGTCACTCAATTCCCAGAAGTTCTAAGAAGTTGGCACAAAAATGAGAGAATAACTGCTTTCCTCAGTCTGAGATTACAACATCAGGAAGGCCATGAAGACAGAGGACATGGTGCAGGAATGGTTGGGTGGTCTGTTGGAATTGGGTAAAAACTGGATTGGGATAAAGTGGACCAGCTTGGTCAGCATATCTGCTACAATCTCAATGACCATGTGGCCCTGGGATGGAAAAGGCTCACTATAAAGTCAGTTGAGATCATTGTCCAAGGGTGGGCAAGCATGGACAAGGGATGCAGGAAGGCTTGGGGTCACAGGCATAGAGTTTTGACCCAGGCACAGGTATCACAAGAACAGGCATAATCCTGAGTGTCGGACGACCAAGGTGGCCATCAATAAGCCCAAACCACTACATGACAAATCCCCAGTATCCCACAGTTCAGGCATCATGGAATTGCTGGAGGACACAAAGCCAAAGATATCCCTCTGGAATGTACAGGTAATCCCTGATGTAAAGGTGACCAGTCCTCACTGGCAAGTTAGAGAATTCCAAATGACTCATGAGGCATCTGGCACCATCCAGCTCTGAGCTAAGGGAAGGGCCTGGGACAGAAACTACTCTTCCATCATAGCCTATAGGAAGTTGTGAGGGGCAAACGTAGGGGATGGGATTGGCCCCTCTTCCAATTCATCCTCGTGAGACAGTGCATCTGCTTTACCATTTTTATTTATTTTTATTTATTTAGTGTGCTTATATACCGCTTTACATGTCTACTGACAACTCAAAGCGGTTTACAGAGCAATCCAATAAATACAAAGCAAAACATAAGTAGGGGAAAGGGAAAGGGGAGGGGAAAAGGGGAGGGGGAGGGGAAATACAGCACAATACAGTTCATTATGCAATACAGTACAATAACAACATATCAAGTATAAACACAATATAACAATTAAATACAATAAAAATATACAAAACATTATAATAACAGTTTACAAGTTTACAAGATATAATCAGGAAAAACAATAATCCAAAGGGGGGGGGGAGGCTCAACGACCTTACACAACTCTTAATGAGAGCCGGGCTCAACGACTATATGGGAGCCCAGCTCAGTAATAATAAGCAATAATACACTCTACAAAATAAAGAAGAGACAAGACAACTACCACAATGTCCTCAGCAGCCAAGTCTACAACAGAGTACATAGCTCAATGTCCATGACCATGTTGGGGCCAAGGAAGGGACGTCTTCGCGTGGCGTCGTCGTCTTCCGCTCCCTCTGGCCACGGGGAGCCCTTTTAACCTCACCACCCAGTGGCAGGGGGCGGGGAGGGACATCCTGGCATGGCAGCGGTGTCTTCGGCTCACTCTGGCCACGGGGAGCCCTTTTAACCTCACCGCCTGGTGGCAGGGGGCGGGAAGGAACATCCTTGGCCATGGCAGTGGCTTCGGCGTGGCGTCTTTTTAGAACCAGGCCTGTACTCAATATGGAAATTAAAGTGGGAGAAGAATAAGTCCCAGCAGGCATGTCAGGGTAGGAGGCATTTTATAGTTTGAAAATAAGCTAGCTTCAAATCGCTGTTGTTGTCAGCTGCAACTCCTACCCACGAATGCATTTTTTCCTGAAGCAGGAAAATGCCATTGTTGAGAATTTATTTAAGGTGGATCCCAGCTTGCCATGAAGTGACCCACACACTATGACCACAGAGCCACCTCCTGCTGCTCATATGAAATGAGACATGCAGGATTTAACACCGGGTCTGCAATGGACTGCCGCAGCCTTGAGGATATTATCAAGGTGCGCCTTCACAGGCCCCACAGGGGGACTTCAATTCCCAGAAGCCTAATTCAGTACATTGGCTGATAAGTACTTTGGGGAATTGACTTAGGTTTCTGGGAATTTCCCAAAAACCAATAGTTGGGAAACACTGGCCTAGAGGAACCAGAGGCTTGGTTTTAAAGAGCTGAACAAAGCTGTTGTGAACAAGACATTTTGGAGATTTCTCATGCATAGGGTTACTGTCAGTTGATGGCTTTTAATAACAACAGCAACAAACATTCCTAAAACCCATTTCTGGAAGCCTCCAAGAACAGTGATTTGCCCTTTAAATAAGTTACATACTGTTCCCTGCAGTGTCCCACACCAATCAATACTCATTTTTTAACAATTAGAAGTCAACCAATGTCTGGTTCTTTTTTCAGCACTTTTGGCAGTCCACATGATCTTCCAAAAGATGGAAAATGGGCCCCTACACCAGCGGAACTTGCCCATTTTAACGTGTACTACACACACACACACACACACACACACACACACACACACACACACACACACACACACACACAACACATGACACATGACATCTCAATAGGACATATCTCAATTGCAGGAGGGAAGAAGGGGGATGGTGGGAACAAAGTATAAGAGACTTCATCTTGCCAACATCATCTCAAGAAGAGCCAAAGATTCAACATATTATCACCATTACAAACAAAGAATAACATTTAAAGAGGATACAGCTGAGGAACTCAACCTTCCGTATGTCACTTGGAATGCCTAAATGTAAAACCAACATGCTCAAGTGGGAATTGCTGGCAGATAACAACACGTTGTGTGAATGTGTGGAGATACAGTGTAATCCGGTTCATTTAATGGTCTGCCGCCGATTAATATTAGAAACATGTACTGATGAAGACTTAATTTTGGCCAACGACAAAGCCATTTTTGCAATCTAACATTTGATCTGGACACTCACAAAAATAAAAGAAAACCATTACAGACAGTTTATATTTCCTTTACATTTAAAAATATGCATATTAAAGTCTATCTTTCTTTTAGCTTTCAGAGCTATTTGCAGAATGTAGCAAATGAAAAAATAGTTCACCCTGCCTCAAATGTTCCACAGTTGTCCTTAGGAAAATTATGGCTGTTAAACTGACTGAAAAACGTTACATATGTTTGTAACATGAATATGTTTAGCTTCTAGGTGCAGCCAAAATAGGTTGTATAGTCAAGGAATCAGAATTCTTCAGTCATAGAAATCACAGAAGGATACAACAATACTTCCTGTAGCTCACTTAGAGGTTGGTATCTTTCCAATGGCATTTCATAGTGATGACTACAGTATTTACATCTCACCGAAGCAACTAACTATACCACAGTCTTTTTCCCCCTGTACTGTAAATGAGAGATGAAGCTTCCTGTAGGAGATCTAACCTGAAGCCATGAGCCTTCTCAGTTACACCTATAGGCGTTAGGACAGCCCTGCTCAGATCAGCAAAAAATCCATGATTCCTAGCATCAGAAATTCAATACTTGATTATCTCACTCAAAATTGGATGTGTCATGAGCCATCATCTGAAGATATGACTGTGCCTCCGTGCCAGGCTGCCTCTCCCATCTGCTCAGATAGGTGAAGCATCCTCTGAGGCAAGATGTGTTTTTCATATTTAAGATATATTGTTGGCGCAAAAAACACCCTCCATACTGTGTCATAAGCAGCCCAGGCCCACAGGCTTTACGTGTGTGAGTAGGCAGTTTTTGGCTCTTCTTCAGAAGAGGTTGGCAAGATGAGGCCTCTCATGTTTGGTTCCCACCATCTCCATTGTTCTCTCATGCAGTTGGGATGTGTCCCATTGAAATGTCATATGTGCTGAGTGTGTGGTAGAAAACTCATCTCCATCAGATGCACCAAGGATTGCACCAGACAAGAGTTTGCTTTCTCTGCTTGCGGATGGTATTTTTCCCATTCTTGCTTCCCCCTCCCCCCCTCTTTTGCAGAAGTATTTTAAACACAATGCTCAAATAAAAACAGCATTGTATTTTAATTAGAAAGCTACTAATCATTAAGACTGTGTGGTTCTGTCTTTATGCCAAGTGATAAAAAGTTAGGAAGGAGGTGGCATAGGCAGAACACACATTTTAGTGGCTGGAGAATGAGTCTGTACAGTCTGGTAGGATATCCCTGTGGCTAACTGAACCTTAATCACAATTGAATTCATAAATATGGAATTCTTCTGTTGTCAGTGACATGCTCCTTGGCCCACTCGGAAGTGCCTCCATGCCTTTGGTTTACATACAGTGAAGATACAGTTCTACAGGTACATCTAGGTACAACAGAGTAACTAACGTATTCAGCAAATAAGAAGCAGGGCTCCCTCAACCCCCATTTTTGCTTCTTGCAGTTTTAATGTTATACCATCTTGATCACTTGTGGTCAGGGGAAGATTACACTGGTCACCTCACCAAACTTCCTTTGACTTTATTTTCATCTATTACAGAGATAAACACTGTTTTTCAAGAGAGGGATGCACAAAAGAGATCTGTGTGTGCACATGTATTTTGCACTAAATTATATTTATCCTACTTCCAATATGGATTAGTGGATTATATTTTCTCCTCTCTTGTAATGACATTGGATATGTTCAGACATGATTATAAATCATGCTTTAGGGTGACAAGAACAACCCTAACCTTCTCTCAAGCTCCCACACTTCCTTCTCCCTTTTCTTCCTCTGGCATAGCTGTCAGTAACAGATCTGAGGCTGACATTTCCATTTTAGATCAACCACTGTTTAGTGTGATGTCTAAAGCCATTGTGATGTCCAAATAAAAACCACTGTGTCGTACATGAAGGCTGTATCTTGATGAATAGCTTTCTTAGGGGAAAGACTAAGAAAGAGACATGGAGATAATAATATAAAATTTAGGCTATAAGACCTGAAGATTTGGTAACAGACAGTAGCATAAGAAGTGCTTTCATTGTCAACAATGGTACATACTAATATTTCTTCTAGAATGGTAATTTTTTTGTTAAACAGATACAGGCAGGTTGCCCAGGAAAGTGGGATGGGGTGAAGCCGTCATGTAGAATTCAAAGGCTGTGCTTGATCTGACTCTTTTTATAGGGGGTGGAACAAAAAGGCTTTGGTGTTATGCTCCAATGCTTTTTTATTTCATTCCTAATAAAATGAGTCAGGTTCTTTTTTTCCTACTGGCCTCCTCTTCCAAGTAGTTTAGCTCCCTAGTGGATCATTTAGACAACCTGTTGTTCACATCCTGCAACTTTAATCTGAGACCATCTTAATGGCCTTTCCCTAAAGATTGTAATCGTAACTGATGTGAAGAACAAAATTAGGACAAAGTCATAAGAATGAATGAAAATTAATTGTATTAACTAAGGCTGAGCAAGCCCACCTCCCATCTGATATGTGCAATGATTTTTGCACGTTGGATCATGACCTAATTTAACCTAGTTTAATATTTCTCTCTGATACAACTGAGATTGGATCCAATCTGATATTCAAATTTCCTAATACCTGACACTCCTGGACTAGGGACATATGGAAATGGCTATGACTTTGGAGGTTGTTAGACATGACCACGAAACTGGGCAAGATGGGAGAGCAGTGAAAGTGAAATCTGCACATAAACAATGTTTTAGGTTTTGGGAAAGCCACAACCAAAGTTTGCTTGTTTTTTTCATTCTTTTATTTTTATTTTAAAGCTGCTGCTGTTGGCTACTCAGTCCTACCACTTCAGGAATGGGCGTCCTTTGTATTGGAGGTCAGGTCGGCGGGGGGCTCAGTTCATGCAGCAGCAGCAAGCTTGCTTTGGCTAACATCAGGCAGAAGAACCCAACCCGGGCAAGGCAAGTGGCAAATGGAAGAAGGAAACTGAAACCCATAGAGGAAGGGCAGAAAGCAGTTGGAAGTAGAGACAGTTATTACTATGTGAAAATTGACTGAAGGTTGAGCATTCAAACCCAGACAAGAAAACACCCAATGAAGTCTTAATTAAAAGTGAAAATAACCAAGAAAATATCAGAGAATAAACAGAACAAAACAAAAATGGTGTAGCACTTTTAAGACTAACTTATATTTTAATGTGAGCCTTCGTGGATCAAGTCCACTTCGTCAGACATGGGAGTGAAACTTTTTTGTTTATTCTCTGATATGCCTGAAACGCTGACTAACACGGCTATTATGCCAAGAAAATGTAATACCTAGCAGCCTTGAGGAGAGCCTGGGATTCTGAGAATTGAATTCCAAGTATACCTGGAGATCCAAGTTTGAGAAACCCTGGCCTAGAGGACACAAACTAGCCTTCCAGGTGTTCTGATACTTCAATTTCCAGACGCCCAGGCTCCCCTCAAGACCACAGGTTCCCTACCCCTAAACTAGCTATCACCTAAATCAGTGGTTCTCAACCATTTCAGGCTGGGGGCTGGATCACACCCCATCAGACAGCTGAGCAGGCCAGACAGGTGGTTTCCCCCTGCTGTAAACACTGCCAATAAAATGTGACGGGTGTATTTGCATTTACGGCTGTCGTAAATGTGTCTGCTTCTGCTTTTGGGGTCGTCACCACAGGTTGGATCATTTGCTGTCGGGGTCCAAGTCCAGCCCACAGGCCGTAGGTTGCAAACCCCTGACCTAGGTTAACTGAAAAGAAAGGAGGTAGCGTATGAGAAGACGTAAAGTCAGTCCTCTCCACCTTAGTTCAGGGAAGGTCCTTTATCTTCACAAGGAGATGGGTTGATGTTGTCAGTCAACAAAACCCATTTTATTTTCCTTTTTTGTAATATTAACACCACTTCATCATCTACCTTACATTGTATTCTAGCTTTCTTTTCCTTTCTCCCCCATTTTTCAGTGTGTATTTTTAATCTTTAACATACTGAATATCAAATTATTCCAGGGTGCAATGGAACTGAGTTGGGGCTGTTTGTGTTGATAGGGGCTGTGCCTGAGGAAGCACATATAGTCCAAATTTTGACCAGAATTTAACATTTGGCCAAAACCAGTTTTATAGCCCTGTAATTAATCAACAAACCTTTGAAAAATCCCACAATAGCAAGAACATGTAGAATGTGAAAGTTGTGTTGTTGACACTGTTTATGTGACATGCAGTCCTGGACCGATGCCTTTGAACATTTGTTCTAGTCCAGCGCATGTATATTTGTGACAGAAAACTTGACAGAATACACAGAACTTACTTCTGCGTAAATATGCATAGACTGAGGCAGCATGATTTTGATGAGGGATAGTGATGATGTACAGAATGGTTTCTTGGTGTCTTCACTTTTCCAGATCAGGTCTTTATATAGGAACGTAGGAAGCTGCGATGCACCAATTCAGAACTTTCTTTCTTTCTTTCTTCTACCAACCTACTAAATATTTCACTGTGTATGGCTTATAACCAAAGAAAATATAGACAAACAGGAAATCAGGCAACTTAAAACTAATGAACCCTACCTGCAGATCTGTGGTATTCTCAGATATTTTCCCATAAAGGTACTAATCCTGCTTAGATTTTGAAATCAAATGAACTCAGGGTGAGATTGCAGTATACTTAATATGTAACTGCACATCTAATTCCCTTAATCTAATCTAAATTCCTTCCTTCTGATAAAAACACATGGAAATGTCATCAGAAGGGAAGAGCAGAACAGGAAATCTTTCACCATTCCTTTTGAGTTGTTACATTTCTTTCAGATCAACCTTCTGCACAATTTTCCTTACAGTGGGGGAAAGATATACACCCACATGTAACTCACATTTTTCCTTCATACTTTAGGAAGCAATTTGAGGATATGTCTGAATGGAGAAAAGGAAGTCAAGGGAAAGGTTTAGCAGCTCCTTTCCTATGGCATACTCCTTTGCTGAAACTCACATCTGCCGGAGGCTGCTTTTCATTAAAAAGCAAACCACTGGAGGGGAAAGACAGACAACTTCAAGTCATGCACAGTTTAGCCCTCTGTTTCTCTCACATCTCATGGGGATATTTCTAATTAAACCTTTCTACTTCTGGAAAGTGTGTCCTGCAAAATATGTGTACTTATTTTTTTAAAATATATGAAGCGGCTTAGCGTGGCACAGGTGAAGGGTATAACTTTCAGTTTGCTCCCAGGTTCTTTAACATTCATTCCAGTTAATTGTTTTATCCCCAAATTCTGTATTTGCATCAGATCTTTCTCCCAATATTTCTAGCACAGTATCTGTAATATGGTTCAAGAAGAAAAAACCTCTCTTCCTGGCCTCCTGCTCCATATAATAACCCCCTAAACCCCATATGACCAAGGAAAATGAAAAAGGGTGACCCCTAACTGCATGGTGCACTGTACACTGCAGAACATCTACAAAGAGTAAATTAATCTCCCCTTGGGGCAAGGTTGCCTATGGTACTTAAGGCACACTTAAGCCCTCTTTGGGAGTGGATGTTTTTGTTTTATCTGCTCAGTTATAAGAAGTAGGGCATCATCAGTTCTGAGCTGCAGCCCAGGGATCATATACTGTATCTTGCAATATACTGTAATATTGTATTGTCAGCTTGACCTCAAGACAATGAAACCCAATTAAAATGAGTTGTGCCTTTCCCTAATTTATTTTTATTAGAGGGAGAGGAAAAAAGTGAGAAATCCATATTTAAACTAGATGTTAGCAGCTTAGGATGATGGAGACATAGCCAGGTCTTTTGAGTTCACACATGGCTCATGTCAGGAGTAGATGGGGTTTGGGGGGCATCATCCTACCACACCTTTTGTGAAAAGACCTCACCTGCTGCTATTTGGACCACAATGTACATCTAGTGTCCAGGTATAGAATTGGTATCTGACAGAAAAAATATTATACCTTGATTATTTGATTCCTACCCACTTCTTTCTTTAAAAAACAAATAAACTAGTTGCCACTCCTTATGCCATAAATCTGAATGTGAAGTAGAGAGGATTATTATAGTGCAGATCTTGGTTCTGAATACATGCAATGTTTTTAATTCACTCTCATCCATCTCTCAGCTACACAAGGGCACCAACATATTGCAAATGTATTATCTAGAATGCTATAGAATAAAAGGGAGAGGATAAGCGTATCTTCTAGGACACAAAGCTCTTTCTAGTGAACACGGCCTTTGCAAACATTAAGAGGACTGCTGACACTTCTAACTTGTTTGTGCACTTAGCTGGTGCTGGAGGAAGAGAGTGATTTACATTCTAGAACTTCCCTGGGAGTGAAATGCTTTATTTAAATAAACTATATTTCATAACACTTACGCACAACAAGAATCATGCATGGAGAGAATTCAATTGTTTGCAGACTTGCATTAGGAACAAGGTGGCTTTAGGCCTGTTTCTCCACTTAAGAGAACATAGCCTGTCATCTTGGATCAATGTTAAAACCTCAACTGTTCCTCCCAAACCAAACACTTTTGCCCTCTCTTGTGTGTCCTCAGAGAGGCTTTATAGCTCTTGGCCACACTGAGAAAGCAACCCATGTGTTTCCTTTCATTCTGGTTCTGTGATCTCTTAGAATTATCACTGATGAAACAACATCCACAAAAAAAGCTTAGCCTGGGAAGTGTCTTGATGCTTTCTAGCACTGTTATGTGTAATGCAGATGTGATTTTTACAGTGAGAAAACCTAGGTAACATCTTGCTTGCCTCAGTTCAAGTCCATAACATTTAACATTGATGAAGGATGCTCTTTCTATTATAATTTTTTCATGAAGAAATACATGGAAGAAGTTTGTACTCTTGCCTCATCTGTAGTACCAGCCAATGCACTACTCCAGCTGTGGAAAAAACAACTGGAAAGGACATGCACTGAGGTTTGCACATACCTGGCTTCTGATAGGTAGCTGCCTTGCACTAAATCAGGTAACTGTTCTATCTAGTTCAGCATTGCCTAGAGTAGACTGACTAGCAGCACTCTGTGGTTTCTGATGGAAACCACGTCCCAACTGGATATGCCAGGGGTTGATTCTGGGACCTTTTCTGCCCAAACTGTGTGCTTTTGTAATGAGGCACACACCTTCATTGTGCTTTTGTATGAATGCCATGCATGTGGGAAGCTATGAAAATTGGGTCTAGGAAGAAAGTGACAGCAGAGGCACATAAAATATACTATAACATACTGTCCTGTGATCATACAATGTATTTTTTTCCAGCAAGGCATACCATACATATGTAGGTGTGATGTAGAGTTGAAATTGTTCTTATGACCCATATCTATGTTTGGCTAGCTGATACAGATAGTATATCATTAGAAGCAGTGAAGCCTTAAATGGTGAAAAAGAAGGTAAATACAGGCTACACTTGCAAGTCTAATATTTAAGCTACATATTACTGACAAAATTGTGCTATAGGGAGTAAAAGTGGGCTAATTGAAAGGAATACTCTAGAACAGGGGTGGCCAACCTTGGTGTTCTAGCTGTTATTGGACTTCAATTCCCAGAAACCCAAGTCAGCACACCTGTTGATCAGGGCTTCTGGGAATTGAAGTCCAACAACAGCTGGAGCACCAAGGTTGGCCACCCCTGCTCTAGGTGAACTCTACACTATTCTGCATTGGCATTGTTTGGGGAAATAGACTACTGTCAGATAACAAGAGTCCTGATATGAGCTTCGAACCAACCATTTTCTTCTTTCTATGTCTTCTTCTGCCCTGTTTTCATTGCCCCTGCTGTTTCTGGCAGGGGACAGAAACATTAACCTCACTTTTTTGTTTTTTAAGCCAAAGCACTGTGTCACACAAAAACAAGTTGCTTTTCTTTTTATGTTCCTTTGTGAAAATCATAACCTATCTCTCTTCTTTTCTTCCAGGGCTCTGGCTGATATCCTCAGACAGCAGGGACCCATCCCCATAGCACACTGTGAAAGAGAAACTATCTCAGCTATAGATACCTCCCCCAAAGACAACACACCAATCCGTACATCCTCCAAAAATCACTACACGCCAGTACGCACCTTCAAAAGCAACCCAGGTAAGCACTGCACATCTTTTTACTTAAATAGGTATATTTGGTGGAGCCTGATTGGAAAAGAAGTCAAAATAGAGCAGCAAAGCATATTTGGGTGCTGTGGTTCAGGGCACTGAGGACGCTTAAGAAGTTGCGGTTTCTGCATGCACTTCAAGGTCTTGTTGTAATGCCTCTTAAAGAAATGCAGGTGCTTTTGTTAAAGGAAGTTATTGTGTTGCAAGAACTTATTAATGTTCAATGAAAATGTTAAACTGAATATGGAGTACTATTCGGTTGTTTTATAATGGGTGGAGTTGAGGCATGATAAAGAAACAAATGAAAGCTTACAGAAATGCCTAAGTGGCAACACTGCAAAATTCAGTAGAGAAGAATGACCTGAATTTTGCTCCAAGCAGTGCCTTGAGCTCTTTGTTGTGTTTACTACCCACCTCCTGGGAAATAAGACACATTTTGTATCCTCCATTGCACGACCTGTTACGATCATATCGTATTTGTGTTGCTGTGCTGAGTGAAAAGCCCCAGTTCAGTCACAAGTCATTAAGCCTGATATGGGGTTCTCAAGATAATACTTTCCCACCTCTGGATTTTGGGAAGGCCAGAGAAGATGACCTTACAGGGGTAATAACTCTATGAGGGGCTGAGCCAGCTGAGCCCTTCTGACAAACTTTCCTTCCCAACTTTGTCCATGGGTTGTCTGATCATGCTTTCTTCAGCCATCTTTTGTACCTTGATCTTAAGGATTTGGATCTGTGGGAGACTAGCATCTGCTTAGACAGATTGATAACAGTCAATTTTGCAAATGGTCTAAAAAGGGAAAGCAGTTGGTTATTAGACTTGGCTTCCAAAAGGTGCAGTCTCCCAGGTTTTGCTGCAATAAAGGAAAGGCCAACCTACATATGGAATGTGTTGAACAAATATATTGAAATCCTGCAGCTGCTGGCTTTTAGTGAAAAGTAGGTGTGATAGAAGAAGTAGCAGAGAGAAAGAGACTGTGGGTCCCCCTCCACATACACCACTTTATTGCACAACTCCTTCCAAACTGCTTTCTCCTCTGTGGGGTTTGAGATGTGTGATTATGTATGCAAATTCATGTTTTAAATGCTGTGCTTATATGTTGGTTGACATCACAAGAAGAGGACAGCAAAATCTTGCCTGGTTGCCCTCACTGTTATTATTGTGGTCCTCCTAGCCTCACTGCAGGTGAGCTTAGTTCTTAGATAAAAGACCACCAGACAGAAGGAACTTCAGGTAGGGCTAAAAATCTATTCTGCATAAACTGTGGGAAACAACATCAAGTCAATTCTAGGGTTTTCTAGGTAGAGAATACTCTCCAGTAGTTTACTATTTCCTTTGTCTGGCGGTGCCCTGGTTCTGTACAACTTCCCATGACTACGCAGACTGGCTTTTCTGCCTGGAACCACAATGGGGAATCTAACTCCCAAATCTCTGAACCAGAAATGTAAAATGCTGAGCTATCGTTAGAACTGATAAATACTGGGTTAGACAGGCCACAGGTGTGCCTCAGTATAAGGCCATTTCAGACATTCCTGTGGCCGTGTGCAGGGAGTCTGAATGCACAGAGTCGGTTCCTCTCACCAGACTTTCCCCTCCAATGTGTGGATAGGAAAGAGTGATATAAATATTATTATAAATCATTAAGAGTTGTGTTCATTGCAATTGCAAGAAGGAGGAATTGCAAAAAGGAGGAATTGCAAAAAATGGCTAAATAGGTTTTTTATCAATTGCAGGATAACGTGAGAGTTGAGAATTCATTGATACTCATCTGAATGTGGATTTCAAGTGGGACTAGGTTGTCAAGGGGAGTAGATGGGGCTGATTGATCTAGGAGTAATTGAACGGGTGATTGGACATAGAGGAACTGAGTGAGCAAATGTGAATATATAAGGCCTGAGGTTCCCACATATAAAATTGTAGGTTTTTTCCAGGGTTTTTTTCAGACACTAATATAGTGTTTTTTTAAAAAAAGGAACTTCACTTTAAGAAGAAGAAGGGGGGAAGTGGGGGAGATCAATGAAACTTACCTGGAATATTTTATATCTATAAAAGCAGGTTTGGTTGTAGAAAGAAACACTGAGCTTTTTGACAAAGACAGTCACTTTTTCATGAGTCTTTAGCAAAGAAATCAGGCTGTGTTTAAATCTAGTTTCTTCATACATTTGCAGAGTTCACAATAGCAGAGTTCACAATATGGTAGAAAAATGTGATTGCTGGAACTATTGTTTTAGTTTGTCAATGACAACAGCTGTGGAACAAAGGGGAAGAATATGTGTACAGATTAGGGATTCTGCAAATATATGTGATTTTTGCTTCTCAGCACAAAAATTATATATCACCGATATAGATATATGTCTAAATAAAGCCAAACATTTTTGAATGATTTCTCTGGATTTGAAGGGAAGAAAGATGAAAGTTAGATGAACAGAATGGGAATACAAGAATAGTCAATTTGTGCTATGAATGAGGAGACATGATGAACCACAGTCATGGCCAACAGCAAATTTGTGTCAGTAGAATTTAGTATAAGTATATATCTGTTGTAGATTAGCATAGGTTGTGTTGGAAGCCAATTGATTGTGCACTAAGTATCCATGATACTAAGCAATCCTGAGGGATAAGACTGATGAACAAACAGAATTATTTAACTATGTTTTGGCTTGCATATTTCTGTATTTGCCATATCTTTCCAAATCAAAATAACTAAATGTTGCTCACTATAGCACATCTTAAAGTGTATAAGACCTCAAATAGATCCAGAAAAAATGATTGAAGCATTTTCTGTTTGTAGAATCAAAACAGCTTGCCTCCTATATTGGATCCAATCTTCATTCAAGTATGCAATCAAGTTTAAGAACCATCCAAGTTTGCCGTATTTTTCCAAACTAAATTACAAAATGCCATCTTACTATTGAACATCTTAAAATATATAAGACTTCTTAAACAATTTCAGAAATTTTTTGATTGAAGTGCTATTTCTCTGTTTATATACTGAAACATATTCTGAAGTGCTTCCTATATTAGATCCAGCATACTGTATATGTTTTATGGTTTTCCTTTCCTGCATAAAATTATCAGTCTCATTTTTTTTCTGAGCACACAGTATCTCTGTAGTTCTTACAATTATCTTGAAATATGTTATTATTTGTTGTTGGCATGTGCTGCCAAATTGTTTTCAACTTATTGTAACCCTAACAGAGTTTCAAGGCATATAAGATGTTTGAGGAATAATCTATCTTTGCCACCTCAACCTTCCCTATATAGCTGGGGAGAGATTTGAACCCTGGTGTCCTAACTGCTAATCCAGCACTCTATTTACTATTTATTTATTTAGTTTTCTATACCGCTTTTCTCATCCCAATGGGAGACTCAAAGCGGTTTACAACATTCACAGTAACCAATAACAAAGTACAATATAAATAAAGAACAATAATACTACACTGACTCTCAGACCAATTATTGACTTGCATTACAGATAGGGAAACAGCCAGCTTGTGCTTTTATGTCAGGCTTTAGATGTGGGGTAGAAACATAGTAGGTGTCTCATGGTAACTTTATACCAGATGCACAGTTCTGGGAGAAAGGCTGTAGCCCAGTGCTGAATCATACACTTTGTCCGGCCTGGAGGGGGAGAGCAGTGGTGCGGCAGTGCTTAAAATGCTGACACCACCCTCTACCACCACCAGACTCCTCTCGGCCACGCCAGCCTGGAGGGGGAGAGCGGCGGCGCGGCAGCGCTTACAACTCCACCCTCCACCACCACCAGACTCCCCTCAGCCAGCCTGGCCTGGAGAGGGGAGAACAGCTGTGCAGTGCGGCAGCACTTAAAACGCCAACACCACCCTCCTCCACCACTGGACTCCCCTGGTCCAGTCTGGAGGGGAGAGAACAGCTGCGTGGTACAGCAGCACTTAAAACGCCAACACCACCCTCCACCACCACCACCAGACTCCCCTTGGCTGGGCCGGCCTGGAGGGGGAGAGCAGCGGCACAGCAGTGCTTAAAACACCGACACTGCTCTCCACCACCACCGGACTCCCCTCAACTGGCCTGGCCTGGAGGGTGGGAGAGCAGCAGCGTGGCGCGGCAGTGCTTAAAATGTCAACGCCACCATCTACCATCACCACTGGACTCCCCTTGGCTGGGCTGGGCTGGAGGGGAAAAAACAGCTGTATGGTTTGGCAGGGCTCAAAAATGCCACCACTGCCCACCACTATCACTGGACTATCTCTCGGCTGATCCAGCCTGGAGAGTAATGGACAGAGTGGTTCAGGCTGAGTTTGTAATGTATTTCTGAGTTTTGCTTTTGAAATGTTTTGGTAATTACTTTATAATTGTAATTATGATATTGTAATTGTGATATTTTGTAACTGTGATATTGTAATTGTATTTATTGTAACTGCGATATTTTGCTTCTTTGTTAGCTGCCCAGAGTCACATTGCGAGTGGGGTGGCATACAAGTCGAAGAATTGAATTGAATTGAATTGTAGACAGTCCCAGGTTTTATCCCTGGCAGCTTTTGGAAGAAAAGGTCTTGTGGAACTGATGAGGGCAAAGAACTCAGCTTGAACTCATGGGGAATGGTTGTTATTTAAGAGTAGATAACAGCAGGTGAGATCAACAGATAGAATGACTTAATATTAAGACAGCTTCCCATGTTTCACCAAGAGCTTACCTTGGCTCATATCTCAGAGTTTTAACCACTAACTCAGTGGTAAGAGGTGGGAGATCTTTGGCATCTTTGTAGTCACCTATTTATTTGTAAATGCATTAGACCAGGGATTCTCAACCTGTGGCCTGTGGGCCGAATGCTGCCCGCAGCACCATTTCATGTGGCCCACCACCACCTCCACCACACCAGGAAGTGGCATGTGGTGGAGGAAGGGCAAAATGGCCGTCCGTTCCCTGAAGCTGTATGAGGGAGCATGACCCGCCCCCCAGCTTAAAAAGGTTGAGAACTCATGACATAGACTAGGCAGTTTTCGCAGGCTTCACAGACCAGATCTAATGCATAGCAATATCTGTTCCACCTCGTCAGAATCTAGAAACAAGTGCTAGTATCACACTACAATCTTACTGGCCAGACAAAATTGGATTTAGCTCCTCCTAGCCTTGCAAGCTTGAGTAGTTAAAGGTATGTGCCAGGCTTTTGGGCTTCTTGCCGTAGTCACATCATCCATTAGTGAGCAAGAAATCTAGGCAGGAGGCCATATTTATATAGCAAAACAGTTTCTGATAGCAGTAACAGAAAGGGGATTTAACCAATGGCTTCTTTAGAAACTGAAGTGTGCAATGAAGGAGCAGCTCAAGCACAGCAGTTATGAGGTAGGATGGGCAGGTATGTTTGTATGCCTATGCAGATGTGTGTGTGTGTGTGTGTGTGTGTGTGTGTGTGTACACATACAAGTGTGTGTTCACATGCATGCAGGATCAAAGATAGAATCAAAGAAACACTGAGTTGGAAGGGGCCTTTTAGACCTTCGAGTCCAACCCCCTGCTCAATGCGGTTCAGACATATCACCTTCCTATCATATTATGAAGCAATCACATGTACATGTAGTGTAAAGAAACCAGATTTCCCCTAATAATAATTTCATGTCAGAAATTATTCTGGGTTGAAAGGTTTTTTTGTGGAAGAAACTCTGCTCAGTGAATGCCCAAATGAGGTTCCTTCCATGTCCCCAAGAGCTGAGACAGAGACGGGCACTCTGGAGAACAGCCTCTTTTAACACCTCAGAAAATTACTTGAAAATCTTTCTCCTCACATGCAAGGCCAACTCTACTATTGTGCTGTGGTCAACTTACGTGGCAGATGCTAGGAGATGAGAACAAAGGGTTGGAGGAGAGACCTATTCTGTGCCCTCAACCTAATTTGTCTTCAGGTGTGGTGGAGGATACTCTTCATTGATGCTGAAGAAAGATACAGCTGTCAGTCCAGCTGGCTTTGGTATAGGGCCGTAGTGGTGAACCTTGGCACTCCAGCTGTTCTTGGATTTCAATTCCCAGAAGCCCTAATCAGCAGGTGTACTGACTTGGGCTTCTGGCAATTGAAGTCCAAGAACAGCTGGAGTGCCAAGGCTTGCCACCACAGGTATAGGGAATGAGAGAGGGTGTCACCTTATTTTCCTCAAGCAGCAAAACCTATTGGGCCACTCATGCTCCCAAAGGTGGCTGGAGGGGCAGTCAAGAAAGCAGAGACCAGCAGTGTCATGCAAAAAGCAGTTCATTTATAAGGCAAAACTTTTAATGTAAAGAAGCGAATGAGAAGATGCTGCTGAGCAGTTTAATTCTTAGGGCCAGTGGGCTCAGGAACATGGAGAGCATAAGTTTTTGATGGCTGCCTGACTCACTTACTCAGGGCTAAAACATATATTAGCAGCTAGGATTATGATGTGATAGGACAGTGATGGTGAACCTTGGCACTCCAGGTGTTCTTGAATTTCAATTTCCAGAAGCCCTGATCAGCAGGAGTCCTCACTTGGGCTTCTGGTAATTGAAGTCCAAGAACACTTGGAGTGCCCATGTTCACCATCACTGTGATAGGATATATGGATCAATAGCATTGAGCCAGATGGATTCATCTTAAATAGTGCAAAAAAGGAATTGGGTGGCAAAAAAGGCATTGGCCCACACAAGCAAAATAATTATCTGCAGCAGGGCTTTGCTGCTGTTCTGTGTCAACAAGTTCCCACTGATTTATGGCGATCCTATGTGTGAGGGATCTCTACAATGTCCTGTCATTAGCTGTCCAATTAAGCTCTTGCAAATTCAAGGCCATGGCATCCTTTATTAAGGTAATCCACTTTATATTTGGCCTTCCTCATTTCCTGATGCCATTAATGTTCCCTAGCATTATTGCCTTTTCCAGAGTATTTTGCCTTCTTATGATGTGTCCAAAGTATGACATCCTCAGTTTCATCTTTTTTTTACTAGAGAGATTTGAGACTTAATTTGATCTAGAAGTGATTTATTTATCTTTCTTGTGGTCCATTTTTTTCCTTTCCTAACTTTCTTCACTATCCAGTTGTCACATCTGTACATAGTAATTGGGATCCAATAGAATAGATAATCATAACACTGGTCTCCTTACACTTGGTGATCTTTTCTAGTTCCTTTATAGCTACCCTCCAAATTTGTCTTTCTCTTTCTTGAGTGTAGTCTAAATTTTGATTGATGATTGAACTAAAATAGAGAAAATCTTTAACTGCTTCAATTTTTTCATTGTGAACATTAGGGCTATAGTCATGGTTTTTGTTTTCTTAATGTTCAACTGCAGTCCTTCTTCTACCCTTTCTTCTTGCAACTTAGAAGTTATTTCACATCATTGTTGCTTCCTGCAAATACAATGGCATTATCTGCATATCTTTAATATTTCTTCTACCAATTTTCACTCTTTGTTTGCCTGAATCTAATCTAGCTTTCTGTATGCCATGATCTGCAAGTAGGGAGATAAATTTTAATTTAATTTGGACATTTAAATTCCACACTATATCTTACAATCTGAGGTCAATATACAGCAATTAAAACAATTCAATATTTTAAAACATTTAAAACTTTCAAAATTTATACATTTAATAAAAAGAATAACTACAAGGAAACCTCCAAAGCCCACTCACTACCTTAATCTCCCAAAAGTCTTGATAAAGATGTTTTAACTTGCTACCAAAATGAGGCTAGTGTTGGCACAAGTTGAAGATTTCATAACTGAGGTGCAATAACTGGATAGTGGATTTTTTTCTCCACAGCAGGATAAAGAGAATCCCCCCACCCCACCCGGGCCGGAATCTTAGGGATCTGCCAAATGTATTCCCTCAGTTATCCAGGTCCAAAGCCTTTATATCACAAGTTCCAAACCCAGCTACTGATGCCATTCCATCCAGCCCATCGCTGCTCCCAGAAGCACACACGTTTAGATCAGCTGTAAAATACGCATGCGCAAATGCGCCCACGTCTATCGTAAACGTGGATGTGGACACATTTATGGCAGCCAGAAATTATTCCACTTCTGGGAGCGTGGGCTGCCCCATGGTGTAAAAAGGTTGGCCACCCCTGCTTTATATAAAAGGGCTTTACAGGTAATCATCAATTGACAACCAATACAATTCTTTCAGAATGTTTGTTCTGTGGGTTCTGAAATTTGTTTCTGCTAGCAGTCTAGCTCCAACATATTGCACTCACTCTAGCATTTGTGTTGTATTAAAAGCTAGACCTACATAAAGTGCATTGCAGTAGTCTAGCCAGGAGTTAACCATGCATACACCTTTGTTTGATACCATTTTGTTTCTCCATACTTTGCCCTAACAGTAGTTTCTTGTCTAGACTGTACTTTATTCATCAGGACAATAAAGGTTTGAGGCATACCTATGTCTACTGCTGCTGCTGCTCAGTAGCTGCTTCCTAGGGTCACTCTACCCCATCACCCCATTGGATTCTCTTCTGCTGTTATGACCATTATATAATATTTGAAGACCATCATTTCTGAAGAGGGTGAATGCATCTTAAATTGGTGCCTCCCCTTTGAATATTTCACCTTGGATGATCCCTGCTATAAGTGTGCAGGCTCATAATGGAGTCTAGCCTCCTGACAGCATTGGTCTCAGCTTCCCTGACACATTCAAAACCTCCTCATCATGTTAAAGTTTGCATCCAAGGCCTGACAAATGTGGATTTGGATTTCTTCTGCTGATAAATCCGATTCCAAATATTGGCAATCCTAATGGCGATCAGCCATGAAGATTGTCCTGAGAATATAATGCAGTGGCCTTTCATCATCCTTCCGCATCGCAGCATGACACCCTATCCAGTTCCATGAGTCACTTTCTGGTCCTGAGCCATTTTGGCATGCAAAGTCCTCATCAGCCCCAGGATGATGAAGCTGCTGCCCTCCATCAAGAGGTATCCAGGTGGGATTTTAATCCATTTGGGGACCATCACCCTTCCTTGCGGACTTCTGCACCCAAAGTTGTTAGTCCTCAGGGTTGTCAGGTTAGTTAACCACCATCTGACGATCAGCATTGAGTCTCTGGCAATATGGTCTACTATATTACCATAGCAAGATAACCTGGCCAGACTTTGGATTTAGGGTTTATTAATTAGAGATAGTCTGTTGCAGATCCATTTGTACTTAGTAATTTTGTGCCCTTATTTACTGCACAGAATAGACACGATTTGGCTGTAAAGGCAATTCTGATAGAACAAGTGAGGTAAGAAGAGAGTGGAACAGAAAGAGTGGGTAAAGTCCCAGAGGTGTCTTCATTATAAAGGTCTCACCTAGAAGATTCTGACGAGAATGATTGCATTTCTGGTCCTTATATACTGTCAGAATGCCCCTTTTAACAGTTTTTCAGAAAGGCAGCCGTCTAACCTACATCTATTTCAGGAAAAACAAAAAAATAGAAGTCTTACATCACCTTTAAGTCTAACAGATCTATTTCACTGTGAGGTTTTATGGATATAATTCATTTCTTCTAAATGACTTTATTGGACTGTGTAGCCCTTTCAGATAAAATAACAACATAAATTTAATCCTTGGCTGTTTCATCACTAGGATTCCAATGAAGTATTATTTCCTATTTAGTGCTTTAAAGAGTGCTATTTAAATGAAGAGAAACAGCAGCAGCAAGAGGGCTTTGGAAAGAAACTGTAAGTCTCTTGGGGAAATTTGACTTGCATCACTGTCCTCAAGGTGCAGTTTGCCTTCTGAGGTTATATGCTAGCATGGTGCTAGGATCACCAAAGGATCTAAGCAAGCACTGCTCCACTTTCGATTTCTGCTGTTTTTCAGCACACATTTGTCAGGCCTTTGGCACCTTTGCCTCTGAAGAACAAAGTATTGATGCAGTTACAGATTTGAATGCAGGAAGCAACATGAGTTAGACCTCTGATTAGCTAGATATAGCTGGAGAAGGCTTTTAATAAACCATTTAAGTCAGGATGTTCTCAATGTGAACACACTCAAAGTGCTGTTTTCAGCAGTTCTTCTACCTGGGGGCATATTCTGATCACAGTTTGCATGCAAAATGAGAACAAAAGATGCCCTGGATCTTTGCGGGGGGGGGGGGGGGTGTAGGTTTTTTATGAACATGCCCAGCCAAATGGAGAGCAGCAGTGGAAATATTTTTCTTTTAATGTTCCTTGCACAAAAGTGAAGAGACTTTGAAACCTGTTGTTTCAAGGGGAAAGTGTAAGGAGAACAAAGGCCATTATCCCACTACCACATGTCTCGTTCCACCTGATAGAGACCTGCACCCATCCAGGAAGCCAGCACAAACACTTTTTGCTGCTTCAGAGTACTCTACATATGGTTCTGTCCAAGGCTAGATAAATCTATGATAGGTTTCAATCACTGACTGTTTATGCTTAAAAACCAGCCAGATCAGGTAGGAAGAGCAATGTAAATTAGCAAAATGTAGCATTGCCAATCTTAACCTATAAATCCAAGGGTTAACTGTTGGAACTGGCTATAGGTTGCTATGCCTCGCCCTACTTGCCTGCACTCACCCTTCGTGCACATGGCCGATCTGTGTACGCAGGTCAACGAAGGATTGAGAAAACCGGCAGTGGGGCAACAGCCCCACAAATGCGAAGAAAGGGAAACAACTTCACTTCCCAACATTCCTTGTGCCGTGCCAGAGCCAATCAGGCTGAGAGGCTCTCGCACGGCGCAGCGTTCGGAAATGCGCTGCAGCCAATCAAAAGCAAAGCATTTTCAAAAAACGCAGCACAAACACAAAGCACCAACCCATAACTACAAGCCCCATGAGCGCGCAGAACGCTGAGGAAGCCGGCACCCAAAAAATAAAACAAAAACACCGGGAGAGCAAGTCCGCCAAGCCGCGAGGAACAAAGCCCCCCTCCCCAACGACGCCTGAAGCTCCTAATCGGAGTTTCCCCTTTAATATCACTGGGTGGGTGGGGGGTGTTGTGCTCCCCCTCTCTACTGGCTCCCCTGGGGTTGAGAGGGTGGGGGGGACAAAAGGAGTCTGTCACCCCCACCCTCCTGACCTCAGGGGACCCGGCAGAGAGGAGATTCCCTCCCCCCCACACACACGCCCCATATTAAAGAGAAGAAACCAAGTGGTTACTTCTCTTTAAAAACGGAGTTGGGGGGGAAATCCCCCTCTCTACTGGCTCCCCTGGGGTTGAGAGGGTGGGGGGATAAAAGGAGTCTGCTCCCCCACCCTCCTCACCCCAGGGGACCCGGCAGAGAGGGGATTCCCTCCCCCCACACACACACGCCCCATGTTAAAGAGAAGTGGTTTCTTCTCTTTAAAAACGGAGTTGGGGGGGGAATCCCCCTCTCTACTGGCTCCCCTGGGGTTGAGAGGGTGGGGGGGACAAAAGGAGTCTGCTCCCCCACCTTCCTCACCCCAGGGGACCCGGCAGAGAGGGGATTCCCTCCCCCCACACACACGCCCCATGTTAAAGAGAAGTGGTTTCTTCTCTTTAAAAACGGAGTTGGGGGGGAAATCCCCCTCTCTACTGGCTCCCCTGGGGTTGAGAGGGTTGGGGGACAAAAGGAGTCTGTCTCCCCCACCCTCCTCACCCCAGGGGACCTGGCAGAGAGGGGATTCCCTCCCCCCCCACACACACACCCCATGTTAAAGAGAAGTGGTTTCTTCTCTTTAAAAACGGAGTTGGGGGGGAAATCCCCCTCTCTACTGGCTCCCCTGGGGTTGAGAGGGTGGGGGGACAAAAGGAGTCTGTCTCCCCCACCCTCCTGACCTCAGGGGACCTGGCAGAGAGGGGATTCCCTCCCCCACACACACACACAAGCCCCATGTTAAAGAGAAGAAACCAAGTGGTTACTTCTCTTTAAAAACGGAGTTGGGGGGGAATCCCCCTCTCTACTGGCTCCCCTGGGGTTCAGAGGGTGGGGGGACCAAAGGAGTCTGTCTGAGAGGGGATCCCCCCCCCAGGACACCAAAAACACAAAAACAAACAATCAAAAACATTCAAAAAATACACAAAAACAAACAAAAATAACACCAAAAAAGTAAACAACAACAAACATTTCCAAATACACCCAGCCCCCAGCCAAACACCACAAAATCCAACCACCAACACCACCCCAAATAAAGAAAAACAGCTAACTCACCACCACACGACCTCATACCACAACGACTGGAAAAGAAATGAATAAAGAAAGAGACTACTTGCTGGAAGAAGCTCCACCCAGAGGCCACGAGAGAAAAAACAGTCAAAATACAAGATAACCCCTACCAGCAGCACTTGCTTCCCACAATAACAAAAAAACAAAAACAAAAACAAAAAGACACAATAGCCCCACACAAAAGGCCCAAGAGTTTTTCGAAAAAGTATATCATCCTTTATTTTTTTTTCATCCACAAAACCAAAACACCAAACAAAACTCATCACAGTTTAAAACAGGCCATCAAAATTTTTTTTGTATAAATAAAAATTTTAAAAATTTCAAATGTAGATTAACCTCTTCTTTACAAACATTAACAACAACAACAACAACAACAACAACAACTTTCCAACACCATTTAAAACAGCCCGGCAACGCCGGGCAACCTTTGCTAGTAAAGAAATAAAGCAGGGGTGCCCAAACTACAGCCCATGGGATGTCACCATCTGGCCCAGGGGCCACATTGCCACTGACACTGGAAGTGGCATGCTGCCGCCTGAAGTTTTAATTTTAATTTGATTTAATAATTTTAATTTTATAGTCATACTTATATATGCCGCCCACTCAGGTAGAACCCAACTCAGGGCAGCATTACAGCAAATTCTAAAAACATATAAAAACACTTAAAAACCCCATATCCCACCCACCCATCCCACCCACTATAAAAGAGGGTTCTTAATTGTTTTGCCTAAATCGCCCAAAAAACACACCGAAACGTGGTGGAAACATGCCTAATTTTTTTTGAAAACAGCGTAAAAATGCTCCCCCCTCATGCCTTCCTCCATGGGAAGTGGTGGGGGGTGGGGGGAAAGCCTGAAAATGCACTGCACATTCATGCACCTGCACCGCCAGCACCGCCACCGATGCCGATGCCAGGAGGAACCATGTGACCGGCCCACTCAGCTTTTTGAGGGGGCATGTTCAGGCTCCTGGCAGGAAAAGTTTGGGCACCCCTGAAATAAAGGAACTGGAATACTCGCACCATCATATGCTGAAGTCCAGGGGTTGCCAAACTATGGCCCACAGCCTGGCCCTGGCCCTCAGTGCCAAATCATTCAGCCCGTGTTGCCCTCCCCACAAAACAGAAGCAGACATATCCTGCATATGCACAAAGCGTTGTCGTAAATGCACCGATGGCTGTCGTGAACACGTTTTACAATGCGAGGAACCACATGACTGGCCCGCTCAACCACGTGACCAGCCTGCAATGCAAAAAGTTTTGGAATCCCTGCTGTAGTCGATATAATAAGTACAACGTCTTCTGGTACAATCAGGTTTTATTTGAAGAAAAATAGTTCTGGACCAGATGCAAAAATAGAACAAAAGTAACATTTTTTTTACTTTTCCCCTTTCCCTGGTCAAAACAAGAAAGGTCTAACTACATTTTCCCTGTTTTAGCCAGTTAATCCACCAGATTACATCTTTCTACTGTTTACTCACAAGCAAGTATAAGCACTCTCTTTTCTTCTCCTGATAAGTACATGCGAACATAATAATATTCATGGTGTTTCTGCTTCTACATTCTAATATAACAAAACCCATTTTTCATCTTTCATTCCACCTCTTCCTGTATGTTAACCAATAAGACTTCACTTTCATTGTTCATCATACCTACTTCTGTCCTCACAGTTTCAGCTTATTTTGACTATCTTTAAAAGGAAACAAATTAGCACCTGGCTTTGAAGGACACATTCCCAGACTTTCTGAACAGACCCACTCAGGGAGCAAAAAACCAGTGACCATCTTAGCTGACTTTGATGTAGGCAGATTGAATGCACACGAGCCAGCAAGCAGGCTAAACGCTACTTTATTGTAACATGGTCAAGCTGTACATGAGGCAATGGCAGAGCCTTGAATTTGAATTTGAACAGTACATTTGAATTTGGCCCATAGGCACACCATTGGTTACAGTCTTGTGACGTCCTTCTGATGTGATGCATACCTAAGATAGTTTCACCTGTGGTGGGAAGGTTTCCCATGGTAGTTACCCATTGGAGGAATTGGAGCCATGTGACGTTCCGCCAGCTGCGCTGCCGGCAAGCAGCTGAACTGCATGTATACACAACATTCCTCCCCCCTAGGATGGGACGAAGTCCCTCAACCATTGTGGGGGCCAGCAGTCGCGCTGCAGCCGGTCGTTCGATTCAGCGCTGCTGCCGCCTCTGGACCCTGCGCCTGTGCTGCCCAAATCCTCTCCCCGGGGGAGAGGGAGGGTCCCATCAAACCCCGGCAAGGACAGGGCTGGGGTATCTACAAGCTGGGGAGGATGGGGGGACCTTTGGGACAACTCAAACCCCACTGCTATCTCAGACGAGTGGGGGAACACTCAGAGAAACTCCCCCCATCCTGTAATAGAAAATCAAAGTGGGGGTGTGCTGCTCCGGGTTGGGTGACGGTCTCCTGGTGGTTTATGCCTCCTGCTATGCTGAGTCCTGTATTACCCCCTTGGGTTACATGGGTGGGGGGTGACCCTAACGCTGATTCGTCAAAATACCCGCTTTCCCCCATGGCTTCTGTGACTCTTCTCCTAAGCTGATCGGCATGCTTCCGCCACAACAAACCCATCTCCATCTTCACTTGGTATGTTACGGGTCTGGTTTGTTCCACCATGTCCCTCCCCAGGTACCCATGCTGGCCCTGAGGTTGTGTAATTCCTGCAGTACACTGGGTTGCCCGCCCCGAACACTTTCCTTTGTTCTACTGCCACATTCGTGCCTCTATCCTCCACCCTGGATGGATCTAAATGGTCAAACAATGTTGTGGGTCTCCTCCGCATCAGAATCTCTGCGGGGGACTGCCCCGACGCAAGCAACAAAGGAGGAATTTGCAGAGCTGTAGCTCCAGATCCCCTGGACCCATCCTCTGCAGTGCCTTTTTTGTTGTGCGGACCTAGCGCTCTACTTGGCCATTTGTGGCAGGGTGAAACGGTGCGGAGGTTATGTGCCTTATCACATTCTGTTTCAGGAATGCCTGGAATTCAGTGGACGTGAATGTGGTTGCGTTATCCGAAATTAACACGTTGGGCAGGCCAAAACAAGTGAACAGCCTCCTCAGCTGTTTGATTGTGGCTGCGGAGGATGTGTTGTGCACTGGGATGACCTCCAGCCACTTTGAGAATGCATCAACCACTAGCAAGAACATTGTTCCCCGGAAAGGCCCCGCAAAGTCCATGTGAACCCTTGACCATGGCCTGCGGGCTGTGTGCCACTCCCTGGGGGGTAATCTGTGCTCCTCAGGGCGTGAGCATTGGCAGTTCTCACACGCGCCCACCAACTGCTCGATGTCCCTGTCTACGTTGGGCCACCAGAAATAGCTCCTTGCCAGAGCTTTCAACTTTACGATCCCCGGGTGGCTCGTGTGGAGCAAATGGAGCACCTTGGTTTGAAAAATCTTGGGGATCACCACCCTCTGGCCCCAGAGGAGGCATCCTCTCTCGAGCAAAAGTTCGAAAGGTTTCCTAAAAAATGCGGCAAGTTTCTCAGATGGGGACGTTGTGGGCCAGCCCTTCTTTACCCATGCCACAACCTGGGACAGAACCTTGTCTTTCGCAGTTGCCCTGGCAATATCCGAAGGCACGATGGGCGGCGAGTCGAGAGGTTTGATGAGTAGCACCTGGTGGTCTTGCTCGACCTCGCACTCGGGTTCCCCCAGCTCAGGAAGGGGAGACCTGGAAATGTGCGTCCGCATGCGCGATGTCTTTCCCTGGGTGGTGTACCAACGTGAACTAGTACGCATTTAAGAAAATCACCCACTGTTGCATTCATGGGGACAGGATCTGGGGAGTGGCCTTGACCGTTATGAAAATTCCCAGGAGGGGCTTGTGGTCTGTGACAATGGTGAACTCCCTCCCATACAAGAAGTCATGGAACTTCTTTGTCCCTGCGATGATCGCGAGGGGTTCCCTGTCTGTCTGGGCATAGTTGCACTCTGCTTTTGAGAGGGATCTCGAGTAGAACGCTATTGGTGCCTCCCTCCCATTCTCGAGCACGTGGCAGAGTACGCCCCCCCCCCACATCGGTGAGGCATCACACACAAGCACCATGGGTTTCCTGGGGTTGAAATGAGTTAATATCGCCTCGGAAGAGAGGAGCCGCTTTAACTCATTGAATGCCCACTCCTGACCTTCCCCCCACCACCAGACTGCATCTTTCTTTAGCAGACGGTGAAGGGGCTCTGCCACGGATGCCTTCTGTGGGAGAAACAAGTGGTAGAAGTTAAGGAGTCCTAAGAAAGACTGCAACTCCAGTTTTGCGGCTGATCTGGGGGCGTTCTGCACTGCCGCAACCTTGGATTTCGATGGCTTCACCCTGTCGGGGGTGATCCAAAACCCCAGAAACTCAACCTCATTTGCATAGAACACACATTTGTCCTTTCTCAGGTGTAGCACAGCCCTCTCGAACACTGATAATACCATCTGGGCTTATTCTAACTCATTCCCAGCTGTCATCAAAATGTCATCAAAATATGGTAGAACCCCGAGGAGACCCTTAAGCAGTCATTCGATGAGCGCCTGAAATATTCCGGGGGCTGAGTTCACACCGAACTGGAGGCGTGTCACCTTAAATGCACCCTTATGCGTAACTATCGTCTGGGCAGCTGCCGCCGCAGGTGTAACCATTAGCTGTTGATAAGCCTGTGCTAAATCCAATTTTGCAAAAGCATTTACCCACGTGTAACGTGGCCAGCAAATGGCTAACTACCAGCACCGGGTAGGTGTTGGGGCGAATGGCCTTATTGATTGTACATTTGTAGTCAGCACAAATCCTAACCTCCCCGTTGGATTTCATAGCAGTAACAATCAGTGTTTCCCACTCTGTGGTGTCCACCGGAACCAAAATCCCCTGACCCACCAGTTTGTCCAGTTCCGCTTCAATTTTGTCCTTTAGTGCAAAAGGCACTCTTCACGGCTTGAGCCGCATGGGGCGAACGGAAGGGTCTAAATCAAAGTCCACCGGGGGCCCCCTGTACTTCCCAAGTCCTTTTTCAAAAACAGCGGGGTGTGCATTGCACACATCCTGAAAGGGGTCAGCCTGGATGACGTTGATGCCGGTTAATGCAATGCCCAATGGTTCTAACCCCCCCTTTAGCACCACCAGGGGCAGCTTCCTTGTGAAGTTCTTGAACCGGACGGTGAAGTCTCCCACCACCAGGATGGGAATGTAGTTACCATGAACGTCCCACAAGTTCGTTCTGAGGGCTTTGGGCGGTCCATAGGGGGTATTCACAAGAACTCTGTCTGTGAGACTATGGAATAGGCAGTCCCTGAATCCAACTCCATATTTACCTGAACCCCCTGCAACAGTACCTTCACAAAAAATCGGGTGTGTCGGTCCGACACACGTCTCACCATGGTGTCCCCAGTGTAGACTTTGACGATGGCCTCGTCCTTTCGTCCATAGTGGCTGGTCCGGTCAGGGTCTTGTTTCCTGCGTTGCCTGCATACCTTTGCGATGTGCCCCAGCCGTCTGCAGTTGTGGCACTCTGCTTTTCTGAATGGGCATTTCTTCTGGTCCTATGAGCCCCTGCACCCCTCGCAGTGCCGGCTTGCTTCAGCGGTGTCTCAGTCTCGCCTTTTGGGTGCCCTTTTCCTCACTTTTTGGACCTCTGGTTCACTCTCACCGGATCCCGAGGAGGACGTTGCGGCAACTGCTGCAGCTTTCAACTCTCGTGCACATGGTGACGAACAGCTGTGGGCTTGCACTGTGGACGAGCTTCCCGGGACTGCGGACCTCGTCCTGCATGCCGGTACTCTGTCCCTTACTGCCTCAGCAGCTTGTGCAGCTCGCAGGACCTGTTCGAACGTGATGTCCTAGTCTCGGGATAACAATTTCCGCTGAGCCTCTTCATCCCACAGTCTGAGTAGGAGATGGTCTCGCAATGCCTCGGCCAGGGTGGCTCCCCACCGACATGGAACAGCCGCTAGCCTCAGCACGGCTACGTACTCAGCCACAGTCTCTCCAGGCCGTTGGTCCCGCCGGCTGAACGCCATTCTCGCTGGGAAAACAGACACTTATGGGCGAAAATGTGCCCACAGAGCAGCTAGGATTTCAGCCAGTGGTACCTTCTTGAGTGCCCTTGGCATCAGGAGGTTCCTCACCAGTTCCAGGGTTGGCAGCCCATACTGGGCCAGTAGACAGACTCGCTTTTGGGCTTCACCCTCAATCTTCTCAACATCCATTGTGTAGAGGAATTGTTCCTTGTAGAGGTCCCATGACTCCGGCGTGGAGATGTTGAACGGAGATAGGGTAACCCTGTGGGACGCCATAATCCCACCTTTGTTGCCAATTTGATGTAGGCAGATTGAATGCACATGAGCCGGCAGGCGGGCTATGCACTACTTTATTGTAACATGGTGACGTTCCACCAGCTGCGCTACTGGCAAGCAGCTGAACTGCATGTACACACAACACTGACTAAAAGCAAAGGTTCCATTTTGATTCATTACAGGAAGAAAAGAGAAGGGGTCTCTTTTGGTATGAAGACACAAATGGACCAAATCATCAGAGCAAAAACAAAACTCTGCCCCCACCCCACCCCAGTGTGTGTGTGCAAAGTCGCTAAAATGAGGATATCTGCAATTTAATATGGGTGTAAATCTCAGTCATGTTTTCATTATATATTTGCTTCAGGGCTGGATGAAAATTAATTTAATCCACAGTTGATCTGTACTGTGACCATTGGAAAGAAAAACATAAGTAGCAGTGCAAAGGTATCCTAGTGGCTCTTTGTGTATTCAACAAATTGTACCATTTTAAGGAGAAAATATTGATCACATTTGCAGACCTCCATGAATTATAGATGGGGGTCTTTGGAAATCTCTGTATTTTATTCAGAAAGCAACCCTGCAAGCTTAGAGTGAATGTTTTGCCCAGTATTGTATATAGATTCCATGGCTAAACAGAAATTTGAACTTGTATTTCTCTCATTCAAGTTCCAACCCTCTAGCATTCTCCAGCATCAGTTCTCTGCTGTATCTGGGTTGTTCTGGTCTATATTTTTTGCCATCACTCTCCCTTTCTTTCTAGTTGATGTAAATCAGTGGTTCCGAGCTTGGGCCCCACGCCCCACAGGAGGACTTCATTTCCCAGAAGTCTAAGTCAGTACATTGGCTGATCATTGCTTTGGGGAATTGACTTAGGCTTCTGGAAATTAAAGTTCAAAAACCAAAGGTTGGGTAACACTGATCTAAATGCTTATCCTACTGTAAAAAGTGATGCATTTACCCAGTAGACACGTGAGCTACCTTATTCTTAGCTAAGTACTGTACATAATTGCAAAGTTGTGTAGTTTTGTTTTAGAGAGTCTATAGGATTACACTGTTGTTGTATTGTGAGAGTGCACAAGTGTGCTCCTGCTGCTTTCAAAATGGCAGTCTAAGTAGTTGGTAAACCAGCCCACACGTCCGTTACCCCTTTCTCAGTTTCCAAGGGAGTTTTGATGGTCAGTGTGGAGCTCACAAAGTCTGAGGATGCCCTTTTAAGGCATGGGATAATCTTCTGTTGGCTCTATATGCTGGATTTGTTTATGTTTCCCCAGCACTTGATGGAGCAGATGTTAAGAAAACACAAGAACTACTGGTGTGGACTTGAAATGCGATCTGGGGAAGCCCTTGGGGAGCCTTGAGAAATTTTTTAAAAAGCAAATATATATATAATGGATGTTTTAAAAAAACAGACAGAATGGAATGCAGAAGATTTATACACCATGATAAACCTATGCTAGAATAAGGCATCATGAAGAGGGATAGCAACAATAAGGTTTTTGAGATTTTCTTCTTTTTGTTGTTCAGTCGCACAGTCGATTCCGACCCTTTGTGACCCCATAGACCATTGCCCACCAGGCACCTCTGGCCTCCACCATCCTTCTCAATCCGCCCAGCTCTGTTCCCTTTGTGTCAACAATACCATCTAGCCATCTAATTTTCTGCCACACCCTTCTTCTTTTGCCCTTAACCTTTCCCAGCAGCAAGTCTATCCAGACTTATGGTAACCTTGCTCAGTTTTCTAGGTAGAGAGTTCTCGGAAGTCGTTTACCATTCCTTCTTCTGGCAGTGCTCTGTTTCTGCTTGCACAAGGCTACACAGACTATCTCATTTCCACAGTGGAAGAATAAAAAATATTCTTAGACAATAATAATACAGTCTGGCCAGGTTATCCTTCTATGATAATAGAGTAGACCATACTGCCAGCCGGCGATTCAACACTTAGTGTCAAGGGGTGGTTAACTAACCTGACAACCTTGAGGACTAATGGCCTTGGGTGGCAAAGTCCTCAAGGAAGGGTGATGGTCCCCAAGTGGATTAAATCTCACTTGAATCCATCTTGACAGAGGACAGCAGCTTCATCTATACTGGTATGGGGCCAATGAGGACTTTGTGTGCCAAAAGGGCCCAGGACCAGAAAGTGACTTGCAGAACTGGATCAGTGGTATGAGTGTCATGCTGCGATGGGGAAGGCAAATGGAAAGCCACTACATTATATTGCTCCCAGGACAATTTTCATGGCTGATCAAAATGAGGATAGCCAACATTCATAATTGGATATGGCCCGTAGAGAAAAAGATGAAGACAATAATAGAGAAGAGGGACTAAGCTGTTAGTAGGTGGATGTGGAGAGCATTAATACTGAAGAGAAAGCAGAAATGTACAACATGTAACATTTTATATTTAGAAGGGCACCAAATTTAGATGAGGCATTTTCTGTTCTCTCAAAAACAAGCAAAGTGAGTAAGTACCAGCTGTATACCAGCTAGATTTTTGTTATTTAATATTGGCTTTATGGAAGCAATTGTTGTTATTAGTGGTGGATATCCTGGCTATCTAGCAGCCCTCATTATCAACCCCTTGATCCCAATCTCCAATCTCCACCTGCATCTAAAAGACTCAAAGCTATTGATGTCATAGCAGCTTGCACAATAAGCCATAGGTGTCTAAATCTTGAGATTATTCTCAGAATCATAAGAGCTAAAAACCATTTAAGGTGGAATTGGATAGTTTGTTTTGTATTTGGCTTACTGTGACCCTGCACTATGCACTGTTCAATCATCTCGGTGGATCAGTGTAGTGATTTCCCACATGAAAAAACACAACTTTTCTTGCCCATTTAGTGCTACGTTGTCAGCCCACAGTAGTCTATATATACTGATCTATAATGTATCTTTCCATTCCAAACTGGATGGTGCCTTTGCTTATAATTTTCCTCCTGCTCAAGATACAGTATAGTCTCAGAAAGAGGAAAGCCCCTCCACAGTGGAGTAGGCAAAGTGTTTAATTTTAATGTCTGATATGTTTAAGATGCTTACACAGATGTTGACCCCAGAAGCTGCCTTTGATGGCTTCAAGGATTCCACAAGCACTGGGAATGGCATATATGGCAGGGTGCCCCAAAAGGTGAAACTTCTGTTGGAGGTTCAGAAAGGGCTTTGGCATTGGGATTCAGCAGGTTTGCCCCAGTTCGCCAGAACCGGTAGCAGAAATTCTGGCTGGACCTGCCCATCCAAGTTTTGAAATAAAGTAGTCCTAATTCGGGTGCAACCCAGGGCTTTCCCCTGGCCACGCCCACAGAGTACATAGTAAATTTTTTTGAATCCCACCACTAGGCCTTAGGGACAACTCTGACACCAACTTGCCTGAATTCCAGGTGGGAAATGGACCAGCCTACCCTAAACAATCCATGGAGAGCGGACTTCATGCCCGTCTGGATAGGCTCATAGTTGAAGAGTGATTTTACTAGTTCTGCTTCCTCAATGAATGTACATGCCTGAGCAGTGATTTGATCCCAGGCTTCCTGAGTCTTAGACCTTTGCTCCATCCACTATACAACACTGAGTATCTTGGGATATCCCCTAAATCAAATGGATTGCTCATCTGTTCACATCAAAGAACACAAATGCTCTAAGCTGTCAGGCAGGTAATTTAATTTCCCTCTCCCAAGTGTCATTACTTCCTTTGCTCTCTCACCCTTCCTAACAGCATTTTCCTTCCTCAAGGAAAACAAATAAATCTTGACCATAGTCATGGAGGGGAAAGGGGAGGCAGGTTTGGTAACACAGGGAAAGGGGCAGGAGAGAGGGGAAAGGCAGCCAAAAGCAGGAGGAAAAGGTTTAGCAGAGGCTCGGTGGGCTCTCTATTTGGCAGTAGACAATGTTCTCTGTGTTGCCCATGTAAGTTACTGCTTTTGTGTTGAAGTGACAGGTTTTGCATTTAATGAAAATGATCCATTGAAGATAAATAGGAAGAGTTGCCTCCTGTGAAAGTGCAGGAATACCATTAATTTTTAAATGATTGCATACTCGGGAAATCTATTAATTTAGGGCACAGCCAGCTTCATGGGAGTCTCCCTTGCTTCAGGTGCGGTGCCTTAAAGCACAGCTGTCAGTAGAATAGGGAAGGCAGCATGAATGTATTTGTCCTTCTCCAGGGTGGGGTGGGGGCTGTTCATCTTCCCAGAGTCTGTTACTCCTCATCTCTCATGGCAGAGTGGCTGGGATGCTGTTTCAGTAGTTTTATGCCACTTTGCAGGAAGTAGCTGTTTAGAACAAACATGCCTTCAAAAGCCTCACGCAAAATAAAAATATAGAGGCAGGGAAGTGTGAACAAGGAGCACCATTTAACATGTTGACATCACTATACATGTCTAACGCAGTTGATGCCATTTGGAATGCCTAGCAGACGTGATTCTGTTTGCTTTGTAAAGCTCTCTTGATTCACCCACAGTGCAACACTGAGAAGTCAGCCCATACATCATATAGTATTGCCTTTCTGCAGTTTACTGTGCAGTATTTTACAACAGTTTTTCCCCACCCGGGTGACCTGCAGGTGTGATGATACTCAATGTGAGTAGCTCTAAAAGGGGATTGGATACTTTCCATTGAGGATATTTCCTTCCATCAAAGAGACAGTGGGCTCCTACTGGTGTGCAGCTGTTCTCATGTCCTGCTTGTGAGCTTCCCTTTGGAAATATGGCGACCAAATGTTTTTCCTTTGGCCTTAAATTTTTTGGACTATGGCTCATGACGTCCAAGCCAGAACAGATAATATGGATTGCCCAGTACCAGGCTAAGGGTGGTTATTTTACAAGTATGTGGTCAAATCTTTATTCATCTTGCCCTGGCCTTAGGGAGGAATTTAGTATTCATTCTACTGAACATGATCCCAAAGCTATGAAGTCTGACATCATATCATCCACAATGTTATCAGAAAATTGGGGGTTACTATGGTAACAGTATATCACACACACACACACACACACACACACACACACACACACACACACACACACACACACACACACACACACACACACACACACGGGATACTAATAAAAGTAGAAAGAAAGTGAGCAAAAGGCTTAAGAATATAGATTTGCTTTGAAACAAAACATCACAGTGGAATTCTGTTGGCTGTGTGCAAATGGCAGAGAGGCAAATGGGCTTTGCTGGCAGGATGAAACGGAGAGAGTAGTGTATAAAAAGGAAAGCTTTGAGAGAGGAAAAAGAAGTCTTGTGTTCTGCTCAGTTGGGGCCATTGTTGGGTATTGGACTGGCAGTGTGTATGGGGATGGGAGAGAAAGAGGCGGGGCGGGGGGGGGTGTGTGCCTGAGTGAGTCCCGGGTGCTCACTCATTGCACAAAATGTTCCATCCCTTACAGGCTCACAGAAGAAGAAATGGTTTGTATGTGCAGTGCAGCCTCCAAGTGTCAGAACTGGATGCTAATTCCGATCTCTCCCCAGGAGTGAATTTGAATGAGTCTGTACCTTCCAGGATAGAGTGGGGGAAGGCAGGAAAAGGCAAGGGATGGGTGGTGAGGGGGAACCTGCACCCAAATGGTAGGCAATTTCTTCAGGATGAGTTCAGGATTTTTTGCTGCCTAATAGGCTGCCTTCTTTGGCGCTGTATATCTTCCTCTATGCTGTGGTAAACACTTTGAAAAGTGCTGCTTCAGCATTCTCCTATCGGTGTCCACTTCCCTAAATTCTGCCTGCTAGGATGGCCATGTGCCTCACCTCACAGTGGACAGCCCTCTTATCTCAAAGGCTGTCAAAGAACAGTCCTCTGTTTGAAGATGTCTGCTGTTTAAAGTCCTCTGTTGAAAGAGCATAAATGGGAACAAGGCCTTCAAGTTGCCCTTCAAAATACAGCATATTAAGCAGGAGCACAGGTTGCCCACTTACAAGCAATTTTCTTCATTATGGTAAGGCATATTACGTCTCTAGCTAACTACACTAAAAATTTCTGAATTTGCATCTGTACATGTCCTTTGGCACACAGGCAATTTTGATTCAAATTGGTGTCCTATTTCACCATGTCTTTCCATAATGAGTAAGCAGGCCACCCTACGACCTCTACATCTTGCTGCACAGTAGGGCCAGATGTCTAATTCTTCTGTACCACCTGGGTATGGATAATTTGCTTGTGTAATTTTACAGAAATCTTCTTTTATTCATCCAGAATCTGTGTGCAAAATCTAGTTGCTGTTAATGGCAATATAGATAGAGTTTTCTTCCAGGGGTAAAATATAGTTTGTGTGGGTTTTCGGGATGGGACGGGACAGGGGGACCAAACTAAGGATGAGGATTACAGACTTCCAAATGCTTGAAGGAACCTTCAGGAGTGTTTGCTTTTGATGGAAAATTAGCAAAGGAGACTAGTTCTATTGTGGTTTGATGGCAACACACTAATGAAGGAATGACAAGTGGCACTGGGAAGCTGAAATAGCTCAGAAGCCCCTGGAGCCACATTGCTCTTTCCCGCTTATTACCATCGCCTTTCAGGACAGAAATACCCACATCTCTCTTTAGCAATGGCTTTCTGGCAAGTGAAATAACCAGAAGGAACAATCTGTGGCCCTGGGGGCGGCTTCTGAACCCGGGGCCAGGACTGAACTACATGCCTGTTGGCCTGTGGGTTTTGCAGAGGAGGCTGAATTTCTCTATTTTGGGTCTTAGAGGAACAGTTCTCATCTGTATTCATACTATCACACTGCTTATGCACCGCCTACTCCATAGCCCTTATGGCTTTTCCAGCTTTAGTTTGAGCATGTCACCAGTTATAAAATGCACCGTCTATACATGCTGTCTTCTCCTTACTCACAATGGGATGGCATTGGGCATGGTAAACAGAAGCTGTACCTTGGAGAAGTGGGTTGTGTTTTTGGGGTGGGGAGGAGGAAGAGACTGCAGGGTAACAAAAGCAGACACTTTCTCTTTCTTTCAGATAGAGCAGGAGTGCCCAAACTTTTCGGGCTGTGAGCCGGTCACATGGTTCAAAGGTGCCCAAACTATGGCCCGGGGGCCAGATCCAGAGATAGAGTCTGAGTAGGCAATACATTCACTCGGTCAATTCTGCTGCTTTTCAATATTTTACTACCTAGTGTAAGACATGGAGTGGAAATGATAATGAAATTCATCACACCAGCTTTCAGAAATCTAAATACTGGCATGCTACAGCTACCCACATGACTGCCAAGACACGGTCACTATTTGAATGTGTCATGTGGATTGCAAGTAAGGAAGCTTAATTTAACATAATTCACAAACTTAGTGGAATGGCAGTGCGATATTTTATCTAACAATCCACTGTTGTTGTTCTTTGCTTTCTTAAGAAGAAGTCATAAACAAGGCAATGTATACTGTATATGTGTGGGAAAGAGAATGAAAAAAAATCAGTAATAAGATTTATTGGATTTAACCCAGGTTTTCTATGAATCAAATTAGCACACAGTGAATTCCTCTTGTGTCATAACACCAGGAAGCATCTTGGATAATTTTCACAATGAGTTTTTGTGGATGAATCAGGTTTTCTTGAACCGTCTTACTATGTTAAGAGGAAGAGTGTTTCAAGAATGCTAAAAATGTTGATCCCAATTTATACAAATATCTGCTAACATGCCATTTTAATATTTTTACAGGTATATTGGATTCATAAGAGCAATCTATACTTGACACAACAAGCATACCCATGGGGGTGTTTACAGCAGAAAACGTAACCAAGGGTCTTTCTGTAGACCGATTTCTGCATGTCCATGTGAAAGGGTGAAGGACAGTCAGGGGTCTTAGCATGCAACCACTACTTGACCTGGAATATTTACAAATGAAAATCTGTGTTGCACATTTTATATTGTTTACTGCTCCTGCCTGTATGTAACAAGAATTGTCCATGCACCATGAAAGAAATTGCTAATTCAGAATTGGAGATAGTAACTATTTTAGGAAATATATTTTGCTTTGTGCAGGAGTAGGAAGCAGCACATGACAAAACTCTTCCATATGTGCTGCTGCACTCATCTTTTACTAGCCAGTCTTCTTTTTGTCTTCTCTGAATGGCGTTCTTTTTCTCTTTGCCTAACTGGGATTTTTCTGCTTTCTCTTTTTATACTGACTGTGCTATTTCTTCTCTTTTCTATATTCCTACATCATGACCTAATTCCCTTTCCATATAATTATTGTTTGCTCAGGGCTGCTTTCCTACTGTGAGAGGCTATCTCTGATGTGTTGGATAGCAAATGCCCAGCAATGGAAGGTTTACTTGGCTAGTAAATGACCTAAGAGGAAACTTGGTTATGTTTTATAGGTTTTTAAATTTTGAATAAACTCAAGGCCAGAACTTCCCTTTTTTGGACTATAAGCCCCTAAATCAGGAGGTGTTCCCAACCTATGGTCCATGGGTCAGACCCAGCCCATATGGCCTGTGTTGCCTCTGCAACACCTGGAAGTGGAAGCGGACGCATTTACATCAGCCGTAAAACATGCCCATGCATTTGTAAACGTGCCTGCAGCTGTCGTAAATGCAGAAGCGGGTGCATTTATGACAGCAGTAAATGCATCTACTTCCTGGGGGGTATGGTCTGGCCTGCTCATCTGACCAGGGGGCATGGTCAGGCCCATGGCATAAAAAGATTGAGAATCCCTGCCCTAAATCCTCTGAGTTGGCTGAAGTGATTCTGGTAACTACAGTCCACAAAAAGTAACTTTTCTAAACTATTCTCAAGACACAGGGGAAGAAATAACACGCCCATTTTATTAGCTTTTAGGCTACATAGGCAAAAACCCAGCTGGGATTTCACCAAAATGTGTTCTTGTGGAATAAGCTCTGTCTGACCAGTATTGTCTCTCCAGCATTTTAGAGAAAGTAAAGCATTTGGTTTGGTACTTTGGTTGGTACTACAGTCTAATCATTGCAGAGGACAGAAATGTGCTGTGTGATCAGGATGTGAGGTCTCACTTAAATCTAATTCCTGTAACTGTGACATGCTGCCATTGTCCATCCGGTGATAACCACAGTGCTGAGTACCAGAGTCTGCAAAGTCACTCTATTCATTGGTTTTACCTATTTGCTGCATTTACTGGTTCAGATGCTGTTACAAATTCTTTGGGCTGAGATTGCAGATGCAACCAGTTATGGGATGTCTATAGCCATGATGGCAAACCTTAGCACTCCAGGTGTTCTTGGACTTCAATTTCCAGAAGCCCAAGTCCCCATGAATACACATGAATGGGTTTGCTGCGATTCATCCCGCCTGTACAGCACATTTTACTTCCGCTTCCTGGAGCGAAGAGGATGGTGCGGGCCGGATGAATTGCAGCAAACCTATTCGTGTGGATTCATGGGGGCTTGGGCTTCTGGGAATTGAAGTCCAAGAACATCTGGAGTGCCAAGGCTCACCATCACGGGTCTATAGTAAGTGGAACATGCCAAGGTAGCTGAAATTCCCAAACCTTTGGTCTTATACAGATGTGGGTGTGTGTGGGTGTGTGCACATCATTAAGAGCTATAGCCTCCATTTGTGGTAGTTGGCCTATGCTGTAGTCTTCCCATCCCCTTCTTTTAGTTCCTCATCTTTCCTTCTCTCACATGCAGCCACTTGTCACTTCTCTCTCGCTTATATATTGAACCCCTGTCATGTTTCTTACTACAGCTTCTACTTTCACTCAAACACAAGGCTACCGATCCATTCATCAGCCCACATTCTTTGTCATATCATGGGAACTCAGAAGTCACCCCTGTCCTCTCTCTGGCACCTCTTCTTTGGTTTATGAGCAAGAGGAGGAGGGAAAGAGAGCAAAGTTAAGGGCAGATTTCTCTTGGACTGTCTCTTTGAAATGTCAGGAGTGACAAATGAAAAACCGGAAAGCTTCTGATAGCTCTTATGCCACAGTTTGAATAAATCCAACCCAGAAGAAATGTGCAACCCCTGAAGATACATCTTGTTATGAGGAGTAACATAACAAGATGGGAGAGAGTAGACCACTGAGGAAGCCCTGGTTGTCTCTGAGTGGGAGAAGAGAAGCTCTGGAAAGAGCCTCTTTGCTGCCTCTGCTTTCATCTCCCCTTTCTGGCTTTGTACTGTTTAGAAATTACAGAGAATGTCCTAAGAAATGATGAATTAATTATACTATGGAACTCAGCTCACTACTCCCCCCCCCCCCGCCTCTTACCCCCCTTTTATTTTCTTGCCTTAGCTTATCTGCTTTGGAGTTCTGGTTTTGTAAGAGCGGAGGTGATCATCAGTGAGCTCTGGAGATAAGGGATGAGTGATGGTTGGTGGCTGAATGCTGCACAGCAGGAGGCAATAAAACACCAGGAATGGGCAAGCAAAGGCAGAACAAGGCTGGCCCCTAAAAAGTCTAGTAAGGACAACTCTTTTTTTAAAAATGCTCTTAAATAGCATTGTGGAAAGATCTAAAAGTGTTTTGTTGAAATCCAAGACTCAATCCAGTAGAGAAAGCACCGGCCAGAAGTAGAACTCAGGTTGAGCTTTATCCCAGCATATAGAAGAAATGGTGAGGCTGGCTTGTATTCAATAATTTAACTACTAACCATAGAGAACAAGGCTCTGCCTTTCAGGTGACTGAGTAATCTGATAGATAAAAGGGTTGAGAACTCCATCCATCTCCTTCATTTATCTTGGCATGTAACTGGATCACCAAAGGCAGGAATATTATCCTCCTCTGCTGTAGAAATACAAAATTTAGCAATGATCCTTTTTTGGATTAACTCATGGGGGAATTGTATTCTAAACAAGAACTTCACCAAGCTCTGCAGCAGGCTTCTAGAGGAGGAATAGGGCTGACTGCCACTGCACTTCCAGGGCCCAATGTGATAGCAAAGGAACGGCTAGCTTTTGTGGGTTTATTCACACAACTGGATTAGAGGTCAGAATTGTTTTTCAGGGTGAAACTGAGAGGACTGACAAGAATCAGTTTGATAAGATGAAGGGGATAGTCTAGCAAATCCTGGGCCAGAAGGTGACAAAGGCTTGCACATCTTAATAGAAAAATGTCATTGCAATGAAAGGTTTCTGGTTAGGGGAAGGAAGAATCTAAAAGCTGAATTAGGATGGAGATGAAAGTGGTTCTTTTTACGAAATATCCACCCGATGCACATTTGTGATGTTGTTACATATTCACATTTGAGTGTCTGTATGGCATGTCAACGAGAAATCATTGTGTGAGAAGTTCATATGAGTAAGTACTCCTACCTTCACTTTGAACTATAACCTATGGCACACATGCCAGAGGTGGCACTTGGAGCCCTCTCTATGGGCACCCATGCGGTTGCCCCACACAGAGTTTGTCAGCTCCTCTGCCCAGCAGCCCGATGGGAGGGTTTCCTTCCTCCTCTGTTGCCGTGTTGGCACTTGCGATAAATAAGTGGGGTTTGGGTTGCAGTTCGGGCACTCGGTCTCTAAAAGGTTCGCCATCACTGAACTAGGACTGGAGAGATTGTCTCTCTGTCATTGTACTATCATTATTCTGGGAACATATCGTCATCCTGAAGATACTATTTTGTGAAGAGAGAAGACCATATTCGGTTTGTTCTGAAAACTGTAAGAAGGGCAAAGGCAGGACTCCACAACCTTTCAGATAAAAATATTTACTCTACCAATATTTGATGTAGACCTAAGTAAAGGTTGAGATGAGGAGTAGGCAGTCTGCCTGAGATGTACAATTGCACATGAAGAGAAGAAATTTTATTCATAAGAATGCCTTTTTAATTTTACAAAAACCAGTCAGGTGGCATTTGGGACATCTAGTTAGGCACTGGGATAAGATTGCCTCAACATTGTGATTAATAGTAATTATTTGTCAAACTGTGCATGAACCCATATCTATTTTGTTTAGGACAGTTGGCTAGTAATAGCATCAAGGATCTAAATATAAAAACTGGATCCTAACTGGACATGTTTCTGTGCCTCTGGGGCATAGTTTATATAGATCAGTGTGGTTGCCATTTACTAGTATCTAGTTGTTACCTTGGTGTGACAACATTTAGCAGACTCTCTCATGTGGCATCATTACCAACCATGTCTTACTTTCTTTAGAAAATACTGGATCTCATAACCATGGATTTCAGAATCAATTACAAATCATCTTGTGATCCAGATTATAAACAGAGTTTCAGCCTTTTCTCCAGTCCCATTCTTAATGCAGGAAGTCTAGAGTTGGAACATTCTTACCAGTTGGCTATGCAGTCTCTCTTTGATGATTTCCTGTGAGGAAGAGCCCCCTGCCCAAAGAAATCAGTTCCATTGTTGAACATTCTTGGAGATGCTTTTCATAAATCTGTCCTTTGGTAAGTAAATCCTCTTAGATGTAGTGTTGGCCTCTAGGATAGTAGAAAGCAGGTTTTTCCTCTCTTCTGTGTAACTGCTTTTCCAGTATTTAAAGAGAAATACTGTACTTCCATAGAATGCAAGCGCGGCGCCAAAATGGCCGCCGCGCTCTTTGCGGGCCCCTCCCACCGGACTTGGACATCCGGGTAGTTAGGGGGTGTGGCCAGCACCCTTTAAAAGGGGTGGCCACGAGGCAGCCGCGCTGCCATTTTGCGAAGCGACGGAGAGGAGAAGTTTTTCCCCAATCGCTCCGTTGCTCTTCCCTTTAGCCGGGAAGCCTCTTTTGGGCAGCAGTTTCTTCTTCGCTTCTTTTCTTCGGCTTCCCAACGATTTGCGGCAATGCCTTCCAAAAAGAAGGCGATGGTGAACGCGGTTCGCCCTTCAAGGAGGCGCCAGCCGGGTCGGAGGACCGCGACTGCGCCCCCTCAGCAGGCCCCCTTTCCGGAGGCGCCCACCGGGACCGGCGGGATGGGGTCGATTGCTCCCTGGCCTGAGGCTGGGCAGCCTCAGCCCGGCCCTGCAGGGGCTGCGGCCCCCGGCCCGCAATTAGCAGCCACCGGCCCGGGCCTGGCGCATAACCAGGCTGGGCCTTTGGGCCTTGGCATGCAGCTTCCAGCGGTGGGCTTTAACCAAGGGGGCTGGCTGGGTTCCCTTCCCTGGCAGGGCATGCCCCCGGCCCCTCTGGGGCCGGTGGTTGGGGCATGGCCGTATTCGGGCCCCGGGGTCCAGAGACCTGGCCCGGCGCCAGCGACCGGTGGGCCGGCCGGCCCTTTGCCCCCCATCAGTGTTGGGGGCTATGTGAACGTTGATGCCCTACTGGCCCACGTAGCGGCCCTGGAGGCATCTTTAGGGATAGTTAATCCATCCGGGGCACCTTTTGGTTTACAGGTCAACTCAGCGTCTGCCGGTCCTCGGCAGGCGGCCGAACGGGTTGAGCTGCCTGGGGCAAGTAGGTCGGCGCCAGCCGCGGCCTCGCAGCTCCCCACGCAGCAGATGCCGCCAGCAGGTAGTGGTCAGGCCCCATCTACGAGCTCGGTTGCGGTCGCGAGCTCCGACGCCCGCAGTGGGCCGGAACCCCCGGTGGGGGCGGCCCATGGGGGTGCAACTTGTGAGTATACGGTCCAAGCTAGTGCACCCACACCACAACCCACAACGGGGGGAGGTTTACAGTGGCCGTGGCCTCGCCTGGCTGGGGCGGCGGGTCAGCCGCCGCCGGCCCATCCGGGAACGGCTCCAACACTCCAAGGCCTCTCTTGGGGCGGGGCACCCTGTCTTGCAGGGAACTTACTGGGGGTGGCGGGGCTGGTCCAGGCTCCTTTCATGGTGCCCAGCACTGTCAATGTGCCGGTGTCGGCCTTGCCGACAGCAGGTTATTCGTTACCCCTCGGGGATCACCTGGCCCAGGCCACCAAGGAAAAGATCTGGCGGGGGGAGTATGTGGACATTTTCTCCCTCTTGAATAGAGAACCCACCAAAGAGGAGAGGGAGGGGCAGGAAGAGAAGGACAAGGAGCAGTCTCGTCGACGTAAGCCGCCACGCACGTGGGCCAACCGGTTACCCGCGTACCTTATATACATGGCGGTGTACCTCGGGCCCGGCCTGACCTGGCAATTCCGATGGTCCAGTATTTGGACAACATATACCGGGCGATGGTTGATTTCCCTGGCCCGTCGTGGTTGGCTTACGACGAGGAATTCCGTATGAGAGTGCCCCTACACCCAGAGATGAGGTGGGATGAGCCCTGCCAGAAGCTGTGGCTTCTGTACATGACCCCCACGCGCCCTGCGCCAGGGGAGAGGTACCATTGTGGACATGCGGTCCAGCGAGCTGCTCCAGCCCAGGCACCCTGCCAGGTGGCGGGGCAGGGGGTTCCAGCCCGCCTGCTGTGTTGGAGCTTCTCGGCCAATGGTGCGTGCAACAGGAAGCAGTGCCGATACAGGCACGAGTGTCCCTCTTGTGCTGGCCCCCATGCCGCCTCCGCGTGTCCTAGGGCAGGCAGACTGCGGGGCAGGGGTAGAGGTGGACAGGGAGCGGGCAGAACTGCCGCGGAGGGAGCTGGTCAAGCAAAAGGCCCCCTCCCCAATTAATGTGGATATGCTGGAGCGTTGGCTCACGATGTACCCGAGGAGGGCAGACGCAGCTTACCTGCTTGAGGGTTTCCAGCAGGGGTTTCACATTCCTTTCACATGGGACAGGTCCCCTCAAGATGCACCCAACCTGTTATCACTCAGGGGAAGGGAGGAGGTGGCTGCCACAAGCATTGCTAAGGAGGTTGCTGCTGGCAGAGTCGCTGGCCCTTTCCCTGTCCCACCATTTCCCAATCTCAAGGTTTCCCCGTTGGGGTTAGTGCCCAAGAAGTCACCGGGGGAGTTCCGTTTGATACACCACTTGTCTTACCCGGCTGGCCGTTCGGTCAACGATGCTATCCCTGACGACCTTTGTTCGGTCAGGTATACATCTTTTGACCAGGCCCTGCGCATGGTGCGCTCATGTGGTCCGGGTGCACTACTGGCTAAGTGCGACATTAAGTCCGCGTTCCGTCTCCTGCCAGTGCACCCGGGCGACTTTGAGTTGCTGGGTTTCAAGTTCCGGGGTGAATTTTATTTCGACAAGGCCATGCCTTTTGGCTGCTCCATTTCATGCTCGGCATTTGAGCGCTTCAGCACCTTCCTGCAATGGGCCTTTGTTCGCAGGTCAGGGTCCCGGTCTGTAGCCCACTACCTCGATGATTTCTTATTCGGGGGTGAACGGGGCTGGGACACATGCACGCGTCTCCTAAATACATTTCAGATGCTAATGAAGGGACTCGGTGTCCCTTTAGCGCCCGAAAAGACCGAGGGCCCTTCAACCAAGCTCACATTCCTGGGGGTGGAGATTGACACGGTTGTGCAAGCATCCAGGTTACCTGTTGATAAGGTTTCACGGATCGTTGCACTCATTTTGGACTTGCTGGCAAAACGCAAGGTGTCCCTTCGGGAGCTCCAGCTGTTACATGGTCACCTCAATTTTGCTTGCAGGGTCGTCGCACCTGGCAGAGCATTTGCTCGATGCTTGTGCGACGCCATGACTGGCTTGGCCAGGCCCCACCACAGGGTCCGACTGAACAAGGGCATGAGGGCTGATATGCTCATCTGGCTTCAGTTCCTGAGGGAATTCAATGGGGTGTCATTTTGGAGGTCCGACCTTTTGGTTTCCCCTCGTTTTCAGGTTCAGTCGAATGCATCAGGGTCCCTGGGTTATGGGATTTACTTCGAAGGGAAGTGGGCCTACGGCAGATGGCCGCCAGCCTGGTGGGGCACGGATCGTTTGCGCGATCTCACGTACCTGGAATTTTTCCCCATTCTGGGAGCTTTGATGCTATGGGGCGAGGAGTGGGCCAATTCGGTCGTCCATTTCTGGTGTGACAATGCGGCAGTTGTCCACATTGTCAACTCACAGACGTCAAAATCTCCCAGGGTTATGGAACTGGTTCGCCAGTTTGTGTTGCGCAGCCTACGCCTCAATGTGCTTTTTAGGGCCAGACATGTTCCAGGTATTAATAATGATATTGCTGACGCTTTGTCCCGTCTGCAGATCCCCCGGTTCCGTGCCTTGGCCCTGGACGCAGAGGAATTTCCCTCGCCGCTCCCGGACGAGATATGGACGCTTGGCAAGGAGAGGTGAACCGGGCGATCGGCATGTCGCTCGCCCCCCGCACGCGTAAGGCGTATAACCATGCATTCAGTTCATTCAGGGCCTTTTGTGCCCAATCACGGCTGCCTGAAAGTTGGCCCATCCCAGTGGCTCACGTCCTCCAATTTATGGTTTGCTTACATGCCCAGGGCTTAGCCCCCCGCACCATAGCATCCAGGCTGTCAGCGCTGGCATTCATGGTCAAGGTGGGTGGTTTTGCTGACAGCACAAATGATTTTCGCATACGACATGTTTTGGAAGGGTGGGCGCGGGAACGTGGGTGCAGCCCGGACGACCGCCACCCTATTTCTCCAGGGGTACTTACCCACCTTGCACGGGGTTGGCATGACCTGTGTTTCGACAGGTATGAGGCAACCCTGTTTCACGCGGCTACTACAGTGGCCTTTTTTGGGGCGCTCCGCATCAGTGAGCTGGTGCTACTGTCTAAGGCGGATGCGAGTCGTAGGGCACTGGAACTCGAAGATGTCTATGTTTCCAATGATTGGGCTCAGCTGAGGATACGCTCCTCTAAGGTTGATCAGCACGGTGTAGGCAGTGGTGTAAGACTGGTACAATGTTCCATGGCAGACATCTGTCCAGTTGGTGCCCTACAGGAGTTCCTTGCACTATGTGGTACGCACTCTGGCCCGTTTTTCTTTCACCAAGATGGGTCTCCCCTTATTAAATTTCAATTTTGGAAGGTGACCGGTAAGGCACTAGCCAGTGTTGGCCTCCCTGGGGCTCATTACGGCACCCATTCATTCAGGATAGGGGCGGCTTCCACCGCAGCGGCGTTTGGGTACTCTGGGGCTGAAATACGCAACATGGGAAGGTGGGGATCACGATGTTTGCAGTTGTATGTTCGCCCTCTTCAACAGTGAGTACCAGTTAAGTCACTGCCCTGTTTCCTTTTTTCCTTGACAGACCCTGGGTGTCGTCTTACACCGGTGACAGTATGGCTGGTGGGCCACAGCTATGTGTACAGGGCAGCGCAGTTTGCTGCGGTGACAGAGTGGGGACCCCGACTGGGACTGGGTGCATCCGCAAGTCTCAGGTGGTACGGTAAGCGCGGAATGTTATGGCGGGAACTGTTGCCATTCCTTTTCTCCATCAGGGATGCTGACCCGCCTGATGTCCTGATTATACACCTCGGGGGTAATGATTTGGGACAGGTCACGGGCCTATCGCTGAAGCATGCGATTTGCGGTGACCTGGCCTACTTGCATTATGTGTGGCCTGCCACAACCCTACTTTGGTCGGACATGATACCGCGGCACGCTTAACCTCCAGGCCCTTGGTCGGGCTCGGCGCTCGGTGAACAGGGCTATTGCCCGGTTCTTTATGGACAAGGGTTGGGGGCGCGTCATACGACACCCCACCATCAGTCTCCAAAATTATGAGCTTTACACAGGGGATGGGGTCCATCTGTCGCCGGGAGGTATGGACCTCTTGTTGGGAGATTGGCGAGCAGGCCTGTTGACCGAGCTGACGGTCCGGGGGGGGGGGCGGTGAGCCTTTATTGAAGCCTCCCCGTGTGGCGGGTAGCACTGGTAAGGTAAACATTTATGACCCACAGGTATCCGGCAGGTTCGCAATTGACTGGACAACACTAGACAGGCACAAGTTGGTTAACGTTGTCCGGTCAACGATGAACCAGGCAATGGGGTGATGGCACGAGCTAGGCAGCATGCATCACCCCGTTATTTTACGGATACGCGTCAGAGGGTGGGGTCAGTAGTTAGATTATTAACTACGGTCAACAATTTGTTTGTTGTCAACAAACAAATTGATACAAATGGATACATTGTAACCAATTGCCGTTGGCAATTTTAGGTGGAACCTTACCAGTGTTACTTCGGCCTGCTTGCCTTAAGAATTATAATTGGTTGAATACCAATAGAAATTTGTAATTCGGACTAGGGCATGAATCAATAAATGTGGCCCAATGCCGTTATCCACTTTTACCAGTGTCTGAGTCCTTTATTGGGGGGTGCGCCTGCAAAGGGATCTTGGCATGTAGCTATGACAGCCATCTTCCAATGAAGCATCCATGTCTGATGATAATGGCACGGTATAAGTTATGATGAACCTATGAAGTAATTCATGGAAGCAACTTATTCCCTTCATTTGTTTTGCTCTGAATGTCCTTAAAGAGAAACTTTGTGAGTCTGGACTTTTCAACTCTTAATGTTTTGAAGCCAACACAGATTTTTTTTGTCTGGCATCCCACGTAGTATTTTCATCGTAGATGAAACATCTTTCCCACAATCTTTTCTGGGTTCTCTTATATAGGGAAACTTCCTTTTACTGTGGATGGCAGCACAAGCCATGTTTTCAGATCACAGCTTTTGGTCCTGCAAGGAAAAGACAGGTGAATTCTTCATGAGTGGCCTTGTCGTGCGTGGGCCCTGAAAAGGAGTCAAACAGATTGTAAACAAGAAGAATATGCCACAGGCACATAGTTTTGATGGTATCAGAGGCACTGAGGGAGGGAGTTCTGTGCTGTTTCTCTCTGTGAACGCAAGAGGGCACAATGCAAGCTCTAATTACCCACATTACCTCCTTATATTTCTGAAGGATCCTCCCCCCCCCCCCCAAAAAAAAAACTTCCTCCCATGTTCTTGCAGCTTTGGTGGTGGTAGTGGTGGTGTTGGTGGTGGTGGGGAAAACTCACCAGTGGTTGTTCCATGTTTTTTTATTAGTCATCACTACATACCTTCAGTTTGTATCATCGAGCCTTTGACTTGTCTCTGCTTTTAAGTTAAACAAACTGATGCCCTTGCCTGTTGCAAAAGCCCTGAGCTGCTCCTGCATATGCTCTGTTTACATCTGTTCTCATGCTTACAATGCTCTGATGTCCTGCTAAATTGATGAGTGACATCCTAGCATGTTTGCCATCTGCTACTTTGAAATGCACATGGCATGCAGAGGTATATAATCACACACCTCATTTCCTAAAAGGAAAGCATTAAGACTCATCATTGGGTGCAGAAATTTATGACAATTTCCAAAGGCAAGGTCGTATTTTTCTTTCAGGTGCAAGATTTCCTTCCTGTAGCATTTCCTATTAAGCATGCCAGTTCTTTCCCAACTTCTAACTGGGCAAGCACCAAGATGACCTCTAGAGATCATTCCCTGTAGCTTAGTTCTTTCCTTCATGAGCTAGGGCACAAGTTGGTACTAAGGTTCCCCCCTCATTTTATAAAGTGAGGTACTTCTTATGCAATTTCACTGCCTTCTGGCTCTGAGGACCTCATCAACATCTAATAATTGACAAGTTCAAATGACAAATGAAATTTTAAGAGGAGAAAAAAATAAGCTACTGTATTAGCAAATGATAGGAAAACATTTGCAAGAGAAGGAGTAATCTGCTCAGGGGGTGATTTAGTTGTGCCAGATTTGGAATTAAAGTTTTACTGTATCCTTCCAGGAAGCCCCTATGTATCTGATATAGCCTTTAGCTAGCAAAAGCCCTACTGTAATTTCTCACCTTGATTAACTGGCTTCCAGTCAATCTGTAGCTCATATGATGGCATTAGGCATGTGCCTATTCTACTTCTTTGCCTCAAGAGGGAGTTAAAACTCTGAAGTAGCACATCTCCTGCCAACCTAGCAGTTCGAAAGCAAGATATTGCAAGTAGATAAATAGGGACCACTTCGGTGGGAAGGTAACAGAGTTCCGTGCACTCCGGTGTCTAGACATGCCTGCCACATGACCACAGAAACGTCTGCAGAAGCAGACAGCGCTGGCTCTTTGGCTTTGAAACAGAGATGAGCACTGAACCCTAGAGTCGCATGAAACTGGCTTTCGAGCAAGGGCAACCTTTACCTTTACCTTTAGCACATCTGTGGGTTGAACTGAATGATCTTACTGGTACTTTTCAGGTTTTCAATTCTGTTTACACTCTCCTCTTCCATTTGTAGACCTTACATCAGGGGTTTCCAACCTTTTTACGCTGTGACCCCGACCACACCCCTGGTGCGGGCTGGACAATGTCTCCCAGAAGTGGAAGCATTTACGGCTGTCATAAATGTGCCCCCTCCCGCATTTACAACAGCCGTGGGTACATTTATGCATGCGCATTTTACGGCTGACATAAATGCGTTCACTTCCACTTCTATGTGCGGCGGCGGCGAGCCACATGAAATGGAGATGCAAGTGGGGTCCGGCCCATGGGCCATAGGTTGGGAACCCCTGCCTTACATGCAAGAAATGGCTAAAGTGATTGTATCAGCTTGATACATTCTTTCCTATCCAGCCCATCGGGAAGTTTGTTTTATTTGTAAGGATGTCATCAGAAGGTCGGTATAACTCTGCAGGTTTTTCATTCATTTTGTTCCACAATTGTAGACTCAGATTAGCCTCCTGCTGCACATGTGCAGCAGCTCATAACAATATTCCTCCATGTGGTACTATCACTGTTTTACTATTCATCTCACCTTTCTTTATGTTTCATCACTCCTCCTACAAACAGGAGCATGACAGATAACGATGACTCCTTCAATGGGACTGCAGCTTGGCAAAGCAAATTACATACTCTGTATTACATTTCTGAGCAGTTGTAGTATCCCTAATGGGTTACTACTACATGGCCGTTTTCAAAGTCACAGTGGCTGGCAACTGCCATGATCAACAGGACTACCCCCAGTTCAGGCACATTGATTCTCTGGTTTGATCAGAGGACATCTTGCGTAGACTAGAAAGTAGGTGGACACTGTGAGATGGAGTCTCTTTAAGGCAGTTCATAGAAATTACTAGTGCTTTGCTACAGTCCCCCAAGAAGCAGGTAGGATGCTTTAGAGGTGGTTATTTATTTCCTGCTTCTACCTCCTCAAATCAAAGGAAGTGGTGAAAGGAAAACTGCACTACCATTAAATTCTTCTGTGTATTCCTACAGATTGCTTGTAAAAAGACACCACTCTCCCATTCCTCCCACAACAGCTTGGTTTACGGAAATCAACAGGTGGAGGTTTTTAATAACATGTCACCAGCTCACTTCTGCCAAGCAAATGGCCATTAAAGGTCTAGCAGTAGAGACTGGTTCAGAATTTGGTAATCTTATATGTCTCAGTCTTTCCCCCCATTTTATTATTTGGTATAATTTCCTCTGTCTCTCCCTAGCTACACCGTTAAGGGATCATGCCCTTGTGCTACAAATGTAAATATTGACTGCTTTAGGGCAGGCACTGTGGACGCATCATTGTTTTTGTTTAGAATCTCAGCAGCCTGAGGCACCAGGACAGTTAAGCAGGTGAAATATGGGAAGCCATTTCGTTGCCCAAAGCCACAATCAAGTTGATTTCTTCTATTCAAACACCCCTTAAGGGTGAATGCATTTCTTAGGGTACAGTGGCTTAGTGGTAAAGACACTGAACTTAATGGCCAGAAGACTGGCAAGTCAACAGTTTGATACCTGAGTAATGTATGACGGAGCGAGCTCCCATCGTCTGTCCCAGTTCCTGCCAACCTAGCAGTTCGAAAGGAAGAAATTGCACATAGATAAATAGGAACCGCTTTGGTGGGATAGGTAACAGTGTTCCGTGAGCTCATGCCTGCCACATGACCATGGAAAAGTTTGCAGACGCAAACAGTGCTGGCTCTTGGGCTGTAAACGGAGAATGACTGGTGTTCGAGCAAGGGAGACCTTTACTATCTCTAACTTACTTGGTTCTGGAGTTCAAAAAATCCACAGCCTGGAGTTTACTTGGAGGATGTGTGTGTGTGTGTGTGTGTGTGTGTGTGTGTGTGTGTGTGTGTGTGTGTGTGTGTGTGTGTGTGTGTGTGTGTGTGTGTGTGTGTGTGTGTGTGTGTGTGCAAATACTAAGAAGACTGGTCAGTATGATCTTTTCATACAAATGATAGGTAAGGATCGCAGCTCCTCAGTCACCCGTGATTCTCTAGCAGGGAAATGCTCTTTCCCTTTGTTGCTGCAGCTTTGGGATAAGCGACATCTCACCCTTTTCATTGTTGCTGTTTGGGGTGGGTGTTAGTGATGGAGTAATGCAAATGAGGATAGGACTCCTGCACCTTTAATAATTACACGACAAGCTGTAACACCTGCTGAAATTCCCTCTGCTACACAACAAGAGCCCTCTCTGTTTTTGCCTCTGGCTACCCTAAGGATAGTTTCTTCTTAGTAGGATCCCTTAGTAAAGGGATGGGGGGAGCTAACTTCTTGATGTTATAAGTGTTTCTTTGATCTGTGCATGGGGCTTATATAATATTGCATTAAATCAGCATAGATACGTTTGTTGGAATCAATCACACACATCCATGTACATTAGTTCCAGCTAATTATAGGCCGGTCTCCAACCTCCCTTTTTTAGGGAAGGTATTGGAGAAGGTGGTGATGTGGCAGTTCCAGGGGGTCCTGGATGAAGCGGATTATCTGGACCCCCTTCAATCAGGTTTCAGGCCTGGATATGGTACAGAGACGGCATTAGTCGCACTGGTTGATGATCTCTTGCGGGAGTGGGACGGGGGTCATCCATCTGACCTGGCTCTTCTGGATCTCTCGGCGGCTTTCGATACCATTGACCACGGTATCCTTCTGGAATGGCTCAAAGGTTTGGGGATCCAGGGCACTGTGCTGTCCTGTTTTTCCTCATTTCTGGAGGGCCGTACCCAGTCGGTGTGGTTGGAGAGTGAGAGGTGCCTCAGGGCTTGGTGCCTCAGGGCTTGGTGCCTCAGGGCTTGGTGCTCTCTCCTCTCCTATTTAGCATATACATGAAGCCGTTGGGTGAGGTTATCCGTTCCCATGGGGTAAGGCATCATCAGTATGCTGATGGTACCCAGTTATATATCTCAGCCCATGGGGACCCCAGTGATGCAGTCAATATCCTATCCAAATGTCAGGAAGCGGTTGGGGTCTGGATGGGGGACAATGGGCTACAATTGAATCCCTCTAAGACTGAGTGGCTTTGGATGGGGGGACTCGTGTTATCCAGGGAGCTGCCAACTTTGGTCTTGGATGGGGCTGTTTTGCCCCAGACAGACCCGGTACGCAACTTAGGGGTCCTCCTGGATTCGGGGCTGCTACTTGCAGATCATCCGTCAGTTATGTTCGCTCCTGGACCGGGACTCCCTGCTCATGGTCACACATGCTCTGGTCACCTCCAGGCTAGATTATTGCAATGCGCCCTACATGGGGCTGCCCTTGACAACCATTCGGAGGTTGCAGTTGGTCCAGAATGCAGCAGCCCAGGTGGTGATGGGGCACGGGCGTTATGCCCGTGCCTCACCATTACTTCGAGGGAGCTGCACTGGTTACCAGTTTGCCTCCAGGTGCAATTCAAGGTGCTGGTTTTGACCTTTAAAGCCCTTCATGGTAGTGGGCCAGGATACCTAAAAGACCGCATCGTCCCAAGAGTGTCTGCCCATCCAACCAGAGAGGAACGGAGGGGCTCCCTTATTGTCCCATCTGCCAGAGGGGCTCGTCTCTCTGGCACATGAAGGAGGGCCTTTTCCATGTCCACACCGGCTTTGTGGAACCTCCTACCAGTAGAGCTGCGGGAGCAGACGGAGCTGCTACCTTTTAGAAAAGACCTAAAAACCTGGTTGGCGGGACAGGTGTGGGACCCAGATGGAAGGATGGTCCCCGCCTGTTGGCTTATAACATAAGCCCCCATTTCTTTTAATTGTCAATGCAGGCAGTTTTAATGTGGGTAGTTTTTAAAGATGAATGGGGTAGGTGGGTGGGTATGTTGGGTTTTTAATGGTTTAATTGTTTTTGTGTATGTTTTAACTTGTTGTGAGCCGCCCAGAGTTGGGTTTACCTGATTGGGGGCATAGAAATTTGAATTTAAAATAAAAAATTAAAATTAAAAAATAAATTAGAAGGCACTGCATTTGCATCTATTAAACAGTACTTTTTTACATGTCTTGCCCCTGTCCCTCATCTCCCAACATCACAATAATGTGACAAATAGATGGAAGGATGTAGAAATGCCTTCCATTCTTTCATGCCAGGCACAGGGGGTCCTTTCTCAATTGATGCTTGCATTGGTATGCAGTCAGATAAAACTCTCAGGGAGCAGCTGAGACTTTTGTAAAGAAAATGTAGAACACTCTGTACTGTGCAATTGGCAACAGTTCTGTAATGGTCATTGTATCCTTACTGCATGGAGCCAAAGCTTGGATAATCCTTTCTGTTTCTGTCCTTCGTAGGGTGAAGATCAGAAGGGAACAGAGGCTGGAGACCAGTAGTTCCAATAGTTAGGTGGAAGAGAAAATTTCAGCAGGCAGAGTTTCTCTCACTTGTCTAGCATAATAAGCGCCCATTGAGATTTCATATTTTACATTGCTTTTCTACAATCAAAAATATACAATTCAAGAGATGTTTGCAAATTTATTTTTGAAGCAAGATAGAAGCACAAAAGTAGGAATTTCCATGCCATTTAAGCATGAAGCAGAGCAGAGCACACCGTTTAGGATGTTCTGCCTGTTTATAGATGCATTCTCAGTTTGTTCTCCCATCCCCAGTGTTCTTCTTCTGCAGGAACGGGAACATTGAAATGTGGGTCAATGCTATGTTTTTATTAATCAGGCAATTGATAAGACTCCCATCATATGGTATGTTCTTGGGATACCTCCATAGGTCTCTGTTTCAGATCACGGAAATGATGTTCTTTTCTAAATCCACAATGGTGTAAAGGGTGGGAGACAACAAAGTCTTTCCAAGACTTTTTACTTTTTTAAAATTATGGTACTTCCATATAGTTGGAGACTAGCAGTTAAAAATTACTCCTCTTCCAGTGTAAGCTACAGAAGAATGTACAATTAGTTTTCTATGCTGTCAGGGGCTAGTGTGCTTTTTCTTTGCATTTACATCCCAGTATCCTCTATCTACACCAGTGTACTTAGCAGTACTTTTCAATCTGTTTCAGGGATGTGGCGTTAATATAGGCTAAAGAAAAAAAGTATATGCTGCGGTGTCTATTCTGATTTAGCATGACCCTGGCTGAGATTTTCTAGGTATATATTACCCAGAAGTAGTTTATCATTCCCTACCTGTGGTGGTTCAGTGGTTAAGATGCTGAACTCAATGACTGGAAGGTTGGCATGTCAGCAGCTTGAGACCTGAGTATTGCACAACAAAGTGAACTCCTGTCTCTGTTCTAGCTACTGCCAGCCTAGCAGTTCAAAAGCAAAAAATTGCAAGTACATAAATAGGGACCACTTCAATGGGAAGGTAAACAGTGTCGCATGCACGCCGGTGTCTAGGCATGCCTGCCACATGTCCACGCAAACATTTGCAGACACAGATAGTGCTGGCTCTTTTACTATAAATGGAGATGAGCACTGAACCCTAGAGTCGGATATGACTGGCTTTCGAGAAAGGGCAACCTTTACCTTACCTAATAATAAGTCTCTACTTGCCATAGATCAGCACACCTTTTACTGTATACTGTTCACAATGGGTGCGGTCATTTTGCATCACTTGTTTATTTTAACTGATCTTTTAAAACAGCATGAAATCATTTCGTTCTGGTTGTATTTTCTTTTAAAAGATTTTAATGACAGTAAAGCATCACTCAAGTGTAAGAATCATACAGCTATAGACCTGTAATACTGTAATACACATTGGTCAAAATCCTGTTCTGTAGTTACACTAGCGGAAGGATGATGGTTTCATTTGCAGCAGCTAATTACTGATAATTAACTAATCCCTGTTTGGCCTCATCACTGTGTTCCAATAAGGTGTCTTGGGACATGGCCAAAAATCCCAGTGAATGTTTATTAGTAAGAAGCAATTAGCCAGTACATGTAGCATTTCTTTTCTAACAGCATAACTACAGAATAGGGTTTTGTTCTGTATTTCTTTTTAATGAAAAATATATACCCTTTGTAAGGCATTTCTGGTTCCTGCAAAGTTTCCTAAAATTATGACTGAGAAAAGAGTTTTGAAACATCTTTTTCCTCTCTAAAGAGTAGGTTGCAAACCCCTGACATAGGGTTTTGACAATACTGTATAGATGTGTGACTGGTAGCAGCATGAGTGAGGGAACATGGGTAGTCTGCATGTGGCATCTACCTTGTTTTCATCCCTGCCAAGACCTTCCCATCTTCAATTTATTTTTCTATTTACAAATATGGGAGAATCATGCTCGACAATTCTCCTTTAAAACAAGGAGAAACATCTGTTGGCAACATAGGTGCTTAGAGGTTGTTGTTTTTTAAAATTAAAAACAGATTGGGGTCTCTGGTCATCTTTCTGTGAGAGAAAATTTTGTGATCTGCAGAGGGTCTGGGTGATGATCCTATGAATCTGCCAATCCCTATGGTAGGGTGTTGAAAGGGGTTAGGGATAATACAGGTCACCCTTGGTTGAAAGCCAGTCATAGTCAACTTTAGGGTTCAGTGCTCATCTCTGTTTATAGCCAAAGAGCCAGTGCTGTCTACATCTGCAAATGTTTCCGTGGACATGTGGCAGGCATGCCTCAACACCAGAGTGCATGGAACATTGTTTACCTTCCCACCATAGCGGGACCTATTTATGTACTTGCAATTTCTTGGATAATACAGTGATAATATAATACAAGTTAAAAAGCATTAAAAGCAAAAAAAAATATTTTTTTAAAAAAGTAAATAAGTTAATAAAAGTTCAGGCTAGAGCTAGCGAGCTAAGGGGGAATAGTGGTCATAGTGTTGGACTGGGTCACAACAGATCTGTATACAGATCCCTGCTCAGCTGTGAAACTCATTGAGGTGGTGTTTGACCCATCGCAACATCTCAGCCTGATCTGCTTCAGGGAGTTGTGTCATGATTGGAAGGGAACTCACTGACATACCCCATCTGGAGCTATCTGAAGGAATGGTAGGATAAACATATTTCCACATGATATAAATCTAACATATATTAATTGCTAATATACAAGTGAAGAAAGATAAGCTAGGAGAAGTTCTGCTTTGGTGTGTTTACAGTAGGTATTTAAAGCTCAATGCATGTTTTGTGTCTTGAATTTCACAAAGGAGAATGTTCCAAGAATAGGATGGGTGACAACACTGACAAGACCCCTCCTCCTTTGAGATGGGATTCTGTTGATGGAAGGGTTACTAATAAGATATCCTAGTAAGATTTCATATGTCTACTGAGTATAGCGAAAGGAGCTATGCTAGGTATCCAGATTGTGAGTTGTTTAGGCTTTGAAGATCAATAGGATAACACTGCACATGGTTCTGTAGGTGATAGATAGGCTCTGTATTGCCAAGAAATGCCCATCCCATAGTCAGGATTCTACTGTAATGTTTTCTGTGGCATGGGTTGGGTATTAATGTAGCACAAGTTAAAATGAGCATCTTAGGTGGAGTGCAGTGTAGCACAGGCAAACATATGTTGAAAAGTTAGCATTCTAATGGGGAGGGGAGTGTTTATGCATTTTTAAATTTTAGCTGCACAATTATGAAGTTAAAATTTAAAACTCTAAATGTTTAATTTATGTTTGGAAAAGTGCTTCCATCTATAACAATGATAACCTACTTAAATGTTTTCATCCTGGGACAAACATAGCAACCTAACACTGTTTCATCATAGGGTATTTCAGTCAATTTATTAAAATTGTTTCATTTGTTTCACATAGTTCTAATTAAGCAACAGCAATGTGATGTCCCATGTCTGATTGATGAGGAGGTTATCCTTGCTGTAAAAGGAAAACTTTATTCCAAAGCTTAAATACAATAGTATATTGTGGGGTGCATCAGCCTTCCCACACTGTATTGGTACAGTGGTTGGGATGGCTAGTTGTTATATTGTTACTTTAAATAATAATAAAATACAGTATTCCAGTGACAGACTTGGGAATGGAACAGGGTAAGTTATGCCTACTAATCAGTGATATCATGGACATTATTCTATAAATGCCTTCAGCAGGGCTTTATAAAACTTTGTTATAAAATCTTGTAATTCATCAAAATGTTATAATTTTTATATAGTGGGACAAAGCAAGTCTGCTGTCTCTCCCCAATCTTATTTGTCATTGTGACAGAATCACTTGCACTTTTAATTAGATAAGGCCCCAATGTTAGAGGCCTTTCTGTTAACTAGATTAATGGATATACAAATGATGACCTTCTCTTCTTGTCCAGTCTTGATATGGCTATAACAGTGTTAATAATATATTTAAATATGGCAAGAAATATGCAGATCTTGAGTTCTACCACTTTAAATCTGAGTTTCCAGATTAAAATTTCCTGCTCTTGCTGCCATTGAGAGTCTAACCTAGGGGTTCCCAACCTATGGCCCACGGGCCAGATGTGGCCATGACGCCATTCCATCCGGCCTGTTGCTGCCTCCGCTGCACCCAGAAGTGGAAGCAGGCACATTTACATCAGCCATAAAATGTGCCCACATGTGTACAAATGTGCCTGCAGCTGTCATAAATGCGGAAGTGGGTGCATTTACAACAGCCGTAAATGCTTCCACTTCCCGGGGAGGGGGCATGATCTGGCCCACTCAGCTGTTGGGGGCATGGTCAGGCCCATGGCATAAAAAAGTTAGCCACCCCTGGTCTAACCTGTCCCTCTGGCCAAGTTTAAATATTATAGAGATTACAAAGGAATTATGCCCAATCATCTCTAGAATTGCAATCTATTTTTCAAATGGGTGAAACATTGAGCATAAGAGCATTGCTGTCCTTAAACACTGTGCTGGGCAAGGTTGCCGTAGTAAAAATATTTGTCAAGCCAAGTGTTTCTTTTTATCTCAAACAATTGCAGGCAGCTCATGAAGGGACACATTTGTGTTATGGAAACCGTTGCTGGCAATTTTATTGCAAATGGGAAGAGAATTAGATTTACAAAAAGAATTGAATGCTATAGATTTTCTAGGGATGTCCTGCTGTCCTTGATATAGGACTCTATTTAAGTTTATTCTAAATAAAGCAAATAATCCACTTTATTCAGGATGGCAGATCTGTACAGTGGGTTATGCATGGATCTGGAGAATATTACTTAGATAGTACAGTAATGTGTTGCTCCTGCTGCCCCTTAACAAAATAATCAAAGTAGATGAAAACTTTTCTTGCTGCATCAATATGTTCTTGATGTCAGAAGGTCAAACCTTTGGCTCCCTCTCCTCTCTGTCCCTTTCCTGATTATTCTCAAGGTGGTGGTGATGGTGGTTTTCTCAGAAATATGTTGGAAAGGAAAAGCTGTAGTTTGTGGAGGAAAGTTTGATAGAACTGCTGGAAGATCAGAGACATTTGAAAAAGCTCTTATTTGCTTGTTCACAAAGGCAGTGACATTTCAACATGATGAAGTGAGGCCTCTCACAAAATTTGAGATGGTTTATGTTTCACTTGTCAACATAGTGAAGTAGCCTAGTCTCCCAGATGTGCACTTGGCTTGTGTCGTAGCTTTATGGTAGCATGGACTACAGATATAAAGATATTTTTTTCTGATGAGCAGTGATTTGGTCTTCTCTTGTTATGAGAAAAACTGCTTTAATAAGATAAAACACACTTTAGGTGCTTCATCTTTGGCAATGACAACAGCTCTACTAGACTAACTGTAACAGCCAGTTGTTGCTTCTGTGCTAAAGAAACTGAGGAAGCAGAAGTTCGTGGGACCACATATGGTTTGGAATAACTCATGGTAACTAGCTTTTGGGACCAATTGCTTAGCATACAGTGATAAATAACAGGCCAGGAAATAGCACAGCATAGGACTTTGTTATTGTTACCTGGCTTTGTTTGAAGACAAAGAAGCCTTATTGCATAAACCTCTAGTTTCCTTACTATTGGTTGATGGAACTTCAGCTTTTTGTTCTGTCATGTATTTTCTTGTCTTTTTTTCTTCGATATTTTCAAATACTATAAAATAAAAGTTTCCATCCCATTGCTCACAGTGGGAGGAAAATGTGTTTTTTTAAAAAAAAATATAGAAGGAAGGAGGCTTAGAAAGCTTCTTTACATTCTACCTGGCAAGGATTTGGGATTGTTTGTTTCAATTTAGCAACAGGATTGTACTTACCATTTATTCCTTGTAGCACTGATTACGTTATGACTCTTACAGTAGTAAATCATTTTTTCAGTGTTATTTCCTCTATCAGTTTTGTGCTTACTATATAAAACAACATTGTAGTTAAGTCATCCTTAAAAGCAGCAGGTGGCTCAAAATAGATTTCCCAAATTTAATGTTGGTAAATTTCATCTGCAGATCTAATCCTGCAGATCAAGAAAAGAAAAATCTGAGAACAGCTCGTGAAAGCACAGCTTTGTGCACATCTCTCATTATGTCAGCCATTGTGAGCATTTGAAGAAATGGACAATGGAGTTTATGAAAGTCTCACCTCTGCGATAACCCTTTACTATCTCAGATTTATGACAGAAGGGCTTCTTTTCTAGTTGTGCTTTTCAACTGAAATATAGTTTCCCCTAGCTTATAATAAGTGGGATTTCAGTAGATGTGACAGGAAGCCTTTTCTTGTCTAGGCAGGTTTTTACACACACACAAAAATTGGGATTTAGTAGAATTCATTTTGATGAATTGAGCAGAGCAAGATTCCACAAAACGATCAAGCCTGAAATGTATTTTCATTAGAAAAAGAAACATGGAATCTGAGATCTTTATAGCAAGGATTCATAGATGAAAGAAATCGGTAAGAGTTTCATGGGATGACAAACATATTTACCAATGTAAAACTGCAAAACTGTTTGATTGGGATAGGAGTTAGAATTGCAACTAGTATTACTGCCATTTTACCTCGGAAAGAGTCAAGTCTTGTTTAGATGAGAATACATCACTGCTGTTTTTCTGTTCATGTCATTGCGTGGGGGAATTGTCCAGCCCGTGATGGGAAATGTTTGAGAACCCCTGCTTTAGGGGGCACTGCTATTATCACAAGAGAAGAAAAAGGTTTCAGTTTTGTTTTTCCTTGTGGATGGGTTCGAAATTTTTCTTCTCTAATCTGTATCTGACAGATGTTGCCAGTCTCTTGAATGCCTCTGGTACTGGAGCACTCATCACCTCCTGAGATAATTGGTTCCATTGTAATAATGCTCTAACACAGGAGTTCTCAACCTTTTAAAGCTGGGGGCCGGGTCACTCTCCCTCAGACAGCTTCAGGGGCCGGATGGATATTTTGCCCTTCCTCCACCACATGGCACTTCCTGGTGAGGTGGAGGTGGTGGCAGGCCACATGAAATGGTGCCGTGGTCTTCAGGTTGAGAATCCATGCTCTAACAGCAACTTTTTCCTTATATTCAACCAAAATCTGTCTTCTGGTAACTGGAGCCCATCATCATTATTATTTGTCCTGCATTCTGGAATGATTGAGAACAGAACTCTCTTCTGTGTGACAACCATCCAAGTATTTGAAGAATGCTGTCATGGATCTCTTCAGTGTTCTTTGCAGGCGCACCCCCCCAATGATGGACTCAGACACAAATGAAAGTGGATAACGGCATGGGCCACATTTATTGATTCAAGCCCTAGTCCGAATTATAAATTTCTATTGGTAAAACGACCAATCATAATTCGTAAGGCAAGCAGGCTGAAGTAACACTGGTAAGGTACCACCCAAAATTGCCAACGGCAATTGTTACAATGTATCTATTTGTATCAATTTGTTTGTTGACAACAAACAAATTGTTGACCGTAGTCAATATCTAACTAATGACCCCACCCTCTGACGTGTATCCGTAAAATCAGGGGGTGATTCCAGCTGTCTAGTGGTAACCATCACCCCCTTGCCTGGTTCGTCGTTGACCGGACAACGTTTAAACAACTTATGCCTATCTAGTGTTGTCCAGTCAATTGCGAACCTGCCGGATACCTGTGGGTCATAAATGTTTACCTTACCAGTGCTACCCGCCACCCGGAGAGGCTTCAATAAAGGCTCGACGCCCCCCCCCCAAGACCGTCAGCTCGGTCGACAGGCATGCTCGCCAATCACCCAGCAGGAGGTCCATACCTCCTCGCGACAGATGGACCCCATCCCCTGAATAAAGCCCATAATTTTGCAGACTAATGGCGGGATGATGACTGACCCGCCCCCAGCCCTTGGTAGAAAGGAATCGGGCCACCGCCCTGTTCACCATGCGCCGAGCGCGGTCCAGGGCCTGGAGGTCGAAGCCTCCCCGATAAGCGTGCCGTGGGACCATATCTGACCAAACAAGGGTTGTGGCGGGCCATACGTAATGTAAGTAGGCAAGGTCCGCGCAAATCGCATGCTTCAGCGATAAGCCAGTGACCTGACCCAAGTCATTACCCCCAAGGTGTATGATCAGAATGTCGGGCGGGTCGGCACTCCTCGATGAAAAGAGGAATGGCAAAAGCTCCCGCCACAACATACCGGGCTTACCGTGCCATGTGAAATGTGCGTATGCACCCAGTCCCAGTCGGGGTCCCCAATCTGTCGCCGCAGCGTAACGCGCTGCCCTGTGCACGTAGCTGTGGCCCACCAGCCATACTGTCACCGGTGTGATACGACACCCAGGGTCTGTCAAGGGAAAAACAGGGAAGGAAAGATACATGGTGACTCATAAGGTACTCACGGTGGGAGTGGGCGAACATAAAACTGGAAACAGTGTGAGTCCCACCTCCCCATGCTGCGTATGTCAGCCCCGGAGTACCCATAAGCAGCCGCAGTAGAGGCTGCCCCAATTCTAAATGAATGGGTGCCGTAACGGGCCCCAGGGAGGCCAACTCTGGCCAGTGCCTTCCCTGTCACCTTCCAAAACTGAAATTTAGTGAGGGGAGACCCATCTTGGTGACAGAAAAACGGGCCATGGTGCGTGCCACGCAGTGCAAGGAACTCCTGTAGGGCACCAACCGGACAGATGTCTGCCAATGAACATCGTAGCAGTCTTATTCCACTGCCTACGCCATGCTGATCTGTTTTAGAGGAGCGTATCCTCAACTGAGCCCAATCATTGCAAACATAGACATCTTCGAGTTCCAGTGCCCTACGACTTGCATCCGCCTTAGACAGCATCACAAGCTCGCTGATGCGGAGCGCTCCAAAAAAGGCCACCGTTGTAGCCGCACGAAACAGGGCTGCCTCATACCTATCGAAACATAGGTCATGCCAGCCTCGTGCCAGTTGGGTAAGTACCCCAGGGGAAATTGGGTGACGGTCGTCCAGGCAACGCCCACGTTCCCGCACCCACCCCTCCAAAACATGTCTCACACGGAAATCAGCGGTGCTGTCCGCATGACCTCCCACCTTGGCCATAAAGGCCAGCGCTGATAGCCTAGATGCCATGGTGTGTGGTGCCAGGCCCTGGGCGTGCAGGTAAACCATAAAACGGAGGATGTGGGCCACTGGGATCGGCCAGGTATCTGGCAAGCAATATTGGGAACAAAAAGTCCGAAATGAAACCAACGCGTGGTGATACGCCTTACGCGTGCGTGGCGCCAGTGACATGCCTATCGCCCGGTTCACCTCTCCTTGCCAATTGTCCATATCTCCTGCGGTAGTGGCGAGGGAAATTCCTCCGCATCCGGAGCCAAGGCACGGAACCGGGAGATCTGCAGGCGGGACAAAGCGTCAGCAATATCATTATTCACCCCCGGGACATGCCTGGCTCTGAACAGTACATTGAGGCGCAGGCTGCGCAATACAAACTGGCGCACAAGATCCATGACCCTGGGAGATTTAGAGGTCTGTGAGTTGACAATGTGGACAACAGCCGCATTGTCACACCAGAAATGCACCACAGAGTTGGCCCACTCCTCACCCCATAGCATCAAGGCCCCCAGTATGGGAAAAAATTCCAAATATGTGAGATCCCTCAGGCGGCCCGTGCCTGACCAGGCTGGTGGCCATCCACCATATGCCCACTTCCCATTGAAGTACATCCCATAACCCAGGGATCCCGAGGCATCAGACTGAATTTGAAAGTGGGGCGAAGCCAGGAGGTCAGACCTCCAAAATGAGACCCCATTGAACTCTCTCAAGAACTGGAGCCATACGTGCAGATCTGCCCTGATGCCCCGTGTCAGTCTCGCCCTATGATGGGGCCTGGATAAGCCTGCCATGGCGTCGCACAAGCGCCGAGCAAAGGCCCTGCCAGGTGCGACCACCCTGCAAGCGAAATTGAGGTGGCCATGTAGCACCTGCAATTCCCGAAGGGATGCCTTGCGCTTAGCCAGCAAGTCCAATATAAGGGCAACTATCCGTGCCACCTTGTCTGCGGGCAACCTAGAAGCCTGCGCTACCGTGTCAATTTCCACCCCCAGGAATATTAACTTATCAGACGGGCCTTCGGTCTTTTCGGGCGCTAAAGGGACACCGAGTTCCTCCATTAGCGTCTGAAATGTATTGAGGAGACGTGTACACGTGTCCCAGCCCTGTTCACCGCCAAATAAAAAGTCATCCAGGTAATGGGCTACAGACCGAGACCCTGACCTACGGACAAATGCCCACTGCAGGAAGGTACTGAAACGCTCGAAAGCCGAGCAGGATATGGAACAGCCGAATGGCATGGCTTTGTCAAAATAATATTCACCCCGGAATTTGAAACCCAGCAACTCGAAGTCACCCGGGTGCACGGGTAAGAGGCGAAACGCCGACTTAATGTCACACTTAGCCAACATTGCACCCGGGCCACATGAGCGCACCATGCGCAATGCCTGGTCAAAGGATGTATACCTGACAGAACAAAGGTCATCAGGGATAGCATCATTGACCGAATGGCCGGCTGGATAGGACAAATGGTGAATCAGGCGAAACTCGCCCGGGGACTTCTTGGGCACTAGTCCTAGCGGAGACACTTTAAGGTTGGGGAACGGGGGTGCGGGGAAAGGGCCGGCGACCCTGCCTGCAGCAATCTCCTTATTAATGCTGGCGGCAGCCACCTCCTCCCTTCCCCTAAGTGACAAAAGGTTAGGCGCATCCTGCGGTGACCTATCCCCCGTGAAAGGAATACGAAAACCCAGTTGAAAACCCTGAAGGAGGTACACAGCGTCTGCTCTCCTCGGGTACGATGCGAGCCAACGCTCCAGCATGTCGACATTAATTGGGGAGGGGGCCTTTTGGTGAACCCGCTCCCTCCATGGCAGCCTTGCCTGCCCCTTGTCCGCCCCTACCCCTGCCCCTGTATCCTCCTGGCCTGGGACAGGCAGAGGCAGCATGGGGGCCAGAACAAGAGGGGCACTCATGCTTGTACTTGCAATTTTTCCTGTTGCAAGAACCACTGGACGAGAAGGTCCAGCACAGCAGGCGGGCTGGAACCCCCTGCCCCGCCGCTTGGCGGGGTACCTGTACTGGGGCCGCTCGTTGGACCGCATGTCCACAATGGTATCTCTCCCCAGGCGCCGGGCGCGTGGGGGTCATATACAGAAGCCACAGCTTCTGGCAGGGCTCATCCCACCTCATCTCTGGGTGCAGCGGAATTCTCATGCGGAACTCTTCGTCGTAAGCCAGCCATGACGGGCCCGGGAAGTCAACCATAGCCCGGTAAATATTGTCCAGATATTGTACCATGGGAATAGCCAAATCCGGCCTAGCCCTGAGATAAACGGCCATGTAAATCAGGTACGCTGGCAGCCAATTAGCCCACGTGCGTGGCGGCTTACGACGACGTGCCTGCTCCTTATCCTTCTCGTCCAGCCCTTCCCTCTCCTCCTTGGTTGGCTCCCTATTTAGAAGTGAGAAGATATCTACATACTCGCCCCTCCAAATCTTTTCCTTGGTAGACTGGGCCAAATGGTCCCCCAAGGGCAAGGAATACCCTGCTGTTGGTAAAGCCGACACCGGCACCGAGGGAACTACGGGTAAGGTAAATTGAGCCTGAGCCAGCCCGGGGATCCCCAACACATTTCCCAGCACATTGGGGGCAGCACCCCGCCCCAAGCCCTGTGTCGCGGGTAAAGTCGCTGGGTGGGCCGGGGGCCATTGGGCCGCCGTGCCACCCGAGCGAGGCCAAGGCCAGTGAACAGCCCCCCCGATGAAGTCAGTTGTGTGGGTGCATTAATTTGGACTGCATACTCACCCGCTGCGCCCCCACCGGGGGTTCCGGCCCGCTGGGGGCGTCGGAGCTCACGACCGAAGCTGAGCTCGTCGACGGAGCCAGACCAGCACCAGACTGCTGCACCTGTGGGGTGGGGAGCTGCGAGGCAGTGGCCGCCACCGGCCCACACACCTCAGGCGGCTCAACCCGACCCATCACCGGCCGTTGTTCGGCGGCCAAAGGAGGAACCTGGAAACCTAGAGGTACCCCTACTTGGTTGGCCCTCGCCAAGGACGCTTCAAGGGCCGCAACCCGTGCGAGAAGGGCCTCCACGTCGACGTAGGGCCCGGCCCCGACAGGGGGCAATTGGGCAACCGGCCCAAAATTCACGGGTACCTGACCAGGTCCCTGAGCCCCAGGGGCCAGATAAGGCCAAGAGCCCATGCTCAGCCCCTGGGGAGTCATAGGAACGCCCTGCAAGGGCAGGGAACCCAACCACCCTCCGTGGCTCGCACCCCCCATGGGGAACTGCGCACCCGGGCAAGAAGGCCCTACCGGACGAACCATGGCAGGAGCCGTGGTCGTCGTTTGCGGGCCAAGGGCCGAGGCCCCGTCCGGGGCTGCGGGTATGCTCCGCGCGTCAGGCCAAGGAGCTACCGATCCCATCCCACCATTCCCGGTGGGATCCGCTAGAGGTGGCTGCGGAACGGGCGCAGTCGCGGTCCTCCGACCCGGCTGACGCCTCCGTGCCGATCGAGCCACGTTCGCGGCTGCCTTCTTCTTCGAGGGCATGGCCAATGCAGCTAAGAGTCTAAATAAAAGAGAAAGCTGCCCGAAAAGGCTTCCCTCAAGAAAACACGATCGACGGAGGTAAGGAGGAAAAACTTCTCCGCTCCGTCGGTTCGCCAAAATGGCAGCACGGCTGCCTCGTGGCCAGCCCTTTTATTAGGGTGCTGGCCACGCCCCTAACTACCCGGATGGTTTCGTCCGGTGGGGGGGGGGCCCGCAAAGAGCGCGGCGGCCATTTTGGCGCCGCGCTTCCATTCTCAACACTAAATATCCCTGATCCTTCAGTTTCTCTCTCAGGGATGGGTCTCTCATCCTGATATCATCCTTATTGCTCTCATTTGAACTTGACTACATCCTTATTAAAAGTGGGGTATCTGGAACCACACCTTGCTGAATAGATGGGAACTACTACTTCATGTGATTTGGAGAATATGCTGCTGCTAATGAAGCCTAAAATAGCATTTGCCTTTTTTGCCGCATATGTTGGCTCATATTCAGTTGATGATTCAGCGATTTCAAGATCCTTCTCACATGCAGTATTACCGAACTAAGTATCCCCCAACTTGTAATTGTGCATTCGGTTTGTTTTTCCTAGGTGCTACTTTGCACGTATCTCTGTTAAATTTCATTCTGTTGCTTTTTTGTCAGGAACTGGTTAGAACATTGGTGTACACTCTATGTGTTTATACTAGATCAGTGGTTCCCAAACTTTTTTTGGCCTTGCCCCACCTAAGCATCTCTAAAATCCAATTGCATAAATTCTTATTATTCAAAAAGTGAACTCCTATTCACGTGGAGGAAGCCTAAAAGGCCATTCACTGTTAATAACTCATTTTCAAATTGCCCCCCTTAAAAAAAAACAAATTGCCCCTGTGGGACCTGTGCCCCACATTGGGAACCATGGTACTAGATCTAAAATGGACAGTTAGACTTACAGTGGTACCTTATACAATGATTTTAATCCATTCCACGGGGCTCATTGTTGTATGAAACAATTGCTATACGATGCATCTCTAAGGGATGCATCGTACAACAATTTTTTTTGCTAAGTGGTTTTTCCCATTGAAAAATTGTTGTACTATTTTTTCCATAGGGAAATTTTTTTATACGGGATGCCATCACACCCCCCCCCCCCATACTTAATTGTTATGTGATTTCGTTGCTATATGGGGTGATTGGATTGTTGTATGAGGTTCCACTGTATATAAATGCAGGACACATAATCCTCTTTCTAAAGATGCTCACTCGGTTGACATCTCATTGAAACATCAGGGTCCCACCATAGTTTTTACATCAGAGAAAGACAAAATGATTGTGGATGCTAATCAGGGCAGATGTATTATGCATGTACAGTATCACTCAAAACTCTCCATTTATATTTTGATTTTGTTTTAAGCTGCTTCTCAGCCCTCATAGCTGCAGTGTGAGGGCAAGGGAAGAAGATAAGAAAAGCTTGCTGATGGATTAGAAAACTAATGCAAAGGGTTTTGTGTAGTGTACATAATTTCATTTTGTTGCTTATACTATTCTGTTCTTCTCATCCTGGTGCCTCAGACCTTTCATCCTTCTTTTTTTTAAAATGAAACTCAGTCTTGCATTTTGCAAATGCTGTATTGTATTTTATACATATTTGAGAAATCTCATTTCAGGATTTGGATTGGATAATTTAACTGAAAAAGTTTGTATTAATACAATGCAGGGCATAACCTCTTCCCAGGTTTAAAACATTCCTTTGGGTAGACCCAGGGAGGTGGAATTGGGATAGAACTCATTAAATACAAGGTTCAGCCAAGTTGGAGCCTTGTGTCTGGGAAACATAAAGGCTAGCAAAACCTATAGCTTTCATACCCCCAGTACTGGTTACCTGGCAGATAATAGTTTTACTAACTAACTAAGTGATGGCAAACCTTGGCACTCCAGGTGTTTTTGGACTTCAATTACCAGAAGCTCAAGTCAGCACTTTTGCTGATCAGGGCTTCTGGGAATTGAAGTTCAAGAACAACTAAAGTGCCAAGGTTTGCCATCACTGACCTTAACCAGCAAATTTAACAACCCTAAACTTGATTTTCCAAAGGCATAATTTTATAAGAAGAAATGTCTAGTATTTACCAAACTAATGCTATCAGGTTGTTATTTTGGCAGGTTCTCTAGTTTTCATGTGAATGGTGAAGCCACAGAAAACCATGGGAGGAGGGGACTCTAAATCTGAGAGAGAACTCCTGAATTATGCTTATTTTACAGAATTTTTAAAACAACTCCAAAGTTTTCCTCCTTCCAAAACAAAGAGCAATGCATTCCAGTGTCTTTGCCAGACCTGTCAAGTATCTCTTATTGGTCAGGAAAACCCTGTATTTTTACCCCTCTTCCTGCCCCCTCCCATTTTATTAGTTTTCCCATAAGATCAGGTTTTTTTTAAAAAAAAAATCCCAATGCTGCAGGTTTTTTCCCTGCCACCAGAGGCCGCTGTGGCTTTTTGCTTGTGGAAGAGGAGAGAGAAGGTGGTTCATCTCTCTGCTTCCATTCCAACTTCCTTTGACTCCTCCGTGGGTCCATGCGAGGGGAGGGGGAAAGGAAGAAAAGAGCTGCTGGACATGGCTGGCCCTGGGCCAGGGTAAGTCTATGTCTTTTGTTTTGTTTACTTTCCTGTGTGTGTGTGTGTGTGTGTGTGTGTGTGTGTGTGTGTGTGTGTGAGCCCAGCAAGTCACATGGCCAGATTTGGCCATGGCCACAGATTTGGCCACACTCACAGTGGGGTGTGGCCAAAATTTCCCTTATTTTTAAATCCCAAACTTGACAGGTATGGTCTTTGCCTGTACAGCACCACCACCACCTACTAATTTATATTTCACTTGTGTGTCAAAGGAAAAAGCAGAGGGAAAGAAGTTGTAGAATCCAGCCCTAGGTTTTTCCTCAAGCAGGAAGACCCCCTGCACTTGAAATGCCATTCCTTAGCCCTGAGGAATTCATTTTCCATAGGCTATGAGATGCAGCTGCTTTTCTAAGCTAGCTGTACTTGATTGACAGCATAGCTAGATATTTCTCGCCTTTCCAGACATGTATAGAATGTACATTTTCTTAGTGTAGGACAGCCTGTTTTCTCCTCCAGCCCACCTCATCCCACCCTATCTCTGATGATCTTTTGTGTAAATTAGACCACAAGTCTTTCATGTATGCATGCATATGCGAGCACACAGAGAGAAAGAGATTGAGATAAAGTGAAAGAGAGAGACTGATAGCTGAAATTTGTTTGAAGGTTTAACTACTCAAAGAGATTACTGTTTTATAACCTGTGTTTAAGAATATTTCTGAAGGGTGGATAACAACAATTTAGTTCAGCTCTAATAATTCCATTATTTCTAGGCTGGGGATATAATTGACATTTGGAGCCATGTTTACTCCTTATGCAATTTACTTAGGTTGTCTACTTGCGATAGAGTGTTTCCCTTTTCAGATAAATGCCCTGAAGAACTTGGCTTTTGTTACATGGTGAGCAAAAGAGTAATCCATTTGTAGATTTGTCTAACCTCTGATGTGGAAGTCAAGCCATTTCCCTCTGTAATTTAATTCTACCCCTGGAAGTACAGTAAAGGAGAAAAGATGTTCAAGGCAATCTGTCCCCCCCCCCCAGTGTCCTCCAGAACCTCCCAGCTTCTTTGTAGTTGGTGTTTTTCACTTCTTGAGATGAAAGACAGAGAGAAAGAAAATGGAATTGATTTCTAGAGAACCAACCACAGCAGCCAGTTATGAGAATAGAATAGACCCAAGAGATGCAACCTCAAGTCAAGTGATGTTGTCAGAAATCATTTTATTCCCTATAGAGAGATTAAGGAAGCTATGCAACCATTCTAGATTTGGAAGAGGAATTTAATTAATTTTTAATTTAATTTAATTTTCAGATTTATATGCCGCCTGCTCAAGAAAACCCGACTCAAAGCGGCTCACATGACAATCTAAAACACAAGCAGATAAGAACATACAAATATAAAAACAGATAAAAACCACCCCCATTAAAAACCCACCCAACCTATTCATAAAAAGGGAGGATTCTGATTATTGTACCAGCCAGCAAGCAGGGACCACATTTCCATCAGGCCCCCACACCTGCCCCACCAACCATGTTTTAAGACCTTTCATAAAGGGCAGCAATTCTGTCTGCAACTGTAGCTCTACTGGTAGGAGTTTCCAAAGGGCTGGTGAGGACACGGAGAAGGCCCTCCTTCTCGTGCGAGAGAGACGAGCCCCTCTAGCTGATGGAACAATTAGAGAGCCCCTCTGGTCTGCTCTGGTTTGATGGACAGACGTTCTTGGGGTGATGCAGTCTCTTAGGTATCCTGGCCCACTACCATGTAGGGCTTTAAAGTTCATAACCAGCACCTTGAATTGCACCCGGAGGCAAACTGGTAACCAGTGTAACTCCCGAAGCAGTGGCGAGGTGCGGGCATAACGCCCGCACCCCATCACCACACGGGCCGCCGCATTTTGGACCAGCTGCAGCCTCCGAATGGTTGTCAAGAGCAGCCCCATGTAGAACACATTACAATAATCTAGTCTGGAGGTGACCAGAGCATGTGTGACCATGAGCAAGGAGTCCCGGTCCAGGAGTGGGTGCAACTGGTGAATTACACGAAGTTGTGCAAAAGCCCTTCTTGCCAAGACTGCCACCTGCTCTTTGAGCAGTAGTCACGAGTCCAGGAGGACCCCCAAGTTGTGCACCCGGTCTGTCTGGGGAAAAATAGCCCCAACCAGGACCAAAGATGGTAGCTCCCGGGATAACGCAAGGCCCCCAATCCATAGCCACTCAGTCTTGCTGGGATTCAGTTGTAGCCTGTTGTCCCCCATCCAGACCCCAACAGCCTCCAGACACCTAGATAGGTGTCTGCCAGTCCATTTAAAAATAAGATTTTCCTTACAGGTCAGTTTTGTACATTCTGTAGTTAATACATATCTAAGTTCCTTTAGAAAAGTGGGATATAAAAAGATGTAAATATACATGTTAAATGCATGTGCTTAGTGAGCAGCCATTTTCATGTTGTTATTACTGTCAGCAGCATCTTATCACTGGCCACACTGGGCCAGGGCTATTGGAGTACTGGGCTGAAATTGCACACATGGTAAAAACTGGTTGGAATTAGAAGTGACTTTGTCACATGACTCAAGCCCTACTACCGTTTAAAGTGGCACCCAGTTCACACTATTCTAAACCACAGCAAGGCTGCCTGTAGTAGCCCAGAGCAAAAGAGCCTTCTCCTCTGCAGGGCTTCCTGGTTCAGTGGGCGCTTGACAGCAGTGGTCAGGAAGCATGGTGCCAGTAGCAGCAGCTACAGCCATGCCTTAGATAGCCAGTGGCATTGGCAATGCACTCCCTGGCCACCATCATCCAAACAATGGCTGGAAAAGCAAGCCCTGTTGTAGTAAAAATTGCATTGGGTTTAGGGAATTCTTCTTTCTGGTTAGAATAGTCAGGTCTTTGACTTTCATCTTGTTTGAGAAAGCCATCTCTCCCCTCTGTGCAGTTACAAAATAATAAAAGAAAACAGGAAAGATCTAAAGTCAACACATACTGTTTGGGATAATGCTCTTCCAACATGTTGTTCTGTTTTTCTACATATCCAATGGTAGGCTTCCCTTCTCCTCTGTATAAGCCAGGGGTGCCCAAACTACAGCCTGGGGACCAGATTTCGCCCCCGATGCCAATTCATCCAGCCCACTAATCCCCTCGTTGCTCCCGGAACCGGAAGTTAAACATTTTACTTCGGCTTCCGGGAGTGACAAGGGCTTCATGGGCCTGATGAATTGGAGTCATGGGCAGGATCTGGCCACCAGACCATAGTGACCAGCCCCCTGAACCATGTGACTGGCTCGTGACCCAAAACGTTTGGCACCCCTGGTATAAGATATGTGAGTCTGAAACAGTGTAGGACACTGAACTGGGATCTAAAAAGTCCCTGTGTCCCCCATTCTATGCAATGTGTGTGCCCTTTTCTCTTCCCACTCTTTGGGTAAATCAGAAAGGGAACCTACTGGGGAATGAACCAGTGGTAATTTCAACATAGTGGAAGAGGAAGGACTCTATTGCCTCTGTTGACTGCAGAGGAACTTCCAGTGTTGCCAATCAAAGGTAGAGTAGGCTATAGTACTCTTGTCCTGACCTTCTAACTTTATGTGGCAGTTGCGGAGGCATCATGTTTACACGTCCTTTGTTTAAATGTGAAGAATCATTGTTAAAACAAAGAACATGTGTTTTAAATGGTTTGCTCATAACCTACAGACAAAAACCTTTTGCTGCAGATTAATAGCAAACATGCAGAATCCACCAAAATCTAAAAGGTCTCACTCAGGCCACAGATGATGGTAGAATGAAATTGTGTTATCTTTGCATGTACATACAATTAAAATTTTAAACCTTGCTGCCTCATCCTCACACATAAGGATTTGGATCTTCACCCTCAAAAGGACATGGTATTTTATAATGCTGTCAACAACAAAATAACAGAATTATATTGGGAACAAATTAAGAAAAAATGTGCAAATAACACAAAAATGCAAATTAAACACAAGGACAGTGGTTGCTGCTTTGTTGCATGTTCTTTTTTTTAAAAAAAAATAGTTTGCCTCTTTCTGAACAATCACTCCACCATGTTGTGCTTATTGCCTGCCAGGGCTTTGCTTTTCAGAAAGGAGAGTATTACACTGTGCATATTATTGGGATCTTGATGTAGTGCTTACTTTTGAGGGACTGTTGCATTTTAGGACTGTTGTGGGACTTTGGAATCCAATGGGGAGGAAGAAACAAACAAAAGAAAGAAAGAATACACATATATAACCATTTGACTGTAACTTCAATGCAAGTAGTAGATTACATATATTCTCACATCCAGATATGAGCAGGAATCACTTTCCTTGAAAATGGGCTGCATTAATGCACACCAGAGATTTCATGGAGTCATAGAACTATAGAACTGGAAGGGATTCCATATTTCATATACAGAGGAACCTCAGATAACAAAGGATCCAGATAGCAAAAAAACCCACATAATGAAAGGAAATCGCATGCAAATGACACCCTCAGATAGCGAAAATTTCTGTTGCATTTTCAGTGGGAAACCTCACATAATAAAAAATTTCGCTATGCGAATTTTCGCTATAACTGCATTGTATATCAATGTGTTCCTATTGGAAACTTGCATAACAAAAAGTTTCACTATACAAAAATCTTGTGGAATGAATTAATTTTGTTATCTAAGGTTCCACTTTAGTCCAACCTACTGGCAAAGCAGGGAAGGCCTAGGCACCAGTGGCAGATGGCCATCCACCTTTTAAAAAAAAAATCCTTCACTAAAGGGCTTTGGTCAAACAACTCTTAAAATGAAGTTGTTATTCTGAATGTTTACCGTATTTTTCGCCCTATAAGGCGCTCCGGCATATAAGGCGCACCCAATTTTAAAGGAGGAAAATCTAGAAAAAAAAGATTCTGAACCAAATACTGTACTAAAAGGGAAGGAAAAAACCCCACATCTTTTCAGAAACCCCACATGTCCACGTACAATAAAGCCACCACAAAAATACTCAAAGTCAAAAATTACGTACCTGCCGTAGTCAACCTCCAAGAGGAACAAAGGTCTGGGAGGGCACGATGCTTCGCAGCAGCGGCGTCTTCGGAGCCTCCCGGGCCACGGAAGGCTCCCTTTATCTCCCCGCCTGCCCGAGGAAGGAGCCGCCGCCGCCGCCGCGCCGCGCCACGCGAAGCCGTCCCTCCCCGCCCCCTGCCACCGGGCGGGGAGGTTAAAAGGGCTCCCTGCCCGAGGAAGGAGCCGCCGCCGCCGCCGCCGCGCCGCGCGAAGCCGTCCCTCCCCGCCCCCTGCCACCGGGCGGGGAGGTTAAAAGGGCTCCCTGCCCGAGGAAGGAGCCGCCGCCGCCGCGCCGCGCCGCGCGAAGCCGTCCCTCCCCGCCCCCTGCCACCGGGCAGGGAGGTTAAAAGGGCTCCCTGCCCGAGGAAGGAGCCGCCGCCGCCGCCCCGCGCCGCGCGAAGCCGTCCCTCCCCGCCCCCTGCCACCGGGCGGGGAGGTTAAAAGGGCTCCCTGCCCGAGGAAGGAGCCGCCGCCGCCGCGCCGCGCCGCGCGAAGCCGTCCCTCCCCGCCCCCTGCCACCGGGCGGGGAGGTTAAAAGGGCTCCCTGCCCGAGGAAGGAGCCGCCGCCGCCGCGCCGCGCCGCGCCGCGCGAAGCCGTCCCTCCCCGCCCCCTGCCACCGGGCGGGGAGGTTAAAAGGGCTCCCTGCCCGAGGAAGGAGCCGCCGCCGCCGCCGCCGCCGCCGCCGCCGCCGCGCCGCGCCGTGCGAAGCCGTCCCTCCCCGCCCCCTGCCACTGGGCGGGGAGGTTAAAAGGCAGGGGGCGGGGAGGGACGGCTTCGCGCGGCGGCGGCAGCTCCTTCCTCGGGCAGGGAGCCATTTTAACCTCCCCGCCCGGGGGCGGGGAGGGACGGCTTGGCGCGGCGCGGCGCGGCGTGGCGCGGCGCGGCGGCGGCGGCGGCGGCTCCTTCCTCGGGCAGGGAGCCATTTTAACCTCCCCGCCCAGTGGCAGGGGGCGGGGAGGGACGGCTTCGCGCGGCGACGGCGACGGCGGCGGCGGCTCCTTCCTCGGGCAGGGAGCCCTTTTAACCTCCCCGCCCGGTGGCAGGGGGCGGGGAGGGACGGCTTCGCGCGGCGCGGCGCGGCTCCCTTCATCTCCCCGCCGATGGTGGGGGCGGGGAGAGCGCGGCTGCCGTATATTTGCCGTATAAGACGCACCAACTTTCCCCCCCCAGTTTTGGGGAAGAAAAAGTGCGTCTTATACGGCGAAAAATACGGTAGTTAAAATCTCCTTTTTTGTAGCTTTAATCTACTGGCTCAAGTCCTTCCCTCTGGAACTGCAGAAAACAAGCTGACTCCATGTTTTATGGAACAGTCCTTAACACATTTGGCTATCATATCTTTTCCAGGCTGAACATATCAACTTCCTCAACTATTCCTCATATAGCTAGATTTCCAAACCTTTTCCATATTGGTAGTCCTCTTCTAGATTCATTCCACCTTGTTGATCTTCTTAAACTGTGGTAGTTGCATCCGTGTTGTACTACATATCCTTCTTACCCTACTGCTAATTTTACCTCTCAAAATTAGGAAGGGTATAGTTTCTCATCAGTAAATTATTTTATGAAGATTTCAAGGTGTGAAAGCATCACTAAAGTATAAGGGGAACAAACATCTAAGGCAGTGATGTCGAACCTTTTAGAGACCGAGTGCCCAAACTCACCTTAGCCACAGACACAACAGGCTGTGCCCCACCCCCACACTACATGTGAGCCACCTGCCTTACCCCAGACAGAGGAGGGAGGAAGTGTTTCCATTGGGCTGCTGTCAGAGGGGTGGGGTAAATTCTGTGCTGAGGGAAGGGAGGAAGTGCTCCCATTGGGCTGTTGGGCAGAGGCACGGGGTGAACTCTGTACTGGAGGGAGGGAGGGAGGGAGAGAGGGAGGAAATGCTCCCAGCTGTGAGGCATGAAAGCAGGTGAATTTAGCTCAAAGTCACTGATAGCGAGGGCTTGCTCACAATAGGTTGTAAAGACATATTGGTACAAAATATATCTACAAAAATAATAGGAAAAATATCCAGAGTGCAGGGCATTGGGGTGGGGGAGACCCTTAGCTTACAATAAAGTGACAGAGAGAGGCAAAAGCCATGGTGTGCCTAGGTTAGCTTTCTCCTGTGATGGTTTGCCTTGCTTTTCACCCCTTGCCCCTTAGATGTTTTTTACCCTTTGTGCTCGGAGATTTTCCTGCCAATTGACCGTGCAATTTTTAAAAAAAGATGTTGGTGGAGCTGCTCTTGCTCCTACATCTGGCTCTCTAGTGTAGCATTTGTTCCTGCTCGTGTAGCAATGGTTTTACACTAGAGGAGGTTTTAGCCAAGGAGTAGGTAGGATTGTATGTAAAATCATGAGACCATCTTCTCATGGTCAAATGAAACTTTCCCCTAAAGGAATATAGTTTCTGCTACATGCTTATGGAAATTATGTTTTGCAGTTACCCTTTCCTGGGATTCCGAGGGACAAAGAAACACAAGGAACAAGCAGTGGTGGGCATCATCGGATTACACCAGTTCGCTAAAACCGGTAGCAGAAATTCTGGCTGGCCCCACCCATCCAAGTTTTGAAATAAATTAGTCTTAATTCAGATCCAATGCAGGGCTTTTTCCCTGGCCACGCCCACCATACCACGGCCACAATGTGGTAGTAAAAATTTTTGGGAGCCCACCACTGGGAACAAGTGATTACTTTTCAGTGTGCCTGTCTTTTCTTTTATTTGATCTGTAACGAGCAATAGCTTGGGAAATTAAAAAAAAAACTTTTAAAAAAGCCAGAAACTAAAGCCAAGCTATATTGGTTGAATTAGGGGTCCACAAAAGAAGATTCATACTCTACAACCCACACAAATGCTCCTTGTAGTGTAAGAGCATGTAGTGTAAGAGTGGGACTCATAGTGATGAAAATGAGGGAGCCATTTTTTGGCACCAAGCCATTTGCCCATCAGTCTTCACCCACCGACCCTACATTTTGAGATGATCCCAATGCTAAAACATCATATGTCCTAGGATTGAATGGGCTAGGTTTGCTCCCAGTTCCAAAGAATGAGTGCTCAGCAAAGTGACTTTTCCAAACACAGTCTTCAACCTACAATTGGAGTATGTGACTCCTCTGGCATAAAGATTCACCCATAAGGATTGTCTGAGGGATGGCATTGGACTCACAGGTTTCAACCTCTGTGCTCCAGATTTGGCTATTATTGCTACTGTTTTTTAAAATTTGTAGTTAGTGTCAATATTAAGGTACCAAACAAAAAAAGAGGCATAGGGCTAATGATGTGGCATTAGATACAAAGGAAGCTCAGATATGCCAGTGGTTCAAGCAAATCAGTAGGGATATTAATCTTGCAATCTCTTATTCTTGGAGAAAATCAGGGGGTTGGGAATACAGTAAAACCCCGACTTACATATGCCTTGAGTTACATAACATTCAACTTACATAATGATTTTGTGCTAAAACCATGTCCTAGTTTACACGATTTCCTATGGATTTGCTTTCAGTTACGTGAAAATTCATTTCCCTATGGGTTTGCTTCAATTTACATAAAAAATCATTTTTTCCTATTGGTTTGCTTCGAGTTATGTAAAAAAATAATTTTTCCTATGGGTTTGCTTCGAGTTACGTAAAAAAATAATTTTTCCTATGGGTTTGCTTCGAGTAACATAAAAACTTGATTTAAGCAAAAGCCTCCGGAACGGACTTTTTTTTTTCGTAAGTAGGGGTTTTACTGTACTCTTGTTTCCTCACTGTGTGATTTCTGGGTGTGGTTCCCTCTATCACCAAGGAAAATCTCATGTGATTTCTTGGAGGTTTCGAGGTAAAAAAAAATCCTGGAAAGAATGCCAAACTATCTGGGATTATTTACAATTTCTGTGCAGAATGTTATATTTCCTGTACAGGATTCATTGGCAAGGAGGATTAAGCTGTCTGCTTTTTGCATGGAACAACAGGCAAAAAGAGGGCAGGGAATAATATTTTTTTAAAAAAGAACCAAGTTTATTTTTGCAGAAAGTGAGGAAATCTTGGTATTCAGATAGAAGTCTCAGTGGAGAGTATTGAATTGGCAGTGGTTCCCCAAGGTTTAGTAAAGGTTGCCCTTGCTCGAAAGCCAATCATATCCGACTTTAGGGTTCAGTGCTCATCCCTGTTTATAGCCAAAGAGCCAGAGCTGTCTGCAGACATTTCCATGGACATGTGGCAGGCATGCCTCAACACGGAACACTGTTTATCTTCCCACCGAAGTGGTTCCTATTTTTCAACTTGCAATTTCTTGCTTTCAAACTACTAGGTTGGCAGGATCTGGGACAGAGCTGGAAGCTCACTCCGTCATGCAGTACCCAGGAATGGATCTCCGACCTTCCAGTGAGAGAGTTCAGCGTCTTAACCACTTGAGCCGCCACAGCCCCAAGGTTTACGACATGATTTTTTCTCTTCTTTTTGTGGTCAAGCATGCCCTCTGCCATGGAGTTATGGCCCATCCCCTGCAGCAATGTTGGTAAAGATGCCAGGAACTGGAGGAATGGCAATAGGGAAGTGGCATGAGACTGACACAAATGTGGCTGGAGTAGGAAAGGAAACCCTCTTGCTATAATCCCTTTCTCTTCTACTGGCAATGTGCTTCATGATGTTGTGAGTCCCTTTTTACCTTTCTAGGGATAGAATGGTGAAGATTGTTGGATATGACAGAGAACAAAGATAAATTGCAGAAGGTAATGTGCTGTTTCTCATCTTCCCTTGCCAGGTCACTATGGAAAGGATATATATCGAAGCGGAGGTCCGGATTTCCATAATTTCATCTCCTCTGGGTTTGTCACATTAGGAAGAGGACACAGCAAGGGTACAGTGGAAACCATTTTTTGCTAAATAGAAAAGATGTGTTTGAGTACAATCTCTCACTTGGAAGCTTGGTTATGTGTAACACACGGTAATAGTATTGGTGCAAAAGGTTGTAGGTTCCTCTGAAACATAGCCCTGCAAGTTCAATGAACTGATCAAGGTGAACTCCAAAATCTTGCAGAATGAGGAATGGCATAAGCATTACAGGATGTTATGGAATGGCAGGCAGATAGGTGTCAGTTGCTGCTTGTCTGATGAAATATATTGCTCTGTTTTTCCCTGGGTGTGTAGATGCTAACTGCCAGCTTTGCCATCAGTTACCAAGGAACAGGGCAGGATGTAATGCCATCATAGGATGAATGAGGATACCATTACTGTAGGATCGTAATGCATCCCACTTATACTGTACAGATGTGCCACATAAACAAAAATCATGTATTTAATCAGACACATGAATGGTTTGGAAGAGATGTGAGTTACTCTGGGCAAATCTAACAGGAACATCTCCTACATAACCCCACCTATTTATTTATTTTTTTAAAAAAGAAAAGAGGATTGCTCCCATTGGTGTGTTACAAAAGGTTATGCATTCTCAAACTAGCCCAAAGGTGCTTTAAAGTCAGTTTGACTGAGGGTGGGACATGTTTACATATTCCTTCTGTATATAGGAAGGGGTTTGGTGTCAGGCAAGGGGCTTCACTGGTAAATGTAACTAATGACTTCAGGATCCTCCCCCCTAGTTTTGCTTTCCCCATAACATGTCACTTGACTTACATACTTGGGTACCTTTACTGTTTACTTGTTCTTTTCTTGTGGCATGTTAGAGTTGGGTCAGCTTAAACAAATCTGCTAGGTCCCAGTGAATTCATGCACCTATCTAACTGATGATCACTGAACTAGATTAGTGATCAGTAACCGCTGGGTTTTTTTCTTCCACAAATTTGATGGGATTTCTGCAAGAGATGCTCCTTGTAGATTTATTGCCACAAGTTTATTGCTCACATTATTCATTCCTGAATTTGCACTAGCATATTCAGTACAACAGGAGTGCACTGTATATAGATTAATTTTCCTCTATATTGTAAGTATTTTATAAAGTGATTTCCTTAGGAGTCATATATTTTTGTGTCTTCTTAATGTGTGAGAAATATAAAGCTATAGATATATATGCACACATATACAGCTATATAGAGATTCATACTATTGTACAAACCTGGAAACATGTCAATATCCAAATTCTACCCTGTGTATCTTATGTGTAACATAATGTGTATGCAGTACAGTTGTGGGTGTGTTGATGCAGCGATGTAGCAGGTTATACATTTCATACCATCTCCGTGTCAAAGGTGATACAGGAGACATTCAGAAGCTTCTCGATGGCTTTTTTCTTTTAAGGACTGATGTGCCTACTTGGGTGGATTTCTAAAAGGAATATGGCGTGAATTCTTTTCTTTTTAAACTTGCTTGTGCACATTCTGTTGCCTTCAGACTATTGAAGAGTGAGCATTCCAACTTGGAAGACTTGCGGGGAGAAAAGACTGGCCCTTACTTGGCTGCCCCACTTGCTGTTTCTCAAATGTTATGCTGAGTCTAGCTGATCACCAAGTCTTTTCTAGAGTACACCTTGCTCTGTGGCACATGAGTGCCTTGATGGTGGCCTGTTCTGCTGGGCAGATGCAAACCTCATTGATATCCCAAAAAATGTTCTGTTGCTGACTCACTGTGAGACTGTTGTACATTTATATTACAGATGTATACTGAGAAAATATTTCTACATAAACAATGTACTGTATGTGGAGACCTGTTGTCTTGCATATCCATCCTTGTTTGACATTGTTGTTGTTCCATGGATGTTCACCATTCATAACTTGTTTAAAAATGTTTTTTTTTACTGACATTCCTTGCTATTTAACCAAATGGAAGAAAACCATTCTTTACAAATGTCATTCAAAGCAGTATAAGTCCTGTAGAACTGTCGTGGAAGAACCAATCTATGTGTGTATTTCTGTGTTTTGTCTGTTCGAATAAAGTTTACTGAGGTGGTGGAGGAAGAGCCTGGGCTCTCCTGTGGGGCAAAGGGTTCACAGAAGGAAACAAAGAAGGAGTGAAGCACAAATCTGAAAGGGAAACGGTCACCAACATAAGGATGAAGAATCAATTTTCAAGGGCAGGGGAATGTTTGTATGCCCTCCTCCAAGCCCATTCTTTCAAGTTTCCACTGAGATTTCAACCAAGAATGTAAGAGAGTTAAGGGCAAAAGTGAAAAGCAGAGGACTGGACACTTCCAATGTGAATGGGATTAGCCACTGGTAAACCCCCCCCCCTTAAGAAATCTCCCAGATACATTTCTCTTGCACCCCAGACATTTAATGTCCCCCCGCCCCCCGGCCCCAATAGATGTCCTACGTATTATATCCATTCCTTCTACACCTGAGAAATCAGGGGGATATTAGAACTGCAGGCCTGGTTAACAGTACGGTAAGACAGGAGGAAGGACATGAAGCAACATAATAGATACCACATAATAGTAGCCACATGAAGCTACATAATAGATAAGCTGTAGTGGCCACATGCAACACAGAATAGTGTGAGTGAGCTTCTTTGCTTTATGGCTTTTTCAGCATTGCCAACTCTCACTGTTGAACTAGAAACCTTTCTAGCATTGATATTCTCCCCACCCATAATGGTGATTCTTCTATAATAATGCAATTAATTACAGCTACTATTGTAAAACTTTTAGAAAAGTTAACTTTCAGATCCCTTTGGCAAATAAGGGTCTTTTTTTTGGTAAAAGCCTGAAAAATATCCCACAGAGGTATGCAAATTAGACCGTTTAAGTTAATTTTCAAAATCTTTTCCAGTCCCAAATGTATTTAGTCCAAAGTAAGCCCCAAGTATTTCAGTAAGTCTTCTAAATCGGTGTATTTCAGATTACAGTCTAAATCCCACTGTGCTTTCCTTATGATTTCAGAGACCACATTCTTGTGTACTTAAGCTGTGAGACTTGGCAAAGCCACTTGCATAGTCTTGTTTGGTGTGGCAAATGTACATTTTGTGCCTTGTTAGTCTGCCATCATGTCTTAGGTTGAGCTATTTAAACGTTTACAACCAATCACGCCCACTTGTGTGAGCATCCCAAAGAGACCTGGCTAGCTGCCCTGAGAAACTGAATGCAGGACTAATAGGGCATCCGAGCTGATGCAGTTGGGTGATTGTAGTGTTTTAAAAATGTATGTGTTTTTCTAAAAAGCTATTTACAAGTAAAGGCTATGATGCTGTGTTTGAAGAATGCTTATCTCAGCCCTTTAGTGAATTGTGCTATTTGCATGCTGTGATTGTGTTAGTGTTGCCTTGCTCACTGGGCCCATTGCTTTAATTGCAGGCATGATTCTTGAGAAACATTTTGTTCAAAACTGTTGTGTTGGCTATAATATTTCAGTAATATCATCTGTAGATAGAGGTGGTTAATTGTAGCTTCCAAAAATAATACCATCATTGCAGTTGCCTAATATAATTCCCTATGGGCAAATTGCACCTTCATCTTATGCTTTATATTAGGTGGCTTCCGCAGTTAATTTACTGTGTTTAGTACCATCATAGTTGGGACTGTACATCCGCGATTCTGTGTGTGGTCTTTCTTTGCCTTTGAGTATGTGTGTGTTTCCCTCCATCTGCCTTCTGTGATATAGTTCCACCCTAGGGGCTGAAAATCCAGTTCATTTGGGAGTTTCATCATGGATAGAAACAGAGAAACATGACATGTTAAATACCATGGACACCAACCAGATGAATTGAGGATTTTGACATTCTGAAAGTTTCTGGTATTACACTCTGCTGGATGAGTCATCTCAACCTGACATTTTTAATCTATAAAATTGTTGTAAAGCATATTATCAAAACCATGAGACTGGAATGTATTTTTCTTCTAGTGTAAACAGTTGGAGAGCTCTCAATCCAAAGGCATGTGGGTGATTCAGGATATCTGTGGGCAGATTTCCCCCTCTCAGATGCTGGGAAGAAGGGACAAGGAAATACTCAAGCTGACTGCAAAACAAATACACTAAGCCCAATTCTTCATTACTTTATTTAATCTACTTTTACTGCTTCTATTCCTAGGAATGTGTTAAATAAAAAGTAATTGGTACAGTATCAGTCACCTATACAGACACAGATGTACAAACCTTGAGCAGAAAGTACAGGTTTCTACTTCTGCTTTTAAACAAATCATTATCTGTGATGTCCTAACTATGGGTTGTTTAAACCAGCGGTGAGAAACTTGCGGGACACAAAAGGGATAGTTCTTCTCTAAAATAAAGTGTGTCTCCCACATTTTATTTCAGCCCAAAGTCTCGATTTCCCAGAGATCACCTGTTGGAGTAAATTGTAGTTACATTTATAAAACAAAACAAGGCTTGTGGTATATGGAAGGGGAAGGGAAGGCTGCTACAGACTAATTCAAGCAGCAGATCAGAGATATGTTATCTCTGGAATGAGTGTTAGGAAATGAATCAACAGAAAGTAGTACACCAATTATGTTCATTTATGTGCAAGTGAATGTGTTGGTATGGATTTTTTAATTCCATTGTCCACCCACCCAATGGGGTTTAAGACACACATAAAAAAATTCCAGATCTTTTTGCACCAGACCTCCCCACCCCCTTCTGATGCTGATTATTAGAAACCTTTTAAAAAGCCAAACAGTAACATTGTAAGATTTGGTTTATGTGACTACAAATTAAGTTTGTTGCGTCAGGCTCACACAATTAATGGCATATGAACCTAGAGCATGTCTTGAGAAATGTTTGACCACTTTTCCTACTTTCCAATTAAGAGAAAAAATTAAGAGGATGCCAGGCCCTACTGGAAGGCTTTCCATCATTGTGGCTTTGTTTGGTTAGGTAGGCCCCAAAATATGCTGGCTTGAGCACAAGCTGTATCCATTGGTAGATACAAATATGGTACGAATTCATCAGAACAGTAAGCTTATTATCTGAGAGACTTCTTTCTCTTTTCCATCTTTTTCAGTGTTTTCTAAAACGTTAGCCCACATATGAGCCAACTGCGATGATATCACCTGAGGCAAATTTCTGCTGACTAAAGGTGATTTCAGGGTGAATGTACTGTACCTCATATACAATGTGATTAAGCCACATGCTCCCCAAGGGAAGACTTTAATCATCAACAGTTTGTTGCTGCTGCTCATTTCATTGTGTTGCACACATGGAGCTGCACAACAAGATTTCAGCCAGTATAATTAGCAAAAATAATTATGAAACAAAATATTTAACTCAAGGCCAGCATGGCTGATTGATAAAATTGCTCAGTTTTCCATTTTGTTCCCCTTTCATATTTAAAATGTCTTAACCTTGTTTCTTAAGTCAATGCAAAGGATCGTGGGTTTTTTCTGATCCCCCCTTTCACCACTGAGTTTCTCAAATTTTGAAATATCAGATAAACATAATTTAAGTGCAGAACATATAGTCATATGGATCTCCTGCTGATTCATGCTTCACAATGAAGAACGTTATTCTGCACTGGTGCATACTATTGCTGGATACTCTCTCTCTGCTATTCTTTTCCCTGCTACAAGCTGATATTTCCCCCTGTTGCTCCAACGGAGACAGCTGCCTCTTCCCCTATCTAACCTTCCTATGTCAGAGGGAATTCCAGACCAGCTTTCCCTTATGGGATTCTACCTAACTATTAATGGAGGTATCAGAGATCTACACTCTGTCTCAGAGTGGTTTCACAGGACTTGACTTATCAACAACCATAATCGCAAGGCTCAAGTAGAATGTTGTGCTCTCAACCCTTTGAAATGCTATGGATGGTGGCAGACACAGTGGTGGTCGTCATGATGTTGGTAGTGGATTTATTTAACTTCCATCCCATCTGTCTTGCAGAACTGAGACTCAAAATGGCTTGTAGTTATATTAAAAGAGGAACAAGTAAAACAGATAAAACAAACATAATGCTACAATGCTAAAACATAAATTAAGCCATTAGAGCTTTAAAGCATTAATAATAATAATTGTATGATGTCAAAACAATTTTGTTTTGTGGTGACCCTTTTCAGGGTTTCCTAGGTAGAGAATAGTCAGAAGTGGTTTACCAGTCCTAGCAGCATCCCAGGATTCTGTTGCTTACCCATGGCTACACAGAATGGCCATGTCTTTGGAGGCACAGTGGGGAATCAAGTTCCCAAGCTCTTGGTTCCACAGACAGATACTTAAATCACTGAGCTATTTTAAAGACCCTTAAACCCATTTTTTTTAAAAAAAAGTATGACATCAATTCATTCAGGCCTTTCTCTCAACAATCAGTTGTTAATGGCCTGTTTGAAGAGAAGGAAAATGGGGGATGGGGTGTCAGGCTTGCTTCCCTCAAAATAGAGTTCCATATTCCTAAAATGGACTCCAATCATGTCTCTCATGCTCTAAAATCCTGTGTTTGACCATCAGTTAATGTGGATAGTGTTAGAAACACAGGATTATCACCCACATGAACACAAAGACTGAACTTAAAGGTACTCAACATTGAGGGGCTGGCTCTTACAAACTATAAACAAGATAGCCCCTTCCTGCTACAGTGAACTGCTGGAAACCAACAAAAATCCCGTATTGTCAAGTAACCTGTCTGAGAAGATCAGTTGCATATGCAGAATGTACAAGTCAATATAACACAGGAAAGGATCAGGAGCAGCAGCCTTGTAAAATATATTTGTATACATATTTTATATCTCATATATGTTTTGTTGTATGTTTCTGAAACATTTATAAACTACTTTGCAAGTTTTTAACAAAGAATATGGATGAGGAGGGTTCCCAATGCAGAAGATAGTCAAAGAGAAAATAAGATGAAGATAGGTGCACAAAGAAAGATAAGAGGATAGCAAAAGCATGACACTCCAATTCCTATATAATGCAGATTGTACATACAGTAATCTTTGTTCTCACAAAATAGAAGGAAACAGACAAGAAGGAATGCAAAAGAAGAGCTGAATTATATGTTACATTTAATCATGAGATGTTGGCATATATTCTCCTATGTACTTATCTCTGATTCATTTATCTAGTGACTTGAAACACAATGTGATTACTTTGCAGAATTATCCCAGCCAAAGCTACAGTCCCAGGTAAATGGGCATTTGGACCAGAGTGTTTTCTTCAGCAAAAATCTTCCAAGCCATGAATTTCCTTTCCTTGTTGCCTTTTCGTTCTCCTCCAACCTTTGTCCTGAGCACTGTCCATGGTTCTGCTGCATCCTTCGTGTCATATTAATATACTGTAATGCAAAGCTTTTCCTTGCAGGTTTTCTTCCAGACTCAGGGCTGACTTCTTCTCCACCACACAGCTGAAGATAAATAAACCAACTACAAACTTATACAAACATCTGTATAAATGTTTATGAGCACATGTCCCTGTGTGTGTGTTCTTCTTTCATACTGAGGGTCAGATTACAAGTATATGGTGCAAACTCTCTCAGCTCCATGTCTTCGAGAGATGCAGTTAGGAACCTCTTTCTGTGCCACTCCATCAAATGCACATCTGGTGACTGGTTCATTAAGCAATTAATGTACTGCCAGTCAGATGTGATTAGAACAGCTGGAAAGGGCACCATTCCCCATGAATATTCAATAGAATAAAAAGAGATTGTGCCATGTAGGTTTTCCCATGATTATTAACACTTGTTAGCAAAGTCATTTATGACACGAGGTGATCAAATTGCAATCATCTACATCTCAAGAAATCATTTTACTATCACCTTGATTAATATCTTTAGACTTTGAATTGAGGATTGCACAAAGCATCTTGTTTTCTGATGTCTAGCAGGCAGTAGAAGCTGGTTCACGATCTGCTGCAGAAATATAGAACAAAGAATGGCACTTCATAGCTGGTGGACACCACTGGAAAACTGCACTAACTAAAGAAGGCTATTCTCTTTAGGCAAGGGTGGGCATAATGTAGATGCAGATCTACCCTTTTGATAGATTTCTATATGTTTTGCAGTACATCAACAAAGATTTCTTCATTTATTTAATAACAAAAACAACAAAATAGCCATTTCCTCTTTAAATTATCCTGCTGAAATTAAGGAAGTGTGGAGTAATCAGGAGTGGATTTCTGGTGGGGCAGATTTGCAACCCCTCTTTAGTTCTGATACTCAAAACAATATTCAGAATGGATATCTTTTAGACCAAGCTGCTGTTGTTCAATCAGAAGGTAGATTCCATATGTCTGAAGTCTGCTTTAGACTCAATAATCTATATAACTGTCCTCCCACCAAAAGCATTGCTCAATAAAGGGCAGAGGGAAGAGGACAAGAGGGATGGGGTTGGACTCAGATCTTCAGTACTAAACTGGGGAGTGCAGGAGCTAATTTTGACAAGCCCCATAAGCTAATTTTGACAATCATCCTGCCCCATAAGGAGAGCGCACACTGCACACAGTTCAATAGATACCTATGAACAATTGCGGACTAGGTCTTTTGTAAAATGAATTGCTTTAAATGGTTCATTAAAGAATAAACTACCCTCAAGTACTCTGCATTACAATAGGGATAGCTTGCAGCAATATATGGTACCTGGGAGAGTCCATCTCTCAGAGCTGATGTGAATATCACAGCTAAGCTGATGGAAACAGGAAAGCCTGAAGAAAATGGTGGATAAAGTCATGCAAAGGATGCTGTAAAGATCCTCAGAGCAAGATATGTTTCTCTATAAATACAGGTGAAACTCGGAAAATTAGAATACCATGCAAATGTCCATTCATTTCACTTAAAAGGTGAAACAAATATATGAGATAGACTCACTACATGCAAAGCGAGATATGTCATGCCTTAATTCATTATAATTGTGATCTCATGGACAGCGTCCATGAGATTATGTGATGATTATGGGGCACATGAGATTGGGGTGTGTGTGTGTTCATAAACTGTAAGACATAAGCATCAATATTATTACAACAAAGTAAGGTTTGAACTATATCGCTCTGCATGTAATGAGTCTATCTCATATATTTGTTTCACCTTTTAAGTTGCATTACTGGACTGAATGAACATTTGCACGATATTACAATTTTCCGAGTTTCACCTGTATGTCAAAACTGTATTTTTCACACATTCAGGAAGAAGAATCATGGTAAAGTAGATTTTGAAATGATACTTTCCTACAAACTACTTGGTGCATGGCTGAGCAATGCACGGTCAAGCTAATCCTACCACTATAAGCCAGCGTTGCTATCACTGTAACTATAGCTAAGACTGAAAAGTCCTCAAAAGCAATTTTATGTGACATTAAGGAGCTCCTGGTCTTCCCTTTATAAAGTTGTCTCATCCTCACCGAACTATCCTGTCTTGGGCCAGTCCTGACACTGAAGAGTTGACGGGGGATATAAGAATTAGCTGAGTTTCTTTGCTTTTGCAATGTATAATGGTAACTGTTCTCTGATGGTTTGAGTCCCACCATTTGTTTGTCTTTGAAACTGGCTTTCTTAAGAGAGACTGATGGTACCAAATAACAGACATCTGCCAATCTGTTCATTTTCAGAGTCTTCATTTTAAGGAATGATAGCTGTCAGTAACAGAAGGGGAAACAGAAATGGGCACTGGCAGTTAGGATGGAAAAGTTAACTCTGAATTCTTTGTTTCTGTCCAGACCACATGAGGATTGCCACTGAGTGACTCTAATAAGGAGATGGGTCATGGGGTCAGGCATTGGAAGCCAGTGAACCATCAACGTGTAGCAACATTGCCTTTGATTTCCAGAATAATGCAGTAGTGTTAAATGGTTTAAGGGAGCAGTCTAAAGTTATACAGCTGTTTTCAAATAATAAACCCAACAGGAAAACAAGTCCTTTTCATATACTGAAAGAGGAACCCTCCTGAATTAAAATATCCAGGCAGATAAGATATTTTTGTTTAGCATTGTACTCAAGAATGTATTTCAGACACACTTTCTCCAAACAATGCACTAAAATAAAGATTGGTCAAATATATAAAATCAGTCATTTAGGGAGGAATCCCCATGGGTTCTTTTAAAAAAATCCTATTGTGCAAATATAATGTGTCCTACTGAAAATGTTGACTAAATGGTGGACTAAAGTGACGTGGAAGATATTGCAGACTAGATGAACTTTGAAACACCCAAAGCCAGCTTTAAAAAATTAATGAGAATGTGATTCCATAATAGGTAGTATTTTGTTAAGGGCAACTAGAAGGTGAAAGAGAAAGGTAGCAAAGAATTGGTATAAATGTTCCATTCTCAGAATGAAGGCAGCCATACAAATTCCCAAGCATCTTCTCCCTAAAAAGATCTGGGAAAATGTTTGACCAGTTAAAATTACAAATTATATGTGAATATGTAAATGTGAGTAAGTTTCACTGAAGTCAGTGGAACTTATTTCTCTGTTAATCTTCACAGGGTTGCTGTGCATATGTCCACATGTACTCAAGAAAGGTTGTTTTAAAAAGACTGTATCTAATCAAAGAATATCATATACCAGTACTTAGAGGAAACCACAAATGGTAGCTGAAGATATGTATTGAAAACAGTTTAAGAGCTAAAGGTTGCCTTCTGCATTCTAATTATCTTACCTCCAGCTACCTGTGATAGAAACTCACCACTTAAATAGCTATCATCCCTGCAACAGGACAGTCTTGAAATCTTTGAGGACAGGTTGCTGGAATGTCAGCTCAGCTGGCTGCAGCAACTAGAAGAAGAAAGAGAATGGTTAGGAAGGGGGTAGACAGTAGCATTCAAGACAAGCTATATAAATAGATAGTGTGCCTTGAATATTTTGTAGAACAAGATACAATAAAAGAAGACACGGGGGTGGGGGTGGGGGGCTGAAAATGATCCAAGGCAGTAGGGTTCACTGCCAAGCAAACAACTGTAATTTTCACTGTAGAAAATGAAAGCTAAGAAAGAGCATACTTTATGGCTGACTTGTATAAAGTCATGAATGGAGGGGCAACAGTGAATATAAGATTACTCTTCAGTCAAGAAGGATTACTGGGTCCTACAGAGGGACCATTGTAATTAACAAACATCACTCAAGAGTCTAACCTCAGATTCAGTTCTCCTTCAGCGATGCAATCCAGAAAGTTCTCTAAGCCTCTGAAGCAGATTTAGAGTTACATGGGAAAGGAGGAATCAATTCCACAATTAAGGTTATTGTTCTTGAGGCCTTTGAAAATAAAAGTCTGCACTGAATTGTGGCTCTTGGGTTTAAATTAAGTGTGAGAAAAATGAGACTGCATATGGCATGTAATGCATGACTGAGTTACTCTACCATTAGTAATTAATGAATAATATAATTCAAGGAAGAAATACCCAGAGTATTGGCAATGATTAGATCACTTTAAGTATCCATCCTAAAAATATATTCCTAGCACCTTCAACTTTAAGAGTATGGAAGCAGTTGATGGGTTGCATAGTCTGTTGTTCATTATTGGATATGATATTTAGTAGATTTTTCTCACATTAACCTCACAACACCAGATGGAGGATATATCAAATACATATGGATAATTCAGAATCTTCTTCGGTCCTTATTTTAAAAACCAACCTGAACTGGTCAATAAACAAATTAGAATGCCATCAACCCCTCTATCGTAACATAACTTTTTTTTTGCAATGTTGTTGACTTTTAATCACAGTTAAAATACATATTTTAGGTTAAAAGGCATACACACATGTAACATGTATAAAAGGATTTGTATTTTGTTTAAAAAGTTTTTAAATGCAAAAAGTTCTGTGTGTGTGTGCACAAACATGCACACACAGTACTTCTTTGCATTTAAAAATATGGGATTTAGAAGTTCAGTTCCCACTATGTCTCCTTAATGCAATAGAAACAATAATTTATAGAGTCCCTTTTGATTCTGTTGTTCTAAGACAGTGATGATGAATAATATCATCATCTATCTATAGATACACATAAGCTGATGAAGGAATGCAGACAGCTTTACACACAGAGAGAAACTTTTAGTATTAACTGTGTTTATTGTATGTTATCATATGATATGTACTTTATTGTTTTACTGTATTGCATCTTTGTTTGATGTGCTGTGAGCCGCCCTGAGTCGGTGTTTGCTGAGTGGGTGGCATACAAATCAAATAAATGAAATGAAATGAGAGAGACATGGGAGTGGATAATTATGTCAAGTATCCATAAATTACACATCCCTCCCCACTGATACAAGCCTTTATATCACATATCCTGCTTGGGTAGGGAATATACAGTTCCAGAGTCAAGATAATCTTAAAAGCACAACAGACTTAGTGCCATGTTTACAGAGCCTTCTGGTTTAAATCTTATATGCTGACAAATCAGTGTTGCAGGCGCACCCCCCCAATAACGGACACAGACAACATTGAAAGTGGATAACAGCAAAGGGCCACATTTATTGATTCAATGCCCTAGTCCGAATTATAAATTTGTATTGGTAAAACGACCAATCATAATTCCTAAGGCAAGCAGGCCGAAGTAACACTGGTAAGGTACCACCCCAAAATTGCCAACGGCAATTGGTTACAATGTATCAATTTGTATCAATTTGTTTGTTAACAACAAACAAATTGTTGACCGTAGTCAATAACTAACTCATGACCCCACCCTCTGACGCGTATCCGTGAAATCACAGGGGTGATGCATGCTGGTTAGCAATCGTCATCACCCCATCGCCTGATTCGTCGTTGACCGGACAACGTTTAACTAATTTATTCCTGTCTAGTGTTGTCCAGTCAATTGCGAACCTGCCGGATACTTGTGGGTCATACTGTTTACCTTACCAGTGCTACCCGCCACACGGAGGGGCTTCACAGAAGACCTGACGCCCCCCCCCCCAGACCGTCAGCTCGGTCAACAGGCCTGCTCGCCAGTCACCCAACAGGAGGTCCATACCTCCTCGCGACAGATGGACCCCATCCCCTGCATACAGGTCATAATTTTGTAGACTAATATCGGGGTGATGACTAACCCGTCCCCAAGCCCTGGTGGCAAGAAACCGCGCCACTGCCTTATTGACCGCGCGCCTAGCGCGGTCAAGAGCCAGGAGGTTAACGCCCCCTCTGTAAGAATGGCGCGGAACAATGTCCGACCAAACCAGGGTTGTGGCAGGCCAGACATAATGCAAATAGGCGAGTTCCTCGCAAATCGCATGCTTGAGCGATAAGCCGGTGACCTGGCCCAAATCATTGCCCCCCAGGTGGATGATTAGAATGTCAGGCGGGTCAGCCCCCAGGCCAGAAAAAAGGAAAGGCTGCAGCTCCCGCCATAACATCCCTGGCTTACCATGCCATGCGAGACTGGCGTGGTCACCCAGTCCCAGTCGGGGTCCCC